>CM053502.1:88269207-88363523 GCA_028627145.1 Eidolon dupreanum | reverse complement strand
AAAAAGATAGTGCATTCTAGTAGCAAACTTGATCGTACTTATTTGCAAAGGATATGCAAAACTGTCTTTAAAGCTAACTGCAGGCCCCTTGTACACCTGCTTCCTGAGTTTACAAGAGAATAAACAAGTCCAAGGAAAGTAAGGCTCAGACAAACTGAGGTCTGAAGCTCATCCTTAATATTTAGGAGATATGTGACCTAACCAAGTCACATTAGAATTCTCTGAGCCTATGTCTTCATTGGAGGGAAAAGGACAGGGGGGCGGGCAGTGAGGGGGTTGTAATGATTAAACGAGAAAACTTTATAAAACTTAGTAAAGTGCATGGAACATAAAGCAAACTCACCAAATGGTAGCTGTTGTTATTAAAAGAGCTGTAAAACAAAGAGCTGACATATTTTTGTTGCAGAGATTAGGTAGAAATAACTGCATTTATAAATAGCATCTCCAGGAAGATTCAGAAACAGCACCAAACAATGTGGCATTGCAGTAACACTAAAAGCATGATCAGGCTTACTGTTGGTGAAATAAAAGGCATCTTCTCTCTTTTAAAAACCTTCTTGCCTACTTTGAACAAAGGAAAAACATAGTAGATGCTGATTTTAGAAAAGCAGGCTATAGTTTATAGTAGAGCTTCTCAAACTTTAATGTGCATTCACATAATTTGGGGGTCTTGTTATAACACAAATTCTGATTTAATATTTGGTAGATCTGGGGCAGAGCCCGAGATTCTGCATTTCTAACAAGTTTCTAGGTGGCGAGGCTGCTGCTAGGAAAGAAAAAAAAAACTACATTACCAACAGGAAGACAGAACTGAGAACTTTCTAAGTTATGAGCTAGGGAATCACTAATTCATATAAAGAAGATAAGCATTTAGCTATGAAAAGTGTGGTCCATCCTTCCTCCTTGCCACCTCTCTCACTTTCCCCTTTTAAAAAAGGGCACAAAAGCAGACTTAATGCTCAGTGGCTTTCACAGACAAATCATTAATCTTCTCCACATTACTTATCACTGCAGCTAGGATAATGTTTGCTCTAATCTAACAGATTTTCATTTCAAAACCAATTGTAAATCTCAGCAGGGTGCTGTATACAACTTTAATGAAAGCTTCTTACCCAAGACTCCTCCAATACGTGATTGTTCAGAATTGCTGAATTTTACTGGTGGAGGTTGTTGAATGAAGCAAGGGAAAGGTTAACAAAGATACAGAATTTAAAAACTGAAACTCACTCCCTCCTATATCTTTTCTATTCATATAAATATAGAATACTAATAAATACAACTTAACTGATGACAGGATTTACATTCACCTATGATACCTAAGCCAGCTCTATGTAACTCCTTTATGGACCCTTTTACATTGCATCCTGTAGCTCCTTACAATTAATGCAGAGCAAGGGAGTAGCTCTGTAAACCTGCTGACAGCTGTTTAATGGGAGAGGTGAAAAGTAGTGGACATATCCTGGCAGTGTGCTTAATGGATACACAAACACCAAAGCCATCAGACTGAAGTGATTGTGGCAGAAAATTAACTTAAGAGATACAAAACTCATTTGGCAAGAAGAGACCTACAGCAAGCTGGACAATAGCAGACTGTATAATGGAGAAAGGGGCAAAATAAGATGTGGTTTCTAAACTCCTCTTTAAGACAGAAGCATTAATAATTCTTTTTTTCACATACCACTGTGTAGCTTTCCTGCATTAATATTAAGCCTGTAGTTGCTTCCTCTTTGGAAAGCAAATACTACTATTTAATTATAAATAATGAAATGGACAAGTGTATGTCAGAAATTTGTTAATAACAAAGTGTCACTAGAACATAATATTTTATGAGGTAATCTGGAACATGTTTTTATCATCAACTGATTCTATCTTTTTAATTCTTTCCATAACTGTGACATTCAGGTCAGAGAACAGGAAAAAACTAGTATGTCTTAGATTATAAATTGTGAAGCCCTGATATAAGAATATATCTTCCAATTTTCACAATTACCCTCAAGGTAGATACAATTATCCTTATTCTTACCTATGAGAAAACAGAGACATAGATAATCTGACCACCTCACAGAGCAATTAGATAACAGAGCTCTGATTTGACCATTAGTCTGTCTGCATCTAAAATCTATGCCATGCAGGCCATTCTACAATTGAACAGTAAAGGCTATTATGAGAAAACCAAAAGTGGTGTTTTGATATTAATGTTCAATATGTCTTTTATCAACATAGATAAGACTATTTAAACATAAAAAGTAAAATCAAAAAAGAAAACATGAATTTTTCTTTTTAATTTCAGAGAAAGGACAGCCTTTTAGTCTAACACAAAACACAAAAGCCATAAAAGTAAATACTGTTAAATTTGATTACATTAAAAAAAAACCTTCTGCATTTCAACACATGACATAAATGGTCAAATGACAAATAACTGGATCAGGGTCTGGAGCAGATTTATTTTTTGTAATGTGCCTCCTATACCTGTTTAAAATTTTGCAGAGTATATACTTCTTGTTCAAAAAAATAAATGTTGAGATTTAAAATATTAAGAATATATGCTTTAAAAAGGTAGTGAAAACAATTGAAATAGCTTAATTATAACCATTTATGATGTGCTACAAAATGTAATGTTTTATTTTCAGCTTTACTGATATAACTGACATGTGTAAGTTTAAGCTGTACAACTGTTGATTTGATACATTTATATATTAAAAAATGATTATCACCACTGCATTAGCTAACACCTCCATCTTGCCACATAATCACCATTTCTTTTATGCAGTGAGAACATTTAAGATCTACTGTCTTAGCAACATTTACGTAATACAGTATTATTAGCTATAATCACCATGCTGTACATTAGATCCCCAGAACTTGTTAATCTTATAACTAGAAGTTTATACCTTTTGTCCAGTAGTTTCCCATTTCTCCCACCAGCTGGTAATCACCACCCCACTCTTCTTTCTCCCGAGTTTGGCTTTTTTAGATTCTACATTTAAATATCATATACTTTGTTTTATTTCACTTAACAAGATGTAATAAAGTTCTTTATTTCAAAATCCAAACTAAAATGTTTTCTTATTAAGATATTAAAGAAATGTATAAATGCCAGTAGATCCCTTTTATAATAAACATTATGGATGGTGAAGCTAAAAACCACCTTACAGACTATTCTACTATGTTTTAATTACTTAGGAGACAGGTTACAAGTGACATTACCTAGCCAATCTTATTTTGAAAGTTACATACAAACAAGTTAAATTCACATTCTATTGAGATAACTGGTTTTTAATCTATGACACTCCACGAAGGACTGCAAAAGGGAGCTGACCCTAAAAGTCTGCCAAGGAAGTAAGGAGTGGTAGGGTGAAATAAATAATTATAATTAATTTTCCAGGAACCTAGAAAATGTACACTTTTGAGAATAAAGGGATAGACTTAGGGTGGGTGTGAGGGTACAAAACCGAAAACCAGAGATCCAAGAAGACTGACATGAATGTTTTCTGTCATTTGAGAAAATAGACTCCAGTTAACACTTATTTCCATAAAGGAAACAGCACAGATGAAACAAACAAACAAACAAACAAATAGGCCGATATCTTTGACTAAGAAAGTAAAAGATGAAAGAAGTTTCTTGCAAGACAGAAATGTACATGTAGAAACGTATGGTTCTTTTTCTACAAGAAGAGGGGTATTCCTCTTCAGTGAGACACAAACACCATATCTCCCTCTACCTATGCTTTTCAAGTATCAAACAGAAATTCTAAAATGTCCATTTACTTTGAGAACATCGTTTACTTTGTAGTTTAATACTCACAAAATGAAAAGATGGGTTCTGCTGAAAGGCCTTCAGAAAAAAATATGAACAATGGTTTAGTGGAACTAAGCAGATCAAGCTTTCAGACTTTATTTTAAAAATACTGAGCTATCTCAGGAATATGTGGCCCACTGGGCACACTAATATCTAGTTTTAACTACCAGTTGAAGTCATTGTGGAATGCAAAGGAGGTGCTTCTAATTGAATGCCAAACAATCCCTGCCCAGATCTCCCCACAGTGGTTCTTCCTCATGTGCTTTATCCCAAAACCTCCTCCTGCCTCTCTATGAATTGTGAATTATCTTTTGGCTGGTGTTTCTCAAAGTGACCAATCCCCTGGGAGAAACTGGATAAGGAAGTTGATCCTGTAGTCAAAAAGCCATTCCCTCACTTCCTGTGGCTTTGGATACCTGACACAAAACCCACAACTTTAAAATGCCTATAAGCCTTTCACTCTTTCACTGGTGGTCTTTTAAAATGAAATCTTATCAGATATCAATGTACTCCTAACCACTCCTCAATCTGATGAACTTGACCAGATGGCAAGAAATGCCAGGTTAGAAAAGTTAAGGCAGTTAAAAACACAAAAAAACTCTTTACCTCCTCTCTTCTAAATACAGTGAGGAAGCCGCCTCCCCCTTGTGCCTCCTCCCCCCAGATGTCTTGAGTCTGGTTTATGAATACAGTGTTTCCAGAGGTCTTTAAAGCTAGTTCTCAGAAGATAATTAAAGATATGTATCAACAGTAATCCTGTATTAAAAAAAAAAATCATGTTCACTAAAAGGATTTTTTTCAGTCCATGAAATACCATTTCATCTGTTATACCTGTAACTGTTTTAGTTTATTTGTAGCTGTTTTTATTAATGATTTTCACTGGATAAATTAAGAATGGAGATTTCAGCTGTTGAAAATTTACAAGTAATTTACAAGGAGACTTTTCCTTTTAAAAAGCAAGGTTATCCAAGAGGAAAGCACAATAACAAAGTTAGCCTCAATGATCATTCATAATTAAGTCTGCAGGTGGAACTCAGTACAGAAATATAACTTTAACTTGGTCTCTAGGTTTTGGCATGGATTTTGTATTTTAGAAACTTTTAATTACACCAGTCATACAAAAATCAAGCAATAACGTGTTTAACATACTGTCCCCACATCACCATGAATCTCTACTGAACAAAGGCTCCTTAAAACTAGAATTCCTTAATCCAGATGGTTAAAGGCTAAGTGTAACAATCATATATTGACTGCTTACTACCTGTTACATGCTTTTTTAAATCTCACAACCTACCCCAGGAGGTAAGTTTGATTGCTATTTCACATATGAGCACACTAAAGCCCAAAGTCAAACAGCTAAGTGGATAAACTGGGATGCTAAACCACTTAGTTTGACTCCAAAATCTAACTTCTGAAACCACTACCTTTAGTCTCAGGATTGAATGCAATAGGTGGTCTGCTATTCTACATTACTACTGATGACTGAATTTGTGACACCTTTAAACATACTACCCCAAATGTATCTAATAATGTTTTATAAATATATAGAAAGTTATAGCGAATAATATGATGATCTACCATCTAGCTTTATTTAATCTTAACATTTCACTGTATTTGTTTCAGAGTCTTAAAAAGAAATAGAATATTACAGGCCAAGTTAAAGGTTTGTGTGTACTGCTTCCCCAATCTCATTCCCTCTCTTTCCCAGAGGTAACCATTATCCTAAATTCGGTTCAGGATTTGCATTCCAAGGCATGTTTTTATACTATTTTGACAAGCATTCATAAAAAACATGACTTTCATTGTGTTTTTAAACTATATATAATGGTCTTATACATATGTGATTTCTTAATGATTTAAGAAACTTGGTTTTCTACTCAGCCATGTTTTTGAGATTTATTCCATGCTGACAATAGCAAACCACAATTAATCTATACAAGTAGATTAACTGGTACTGGACAAGTAGCTTCTTTCCAATTTGTCCAGTAATATAAACACTTCTTGTTTCTTTCTCCTTTGCACAAGCATTATAGCATTTCCAAGGTACAGACTTAGAAGTAGAATTGCCAAGCCAAAAAGGAATGTTGCCTTTACCAAATACTGCCAAACTGCTCATGAGATGTTCAGTTCACACTTATACCAAAAAACAAGTCCCACATATCCTTGCCAACACTTGGTATTGCCAGACATTTTAATTTTTGTCAATATGATGGATGTGAAAGTAACTCATTTTTATTTTGTTTCCCTGATTAGTAAAGAGATTGAACATGTTTGCATAATTACTAGCCATAGTTTTAAAAAAAGAATCAACAGCATACTTAATTAAGCAACAAGGGTATATATGTAATACAAAATGAATATTAAAGTTTTCCTAAAAGTAAATATTCAATGTTGAATTTTAGACAATAAGAGGAACGGGAAAATATACACTCCCCGTGGCCTTAAATAAAGTAAAAGTTTTCATCTATCGCCTTAGTCATTGTACTGGTAAAAAGCAGGTGGTTAAATTAAATTATCAAAGGCATCTTCCAACTAAAAATGTAATTTAAAATAACATCAAAATCCTATGGGAAAATCATGTAACTTCATGTATGTATGAATGAATGAATCCAACATACACACAGTAACCAGGAAATTGCTTAGTATTTAGAAAACCTCAATAAGTATTTTCTGAATATGCAGAATTGTACCTGTATCTTTGAGGACCTTAGAGGAAATAGTATTTTGAAGCAGAAAAAAGAAATAGAAAGAGAAGAGGATGGATGTGTACCTAGATACCATCGTCTCTGTATCCAAGAGAATAAGAGGAAATATCTTCTCCTTTTACAAAATAGGGCCTCAGAAGGAAGAGAATTTTAAATAAATGGCAATATGAAAAGAGATAACTGAAGCCAGATGCAAACTACTCACCCCAGTTTTTAAATGTTAAAAACGAAAAAACTCTCTATTTTACTAATTAGAGATCTGAGTTAATGAACTTTCTTTTTTATACAGAATTTAGTTTTATAAGGTTTTAAAATTTACAGAAAAGTTATAAGACTAATACAAGGAACTCATATATCCTTTATAAGATTCACAAATTGTTTACATTCTGCCAAATTTGCTTCATTATTCATTTTCTCTCTCTGAATGTGTGTGTGTGTGTGTGTGTGTGTGTGTGTGTGTGTGTGTGTCTGTGTATAGGAACTATCTGAGAGTAAACTGAACAAATACTTATTTTAATAGCAAATATCTAGATGTTAAATTAAGCTGCTAGTTATGTATAGGTCTTAAGTCATCAAAACCCCTTACATCTGGCTTGGCAAAGGTATTTTCCCATAAAAAGCAAAGTTTTCAATGGCAAGAGTTTAACATTAGCACCTATGCATAACAGGTTAAATAAGGTAGTGGTTTATAAACTTTGCTTTAGATTGGAATCATGTGGGAATCTTTAAAAAATACCTAGCTTCCATCCCAAATGATTTAATTAGTATGAGGAGGTATGACTTAGGCATTGGGATTTTAAAAACTAACCAGAGTTTTAAAATGTGCACCAAAATTTTGAAATACTGGTTCTAGGAAAATATGTTAAAGTTCCAAGCAACTGATGAAAATAAACAAGGGAAATATAAGCAAAGTGCAAACTGAGACAGGCAGAAGCTCTCAACATAGGTTTGAGACAACGATTGTGTGCTTTCTATGTTCTTTTGGGCTGTAGGATATAAAAATGCACAGCAAAGCCAGGAAATAGGCAACACACACTAATAAGCACAGAAGGCAGTACAGTACTATATTAAAACTATTTTAAGACCAATAGGAACACAGAATATATTTACTCTGAAGGAACACAAGAATGATCAATAGCCTAGAAAAAAAATAACATTTGAGACAGTCATTAAAGGATAAAGAAGACTCTACTGGGCAAGATTGAAGTAGAGTGAAAGAGTATTCTGAGAAACAGCATTAGCAAGAACTCTGTGCCATAGAAATGTTAAGCAAATGATCAGTGTTCTAATAAAACCCCAAACAGGGCTGAGTGGAAAAACAGGCTATAACTCAGATAAACCTTGTATGTAGGAATCAATGTAACTCAAATCTGTATTTTAAGGACTGATGTATTTAACAATGCCTAGTAGATAAAGGGAACTTTCTTGCTTCTTAGTCTCCCTCTTTATTTCTCTGGCTTAAAACAAATAAAACAAAAAGTTAAATGAATAAAATTCACAAAATACAGAAAAGTATAATTATGAAAATAAAGTGACCCATAATGATACTACCCAGATAGCCAATGTTGATATTTTAAGTAACTCCTTATTAAAGTTGTTGGTCCAGATATTTTACTCTGTAATACAAAAAGGAATTCTATAGAAACAACCAGGAACCCCTCAACCCCTATCCTTCCAGACTGTACACTAAATAAGTTAAGGTTGCAATATGGCCACAGCAGCCACTAGAGGGTGGCCAAGTCTGATGTATCCATCACTCTCCTCTACTTTCTCAAAGGCTCTTAATTGACATTCAAGTTAAGATTTCTGGACCCTAAAACTTCATTACATAAGGATTAAACATTAGTTTCAAAGAAAGGAGAGATTCCATTAAGGCAAATGAAGTATTAACAAATAAAATATCAAATGTGGATGCTCATATATTTTATCAACTGTCTTCTACTTTTTGGGAACAAGATGCTATTTCTCCATTAGGGATGGGATATTTGTATGATAACAGCATGCAACAGCATTTCCCTACTACCTGCTCCTCTCCCCTTTTAATGTACTGAAGTATGTTAGGCTAAAAAAATCTCAATACTGAATACTTCTAAAGAATTTGCCTCAAAGTACTACCATATTCTAACTATTGACTGTCAAAACTTGAGTGTATCCTCTCTTTTATATTTTAAAATTTCATATTATAGTTTCACCAAAAAAAAAAAAAAAAAATGACTTATGAAATATAGCTATGTACTCCCTAACTGAGAAAAAGGTTAAAACCATTTTGAATATTTACATAAGATTTTATTTCCCCAGAACCCTAACTGATAAGGTACAATCCCAAAGAATTATCCTAAGTATACAATTATTTACAGTGTTTGATCATATTTTAAGTATACCAGATGTCTAGACAACTAAGAAGACCAATTAATATAAAATAATTGTGTTGCTAATTGTGGAGAATTAAATTATGTCCTGAGATCACAAAGATTATAAAGCAAAATGAATATAGAACCTTAAAAAAAAAAAAAGAAAAAAGAAACCCACAAAACGTCAGCCAGTTTGGTGCTTTATAACACAAGTGCCATAAAGTACACATCCACATCCATTAAAAACAAACCTTAAGAAAATGCAAAAACCATAATGATATCATCACACACTCACTGGAATGGCTAACAGTTGAAAAATATTAACAATACCAAGTGTTGACAAGGATGTGGAGCAACTGGAACTCTCATACTTTACTGTTGGTATGCAAAATGGCATAGCCACTTTGAAAAACAGTCTGGCAGTTTTTATACAGTTAAGCATATACTTGCCATATTTTATCATACATACAATCCAGAAATGCCTCTCTTCTGTACTGATGCAGACAAAATATAGCAAATGTCAATACAATGACCTAAACTCAGATGTTCATAGGAGCTTAACTCAAAATAGTCCACAACTGGAAGCAACCCAAATGTCCATCAACTCAACATTGTAAATCCATACAATGGAAAACAATGAAAAGAAACAAACTACTGAAACATGCAACAACATAAATCAGTCCAAAAGGTATTATGCTAAGTGAAAGAAGTCAGATACGAAAGACTAAATACTGTACACTTCCACTGATATGAACTTTTAGTAAAGGCAAAATGATATGATAGTTAACAGAAAGCAGATCAGTGACTCTGAGGGACCAGAAGTGAAGGAAAAGGATGACTACAAAGAGGTATGAGAAAAACTTTTGGGGTGATGGAAATGCTATATATATCATGATTGTGATGGTGATTACATAAATGTGAACATATGCCAAAACTCATCAAATTATACTCTTAAAATCAATGACTGTTATTTTAAATAAACTGTATCTCCAAAAAGCTGATTTGAAATTTCATTAAAAACCTACAAGATAAATCGATTCTAACACTTAATAGATCACGGCTTAAATTAATCAGAAGAAAAATGAAAAGAGGTAGTCAGAATGAAGGCATACATATAGGAAAATAATTTATTTCCTTTGTATATTTTAAATGACCCATAATAAATGTTTGCACGTCCCCATGTGTAAAGATCTACATATATAAGACATGCATATGTATAGGTGGTAATGATTATTCACAAATGGATAAGCATTCATTCTCTGTTGCTTACTAAGTCTGGAACATGTCTCCTTATCACTGTTCTCACACAATCTTACTGGCCATCCATGAAACCCTCAGACATAAGCCCACCTTTCTCGAAAACTGTACCTCCTAAACCTTAACAAAATACAAATGAGGTAATCCATTCCATCTCTAGGGCCTGCCCTAATTACTAAACAGAAGAGTGCAGCATGGGAAGCACCAAAATGACCTGTTTCCTGTACCCTTATAACCACTAGAATCACTCTTCAGTTTTTAAATGGTGTTCAAGAGTTCCACAACTATTGTACAAAATATGTGGTGATGGATCCACATTACATATGACCAAATCAATACAGTTTATGGGTACAGAATTTCTTCTGGGGGAGATGAAAATATTCTAAAATTAGACTGTGGTGATGGTTGCACAACTCTTGTGAATATACTAAAAACTATTGAATTGTAAACTTTAAACAGGTAAATCTTATGGAATGTGAATTATATCTCAATGAAGCTGCTTTTTAAATTAAACATCAACATAGTTTATCATGTTAGTTTAGAACTCCACACTGGAACCAGAAGGTTTTAATTAGGCATGAAGGCATGAGTTAATGACTGGGAAAAAGACAGGTGTCAGAAGGAGTTTCAGTGAGGGACCACTGGGGGAGGAATATGAAGGGACAGAAAAAAGAGCATGCGCTTTGGCTCAGGGTTAGGAGAAAAAGCCTCAGGAAAGAATGCTGAAAGATACCTTAAAGGCACTACAAGTCTGATTTTGAACATCAGTTCTTAGTATAAATTTGTTGCTTTTCTACAAACTGTTATTAATCCTAATGTTTTTTCTTCTCCCCTTTCCAATTTCATGATTATCTACTAAAGTATTTTAGCTAATTTACTTCATCTATGAAACTGCCCAGAACTACATAAAATTAGATGAATAGCTACAAAAATATTAAGAGACATTAAATAACACATTACCTACATTCCTATTTTTTACAGAAGATGCACAGAAAAAGTGACTTGCCCAAGGTTATCAGCTAAAAAATGGACTAAAGACTAGAACAGATTTCTAATCCGATGCTGATTTTAATACTGGCATATATTACCTTTGTTAGAAGTTCACAAAAGGTATAATTATTTCTTAAAATCATATAATCATAAAATTCTTTATACATATAGATAATGTTTTTTTTTAATCTATCCCAAAAGAACTATAAAATAGCCAAATATGATAGCAGGTATACCCAATATACCAGTGTTGTCACTCATACTCAATTCAATTGGTAAACGAAAAGGCTTCAAGTTGCAGATGTGGAGTAATAAATTTTAAGTTCATATTCTTTTCAGGGTTTTGAGACAATCACAAACTATTAGATATGTAAAGCATAGCCCTATGGGAACATCTATCTTCAAATGTGACCTTGCAATCAGATATTCACCAGCTATCTTTCATATTATGCACACAAAGTATTTAGAGAAAAGTTCAGCAAAATTAACAAACTAAAAAAGAAAAGTTAGAGCTTTTTACAATCTGTCATTACCACATTCCCAGTCAAGCTCTAAAAGGCATGAAAAGACTAACAGCTGCAGATGAGAGTAAAAGAAACACCACTGAACCTAAATTAATCTAATCAAAATGATGCTGTTATACAAGAACTTTCAAAATCCAGTCATACTCCTGTTTTGAGGATTTGGGCTCCAGGGCAGTCTGTATCATTATGGCCAGTTATCTGACAAACATGAAACGAAGTAACACTTTTCCTCTACAACATCTTCTCTTTAAATATTATCATATGCCCTTCAACTGGCCTTTAAAAGTAAGCAACAGTTTTGTGTAAGTACTGGACAAAGTTCTCAAGAAGCTTAAATTTGTGCTGACAGTGAAACTATCTGTGGAGTAGAGGAGATAGAGAAAGAAAAAAAGGGGAGTGGGGTGGAGAGAGAACAAACAGGGAAAGAGGGAGAATCTCCCAGTTCCTAACATATCCAAACAAAGCTGAATCCTCATGTTCAAAATATGCATTGTAAACAGAGACCTGGAACTGGCTGAGCTGGAGGAGGCTTAGGGCTGGAATACACAGCTTCTAAGGTTAGAAAATTTCAGAGCTAGTTACTGTGTAGCCCAAAAACTGTGAAATACCTTTCTTGCTGCTTGAAAACTGTTATTTTACTTGCAATTTTACCTGTTTTCCTAAAGATAAAACTAAGCATGAAAAGATAAACCTTAAAAACAGCTTTCAATTCCTTTAGATATACCAATTTATTATATCTAATTGATGACTGTAAGTCATATTATCATTATAGTCAATCTCAATGTCTCTCTATACTCCACTTTTAGGCTAGTTTTAGTTGCTACTTTAACAAGCTATTTTCTCTAATCATCCTCATTTTGGAACACTCAATTAGATAAGGCAAAGAAAGGCTATGTGAAAAGTACCTACGTGAAACCCTTACTTTCAGAAAGGCCCCCTAAAATCAGTACTTAAGTTTGCTATGCACGTGACTCACCTGAGAATCTTCTTAAAATGCAGGGTCTGATTTAGCAGAACCAAGGTGGGGCCTGGGATTCTGTATTTCCAGCAGCTCCCAAGTACTGCTATCTTAGCTAGTCCCTGGATTTTTTTTGTAGTAACTAGGCCCTAAATCAGACTTCAAGATTTCAAGGTATTATTCTACCATCTCAAGAGAATTGTTATTTGTGAATATAGTAATTCAATATGGCAGTGTACACCACCCACCTTTGTGAGCACCTACTCAAATTGATTTGAGCTACTTCCTCAGTTGTGTTTGAATTTTCTATAAGTCTAACTGTGAACCTAAAATTAAAAATATTATTCTGCAACAGTGCTTACCGTCAGGCAAGAAGTAACTCAGCTGCAATAGGGTAACATCATAGTTTTTCATTTTAAGCTGTTACAGAATTGTTCAAGTTAATTATGATCACTTGATTAGTAATTACTAAATCCTAGGCCATGGATCAGTTGATGAAATTTTTCAGTTAAATAAAAGTAAGGACAATATCAATTTTTCATAAAGGTAAATTCTATACTGTTATATATTATGTTTGTTATAATTTATTTGTAACTCTATGTTGATGATTTTCTTTTTAAATGTCCAACTGAATAAAAGCTGGCAACCCTATGTTGGTCACTTTCCCTTCTCTCTTTTAAATTTTTTTTTAAATAACTTAATGTGATCCAAAGTCTGATATCCACCAAATTCAAATAACTTCTCCATACCTCTCCCTTCTCTGGGTGGATTATCAATAGGCGTAGGGTGTGTACTGGTGTGACTTGTAGCATTTTTTAAAATCCTCCCCTACACTCCCCAGGTCCTGACTTTATTAACTAGTGAAACTGTGCTGACTCTCTAAGGTGAGTCTGGACTGAGGTAGGTGGGTTAAGACATTTAAATATACTAGGTGAGCCAATGCCTAAGGTCCTTGGAACTCTGATAACCTGGAATCTACACCTCTTGCTCTTCTCTACTTTCTGAACAATCCAGAGCTGACAAAACCATCAGTCAAAAAAAAAAAAAAAATCTCATTCTCATAGGCTGAGCACATATCAGTATGGTGCAGAAGTTTTGTTTTCTCCTGAGGAGAAGCATGTGGATACGTTTTGCACCGTGTGTTATTTATAACAGAAAGAAGCTATGTTTTTAGCTGGGTGCTAGCAGGTTATTTTGTATTAATGGCACTGAATAAGGACAAAGCACTCAGAAGAGCAGAGTTTCTGAAGAAAGTCAAATTTATATTTAATTTAAAAAGGACAGCCTCTTAATTAGGCAAATTTCACATGTTCTGTATGAAAAAAAACAATTAGAATTGTTCAGTGTGAAATAAAACTAGTGTGAAACTTTTCACCATCCCACATTCTATTATATTACATGTAGAGGCACATAAGAACTGGTCAATTTAACTTACATCTTCTGTTATTAAACATTACCTTAGGTCCATTAAACTCACTTTCTCCCCCAACTCCTTCACCCACAAAAGACTCTACATAAAAATTTTGTCATAATGGAAGATGAGGGCCTTTTTCTAAGGCATAATGCATGCTGAAGCTGTCATGACAGAAAGCTAAAGTAAAAGTAACCCAGACTACACTTCTTCAATGTGAGCCTCACTGCTAGATCATGCAGGGGGAAGCTGCTAAAGCTAGCTGGTTCTGCCTTCATTTAAGTTCACTCAGTACACCACGAAAAGGCTCTTGTGGTTCAGTGATCTGCAATTACCTAATTAATAACTTTTCAAAGGGATTTCCAAGGATCAGAACTAAGGACTTAATATGCCCAATATCCATATATGTGCTCATCTCCCCTGAACTGTACATTCAGTTTAGTGTAGACTAGTAATACCCAAGTAGTCTACTTTACCTCATATATAGCAAAAAACTATAAAACCACAGCAATATTCTGAATGCTATCCTGTTCCAGAAACCTGATCAAATTAGACTTTTCAGTTGTAATATCCCTCTCCTTGGCAAGTCACATATTAATAACTATGCAGAATATATTAAATGTATAATAAAGATTTTTTTAAAAATCCATCATTATAAGAAAAGTGATTACTTGATTTAATGTGTTCCTATTCTTGTACAACACTGTATAAATGGAAAGCTATCTGTCATAACTTGGAAAGGAAATTTCCTACTACTTACAATAAGTTATTTTATCACATATACTGAAAATATACATGATCATGACTTATTTAGGATCAAGTAAAAAAGAGCACAGTCTTAGTGGATTCTAGATATAACCCTAAAATGACCTTGGCCTTAAGAAACTCCCACCTTCACAGAGCGGAGTACAAACAAGATTTAATCACAGGGGTACTTACCTGTAAAATCTACAGTACATCTTAGACTTCAGTGAGTTAGTCATAATTATCCTTTCAGAAATATATCTTAAATATTTTTGTCTAAAAAGGATATATATAAGGATACAAAACCGATTTTACCCCTTCCTTTCCTTTTTTTCTCTCTCTCCCTCCCTCCTCTTCTTTTTCTCTGAGAAAGACCATAAGAAGTGTGTAATTTTGAGCCTAAAGCAAAACATATAATCAATATGGTATACAGAAAAAGAGTAACTGAACTGTTCAAGAGACCTATGTCAGGGTCTTGGATCTTCAATTTACGAGCTATGTGAGACAGGCTTCAGTTTCATTAATTCTAAATTAAAAGTGTGGAAATTAGTTTCATAAAGAATTTTAAACTATTGAAATTTTTCCCCTGGGAGGGGAAAAAAATGGCGTAGATGACAGAGGCTCCATATATCCCTCTGGCAACCAAATCAAAGTTGTGATAGTAATAAGGAACAGAAGCAAGAAAAAATCGCCTGGGATCTAGATGAAAAGGCCACACAATTAGGGAGAAGTATAGGAAATAACCCTGCAACGGCAGAAGGTAGGACGGGGCGAGATGCGGAGCTGCCCAATCTCCCGTGGCTGAGTGAGACCGAGGCTGCAGCAGCGGCAGCAGCAGACGCCTCTCAAAGGGGCCGCAACCAGGAGTAGATTTTCGCAGTGACGAACCTGCTCCAACTCACCGCTCTACCCAAGCCACATCCAGGTGTGTCCTCAGCAAGTCAGGTGCTCCTTGCTGAGCACCGCCTAGACTCACAATGGAGCCAGCTGGTCTCGGTTTCTGATGTGGCCCTTTGAGGCAACTATAAGCACAGCATCTGTGGATTGCTTGCTGAATCTTAACAGGGGGCCCTGGAGGGGTAGAGGCTTGGGCTAAATTTGGCCTGCAGCTGAACCCCTCTCAGGACTGTGCCACTAGACACCTACTCACAAATCCACACTAATAAGACCGGGAGACCTAAGAGCTTTGCTTAATACATAGAAAGAGACATGGAAAGGCAGCCAAAATGGGAAGACAAAGAAGCATAAATCATATGAGAGGCCATTCTGAACAGAAATCCAGAAATATTGGAGTCAAACAATCTAACAGATGCAGAGTTCAAAACACTATTTATAAAGATGCTCAATGAACTTTTGGGAAGTGTAGAGAACTTCAACAAAGAGATAAAAAATACAAAAATGGAAATGGAAATTATAAAAGGGAACCAGTCGGAAATGCAGAACACATTAACTGAGATGAGAAGCATATTAAATGCAATAAACAAAGGAATAAACAAAGTGAATAAAGAAAAGGATCAAATGCTTTATCTATAGAACGGGAAGGACGCTCAATGAGAACAGCAAAAGATGAGATGCCAAAACTATAAAAATAATTTAAAGAGCATATGGGACACTATTAAAGGTCCAAATAGATATCCGTCTGATTGACATAACCGAAGAAAATCAAGATGTTGAACAGCTGTTTGAAGAAATAATAATGGAAAACTTCCCTAACCTGGTGAAGGAAATGGACAAAAAACCCCAGGAGGCTCAGAGAACTCCAAACATTAGGGATCCAAAGAGGTCCACACCAAGACACATCATAATTAAAATGCCAAAGTTAAAGACAAAGAAAGAATATTAAAAGCAACAAGAGAAAAACAAATAATTACATATAAGGGAAAAACCCATGAGACTGGCAGCTGATTTCTTAAAAGAAACTATGCAGGACAGAAGGGCTTGGCAAAAAAATATTCGACAGGATGAAGACCCCAGAAATACAATCAAGAATAATTTAACCAGCAAAGCTATTATTTAGAGTTGAAGGACAGATAAAGAGCTTCCCAGACAAAAATAAGCTAGAGGAATTTATTACCACCAAGCCAGTATTACAGGAAATGTTGGAGGGACTTCTTTAAGAAGAAAAAAACATGTATCAAAAACAGGAATAAAAAATGGTTAACAACTACATTCCTATCAATAAGTACCTTAAATGGAAAAGAATTAAGGGCTCCAACCAAAAGACAGAGTGGCTGAAAGGATAAGAAAACAAGACTCCTACATGTGAAAAGGAAGAGGATGGAAAAAGATATTGATTTGATGGATCTAGAAGATATTTAAGTCAGACAGAGAAAGATAAGCACTATATGATTTCATTTATATGTGGAATCTAAGGAATAACAAGAACAAACTAATCAAAAACAGACTCACAAATATAGTGGACAATTTGGTGTTGGACAGAGGGGAAGGGGGTTTGGAGGGCTGGGAGAATGGGGTGAAGGGCTAAAGAAGTACAAATTCGTAGCTGATGGATGGTCACGGGGATGAGGAGCATGGCATAGGAAATGCTGTTACCATTAATATGTTGGCTAGGTGGAGGGTCGAGGAGGAAGGGTGCAATTATGGGGATCATTTTTATGAACTATAGAGATGTCTAACCAATGTACTATGTAGTTGAAACTAAATAAAATAAATTTAAAAAAAAGAAAGAAAGAAATGGGCTTGTGACATTGCCATGGCCGTGAGTTCTTTATATACTACTTTTAAAATGCTTTAATATACATACTTCATTCTCACAAGAATTCTACGATACAAACAGAATACATAGTACTATCACTCTTAAAAAAAAAAAAAAAAGTAAACTCGTTCAGAGTGGTTAAATGGTTTGCCCAAGAGCCCAAAACTAAGAGAAGCATGGAGACTAGTGAATCTTGTGTTAAGAGCTCCTTCTACTACACTACAAGATTCTGATCTATGAAAGCTGGGTACTATTAAAAGTACACTTCTGGTGATTAACTGTTAGTTCTTATCGGAAATATAATAATACATACCTATACTCATTTTATATACTGACACTATGAAGAAATTAAGGTTTGATTTTAAGGGATTATCCTTAGAAACCATCTATCAATGTCTGCCATCTATTGGTAAAGATATTAAGCCCCATCTTTGAGACTTTAGCATTCTTTTTTCTAAAGATGCTTAGAGAGATCTATCCAGTGAGAGGAGATATATAGAGTATGTCCATAACAGAGCCCCAAATAAAACTACCTTATATGGAGCTCCTGGGGTTTGAAATGGCACTAAACAAATTTATCAGAGATTCTCTGCAAATCTGCTGGGCAGATTCTCATTTTTGATCTTCCTCATATAAAAACTTCAAAGCCACTATGCTCTTTCAGAAGCTGATTATGTCTCATTGAAGACTATCCATCTTTTCTTGTTATAGGTTGAGCATTTCACTAGCCACATATACTTCTACTAATTTGTGATGCCAAGAAAATCAACTTTCAGAGCTAGAAGGGATCATAATGATTTTCTACTTCAAAATCTGTATTGTATAGAGTTTAGGTAAGTAAGCCCTCGCTGATAACTGACTGAGCCCCCCCAGAAGGACTGCCACTCTATTTTTTTCAACTTGGCATACCTTTTCCACATAATATTGACCTGTTTTACAACTAGATATTTAATGGAAATGACAAAGTTTTAACTTTAAATAGTTAAAAATAAAGGTTGAGATCTACCTCTGAACTCATTTTTCCCATACCATTCTTATTCTAAATTAACATCATGTGTTGAGCTAAAAAGTCAAGCTTGAAGGTTATAAATTACTATGATGCAAATTGAAACATTCAGAATTTGAAATATCGGATCAAAAGTACAAATGAAAAATTTGTTACATTTAGTATTGTTTACTTCCATCTGAATGAACAGCTACTTTTGTCAAAAACAAAGTGTTTGCATTCACAACAGTGTGTTGCCTTTATTAAGACACTATCCTAAAGCAACCTTAACAAATGAAAAAAACAAAAAGTGGGGTAAGGAAGAAGAAATTAAAGGGGAAGGAGAAATTAAAAGGAAAAGAAACCCACAGAGGAAGAACACTGATCACATCTCCAAGGCAGGCAATATAATGCTAGGAGCTAACATGTTAGAAATCAGATTCCCCCTTCATCTACTACCAGAAATCAATTTCAGAATATACAAAGTTTTCTATAACCAACCACAAGATCTCAAACTGAATATGTCTAAGTTTGAGAATATCACTTTGAAGCTCGTCACAACCTTTCCCCTCCTCTTCTACATTTAACTCCATGTTACCTAATTTTTAAAATTCAGTACTCAAAAATTCCTCCAATGGACCACTAAAACCTAGAAAGCTGACCCCAGAAAGCTCAATGATGAGCCTCAGTCATCCCTTGTTCTGATATTAAACATAAATAATAAGGAAAGCTGAGAAGAAGAAAAAGTGAGTTGCCACTCAATATGAGAGTCTTAAAGAAAAAATAAACTAAGAATGTTTTCATTCAGAATACAGAAAATGATGGCTGAGTTACAGAGAACCACAGTAATAAAGAGTGATTTAAGGGTGCTCTGAGGGCAGAAAGAAAAGAGATAAAAAAGAAGAACCTTAAGATTTTGTACAGCTTTTAACAGTACAAGTTCATTTATTCAAATTTCATTAATTCTCATTTATAAGCAAATATAATAAGATGTGTTAATAATTAGAAATTAAGTTAAAAAACAGCAGTATAATTCAGAACTAGACTAAGCTTCCTGACAGTGCCATCTTTGTATTCATAATGATTTCAAAGAGATGGACAAGTGTTTATTGTTGAGCCTAGCCTAGTTTATGTTTATATAGGTTTATATAACACAAGGATACTTATAGTACTATATTTTGTTCTTTTAAAGAAAATCATATCTCTTTTTTGAAAATTCTATAAAAGTCAGGCTCTTATTAAATTGGATAAAACTTCTGGGGCTTCTTTTATTTAAAATGTTCACATTTGATTGTATTTTCACTGATAAAAACATATATCCATCTGGTAATACAATAAATTAGCTCAATTTTTCCTTGTCTGGTAATTAAAGACCAAAGATCTTGGTGAGAAAAAAAGAAGGGATACTTTCTACTGAACAACCAGTATATATTACCTCCTAGGCACTGGGTCAGATATTACAGCATCTTACCTTCAAGGATATTAAAATATAGTTCATCAGTCTAATATAGCCAAGCTACTTCCTTTTGATCATTGAGCAATTTGATCTTTGAATTAGTCTTGTTTCCATTTTAATATGTCAATGATTTCAATGAATATTAGAAGCACAGTACAATTTTAGCCACTTTAAATCAAACCTAAACTGAAGATTCAAAGCTGATAGATCTTGAGCTCTAAAATTTCAGTAAGTTTGGGAACTATTCTTATCTGCCCTTCGATGAAAAAACTAAACCATAAATAATAACCAAAGAATCAAGTATAAAGGCAGCACATGATTGTTAAACTCTGCATTCACTTAATATATCAATATTTAGACTAAAATAAAAGGGGTAAGAAGAACTCAGGCCAAAAGACACAACCCAAAGCTTTTTCTATTCCCAGGGACAAAGTAGTTATCTTTATTTTTATTCCTCTGACCTTCTCTACAGAGCTTGCTGGGAGCTATGGGAAGGTACAAACACATGTTTATTCATGCTCTAAAAAAGGTTTTCCA
Organism: Eidolon dupreanum; assembly: GCA_028627145.1. Lineage (NCBI taxonomy): Eukaryota > Metazoa > Chordata > Mammalia > Chiroptera > Pteropodidae > Eidolon > Eidolon dupreanum. Next base: position 88,343,090 of record CM053502.1, on the reverse strand, counting down.
AAACTGGATAAATCAGACATCTCCCTACACCAATTACATCATACAAATTTAGGATATTTACCTATGACCAGGAGATGAATTAATGGCTAAAAAAGAACACATGCTAATATCAAGCTTGTAATTTTATGACATAAAAAATAATTCTGTACACTCTAAAATCTGGAGCTCTGACCCTCTGGCCAAAAAGCCCACTAAAAGATAAGATCTAATATAGTTTATGTTGCTCTGCTTTGTAAGAAAGATCCCAGGAACACAAAATAAATTGAGCACGGAAGAACACAAGAATGAAGATCATTTATACCAGAACACAGACTGTCTCGCAAAATACATTTGCATCAACTTTTTTTTCTCAGACCTAACTATAGTTTCAGGGGCACTCTATACCTTCTAGAAGGTTAGACTCATGAAAAGGGGAATAGTGAACCAGTTTCAGAAATAACGGAATTTTTGTTTCTAGGGGATTAAGGATATTATTCAACCCAGAAATTGGTACTTTCCTCTCCAGGTCAAGAGAGTATGATTTATTTAAGCAGAATGAATACAGATGAGTCAGAATTCTTTCTACACTAAGGCTCAGAGTTTATTTTGGAGATTAAAGATTCTCCCTTGCAAAAAGATAAACAGGCATCCTTGCATTTCTAAATTACCCTGCATCTTCAACATGTTCCCCTTTGAGTATAATGAGAGAAAGCTTTGAGCATCAGTGCATCAGAGGATGATTCAGTGTCTACAATTTTTTTCATTTATGAATACTTCTACTGATATATAAAAAGGAAGAATTATTAAGAAAAGTAAAAGGTAAACACATGATCCACAATCAGGATCAGTGGACTTTTTCATCCTTTCATAAACTTGTTTGGAGGGCATGAGAACACCATTTCTATTCCTCACCTTCAGAATTAGATGAAAAGATTTTATAATTAATTAATAGTGGTAAATATGAGAATCAAGACAATTCTCAAATACAAACCTCTAAGATCATCACAGGAAGCTTTTTGGTTTCTCTGAATTTGCTTTTATTTAAAAAGTTTTTTAAACTTCCATCAGGGATAAGTACAAACAATTCTAGCTGTATGGCACTAAGAAGTATTTTCTTTTTTCAAAATGTTTTATTCTTACAGTTTTAGATTTACAGAAAAGGTACTATGTGGTATAGAGTTTCTTTACACTCAGAACCCAATTTCCCCTATCATAAACATCTTATACTAGTATGATATACTTATTACAAAATAATGAACCAAAATTGATACCCTAATAACTTAAGTCCACACTTTATTCATACTTTCTCAGTTTTCATTAATTCCTTTTTCTGTTCCAGAATTCCATCCAGGACCCCACACAACATTTAGTTGTCATGTCTCCCCTTAACTCTGACAGTTTCTCAGACTTTCTTTGTTTTTGAATGACCTTGACAGTTATGAAGAGTACTGGTCAGGTATCTTGTAGACTATGTATCAATTTGGGTTTGTCTGCTGTTTTTCTCAGAGATAGACTGGGTTTATGAAGACCACAGAGGTAAAGTACCCTTCTCATCACATCATATCAAGGGCACATGCTATCAACATAAATTATCATGGTTGATGTTAACTTGATCATCTGGCTGAAGGAATGCTTGTCAGGTATCTCCATTTTAAAGTTACTCTTTGCCAGTTTTCTATATACTGTAATCTTTGGAAGGAAGTCACTGCTCACAGCCTATACTTAGGGGGTGGAGACTTAAGTTCCCCCCTCTTTGAGGGAGAGGTAGCTATATAAATAATTTGGAATTCTTTTGCACAGCAAATGTGTCTCTTCTCCTACTTTTATTTAATAAATCATTAATTATATCGGTATGGACTCATGGGTCTTTTATACTTTGGGTTATAATCATTATTCTTTATTTATTTCATTGCTTAAATTATTACAGCTTTAGCTAATGTGAGCTCTTTTTAGTTGGCTCCTATGTCCCTTTGACATACTCCCATCACTGTGATTTGTTTTTTTTTAAAGCACTTCCTTTATTTTCTGGCATTACAATATGCTCCATGCTCATCTTGTATATTTCCTACCCTAGTCCTAGAACGGGCTGTTTCTCCAAGAGCCCTGGTTCCTTGTATTGGAGAATATTAAAAACCAAGATCTGGGTGCTAGAAAAGCTCATTGCTACTTGAATGTCATTGCTTATAGCTCCTCTCAGCTGAAAGAACAAGGAAATATATGTGTGTACACATGTATGTACACATATCTACAAGTATTTCTATATGTAACCACCTGCATCTATAAGCTAGGCCTGAGTTCTTACTGATGTCTCCAGCTGAAATCCATAACCACATAGTTCATTTTAAGTTCCTCCCCTGCTTATATGTAAACTCCCACTTGGACAGTGAAAAGAAATCTGGCTTCACCTGCCACCAACCATTTACTTAATTGTTCAATTCCCGTATCTATGTATAACAGTATCAGAATTGTTAGCCTGTGACAACCCCCATGAGAAACAACTTTATCAAATGAAGTACAGTACTTATGTGTAGGTCTTTTGCTTTCAGTCTCACAGACTCTACCTGTTTCCAAAGTTACTTAGGTCAGCATCTTTTGCTCCTACCCCATTCAGTGAGATTGTCTCATTCATTTGTAATATAGTAAGTCTGTTTTGCCACAGTCTGTCTTCCATCCTGGAATCTCCTAAATGGTTTTTTAAATAGTACATATTAAGGTTCACCCTCTGTAATATAAAGTTCTATGTGTTTGGACAAATGCATAGTGTCACATACCCACTATTCTAGTATCATACAGAATAGTTTTGGTGCCCTAAAACCACTCCCATCCTTCACCTATTCAACACTCCTCCACTCCTCCCAAACTTCAGGCAACCAGATCTCTATACAATCACTTTAGTTTCCATTTTCCAGAATGTCATATAATTGAAATCATATGAAATATAGCCTTTCAAACCAGCTTCTTTCACTCAGCAATATGCATTTAAAATTCATCCATGTATTCTTGTGGCTTGAGAGTTCATAATTCTTATTATCACTGAATAATATTCCATTGTATGGATGTACCAATTTGTTTATTCATTCATCTACTGAAGGACATCTTTGTTGCTTCCAGATTTTGAAGATATAATAAAGCTATTACAAACATTCCATGCAGATTTTTCTGTGGTTTTTCAGTTTTCAAAGATCTCAATACAGCAGCAGTAACCGTCATCTTTTCCTCCTCAGCAACCTTCCAACTCTGTTAACCATCCAAAGAAGCCATCAAAATCTCTTCCTACCAACTTTGTATATCTGCTCAAGCAGCCTCAGGTTATCTAGTGCAATTTTCATGCATATCTGCTAGCCACTGTTTGGAAAGCTCACCCATGAATTTAACTCAACTGAATGAACATTCATTAATGGGCTACTATGTGCCAGGCACTGTTCTAGGATTCAAAGGATGAATGAAAACTATTGTCTTGGCCCTCCAAAAGGGAAGTAAAGCACTTCACCTGGAGCAAGAAACACCACAGGAGTGATTCACAGTACACCTAAGCTTCCTCCAACTGTAGTCTCTCCTTATAGTGGCTGTCTTAACCTCAAGTAGGAGCTAGCTTGGGGCTCCTTACTGATATGAATTGCCTGTGTACTTTAATTCAAGTCTCATCTCTTCTCCTGCCATATGTGTCTGAGCTGGCTAAATTCCTGTCTTACAGGTATGACATAAACCCACGCTCATTATAGTGAACAGGCATTCCTGAAACTTCTATCAATGCAATGCCATTCTTCCCTCCAACGTGATTTTTCTTATAGGGCTTAGAATCATATTCCAGTTATGTTCCTGAAAATATGAAAACAGACCATGCCACAGGATGATAAAACTGAAATGCTAAAGCACTTCTAATTTAATATTGCCTGTATCTTTGCAATTCTTACTTTTCCCAATGGAAGTAAGAAAATAGTAAAAATAACTCAACCTCTATTGTTTATATGCAAAATGACTGGATAATACAAAATGGCTTTATAAGAAATAGAACATTGTATTCTGCAAATGTATTTCTCCCTACCTAATTAACAGAATAAAGGCACTGATAGACACTAAAATATAAGGTTCAAGAATATACTTGACCCACTTCTGGGAATGTTTCCTATAAAAATAATTCAACAGAAGAAAAATATTCTATACAGAAAAATGTTCGTTACTACATTATGTATAAAAATGAAAAACTGAAAACAATCAGAACATAATCCCAAAGTAGGGAAATGGATGAACAAATATGGATAAATTAGGTCAATGGCATAGTATGTAATGATTCAAAATCATTTTTTAAAAAAAGTTTGTTAAAATATCAGATTCAATGTCAAAGAAAATTAGAATATATGATCACAAATGCATTTATACATTACAAAAATGTACATATGGAGAGACTGAAATATTTAGAAAATATTTTAGGTAATGAAATTAACCACATTTTTCCTTAAGGTTTTTCTTTTGCAATACCAGGTATATTTCTTAACTTTACACTGAGTTTTGCAGGTTCTTCCAAACTATATTAAACAGGAAAAAAAAAAAACCTGTAGGGGTGGAGGGATAACTGAGCTCAAGAAATAAAAAGAACTAAAACATCTGACTGCCTGGTTTGAATCTAGGCTCTGCCAGTATTAGTTCTGTAATGTGGGACATTTACTAATCCTTAAAAGCACCCCTATAAGTTACTCTTAAGGTTTTGTGATAAAAAAAATAATAAGTGTATAACAAATGCAAGATAAATATAAGTGGTTATTATTCCATTCATACATGTGATCAGATAATATTGCTGAAAAGAAATACTGTGAAGACTATCAATAATCTTAAAGTAGGACATATTTTGTGTTGATTAGTCTGGTGTGGGCAAGACTACAATTTTTGGAAATCTGCTCTTAATTTTTTTCTGTAAGAGCTCCATTGTTTAATATTTTTACTTAGAAAAATTTTTTAGTATTCTATTTTAAAAAGAACCTACTTTTTGATATTTCAAACATATTTTTAATCATTATACTAGCTAGTTTTGCTTGTTTTACTTTTTGTATTCATTAAAATGCCTTTCGAAAAATAAAATTTCATTCAAGGAAGAGGCTCTCCTTTACTCATCTTTGTATTTCCTCAGCACCAGTCCCAGTAAACAACATAATATAGTCAACACTCAACAGTTACCAATTGAAATCTTTTTAAAAAATTTATTCCCACTGCACAATTAAATTATGCAATGACCTGGCTAAGGAATAGTTACCACTGCACATTCCTACTGAAATTTTCCAGAAGGGAATTTCTATTTTATTCTAGAACTTTTCATTAATAGAAACTCAGAAACAATGTTCGCAAGAAACCTACAGAATGGGGCTACCTAGAATTCACTGCTTAATTAACGCATACTTGATGCTGAAAAAGGCAACTCAAGTTGAGAGCTTAATGCTTGAAGACAGTTGAGTTCTCCTAAAACCCTTGCCCCTATAATTGCAAATGAGACTGAAATCAAGATAGTAATCTCTCACTTTAAGAAAGCTGAGAGAAATAAATGTCTACTAAGTAAATCACTTAAAAAGAGGGGGAAAAATCTGGTTAATAGGGTCTGCCATGAGTCAACAGGTGTCTTTCTGCCATTGACACAACACGTTGCGTCAATACAACTTCCTGTTTCTACCCTCACCTTTCACTCTCTCATTCACTGTCACGTTCAAAGCAGCTCTTCTACTGCTACAACACAGCCAGCAACAAAGGCAGTTAGAACTGCTGGATCAGCTGGAGACAACATTCTAGAACATGATCATTAGGATCACTCACCCTCTTCTCTGAAATAGGAAACTTCGGGGCTGGTCACTACTGCACACCAGTCTACTGGGGAATATGCCTGAAGTCTAGCCATTAATGATGCATGCTGACAAGGCACAGAAAAGTATCTGCAAAAACCTGGTCCTACACTCTTGGTAAATTCTCATTGTTTCAAATTACTCTAGTGAGCCACAAGATGTAACAAACTGCTTAATCCAGACTGATTTGTAACTAAGCAGCTGTGCTTTATTGATGAAAATTGGAAGGAAAGAGCTACAAATCACATATTTAACATTATAAAGGCATCTACATTGTATTTGATAAATATAGACACCCTGAAGATGTAAAGAAGTACCCTATACCCTGCCAAGCACACAATGTCAAAACAGTGAAAAATGTTAAGACTCCAGCTCATAATTAGTCATTCTACTGCTAGGGAAGTGATGGCAGGCAATTTCTGTGGGAAAAGTAATGTCTCAGCTTGGAATAAGCAGTTTCTATCTAAGAAGTGGACACTTAAGAACTGCTTCAGTCTGCTCATAAATATTCCCATTCACTCAGAGGCAGACACCAGGTGGTCTACCTAATCTGATTCTGAGTAGAAGGTAATGTAAGGAAAATAAAATCAAAGAAAGAAAGAGTGTTTTCTCATTTCCCTGGTCCAATATGGAAAGTCAGTCACCTGTCCTCTGAAGATATTTTAGGCTTTTTCCTCCAGGGACTTTAACCTCTTTGCTCCATCTTTGGGATCATAACATTATAATCATTATACAACTATCATTTTTTCTAACACAAGCCAACACACCCACCCACACACACACACACACACACACACACCCACACACCCCATAAACTTGTTCTTTAAACCACAAACACACAATTCTAGTAAGTAAATGTAAAAATTTTTAAACTTAGAGGTCAAATTCTCACTGGTTCCATGACATACCGAGTTCAATGATGATTTATCTTTACTGGTGACATTCATTCTTTAAAGGAGGATTTCTGTACCTTTGCAAAAAAATAAATAAATAACAACAACAATCTGCCTCCAAAGAGTTCAGAATTACGTGCTACATAAACAAAACAAACCAAAACACTACTATGTGCTCTGTAATGTAAACATGTTCAAACCAATGATCACTATGTGACAATTTCAATTTGATTAAGTTGAAGACAAGCTAGTAAATATTTCAGAAAACTTTAAATTCCTGAGCTTTTAAAGGATATTGATAATCTGCACCAACACTTTGTTATTAGTAGCAATAAAGTTCATGTTATCAATAATTTGGACAAAGAAATAGTCTCTAAAAAATAAAATCATTTTAAAGGTTAACAGAAATGAGAAAAGGCTGTTACTTCTAGCTCCATGGTTTCATTATGCTTAGGGTCACATAAAAGAGACAGAAAAGTGTGTCTTAAGCTAATAAATACCCAGGTTTTTTTCCTTAGGTTGAAAAGGCACTTTTTGAACATACAAAATTTAATCCAACAGTGAGCTTGGATGCCATGTATTACTTAATTACAGATGGAAAAAATATATATAAAGCAATCTAGTGGTCACCAACTTAAGCAAGTGATCAAACTCAGCTACTAGTACCAAAGTGTAGCACATTCTGACACTGTGGAACCCCTGATGTCATGCAATAAGAAGTACGTCACCTATAAAGCATTCTTGTAAAAAGGTTTAAGCTAAATTTAATCATAAAGAAACCAATGAGATAAATCTGGAATGCTGGACATTGTATCGAACTTAGACTTTGTTTAAGGCTTACACTCTTCATATACACACAAAAAAAGGCAAGAAAAACATAAAAACAAAACAAAAAATGACGGAGAAACCAAATTGAAGATTAAAGAGACATACTCGAATGCTTGAACCTTGATTGAATCCTGGGTTTAAAACAAAATTATAAAACCATTTTGGGGACAATTAGGGCAATTAGGGAAATCTGAACAGGGACTGTGTTATGAAATCATTGATATGAAATTGTTATTAAATGTTACAAAATTATGTGATAACAGTACTGTGGTAATGTAAACAGAACATCCTCATTCTTAGGAAGTGCGTGCTGAAGGATTTAGGGGTAAAGTGTTAGGATGTCTACAACCTGCATGCAGCAGGCAGCAAAGAGAGGGAGAAGGGATTGGAGAGGGAAAGCAAATGTCACAAAATACTAATTGGTCAGTCTAAGTGAAGGATATGCAGATCTTCAGTGTTCTAGTCTTTTAAGTTTTCTGTAGGTTTGAACATTTTTAAACTATAAAGTTGGGAGAGAGGAAGAATTGTTGTGGGGGCTTCAATGTTTTCATCCATTTGCAGTACTGTACCTTGCTTATATCCCTATCCCCCGCTTCCCAAAACACCGAAATCATCATTACTTTTCTCTCAGCAGCAAAAGATAATAGGTCAAACACTGATGCATGATGGGAAGCATAGACAGAAAATTCTTTCTTTCCCTAAGCACAGGAAATGCTGCCTAGAAAAACAAATTCAGGAGAGAGCCCTTCAAGGGTGAGAAAATTTATAAAGCCTAGTCTAAGAAATAATAGTTCCCAAACCTTATTACAAAAGTTAAAAAGAAAAGCCCCAATCAATTTAAAGAAAGCCAGTCAGCAAGAGTAATAAAATATTTTCAAAAAATGCAAATCATATTGTCCATTTATAAATTTAAATGCTTTATCAAACATGATTTATCACCATGGGCAAGAAAATCTCAACATTTCATTTGTTTATCTTCAAATGGGCTAAGTGTGAAAAAAATGCTGAATGAATATAAAAAGTTTAATAACTACAAATCTTTATTCTATTAAGATTTCATTAAATTGCTTACAATATGTAAAAGCTAATATGGAGAACAATTTTTGAAAAATATGAAATCCCAAAAGATCTGTAAAGAAAAAAAACTGTCATGCATATAGTGGGTGCTCAAATATTTACTAAATAAATACTTACAGAATACAAAAGTATACCATATGCCCTTAAAATGTGCTATGTCCAACAAAATAGGAGCAAGCGAATAAACTCTCCCTAAGATCACAATATTGCAATAAACAGATATATAGTATATATATCATAGCAAAATCCTAGCAAAAACATCAGTACGGTGGCTGTTTGAAGGAGGATTATTTTACTCTATCAAAAACTAACCTCAAATCCCAAGGGAATGAGATGAGGCCATCCACAGACACACCGAAGGGAAATACCTCTTTCATGAGTCAAAAGGCTAAGTTCTAGAAACCAATTATAATACATGCTTTTAAGAATCAGAGCTATTCCTCACACCTTTGGAGGTTTCCACAGCCACTTTTCTAGTGAGAAATACTCAAGCCTGCAGAATTTACATGAGACCTTTCAGAGGATATTGGGCTCTAATGTGGCATGATATCGTGGGTGGAAACTGACTCCCAGGAATACAAATTCTTGTCTCTGAAGCCTATATCCTGTTCAAGGACATCTGCTATGTCCTGGGTCATTCTTTCTGTATCAAGTGAAACAAGCTTCACTTCTATGTCTATAACTAATTACACACCAAGATTCAGTATCTAAAGCAAGGCTAGACATAATGAAGGTGGCCAAAAAGGCAGGGGAGTGAGTACTGGTTAGCCTGGCCCTGTCTAAAATGGTTATCACTGGCCACATGTGGCTGTTAAGCACCTGAAATTTGATTAGTCTGATCTGAGATGTGCTATAAGTATCAAATACACACCAAATTCCAAAGACTTATTATGAAGAATGTAAAATATCTTACAAACAATTTTATGCTGATTATATATTAAAATATTTCACATATTAGGTTAAAATGATTAAATTTAATTTCACCTTTTTGTTTTGTCTTGCTTATTTTTTAATATGGTTACTGGAAATTTTTAAATTATATGCTTCTCACATTATATTCTTATTAGACAACACTGACATTATGACCAAAAAAAGAGCTCAGTAAAAGCAGCAGCAACTTATATTTATTTATTAGGGGAATCTATCATGTTTCCAGTATGTGCTCTTTCAAATACTTTCTTTTAGTACTCACAGCAGCTCTAATATGTACATAACTCTGGGTGAAGGAAAGGAAAATGGGGAGGATGGGGGAGTGGGGCAGTGAGGGGGATGAATACCAAGAAAAGAAAAAAACTGCCCTAAATCACAGAGTTGATAAATACCAGAACAAAAATTTGAATTCAAACCCTCTAACTCCAGAGCTTAAGCCCAGAACACCTAGGCCAGTAGTTCTCAAAGTACTGCCCCAGGACCATTGGCATTGCCTGAGAACTTCTTAGAAATGAAAATTATATCAGACCTAGAGAATCAAAATCTGGAGGTAGGGCTTAGCAGTCTATATTTTAACCAGCCTTTCAGATAGTACTGATTCAGACCAAAAGTTTGTGTAGGTAACAGCCAATCAAATGTTCTCAAAGGAGGATAACTATGATAACTCTGAGAAAAGGCTAGTCCCTGTTACTCTATTCTTTGTTGAAGCTTTTCTAGAGACATGCTCTATCTGGTAAGCACTGAGGATCTACAGTTGCATCTTGACCCTGACTTTCCAGAGCATCCCTTCAACAAGCCTATCATCTAGGGCAGCATTTCATTTAACATCCAGATAGATTAAAGATTTAAATGCAAATAAAATCACAAAAAGTTCTAGCAAAAAATACAGTTGTATTTTTAATGATACTAGAGTGAAGGCCTAAGTATAGACCAAACCCTGATACTGTAAGAGACTGATTAATCCAATAATACAAAAAAAAATAATAAATCCTGAATTGCACAAAAACACCACAATGTTTAAAAACAAAAACAACTAGGGCAGAGTGCTTTTTGCAACAAATATGACAAAGGGCTAATTTCTTAAATTATAAAAGGATCCCCACAAATCAAAAGAAAAAGAACCACCCAAGAGAAAAATGCTTCTCCAAATTAACTAAAATAGATGGGTCACAATAAAGGAAATGCAAATGCTCAATTTCACTCATAGTAAGAGAAATGAAAATTAAAAAGATTTTTTTTTCACTTTTCAGATTGGCAAAGATAAAAGGATTTAAAAACATGTCTAAAAGTAAGCTTCTAATAGTTTTGCCCCAATCCCATGACTTCTGCAATTCAGTTTGTGGTAATTCCATTAAGAAATTGCTCAGATCAAACATCTTACTATCATACTTGATTTAGTCATCTGTCTCTCTGTATTTCTCTCTACCCCTTCCTACCCACTCCCATATCTGACCTGCCAGCAATCCTGCCAACTCCACCCTCAAAAGAGATTCCAAATTTAACTAGTTTTCATCACTCCTTACTGTCATCACTCCAATTTAAGCCACTGTGAACTCTCCCCCTGGATTATTTTATCTCCTACCTGCCCTTGCTCTTGTCCCCCAGTTATCTCTTAACACAAAAGAATCATTCTAGCTGCTAAAATACATATCAGATTATATCACCACTCTGCTCAAAAATTTTCAGTGGATTTCCATCTCGTTCCATATAAACTAAACTCTTTACCACGATACACAAGCCCTTTCAAGTCCTTTGCCCCCTGACGTCATCTCCTTTGCTCTCTCTGCTAGTCATACTGGTTCCCTTGCCTCTGGATCTTTGCATCTGTGTTCCCACTGCTTGGGATGCTCAACTCTCAGATATATTTATGGCTGGCTCCCTCACAACTTTTGGATTATTTAAAAGCCCTTCTTGGGCACCCTATCTAAAGTTTTACTCTCCAATCCTTACACTTCATATGCTGCTTTGAAGGCATCCCCTTCATTGATTCATAACATCCAATGGCGCTAACAAAGTCTGGCTATCTGAGTCTCCTTAAAGAGAGAACCTGATATGAAATTTCTTTTGAAAGCATTTTAAAATCTGAATTATGTAATTTTATCACGTTGTATCTTGTATGGGGTCTGATACAAGATAAATGGGGTCTGACCTCCTTTATCTTATTATTTGGTGGGGGTCTGCTGACTTTAAAGATTTCAGTCTTCAACACTGGAAATTTTCTTTCATTATTACTTTGACCCCACTCCCATTTTTTTTCTGCTTTCCCTTTTGGAACTCCTGCTAAATAAAGTTCCTGAGGGAAAATAATTTTGAACTTAGACCTTTATACCCAAATAGCATTCATGCCAAGGGGCAAAACAATAACATTTTCCAATATTGCTCTCAAAATTTGTCACACTGATATTACTGATAATGATAACAGAGCATGTTCTCCAACAAAAATTGATCGTTAGCAGTGGGAAGATGTGAGACATAAGAGTTGTAAGCAAACAAAAAAGTTCATGATTATCTCTAAATAGATCACTATTTTTTGTTTGTTTTTTAATCAAGCAAACAGGTGACTCCAAAGAGAAACACAATTATCAAAAAATGTTAGGTGCCCTTATCCAATCTAATAGCATCTTAAACTTAACATGTCCAAAACCCAATTCCTCATTTTCCCATCAAAACTGCTTCTCTGGCAGTCTTCATCTTAGTAAAATAGTGGCCCTCAACATTTTTGGCACCAAGGACTGGTGATCCTATGAGAATCTAATGCCTGATGATCTAAGGTGGAGCTGACGCAGGGAAGCTAGTGCTGGGGAGCGGCTGCAAACACAGATGAAGCTTCGCTTGCTCACCTACTGCTCACTCAGCTTCTACTGTGTGGCCCGGTTCCTAACAAGCCATGGACTGGTATCAGTCTGTGGCTCGGAGTTAGGGATCCCTGTAGTAAAAAACAATTCCATTCTTCCAACTGCTTGGGCCAAGTATTTTGGGGTCATATATCAAAAATTCCTCTCAGATCTACCTTCAAAGTATACCCCAAATCCTAACAATTCCTCCTAAATTTCACAACCCTGATCTACAACCATCATGATCTCAAACTTAAATTACTGTAATAATCTCCTAACTGTTCTTTCTGCATTCTCTGTTGCCCCTAAATAGCAGCCTGAGTAACCCTTTTTAAATTAAGTCTGTTCAAATTACTCCTTTAATGTGATCAAATAAGCCTTATGCTACACAATGGCTTACCAGCTCACCCCGAGTAAAAGCTAAACTTTTTACTAAACTCTATACTGACTTCTTATCTCATCCAGAGTAAAAACTAAAGCTCTTATTAAAGCCTATAAGAGTCTCAATGACTCAAGTCTCCTATTACTATTGACTCCATCTTTTACCAGTCTCTTAGTCTTTTACTCTTAGGTCTTTTTTTTACTCTTAGTGCTGTTTCTGGAACACATCTTGAATACTCTCCAGCCTCAAGGCCTTTGCACTTGCTGTCACCTTTGCCTGAACACTCTTCTTCCAGATAACCACATGGCTTGGTCTTATTGACTGACCTGCCCTACATAAAGCAGGAAACTTATATAATTACCCACCCTTTCCCTAGCCCCTTTTCCCCCTTAATTACTTTTTTCCCATAATATTCATCACCATCTGATGTACATATTCCTATATTCATCTCTCCTCCCACAAGAATATAAACTGTTTATATTGTTTCATTTTCTGCTATATTCCTAATGAGGCAGGATAAGTTAGCCTAAGGACATTCCCCTCCCCTCCAGGGTGCAGCTCCAGAATTTTCCTTAGTCTCTTACTCAGCCCTCTCCCAGTTTTGACTCTGTGAGAAACAGGCCAAGGTTGGAAGACAGAATACATGGCCTTGGCCGCCCACCCCACGCCCCTCCTCCAGGTGGCCTGAGAGACTAGCCAAAAATGGGAGGCAGGATGGATAGCCTTGGGACAAACCCACCCCCTCCAGGATAGGGCTCTGGAGTGTTCTCTTGTTCTTTGTTCAACTTTGGTTAATCATAATATCATTATAGTATCACCTGCATTGCAAGTGCCACATCTCCACCCTCAAACCCAACTCCCAAGAAAACAGAAGGTCCAGACAGCTTGATGTGACTCACTCTCAGAGTTTTGCCAACACTTTCTCTTAAGTGTGTACTTCCACTTTAATACAACTTGTGCTTTCCTGCTTGCTATTTTTCATGTCCTTGAATTCTTTCTTGTGGCTTACAAACCTGGTTACCAGAGCTCTGGGTCAGGGTCCCTCTTTGGACTCCTGCCCTGTTGAGTTCCTTGGCATCACTAGTGGTAGGATAGTGACTAGTATACATTAAGAGTTCAGTTAAATAATTGTGTAATAAAAACTAGACACTTAAAAAGTATGCAAGCTTCTCAATGTTCTTATTTCTGGAGCCTAAGAGTCTGACACAGAGCATACTCAGTAAAAGTTGGAAAAGGAGAGAAGGAAGGAAGAGCTACCAATCTAGGTTAAGGCCACATCCTTAAGTGAGAATGAACAAAAGGAATTATTAAAAGAAATATGAAAACAAATCAAAGTCAAATATTTACTTTATCTCAGAGTAAGGGCTAGTTTCAAAAAAGACATGGGAGTTAAGAAAACGATTTAGGAAGTAGTATATTTTAATTCTGCAAAACAAAACAACTCAGTAAGCTTAGAAACTATATTAAGAGAATGGAACAGCCTGAATTACTAGGGGAAAATAATGCAGAATGTCAGGAATGGAGAGACAAAATGACAAAATAAATAAATTTCACTTCAGAGTAGTGTAACATTTCTGGCAGGGACTAGAGGGAGGGAAGAGTTTGCAACAGATGTAGCAAGATACCACAGCAAGGACAAAGTCTGGCAGGAATAGAAAATATAAAGGTCAAACTGGAGATACATATTGAGATCACATATTTATACACCTTACTAGGAAAGCAGCATTAAATTTCATATCCAGTGATACAGAAAGAATTCTATGTGCTTCTATGGTTATCAGGAAAAAGCATGAATCGCACAATCCAATGGGATAATAATGCAGCATATATATAACATTACTATGGGAACTTTGCTTAGTTTTTTTTTTTTTTTTTTTTACATGCTGGCAAAATTAATTTTACTTCTAATGTAGCATTAAAAACTTTTACAAAATAAATCTAACATATGGTATCTTCTCCCAACTCCAATAACCTTACCAACCAGTTTTCAAAACATGTTCTATAAGGGTAAGAATATGTAAGTAATTAAAACAGTTCTAAACTTGACTGACAAACTCAGACTTTCTTCTCAGAACATAGCAAACCTATTAAAAGACATTATTTTAAAGAAGACGTTTCATTTTGCAGACATGTCCAATAGTAATAGTTATCCCGTTTTTTGACCATGGTGACAAAATAAAGGCACTGTGTATGCCTTGAACTTGCCTGCACCCATCGTTCCTACTATTTACACAGAAGGAATCCTGAAAGCTGCCAAAGTTACTATTGGTTCTGCTAGTAGCAAAGTAGTATCTTTTAGCCGGCATCCAGTAATGGATAAAGTGGAAAAGTCTATTCCTGGAGTGGACTGATAGATGTATACAAAGAATGGTGTTCCATTAAGTTATCTTATACTAGTTAAGGAGAAATCAGTCTTTTTAATAAGTGAAATGACACTATATAATACACTATTACCACTTTATACAGCTGTATATTTATATCATTCCTGATTTTATTATATTTAGTGTTATTTTACATTTTATGTGTTATTTGGTATGATTTGGTAGGTTATTTGTGCATGTGGGAATGTCCAAAAATTTTTCCATGTAAATTAATTGTAATTGCTTCTTTGCTTTATGCCATTTTGACTTTCGAAAAGTTTCACAGAAATTCTCTACCTTTTGGATAGCAAGAGAAACCTGTGATATTCCTTTTTAAAGAAAGAGCAGCTGAGAACCAAGCATATCATGACCTAGGGTCATTAGATCCACACTAGTTTCCAGTGAGGAGTCAGAGTATCTCTTAACCTCTTTGGCTCTTGCTTCTCTCCTCTCCTAATCCTGATTCAATAAAGTGCAAGCAAATGATCTCTGAAGTTCTGCATCAGGACAGTAGTGTTTACACAGAGCATAAGAGGCAGGGCCAAGGTATCTAGAGTTTACAAAAATTCTGCAGGTGACTCTGAAACTACTGCATAAAAGCAGACAATTACTACATTGAGAATGCTTATGATTTTTTTTTAGGTTTTACAGGTTTAGTTTTATAGTCCCAATACCACATGCAATCAACAGTTATCCTCATTTTTCTCAGAAGAATAAATATACCACAAGACTATATTTTAAATCTCTAAGAAGCGAATTATTTTTTCTACTAACTATCCATTTGACTGTAAACTTTTTGGAAATAAAGTTACCAATTAAAGGAATAAGATACTGGTACCGGGGGGACTTTTAGAGCAAATATAAGAATGAATCCCTCTGAACAGCATCACCTGTAACCTCTGACTCCTCATATCACAGGAATGTATTCCTCTCACGTTTGAAGCTCTGCTGGCCACTCATTTCGACTCCCCTCCGTTCTGAATATCTCTAAGAACTGGAGTTAAATTTCACACTATGTCAGCAGGTACCATAACCTGATTCAAAGTAAAACCTCACTCCAATTTAATATTCTTGAATTTTTTCAAGGCTACTGAATCTCTGAGATAAATCGCTGACCTACATTCAAGAGTAAAATTTAAAAATGGTAAATCATAGGCTAACATATGAAACCATATGTTAATCATGTTTGTATTCTCTGTGCCTGGAACATTTAGTAAAAACACTAAAAAATTTTTCACTGATATAGTTAGGTTTCTTACTAACTTGTTAAGTATGGAACAAAGTTTGCCTTTAAACATATAATAAAGGAATAAACAACAAGGGGGAAAATCTTCCTTTCTGGTTAAGTATGGATTATTAAATAATATAACATTCCTGCTATCTTTAGAGATTCACCTCTGGCTCTAATGATTAAACTCTCTTGGATAGAAAGATAAAAATAACTGATTTGCCAAAATGCTTTTTAAAAAGCTAAATCACCATAAAAATGGACAGAGGACTCTGGGATTTTTACTAATTAAAACACTTAATGTTTATCCATTAATCTAAGAATAAGAAACCTACAACTAGGGGCTAGCTACTAAATGTCATTCAGGGAAACAGTGGAGTTATTTCCTCACTCCCCAAAGAAGGAATTTCTTATAGGCAAGGATATCAGCACAATGCTATTAGCACAGTAGGTAGGTACTCAATAAAGACTTGTTAAATGGATGGATAGATCTGAGATTACAAGATAATTCAAGTGTTAAGAGAGACTAAAAGAATAAAAAGCAAATTCCACATAGCTTCACAATTTCAAAGAGGTCTGCCTCTCCTGTCCTGTTTAACTCTTCTCCTATATCTTAATCCTTTTTTATCTGTTCCCCTTTATTTCTTCCACAATTGCCTATGCTTTGCTTTGCTGGTGGCACTATAACTTATGTGGTAACACTAACCTAAACTTTTTTGGTTATTTTTTTACTTTGAAAATTTAAGTGTTAGAATTAGGATTTCAAATAAATTATAAGATTTTGGGGGGGGCCAGGATTATTATAGTCACATATCTTCCAACTGCCACTTCCTCATTCCTGGCCCTACTTAAATTCTTAACATATAACTATTTGTTATACTGCATTAATGTCATTACAAAAAAAATTTAGTATTTTATTTTACAAATGGATTCCTTTGAGTATCACATTCCTCCAGTGCCTCACATATACATGGTACTCAATAAATGTTCACTGCCTAGCTTATAGATGTTTATTTACTAAAGGCAGAAGCTGAGGGAAATAAAACTAAAGTACTGGAAGTCTTACATAATTGAACAAATTAATTACAAATGAAACATCCCTTTTAAATTTTTTCAGACAATTTTCATACTCTACTTGTTGACTGTGTTTAAAAGAAAAGTACAACTGCTGCAGCAGCCCCATGAACACTTAACACATACAGCAGCGCCCACTCAGAAAATGAACAGACCAAGCTCTAGACGTTCGTATTCTTTTCATAAAGGAGGTAACACTGACAGTAACTAGAACTGGCCCACTGTCTTAGATGGGCTTAACTGGACTTTACCTTAACCTCTGGAAGAGCAGCTCACTCTCATAGACAGAAGTTGTGCTTGGGCACCTGGATGCTGGGATGCTTTTATAGAAGTTTTAAACTATCGTCCTTAAGTCAAAATTCCTACCAATTAACCATCAGCAGTGAATCAAAGATGACATTGCTTTGTTCAAATTATGTAATCAAATACAATTTAAAGGTTGCCAGAAAATGAAAACTCTACACCTTACTAACAACTAAAGAGCTCATAAGGGAGTGAGTGATGTTCAAATTTATAGTTTTGTTCAACATCAACTGGGAAGTGTGAAAGCTAAGACTGCATATGTCTGATTCTCCCTTCCAACCCATGGTTCTGCCACTGTTACTCCACTTCTGTTTCTCATATGTACAACAGGAGACCTAGACAGCTTTACCTTAAAAGCTCTTAACCCCCAGTTTATTGGACACAATTCTAGTTTTCAGTTTCTTTTTCAGTAGTTCTAATTAATTGTGAGGATTGATATTTATTGACCTTTATTCTTTCTTAGAACCACTGAAAGAAATTTAATGCTCTACCTTACAATTACCATATTGGTCCACTGGACCCATTTCATAAATCTAAGACACATTACAGACACTTAGTGATCTTATTTTTCCTATATCTTGAAACATTTTGTCATTTCATCATCCTGGGAGTTATTTTATCATTACTCATCATTATTCATCAATTATATCCAATGATACTTAAAAAAAAGACTAAGAAGAAAAAGAAAAATTGATGAAATTGCCTACAATGAAGGATGATGCAACAATGAAATAAATCACATCTTTCAGTTTTCTCATTGCACTGTCCAAACTATTTGCATCATTTTTCAAGAAGGAATGAAAGACTAAAGACATCATCATTACAGCCTGCTTTCAGTTTCCAATGAATACAGCTGAGAATTCAGAATTTTCCATTTTCTGCCCATGATGGCAAAGAAAATTAACAGAGGAAGATGTTTCACAATTATTAGACAAGTCAGACGAATGCAAAAAGACAGAAAGCAGCATTCTAGACTCTTAAGAATATATTTCTAGAGGGAAAAAAAAGCAGTTAGTCATTTATCGGGAAGGACACTGTCACACAATATTTTGCAACCAGAATACAGACCATAACATTAGCTAAAAGCACATGTGATTGTGTATTCTTTCATCTTTTATGATGTTTGCATGCTGAAATTTGCTTGATACAAAGAGGTTTGCTATATTTATATTTTAATCAAAATTCTGTTTTTCACTATCCCTTTATTTTTACATCTGTATATCATTCATAAAAATTACAAAAATATATAAAATCTGAATATTCACTGTACCCAGATGATAAGTGGTGATTATTTTTCCAACCAACTAGAGATTTAATGTCAATTTTTCTCATCCTATCCTCTATACTCACCCTCTTGAAGGTTGCTACATTGTTTATTATCATTTACAAACACAAAAATATATATAATTGGCTGATTTTTATTACATAACTCATGTTGATTTTCTACAAAAATTTTAAAAATTATTCCAATGGGTTCTATTTTATTTATTTACATTGTATACAAATATTTACTTTACAAAACTAAAATATTATAACTATATTTCAGCTTGCTTCTTTCATTCGAAAATATATTTTAAATTAAAATTTACCTCTTGGTTTAAATAATTACCATAAAATTCCTCCCATAGGAACAATTAGCATTCTAAATCATCACCTAACTGACCAGAAATCACCAAAATACCCTGAGATCTCATTACAGAAGTCATAGACATGAGATCAAATCTGGTCTCATATGGGTGAAAATCTTTTAAAAAAGAACATTCACAGAAAAGTATCATTTAGTTTTAACGTTGAAACAATGGGAACAGCTCTCTTCTTATTCCTGAGTCCTACCCTCAGAGCACTACCTTGACTTATAAATGTTGACCTCACTAACTTCTTGAGATAGAATATTCCTATGAACATAATTTAATAGGATTCTATGTCAGCCCCAATTTTTCTACCTATACATCTAAAACCACCAGCATCTCTATCAGCCTTTAGGCTAGAAGCACTAGATAAATAGGTGTGGTTCTCTGAGGCTCAGGCTCCTGGTTTCTCTTTCTGGAAAATCTTATGTACTTTAATTTTACCTTCTTCCCTTGCTAAATTCTTTCTGTGCTCTTAGAAGTATATTCTAATTGTGCTTTTTTTGTGCACAAGAACAAACAGAAAGCAGAGAAATAAATTCATGTTATAATTTTTCTAGGAGGATACTACTTCACTAAGCAAGGTAGTGCTTACCCTACAATTAATTTTAATATTGTAGCAGGGAAGATTTTT
Organism: Eidolon dupreanum; assembly: GCA_028627145.1. Taxonomy (NCBI): domain Eukaryota; kingdom Metazoa; phylum Chordata; class Mammalia; order Chiroptera; family Pteropodidae; genus Eidolon; species Eidolon dupreanum. The sequence continues at coordinate 88,323,115 of CM053502.1, read as the reverse complement.
TTTCCTTTATGTTTTAATCTAGGGACAAGAACAAATCCAGTAATAGAATGTCAACATTAATTTGAGGGGAGATGAAAAATGACTTAATAATACTGCAGCAGGATTAATATTGTACGATAGATCATGGAGCCATAAAACTCTTGACAAATTCATTTTTGTATCACTGTATATTCTTGCTAATAGGGCAGGGCATATCTGAAAGGCTGTTAATACCTCACTGCACAAATGCCAATCAAACTGTACTGCAAGGGTATGTATTTTGAAGAAGATGGTAAAAGAACTGTCCTCACCCATGTGCAGCTTGCATTTAAATGCAACATGGAGAAGAGGGGCAGTTATTTCAAGTAAGAAGCTAATGCTTGCTTGAAATCAAGTGGTACAATTCAGAAAATGAGTTGATGGTTACCAAGAAAATTGCTTCCACTTCAAGATCCTTTAGCCAAGAAATTAAGAGTAGAAAACAGATCAGCCAATGACACAAGACAGGCTTTACCCCAAAGAGCTATCTAAGCAAGGTTCAAGTCAAAAAGGAGAATCTTAATTTGACACAAAAGAAGCTATCCTTAACAAAAAAGGGGATCAGATCTTTACACTAAAAATAACTTCTGGTTCCAGCGGAGAAAACAGAAACTGGATTTATCCTCTTGCCAGAAACGACGACAAAGAAAAAATACATGAGACAACAGTTTTCAATACTCTGAACATCTGACAAATAAAAAAGGACAATGATTCCTGAGACATAGGAAACAAAGGAGGCAAGACCTATGACTGTCTCAGCTTACTGCCAGGCCATGGAACAGGGAAGGGAAAATGAGGTGAAAACCTGTAGCAGCACTGGCTTCAGTGGCATGCAACCTGCACAGCTACAGCTTGGGGCTTGTGCTTGGTTTAATGCTCTGCAGTTGCCATTTTGAATTCTCAATAATTTCTACAAAGGGTCCACATTTTCATTTTTGCTGGTCCTGCCTTGCAGATGCCCTGAGCTGAGAAAATGAGCTGAGAGCCCGGTGAGACCAATGCAGCTAGAATTCACAGGACTGGATAACAACAGTACACAAGCACATAAAAAAGTCTATCTGAGCCCAACAAAAGAATCAACCAAAAGAATTAGGGGTAATAGTACTTGTCATGCACACAAGGCTGAAAGTAGTCTTGTTTCCAAAGGTCACAATTTAGGGGCAATGGGTAAAGTACTCAAGAAGATCTTGAGTAGAGAACAATTAACCCTAGATTTAGCACTACTCTAGATTCACCTAAAACACACACACACACACACACACAAAAGTACAACTCCTCCTAAAGGTCGAATTGTTTCCAAGTTAACTGCATCCCAAAACAAAGCTCAAGAACATCTGCAAATAGACAAAAATATCCAGCATCCAACAAGGTGAAATTCATAATATTTGGCATCCAGATTACCAGGTACACAGAGGAGGAGGAAAACACAACTCATAGGAAGAATGAATCAATCACAACTGCTATATTTTGCATGTTTGTCTCCCACCCCAAATTCATATGTTGAAATCCTAACCTCCAAAGGTGATGGTTATTAGCAGGAAGGGCCTTTTGGGAGGTGATTAGGTCACGAGAGTGGAGCCTTTACAAATATTATTAGTGTTATATAAAAGAGCCCACAGGGCTACCTAGCCCTTTCTACCATGTAAGGATACATACAGTGAGAAGTTCGTGATATGGAAGAGAGCCTTCACTCAACCGTACTTGCAGCTGGAGACTTCCAGCCTCCAGAACTGTGAGAAATATATTTCTGTTGTTTATAAACCAATCAGTCTGTGGTATTTTATTATAGAGCAGCCTGAAAGACTAATCCATCAACCAACCCGGAACTAACACAGATGTTAGAATTACCAGATAAAGACTTAACAACAACATGGCAGATTTGTAGGCTGCAGCTAAAGCAGTACTTAAGTGGAAATTTACAGCATTAAACATCTTTATTAGAAACGATCTTAAATCAATAAACTCTGCTTCCACCTTAAGAAACTAGAAATGAAAAGCAAATTAAACTCAGGACACAGAAGAAAAATTAAAGATCAAAGTAAAAATTAAAAAAAAAAAAAAAAAAACAGAAAAACAAGAGAACAAATAAATGAAACCAAAAGCTGGTTCTTTGAGGCAATCAATAAACTAAACTTAAAAACAACAACAAAAACCTTTAGCCAGACTGACTGAGGGTGGGGCTGTAGGGGAAGCTAGAGAAGATACCATTTAAAAGGTGCTGTCACTACTGTTTTACTGTTATTAAAAGTATAATGTAATATGACAAACAATTCTATACCATAAATACGACACATAGCATAAAATGGACAAAATCACTGAAAAGACAAGCCACAAAGGCCCACTCAGGAAGAAACAGATAATCTTGAATAGCCATGTATCTTTATTAAAATAATGGTTGTTAACTCCTCTCCCCAAAGAAAACTTCAGGCATAGAATTCTACCAAACATGCAAGGAAGAAATAATACCACTAAACAAACTCCTAAAGATAACTGAAGAGGATACTTCCCAAACTCATTTCATGAGGTCAGGATTTACTCTGATAACAAAACCAAAGACATTACTAGTTAAGAAAACTACAGACTAATATCCATGATGCATGTGGATGTAAAAATTCTTAATAAAATTTTATCATATTGAACTTACATTATCCATTAAAAGGATAATGCATCAGGAAGTGGGGCTAATCTCAAAAATGCAAGACTAGTTTACATCTGGAAACCAATCACTGTAATCAAGTCACTAGATTAACAAAGAGAAAAGCCATATAATCATCACAACAGACACAGAAAAAGCATTTTACAAAATCCAACGTTCATTCTTTATTAAAAACAACAACAAAAAAACACCAACATCTCAGCAAACTAGGAATTAAAAAAGAACTTCCTCAACTTAATCAAGAGCATCTATCTAAAAAATCTACAATGAATCTCAAACTTAATGGTGAAAGACCATTTTTGGTGAAAAACCAAACACTTCCTCTGAGATCACATTTGCTCTCCCCATTTCCATTCAACATTGTATAGGAGGGTCCAGCTGGTGCAGTCAGGCAAGAAAAAAAATAAAAGGCATCCAGATCAAAGAGGAAGTGGTAAACTCTTCTTCATTCACAGAAAACATGATTGTTATGGTAGGAAACCCAATGGAATCAACAATAAAGCTATTAGAACTAATAGGTTAACTAGTTTAACAAGGTGACAAGATATAAAATCAATATACAATCAATCAGAAATAGATAAAACTTTAAATGCCATCTATATTAACATCAAAAATATTAAATGCTTAAGGACAAAAGATGTGAAAGCCTACACAATAAGAACTACAAGATATTGCTGAGGGAAATTACAGATCTAAAGCAATGGTGAGCTATAACTTGATCATGGAGCAAAAGACTTAAGATTGTTAAAATGTCCATTCTCCCAAAGCTGATCTATTGATTCGGAGCAATTCCAATTACAAATTAGACTTTTTTGTAGAAACTGACAAACTGATTCTAAAACCATATTGAAACAAAAAGAACCCAGAATAGTAAAAACAAGCAAACAAACAAACAAAAAAACAAAAACTCTGAAAAAGAAGCATAAAGTTGAAGGGTTAACACTACCCGATTTCAAGAATGATTATAAAGCTTCCGTAATCAAGCGTGTGGTGCTCGCACAGACAAATAGATCAATGCAACAGAATATATAGTCCTGGAAAAAAAAACCCCACATCTAAATGAACAACTGATTTTTGACAAAAGCTCAAAGGAAATGCGATGGATAAAGAATAGCTTTTCCAACTATTGGGGCGGGGGGATTGGACTCATACCCCATACTATATATAAAAATACAAAATAGATCATAGATCTAAATGTAAAACCTAAAACTATAAAATAACAGAAAGCAGATCTGTGGTTGCCTGAGATGAGGGTGGAGCAGGGGTGGAAGGGAGAGATTTCTAAGGAGCAAGAGAAAACCTGTAGATGTCAAATATATTCACTATTTCAATTGTGTTAGTGGTTTCACAGGTATACATATGTCAATCATACTTCAATAAAGTTTTTAAAAAATATACAATAAATGTATATCAAATAGAAGCCACATAAGCTAATTCAAAGCACTCTCCTGTTAATATTTTCCATTAATAATACTTTCTCCTTTTTTTTCTTTAGCATTTACAAAACTACTGGTAAAAGCCCTTCTCAAACTAGAATAATGTCCTTCAAAAGTTCCCTCAGGTTTCTTCTGCATTAAAACTAGGAGTGCTTTTATATTTAATGAAATGTTCTAGTGAGTCTTTCCACCAAGCTGATCTTCCTACAACTCATTTATCTCAACAGAGGATTAATTCGGGTTATGCATAAAATAAGGCTACTTTAGGTGAGACCTTATTTATGAAAAGGTTAAATTAGCCTTCGCTTCACATTGCTTGTTAAGAACCACTTTTCTGATTCAGAGAATCAATTTGAATGAAAGTTATTTCTCATTACTTATATTAATTTCACAAAAATAGATTTCTTGCTGCTATAGTATAAGCAAGGAAACTGAGGCATCTTTGAATGAAGTAGATGGCAATGTAAGGAGATAGCTCACCACCAGTTCATGGTTAAATGGCCAGTTTCCTGGGGCAATTATGATTCACTTCATTTAATATGTGATCAAAAATTATTTTTTGTACACTAAATCTATTTTTCAGTTGATTAAAATTGTTTCATTTCCAATTGATCTTCAATTGATAGCCTGAATAATTTAAGGGTGATGACAAATTTAAGAGATACTAGTTAGAGTGTTGCTATCTCTCATTCCAAGTCCAGTAATTTTGAGTAAAGCGAAAGTTGATTATTTTCCTACAGAGAGTAGGCAGTAAACTCTCAGGTCACTAAAACTGTCTATCCAAGACAGAGAACTAATCTAACCTATAATGCAATATACTGACTACTGTACTGCTCATCTAGGATTATAGTAAATGCTTTGCTAAACAGATGAGAAAGAACATTTCAGAACTTTCTCAATGTAAAAACTAAGTACGGTGGAAAACAGTCCTTAGATATTTTATGGAAAAATTACGAAGAGTAACTAATTCCAGGCAGTACTGAGGTCTTCAGATTCAAGAAAATCCCAATGGGATCACTTTCTTTCAGAACCACCAGCTCAGATACTCAATATAATGCTTCAGAACTGCGCTAATACAATGTATATCAGCATGAAACTGTGCTGCCAAATGTGGCTTTCTAAATTAAATAAAATAGAAAATTCAGTTCCTCAATCACATTAGCCACATTTCAAGGGCTCAATAACCACATATGGCTGGTGGCTACACTACTGATACAGATACAGAACATTTCCACCAATGCAGAAATTTTTACTTAACAGCGCTATTCCAGAGTGACCAAGTTTAAAGTAAAATAATGGCTCTCTTTCACAAATTCAGTCTTTTAGATATTTTCACAAATGGCACTTCATTTTGATAAAAATGACATTTTCATTAAAAAAAAATACAATTTATGAATTCATGTTTTTTAAGGTCCAGATTCTGAGGCTACCCTTGGAATGAAATTTGCTTTAGACACCATCAACCTAGATTACAGCACAAAATTTTTTTAATCCTATTAAGTTTTCTTTACCTTGGGTGTATTTAACTACCTGGAAAGTACTATTAATAATCTATAGCATTCAAAGTTGTTCTGCCCCCTCTGGAACATTTGAAGGCTGACAGAAAATAAAATCATGACAGCTTTACCAAATCAGCAACTAAGGAATTGAAAAAAGGCAGTCAAACAATTAAAAGTCATGGAAATAGTGGTAGAAGATCTAATGACTTTGACAAATGAACTCAGGTAAGTGAAGTGCCAATCGAACTCAATTAAATGCAAAGTTTTTTCAAAATAAACTATCACTTTATTAACAGATATAAATATTGGTAAATTGCATGGATAACTGCATGAATAAATTAAATTTACAGCACCTGTCTTCCAGTTGACTAATAAAACTACTTTAAATCTCATTTAGCAGCCAATAGTGGAGATGCATATTATCTATCACTCACCTACTTCTTTTACTTAAATCCCTCTGCCAAAATAAAATCTTGTCCCAATGTCATATAGTAAGGCCAAAAACCTTACAAAGAGAGGAATAAAGTATAGCACCTGGTCCCAACTATCAATCCACTAATAACATAATCCCTTTCAAATAAAATAACAGCTACTGTGACACTTATTCTTTTATGTTTCAAATCATACTTTGTTAAGTCCTAACTCTTTACAGATGTTCAAAATGAACATCTTCACAGTTCCACATACCTGCAAGGGTCTAAAAATGGCTAAGCAACTAGGGTCTAAAAATGGCTAGGCAGCCACACCTGTTATTCTAACAACATGTTTAATGTGCATTAGACCTCTAAGGATATATTTTCATTAACAGAAGAATCATCGATTATTTCTGAAGCCTTATAGAAGCAAATACAGACTTTGAATGGCTGACAAAATAAAAAAGACTGATTTGATGAATTGATGCTCTAAGAGCGGGGTTTATGAGCTGAACCCAGCTTTATGTGGGTCCTCCTTGTGCAGCTGGGAGAGCAGTTGGTGCCTAAGTCACTGAAAAAAAGGTTCTGCACTGAGTGACATGTAACAGCTGGGTCCTACCAAGCCTAGTAAATCGCTAACAGGTTAAAAAAGGAGGGAGGTTGTTTAACCTAGCGGAAGGAAGCAGAAAACTTCTACACACAACTTTGGTCTTCCATTTTTTCTTTTTTCTATGTACCCCAAAACTGCCACTATTTAATAAGAACAAGAAACATCAGCTAGAGAAATCTGATACAAATGCAATATGAAACATCATGTCTGCTAGTAATCCAGAAGAAAAATAATGTAAATATGAAAAGCAAACATTGTTGGTTCAGATTACAACTTAAATAAATCTTAGAAATAAGTGTGAGGCTGCTGACTAGAATGAATCAAGAGTAAATTTAGACATTTTATTAGAACTTGGCAACATGAGGAAGTATACCCAAAAATTTCATCCAGCTATCAGCAACAAATTTAGAATGTGTTCATCATGTTACTCAAAAGGCAGTCAAACCAACAAGTATCAAAAGCAAAAATTTAATCTCAAATAGTAACATACTTGGCCAACCCAGGCCTCATTCCCTCACACAGATACACAGAACGGAAACTCTCTTATTTACAAAATGTGTTTGAGTGTATACAAACAGAGAGCTGTGAATTAATTACAATAATTAAGAACTGGGGCACTAGATGGCTTAGAAAATAGTCATAACCTAAAGGCTGGTTTATGGATTCAATGGTAACAAGGCCTCCAAAAGTACTCTCCTCTATGTAAAGTATTTGACAGTGAGAGGAGTAAAGACTAAAAATTATACACAAATGAGGCAAAAAGATATTCCTGATGCAGACTGAATGGCATCATTTAAATCTCTCTGGAAAAATAAAAAATTAAGTAAAAACCTTTATTGAAATCACAAACTACATCACCAAATTTTCAATGTGGATCATCACAGAAAGGCTGAGAAGGAATGAATGAGAGCTCTAGACCAAGGTATATTTAGTCTTTTTTAATCACTAGGAAATTCCATTCCAACTATCCTGATATTTGAGTTAAGACCTACTGGGTTGGACCTCCTGTTTCTCAGTGCTTGGATACTCGGTAATTCTTGCCAGAGAACCAAGTTTTTTCAATACTCACTCACATGGGCTACTTTGGCCTCTCAGTCCACCAGAAGAAATTGACTAGAACTTTAGCATGCAAAATTTTTTTCCTTTTAATTTTCACTTAATTTCAAACTTTGAAAAAACTGCAAGAACAATACAAGGAAATGTCATATACCTTTTATCCAGATCCAACTCCTCACATTTTCTGGCATAAAAAAAAATCTGGTAATATCTTTTTTGTTGTTGTTTCTAGCATATATGTTTGTTTTTTCCTCCTGAAAATGGCTTTTCATTCTAACAAGTCCTCTAACTTCTCTCACTTTAAAATTAAGTCAGTTGAATAATCACAAGAGGATTTGATTGTTTCCTAAAGATAAACAGTAAGCAAGAACTTACTAAAGCAAGGTTCCCATCAAAGAAACACTTTTCCTTTCAGATATTCAGCAAGTAACTAACTCCCAAATTACTGAATTCAGGTAGGGGAGAGATAGGGGGAAAAAAATACAAATCAGAGCAAATTTCAGTAACTACCAGACCAATTTCTCCCATATCTTAAGTTTTTTCTAAGTAACTCATTACTCTGATCAGTATTGTATATCTGATTCACCAATATACTTTTCTCTTGCTTAAAGAAAACCAGCATACAGTTTAATTGCACCAAAATACATCTTTAAGAATTTTAGGGTTAGGATTTCATGATACCCTCGAATTATTTGATACATCCTGGACTACTGCAAAAACAGGATTAGAATAAATTTTATCAGTTTGGTCTGATGAGAAAAAAATGAGAAAGTGTGTGCTCCTTGCAATGAATATATTGTAGAGCAGTGTACACCACCTTGCTCACTTACTGTCCCAGTTCTCACGGTTAGATTTAAAACATCTCTCTCAGTTACTGTTAGTCATCCTTCCTGCTTATTTTCCCTGTGGAAACAGTACAGACCAAATATAACTACTATCTCAACCCAAGCTGATCATAAGAAATGCTATTTTTCGGCTATTTAATTCCTCCCACTTAGATTATCTTAGTTTGTGTTCTACCAAGTAGGGCCATGGTTTTAGAGAACTCTTAATCTTGCAGTTTATATATAGTAGCAAAAACACCAAAATAAAAGGACTGAGATAGTATAATGTCATTATGAAAATCCACTTGCGAGCCCTCCACTGAGGTATGCTCCACTGGGAGAGCTATCCTACACTGGGAGAGGGAAAGTGGGGAAGTGTCTAAAATGCAGACTCAGAGCCCAAGAAGGAAAAGCAGGGCATTCATGCAGAGGAGGAGATAGTGACGGAGATGGGAGACTGCTAACACAGAGGGGGACTGACCAAGTTAGTCAATGTGTTAAGGACAATGGAAGTCATGCTTCTCACTGTAACAGAAGGGCATTACAAAATAAGAAAACTAGAATAAATCCTGTGCTATTAGATTAGAATTGGACTTAACAGAAATTCATGATTTTTCAATATATTTAAAGATAGAAATAAATATACAAGTAAATACGTATGTATCCACCAAGAAGGTCTAAAAGCAAAAATGCTCCAACAGCCGTTAAATACACAGGTCACCAAGATCCTGGCTTCAGAATACTATGTTCCACTAAAAAGATCCAAGGTTCCTTAGAGAAATTTCTGATTCCAGGGCTGGGGTAGATTAAGTACAAGATAAGCCTGGAACATCATCTTGTGCCAGAAAGAAAGAAAATGCTCAAGTATTTTGTCAAGGGATATGTTAAAAAAGACAAGTCAGCCTGAAGGGGCTCTCTCATTGGCCAAATCTGGGACAATCTGGACATCAAAATACATAATGGTAGTAACAAATTATAACCCATTAAATAAAATAGGAAAGCATGAATCCACACAGACACAAAATTAATGAATACGTAAATAAATACTGTTGTGGAGATGGAATATTTACAGTTGTAAACATTCCTCAAAACATTTATTAATTACAAAGGCAAAAAGGAGCATCTTTATAGTAATGAAATCCAGCAGACAACAACACCTCAGTAAAGCAGTCAAAGTAGTCATCAACAGTAATGGGTCAAACTGAAGTTGTATGACATGTGATCACATGCAATGAAAAGAACATCACTTATGCTTTTTATTTCTCTAAAAGTACATAATTTGAATGAGGAAATAACAGATAAAATCAAATCAAGACACATTCCACAAAATAACTGCCTTTTTAACTCCAAACATACCAAGTAGTTCCTAAAAGTCAAGAAAAGACTGAGGCACTATTTCAGAAGGAAATAGAGACATTATGGGAATATATACTGTAAAAGACATCACTGGGGCAACTGGCACACTTGAATGCAGTCTGAGGATTAGATAACAGCAATGTGTCAATGTTAACGTCCTGATTTAGATCATTATACTTAAGTATGAAAATGTTATTGTTTTTAGAGAATAAATACTAAAATATTTGAAAGTGATAGGGCATCAGGTTAGGAAGCTATTCTCAAATGGTTCCAGAAAAAGTTATTGTGACTTTTTTTAAGTGAAAAAAGAAAGAAAACCCACTTAAGAATCTGGTAAATCTTGTTTCAAAATCAAGTTCAGCCATTTAAAGCAACTATAAGGCTTCCCACAAATTGCTTAATCTCTCTAAACCTTATTTGTTTGTTTAATAACAAGGATCAATCCATCTATGGTGAGAATTAGGTGAGATGTTTATAAAACACCTTAGCACAAAGCCTAGCACTTACTATGTGCTTGCTGGCAGTTATACTTTCTCTGAAGATAAAATCTGATAATGCTTGATTTCTCCTAAAATACTTGGAAAAGAATACCAACCCTGGCTGCATCTAGCATTTTGCAGACTTTTGGCTGTCAATCACACTTGCTACTTGTAAAACTTGCTATCTGCACAGAAGGAAAACACAAACACCAAGCTCCTCTGTCTACAGTTCCCCATTTGTCCAAAAACATACAGTCTGATTTGAGGTTGTGCTTTAGGGGATCCTTAAATTATTATTCTGACCACACTGCCAGTGATTGCTTCACCTCAGTCCACAAGGCAGTAATCAGCATCCTACTCTCACCCACTTAGCAGCGCTAATTCATCCAAAACAATGCAGCTTATCTGGACTTCACAGAATAGAGATTTCTTATTTCTAAACTGGAGAGCAACTAAGGGAGAATTGCACAGCTCAAAAGAAAAGAACTCCATTTCCTGGGAAGAGTGGAATAACAATCATGTAATGAAGGCATTCCAGAGGCTTCAGAATCATACACCGTCCAGATCAATAAATTATTTTGAACTGATAACTACTAACTGTTATAATAGTTTTGTTTTGTCCCCCAACCACGTTTGTGCACATATATTCTGCCTTCAAGACTGTCCCTACACACTAAGACAGTACTACTAGTCTTTGGACCAGTGCCTATCTGCAAAGTATTAATGATCTGTAATGAGATAAGTAGAGATATCACAGGTAAGAAGTTAGAAAATTTTATAACTTGACAATAACTTTGTTTATTGAATATAAAAAACAGAACTTATATTTTATATCTTTATTGTTGGTCTACTAATTCATTTTTATTGTATTTTACAAAAATATTGGATTGTGATAGGTTGGAGGAAAAAGGAATAGTCTTTCACCAGTTTAAAAATCAATACACTTCAGATTTTCATATCCTAAGTTTGTACACAACAAGTTAACATTTACTAAGCACTTAGTACATGTCAAGTACTGTTTGCTTTATACACAATACTTTATTAAATCCTCACAGCAAGCTAAGTCCTATCTTTACCCTCATTCTCCGGATAAGAAAACTAAGGCACAGAAGTACAACTTAGTACAACTTGCCCAAGTACCAGAGTAAATAATATGTCCGACTTCTAAACTTAGGTCCTTAACTACTAAGCCAGAGAGTCTTGAAAACAATACAAAGTAGAAAGAGAAAATGGTTAGCTTACTTAGAAACGATGAGAGAGAATTCCTGAATACATGGTAGACCAGTTGGCCTTCGCTGAATGTGTATTTTGGCCTAGACTCTGTTATGTTCACTTTACCTGCCTCTGCCTCAAGTAAAGGAAGAGTAGGTAGTCACAAGAGTATATATTCAAAGGGATCCAATAGCAGGAACTGGGTCACTGTCAGAAACCAAAGCTGCTAGTGGTTTCTCTCAGGGGTTATGCAGTCATTGATATTATGTATACTTCTGTTTCCTTCTTTCCTGCCCAGGGCTTCCTCTGCAAAGATGTTCCAATCCAAGTATACCTGCCCATCACCAGTTTAAATCTCCCTCTGCCTCTCTTCGAAGTTCATATTCTTCCAATGAGCCACACAGGTCAGAGGTTAAGGGCCCGCTACCTCATGACTCAGGTACCCCTTCTGGTCCTGTAGCTTGGTAGGGTGGTCATATGACACAGAATCTGGGTGAATCCATCAATAATAGCTAGGGGTATGAAAAGGACTATAAACTCCATATTTCTTCTATTGTATTATGTTACCTGATCTTTGAGAAGATAGTAATAGTATATAAGTTCTGAGGAAAAATTTGGACTCAAGGATTTGTTTCATTATGCAGAAGGAAAGGTTAAAAAAATTGGAAAAAATAAAATAAATGGTACGAAAGGAAAAACAGAATTACAACAGAAAAAAAACAAGATAGGGGGAAGGTTTTTAAAATATGAAACACTGGTCTACGCCAAAAACAGTTGACATTTCTTTCAGAAAAGTAGGATTAGTAACAGACCTCATAATTGAGATCCTGAGAATAGTACAGAAAAACATGCAGTTACATATCCACCTTATGTACCTTATATTATTGACTAATCCTGTTGCAGTATGGTAGAGTACCATATTCAAGAAAGAACTTAGAAAAGTTTGATACCTAGATCAAAAGAACAATGTTAAGTTCTAGGTTGAGAGGGAAGAAAAGAAAGTCAAAAAAAGAAAGGACTTTGGAGAGATGGCTTCCACATTCAGAAGTACTTTAGAAACCTTCACAGAAGAAGCTTTTGGTAGTTGGTGAAGCAGGAGGGAAATCTAAGAACTAGAAACCAGCCATGACTAATTTTAAAAAAGGGGAAAGGAAGCTCTCGGACCAGATGATTATCATTCAACATGGAGATTAGTAAAATTTTGATAAAAGTAATTACTTTCTGTAACTAGAATGGATAAACAGATAAGTGAATATGGCAGCCTTTTCTAAACTTCTAAGTAAAGGGAAGGTACACACATGTGAAGGTAGCTATGAGATTCTCAGATGGTCCTTTGAATAGCTGCAGCATGCTAAGATGATGTAACTCATGAAGAGTGAGCAGTTCTGCAAAAGAGAGGAAGCTGCCATGCTCAAGTAAATGTCACTCATGGCACTGCCCCATTACCTTCTGTCCAGAGAGTGAAAGGCATATATGAATATATGCTGGCAACAGAAACCCAAAACATTTGTCACACTAAACACTGGGCATTCAAAGTTTAACACATAGGGTTTTCAAGGTTCACTACACATAATAAATTATTTGTTATAATATGAATTTGAATTGTGTTGCAGCACAGCCAAGCAGGCATGAGTTACCTGGCTGATCAGTGAGCCTAACCAGATGAGTTCAGTGCGGTTTTACAGTCTTTTAATACAGAATCTCAGGTAATTCTCACAACAACTGTGAAAGGTAGAGTATTATCACCCTTATTTTATAGCTATCAAACCTAAGTAAAAGATACACTATGCTAGTATGATGAAGGTTTTGGAACACAATCCCACAAATTTCAAGGATCTAATATACTGCAATTTCAATGTGTACGCCTGATCTCCTCAATTAGACTATTAGGTCTTTGAGAGCAGGGACTACATATACACTTCGCCCTTACAGTGCTTAATGTAAAGTAATAAACAAAGCTGATATTCAATAAAATTATCTTTTCAACAAATGCAATTTATTTCCACAATATTTGCAATTTTCAGGGGCTCGAGTTTTAAGTGTTCTCCTTAGAAGGAAAACAGTTTAAGTTGGAAACCTGAAGAACTTGTCTGTATTTAGTTTCAATTTAATTCTGAATTTAGAAGAAAAAATGATGTCAATTTAATACAAAGATATTCAAAGTGCAGATATAGCCAGGAAGCAGTTCCAGAAAATGCTAGTGCATAAGGTCTTTAAGTAAGGTCCAAGTGTTCATATCAAATTCTTTTATATTCAACTATTTATATTTATATATTTGACAATCTGTGTGAAGTCACTGTTGTTTCTGTCCATAATGTATATTCATATTCTATAAACTGACATCCTGTGAATGGTGAAACAACACAAATGAAATACCATCGCAGCCAACAGAAAATACATGGTTACAATAACTGCTTAAAACTGTAGGGTTTTTTTTTTTTTTAAGTAAAGATCTGTTTTTAACATTGTGCACATAACAATAGCAGGACAAAATTCCCATATTTGAAGCTATCTATATGATTCCAATGCTAACATTTCTATCTTGATGAAGTCAGGCTAAATGCATTTGCAGGAAACCATCACTGCTGTGGAGAAACTGCACTGATAACACTGAAACATTTTCTGTTGCTGCACATTAATGTCACAGAGCTAGACCAATGCTTGATTTATGGAGCACTATATTCTATTAGGCTATGTTGCATCATGTTGGTTAAAACTGCAACACAAAAGCAAAGCCCTGCATTTAAGAGAATTCTGAAAGTGAAATGAGATGCCAAGACTGCAATACTCACGATTCCATTTCTACTTACCATGGACCTGGCACTTTAGTTCTTTCCCAAGAAATACCTTAACTGAAGCCTACAAATGGGTATCAAACTTGAAGATTGTTGGTGCTAAAAACTATGGCAGGATTTTGGTTCTTTTAGTCCTCTAAGCACTTTTGTACATTAAGCTAAGACTCAGACTTAACTCTGCAAATACAATTAATGGGGGTCAATCATCTTAAAGCTTGAGAAATACATGAAACAAACCTAGGAGAGATATTTTACCATAATTCATACCTACACCTATGGAAATTTACCTCTGTAAAATACAAGCAATGTAAACACAAGATACATTTGCCCACTTGAGGATCTTGAAAAGCCAGGCAAGGCTTCTTTAAAGACCTAAGTGTGGAAAAAGAGCTGATATATATTCATTCCAAACTTTATTGTTAGAACTATGTCAATTGGATTTTCTTCTAAATTAAAATCAAATCAAGCACTCAGTATCTTGGATCAAACATTTAGCTTCCAGGATTAATTAGAATGATGATAGTGATACGTCATTAGAAAAATAATCTCATTTATATATAATGATTAAGAGCAGACCTAAAGCAATTTTTTAAAACTGTTATTTTTATATTGAAAATTTATACATCTAAATAAACATAAATAAAGATGTTTTTATTCTATGGCTACTTTTCTGTCCATTGTCATAAATTCTTTCCTCCAGAAAAAAAATCAAAATTTAATTTTACTTTCTATCTCATTGATCTGGTCTAATCTCTCTATTTGATTTGTGTACAAGATATTTGAACTAAATACAGTGAAGCAAATCACAGACTATAAACATCCTATATATCACATACATAGCATATCTGAGTTTTCTCCAAAGGCATATGAATAAATTATGCCACTAGAAATATTTACCAGAGTAATATTAGTCTAGTAATTTTAGTCTAGGTCTGTAATGCAAATAACACATGAAAGCAAAATCAAGTTTCCTAGAATAGATTCCATTTCCTTGACAACAATTAAAAGTGGAGGTCTGCCTCATTCCTTAGGTAGAAAGTAGTGAACAACTCTATTTCCATATTTGTTTTCTTCTTCCAGCTTTATTAAGGTATAACTGACAAATAGAAATTGCATGTATTTAAAGTGTACGATGTGATGATTTGATATAAACAAAGTGAAAGGATTGCCAAAATCAAGGTAATTAACATATTACCTCACATAGTTACTACTTTTTGTTATGAGAACACTTAAGATCTACCTTTAGCACTTTTCAAGTATATAATACAGTATTATTAACTATAGACACCATGCTATACATTAGATCCCTAAAATTTATGCATCTTAGAAGTCTGTAACTTATGACCAATATCTCCCATTTCTCCCATTCCCAGCCTGGCAACCACCATTCATTCTACTCTCTGCTTCTGTGAGTTTGACTTTTTTAGATTCTACATACTAGTCTAGATTCTACACATAACAGTATTGTCTTTGACTGGCTTATTCACTTAGCATAATGTCCTGTGTATTCATCCATGTTGTTGCAAATGGCAGGTTTTTTTCTTTTTTTACAGCTGAATAATATTTGTGTGTGTCGCACTTTATCTGTTCAACCACTAACGAACACTTAAGTGGCTTTCATATCATAGCAATTGTAAATAATGCTACAATGAACAAGGGACTGTGGGTATCTTAAAGATACTGATTTATTTCCTTTAGATATACACCCAGTAGTGGGACTGCTGGATTATATATATGTTAGTTCTATTTTCAATTTTTTGAAGAACCTCCTTACTACTTTCCACCAAGGCTGTATGAATTTACATTCCTACCAACCAAGGGGTCTCTTTTCTCTACACCCTCACCAATGCTTATTTCTTAGTCTTTTGATAATAGCCATTCAAACATGTATGAGGTAATATATCATTGTGGTTCTGATTTGCATTCACTTGACGGTTAGTGATACTGAGCACTTTTCATGTTGGCCATTGGTATATCTTCTTTGCAGAAATGCCTATTCAGGTCCTTTGCCTATTTTTAAATCATGTTTTGTTTTGCTGCTATTGTGTCTTATGAGTTCCTTATATATTTTGGATATTAGCCCCCTTATCAGATATATGGTTTGCAAATATTTTCTTCCATTCCACAAATTGCCTTTTCATTTTTCCCAACACCATTTATTTAGTGAAGAGACTATCTTTTCTTCACTGTACTTCTTGGCATCCTAGTAAAGATTAGTTGACTGTATGTGCATGAGTTTATTTTGGGGCACTCTATTCTGTTCCATTGGGTTGTGTGTCTGTTTTCATACCAATACTACAATGTTTTGATTACCTTTAGCTTTGTAATATAGTTTGAAATCAGGAAGTGTGATACCTCCAGCTTTGTTCTTCTTTCTCATGATTACTTTGTGTGTTTTTTTGGATTATTTTGTGGTTCCATGCAAATCTTAGGATTTTTAAAAATTTTCTGTGAAATATGCCATTGGAATTTTCATAGGGATTGCACTGAATCTGTAGAACACTTTGGGACATATTAACATTTTAACAATATTAATTCTTCCAATTAATGAAAACAGGATATCTCTCCATTTATTTGTATCTTCAATTTCTCTCATAAATATCTTATAGTTTTCACTTAATATTCACTTATTTTAAACTATTTGACAATTCTTTCACACCAACTTCTTGTTTCAAGATAGTAAAGCCAAATTTTCTACTTGAATAAGAAACAAATTTAGATCACCTTAGCACTGCTTATCAATATGCTCTATTAAACCAGGTCTTATAAGAAATAACTTACATGTATATATAGGCTTGTAGTTTACTAAGTGCCTTACAAATTTATTTGCTCCTTTAAAACCATGGGAAATCAGATTATCACCATCTTCACCAAGCAAAAAACAAAATGAGATTCAGAGAAATGTAAGTCATTTGTCCAAGGTCACACAAAAAAAACAAAAGGAGAGTTGAAACCTGATGAAAAAAATTCTGATGCCAAGTCCAGAGCATTTGACCAAGAATACAAGACATGGTGAAATGTTTCTACTAGAATTGGTAAGTTATAGAAAAATAATTCATGTTCTTCCAGAAAAATAATTTGTATTTTTCCTAAAAAAGGGAAAACTTGCTTAATATGTGACAGAAAAACTATAAGACTCAATCATTTCAAACAGTCAACAGTTCTGACTCTCCAGAGTGGAAAGAGGGCAAAGGAACAAGAAAGTCAGAAAAGCCACTGGGTCATTTCAGTTTTCTGAAATGAGTACAAATTCTTTCAGAGGATCCCTAAAAACTCGAGAGAGTTATGCAGACTGCCACAGAGGCTTATTTTAAGTACCTCCAGTAAGGGAAATTCCGAAATCATCAGTCCACTACCAACAATTTTCACAATCATTAAGGGCTGTCCATATCCACAATTACTTCTTTCCCACTCTTTCCCTCTTATAATCTGGCTTCCATATCCACCACTCGTAATGATACTACCCCCTAAAACATAAGTCTTGATTTAGATGCAAATGTCTCAATGAAATGTATGGACCCACTAAAAAATGTTTTCAAAACTATAAACACACATACATTTTTCTGAGAGAAGAATCCACAGCTTTCATCAAATTTTCAAAGATCAGTGACCCTAAAAGGATAAGCACCATTCTCTAAAGTCACTAATGATAATACTATTAAAATGATACTCATTACTCAGTTATTCATTTTTTCTCTCTCTCTCACTTGATTTCAAATATTACCAAAATGTGAAATCCTAAAATACCTCTTTTAAGAATCTGTATCACTGGTGTCATTGTAGTGACTGGTGGACACTATCTCTATCACCTCAATCGTCTTTTCTTCTTCTTCCCCTCAAAACCTGAGCACTCCTTTGTGCTTTTTATATTCACTCCTCTAAGCCAGTGATTCTTAAAATATGGTTCGCAGACCAGCAGCAGTAGTGATCACCTGGGAATTTGTCAGATATGTAAATCACTCCAGCCTCACTCCATATGCCCACAAAAACACATATGGGGGAGTTTACAATATGTCTTAAAGACCCTCCAGGTATATGCTCAAGTTTGAGAACACAGCCCTGTCTGTGCACAGTAAGTTTCAACTCTATTAGTTTATTTTTTCTTTCAAATATTTAGTAAACACTAGCTTTGTGCAAGGAACTCATCTCAATATGGAAACTTTTCAAAACTGATTTTAGACTTTGCACACATTCCCAAATTCTGAGTTGCCTACAAAACATATACAGTTCCCATATTACCTCAAAGTGAGACCCAAACTAAATTCATCAATATTCTCTCCCAACGCACAGGCAGGCAACACATAATTTTCTTATTCTACTTACTTGCTAAAAATGTTAGAGTCACATTTATTTCTTCCTCTTTTTCTACATATGAATCTCAATAAGTACTCATGGATTATTTTATCCCAACCTAATTTAGACTTATCCCTTGCTCTCCATTCCCATAACCACCCTGATCTGGGTGAGACTTTATCACTGCAAAAGTCTAACACGTAACTTCCCCCAGAGCTAAGTGGCAGAGCCAGGAAATGAACCCAGAGGCTATCTGACCCCAAAGTTCAAGCTCATTCACTAAATTACACTGCTTTCAAGGGGTGCAAAGAACTGATATCATTTAATTCTCTACTTAAGATCCTAAATGTCTTATAATAGTTACTGGAACACAGCTGAACTTCTCATCACTTTGGAACTCACAGCCAAAACACCTATTTCACTGATATACCCAGGATTCCTTTCCTAAGATCCAACACTAAGCCCTTCCACTCTGGGGACCTCTATCTCCTTAAAAGCCCCAAGCGATGCATTTCTGCATAGTACAGCAGGAATGAATGACACACATATCAACAAAGCAAAGACCAATGTAATTTCGTAGGACAGCAGAAAGTCCAGGAAAAAGCAACTAATCTTCAATTCATTTGAGATGATCTCTCAGAACAATAAATACTTTAACCTTTCCTATTAATTTTGCAAAGATTACCTAGAGAACTTTCACTTCTAGCTAAAATGAAGGGGGACTAGATTAGATTGACCAGCTCACCTGAAACAACCAAAAAAAAAAAAAAACACAAAATATATTAAACACTTTTCAAGATATTAGATATCAGACACAAAGGACACTGATCCACTTAGATAAAGGAAATTGATAAGGTAGGTAAATACAAGCAATGCCTGCAAATTCCCAGAACTAAAGATATAAAGCTTTGAGTCAGTCCATGGAGACGAAAGCAGCTAGAGTTTACAGGATATAGCACTGGAGAAGAGAGAACAAAGGAGGCTGCAGAGGGTCCCTTTTGAGTATTTAGTTGAGTAATGAACAACAGTATTGTCTGAGAAAAGAATCTTAAGCTAAGAGCCATCTTAAAGGATTAGAGGACACAGTACCAGGAAAAGTACCTGTTCCTACCAAAGTTGAAAAACCTCATCATTCAGAGCTGACTATAGCTTCAACTATGTGGAATAATTAACCCTAGATGAAGAACTGCTCTAGAGCTGCCTAACAAATCTTAGAATCAAGACCACAAAAGACCGGACTATTTCCAAGTAACATAAGGTACCCTAGAATAAAGCATAGGAAGGGTTAGTAATACAAAAATATCCAACACCCAACAAGGATAAAATATAATATCTGACATCAATCACAAACTAATGGAACATGTAAAGAAGCAGGAAAAGTATGACTCAAAATGAGGAGACAAATCAATCAAAACTGATCAAGTACTGACAGATATTAGAACTGGCAGACAAGGACATTAAAATATATGGAATAACTATATTTTATATGTCCAAAAGGTTCAGACAGAAGACTAGAAGATATAAAAGACCCAAAATGAATTTCTAGAGATGAAAACTGTAATGTCTGAGATGAAAAAATACACTGGATGGGACTAGCAGGATAGGAGAAACTACAAAAAAATAGTGAACGAATCCAAAATAAAAGAGAGAAAAAAAATATCATTTAGCTATTGAATAGCTTTAAGTAACCTACTATACGTACACCTGAAATCTCCAAAAGAGGTGAGTGGTGTGAAAAAATATTTGAAGAAATAATATCCAAAAGGTTTTCATATTTAAAGATGCTCATAAATCCAAAGGTCTAAGAACTCAATGAATCCCAAGCATAAGAAACAAAAATCACACCAAGATATATCATAATCAAATTATTCAAAACCAGCCATAAAAACAAACATCTTTATAGCAGCCAGAGGAAAAAAAGACATGTAATATACACAGGAACTAAAATGAGGACAACAGATTTCTTAACATAAACAATCCAAACAGCAAGACAGTGGATCAACATCTTTAAAATACAAAACAAAACAAAACAAAACAAAACAAAACAAAACAAAACAAAACAAAACAAAATGTAAAATTCTATACCCAGTGAAAATACCTTCAAAATAAGGGCTAAATGAAGACTTTTTCAGTTATCAAAACTGAAAAACCAGTAACTTCTTAAGGTAAAAAATATTAAAGAACATCCTTCAGACAGAATGAAAATGATACCAGATAGAAATATGGATCTATATAAAGGAATGTCAAAAGCAACAGAAACAGTTATTACACTGGTAAATATATAAGATTTCTTTAAGTCTCTTTATAAGACAATTGACTATTAACACAAAAATAGTAACAAAGTAGTAAACATTTTATAAAATATGCAAAAGTAAAATGTCTGACAACATACAAAAGGGGAAAGAAATGAAAGCATGCTGTTTTCAGACTATACATGAAGTAATATCCCTTGAACAAAAATTGAGAAGTTTAAAATGTATATGATACACAGTAAAGTAAGCACTAAAATAACAAAATTAAGTCAACAAAGGAAATAATGGAATCACAAAAATGTTCAATTAATCCAAAGGAAAGCAAGTAAAGAAAAATATATAGAATAAGTAGGAAAGAAATATCAAAATGGTATTAATACACAGATTTAAATGTGATAGATTTAAACCTAATCGTAACAATAATCACACTAAATATAAATAGCATAAATGCCCCAATTATAAAGTATAGATTGCTGGAGTTGATAAAAAAAAAGCAAGACCCAAATATATGCTTTCTTTAAGAAATGCATTTTAAATATAAAGACACAAATAGGTTATAAAGCAAAGAATGGAAGAAGACATACCATGCTAACACTAAACTAAAAAAAAGCTGGAGTGGCTAAATTAATCTCAAAGTAGATTTCAGAACAAATAATACTACCTAGGATAAATAAAGTCACTTCATTAGGATAAAAGAATCAATTCATAAAGAATATGTAAAAATCCTAAACATTTATGCACCTAGTAACAGAGCTTCAAAACACATTTAGTAAAATATGATGGAACTATATATAAGAAAATAAAAGAAAAATCCACATTCACAGTCAAATATTTCAATATCCCTCTTTCAATAACTGATAGAACGTGTAGGCAAAAAATCAGTAAAGACAAAGCACATCTTTATCAACCAGCTTAACCCAACTGGTATTTACAGAACACACCACCTAACAACAGCAGAACACACATTCTTTTCAAGCGCACGCAAAATATTTACCAAGACAGATATTTTGGACCATAAAACAAGTATGAAAGAACTGAAATCATACAAAATGTATTTTCTGAATATAACATAACTAAACTAGAACAGAAATATCTCTGAAAAATACCCAGAGAAATAAAAAAAGGGTGGAGGGGGGTGAGGAAATACCATAGTATACAAAAATGCCCCACAGGTCATAATAATTATATGCCCATAATGATGTAAGTACTGAAGAACTATTTAATCAAAAACTAAAAATATATTGGGGTGTGGAGAGGAGACAGGACAGGATGGTAGAAGAAAGCAAACATTTTATGTACCACAACAAAAAGTTAAAAATGTCTAAAAGCTATAAATTGAACTATCTGTTATATATATAGAGAGATATATAAAAATAAATTATAAATATGAAGAGTATAAATTTAGAAGAAATGGCAGAAAGAATTGAAAGTAGCTACTTCTGAGGTATACTAGAAGGAGTAGGAAGATGAGGGGCATTTTGTTACATGTAATATTCTGACTAAACGATTGCTTGTAGTACTTTGACAAAATATTTTTCAAAGAGGTTTCACTTACATCATCTCATTTGATTCCTGGTGAGGAAGGTATAATGACCCCCATTTAACAAATGAGTAAACTGATATTCCAGGTTAACTAGCTTGCCTAAAGTCAAAGCCACTACACTTTCTTTGATAATTATATATATGACACTTATCACAGCATCATTTACATAGATAATCAAAGGTGAACAAATATATTTTTGGTCCTCATTTTTATTTAACTCTGTAAATATTTTTAGTTTTTCCTCCTCTACTGAAGATGACCAGTTTACTGGTTAGAAAGAACAAATATTCATACTTAGCCTCCTGTTAATAATGAATTTTTAAAAGAAATATGAAGATTGACTCTTGGCATATGTGGAGAACAAAACTGTACTCAAATTCCAAGATTAAACATTTCTTTTAATCATTATTTTTAATTGTGGTATAATACAAATAACATCAAAATTTACCATCTCAATAATTTTTAAGTGAGTTCAGTGGCCTTATGTACATTCACACTATCATATAACCATCACCGCCATCTATCTCCACAACTCCCCTCCCTCCAGCCCCTGCCAACCACCATTCTATTTTCTAACTATGAATTTGACTTCTTTAGGTATCTCATATAAGTGGAATAATATAGTATTTGTCTTTTTGTGACTGGCTTATTTCACTTAATATAATGTCCTAAAGATTCATCCATGCTGTAGCAAAACCTTTTAAAACTAGTTTCCAAAACAGTAAAAAAACAACTCCTTGATAATACTGTAAGAAATTAAAGCACCAGTGACTTTAAGAGATAAGAATTTAGTTAAACTTAGGTATATTTCCTTAAGAAAAAATAATGTTTCCCTCTCCCTTAACCATGATCAGGGAACAACAGAATAAAAGGAATTAAGTCACAATTTTAAACTATTGAGACAGGGTATCTAAGCACTTCATAATGTACACGCAGGGAGTGCAAAACCTTACTTTTGTTTTTGAAAAATCCAAAAAATTACTTTTCCTCTAAGGTCAGTGCTCTTTTGTGTTGTGCAGCAAAGGTCCATAAGGAAGGTGTTCTGTAAATACAGACTAGGTCTTTGTTTTCTATTGCAACGGTGGAACCACACAAAAGCCAAAAGTACTAACAATGTTAGGTGTTCACAAAATACTGAGTCATAGTAAGTATCTTACAAATCAGAAGCGAAATAGCCTCCATTCAGTCATACAGAGCTCAAGCAGGAAATACATGAAACCTGACCTTTACAATATACTTTGAAAAGGTTCCCCTGGTTGCAGTTTTTAAAAAAAAGCAGCAGCAGCTTGTTGTGTGTCATTACCTTCCCCTTCATTCTCTCATTCTGAATTTCTGCCCTAAATACCATGCATTTATTTCTATCTAACTCACGCAGAGGTCTCAGACAGCCTTTCAATGGAGCCACTAAACAGACAAAGCACAGAAACCCTTTGAGATATCAAAAACACGCTGTTATTAGGATATAGCTGGTTTTTTGAATTTTGACTTATGATGCAACTAGAGTCACCCACAGAATTTCAACAAGCAGTGATAACCAGAAGTGCCTCAAGTGTTTAGATGTCTGACAAGAACTTAAGCATGAGTTGTGCTTTTTCGAAGGCTCAGAATATTAACACCTAAAAGAAAAAATATTTGCCTAAAACAAAATCTGGTATTTTATGACAACTATATAAAAAGTATTTTAGGCAAGACATTCATTTTTGTTTTATTATGACTGAACCATTTGGCATGTCCAAAATTAAGTGATTACCACCGCTAACTAAAATAAGACAGTCAACAACATTCCAATGCAAAATATCTTGCTGTCTAAAATTATCTACATTTTATGACATTTTAGTCATTCCTTAATTGCTATATAGGATAAAATATCATATAGCAATTTGCTTTAATTAGCAAAAAGCTTTAATATAAAAAACACTTGCCATTTTTCTAGGTAATATGTAGTTTCCCCCGACCTCTCAAAAGACAAAATACTAAGTAGTCAGCACTGCCATTACCTAAGGTTTTAAATTGCTACACAAACTATGGTTAGCACCATCTCTGTGTGACACCCACTGTAGGTCAAAAAATAAGACCTCAGTCATCCAGAAAGGAAAGAAATATACTGCTTTTGACTTCCCTTTCAAAGAAGACAAATTTTGGCCTGAGAAATGCATACAAAGTATTTTCTATTTTCTACTTTTTCCTCTTTAAGCTCCTCCTTTGGCTGACCCTTTTAAGAATTCTGAAAGAAGAATTTTGTCTGGTTTGTGATATGTTGTAAAACCAGACTACTTGACAGAAGGTCCATTCCCAGAGAGTATATATTTTAGGACAAGGGTACCCAACCCCCAGGCCGTGGACCGGCACCGTCCAGTGGCCTGAAAAGAACTGGGTCACACAGCAGGAGGTGAGCGGTGGGCGAGCAAGGAAAGCTTCATCTATATTTGCAGCCACTCCCCAGTGCTAGCATCACTGCCTCAGCTCCACCTCAGAGCATCCGGCATTAGATTCTCATAGGAACACCAGTCACTGGTGCCAAAAAGGTTGGAGACAGCTGTCTTAAGACATGAAACGCTTCGTCTTGGGTTAGAAACAAAACAACTTTAATATAACAAACACTTCTGTCAAGTTCAGGGGAATTTCTCTTAAGCACTAATGATGTAGAAAACATTTTTAGGACATTTTAGTGATTCTTTAATTGCTATACAGGATAAAATTTCCTATAATGCAAACCTCATATTTAAGAAAATTTTTAAGATAAAAAAATTGTAATCAATATATTTTAAGTTGTCAACTATACCACCTCTACTGAACAATGAATAGACTTAAGTAATTTTGCAAAAAAAAAAAAAAAAAAAAAAATCAGAAAATGAATTTAACATACAGTAAACAGAAAAACTCGTATAATCCCTTAGAAAAGTATCCACAAATAAAAGTGTGTTGGCCACTATGTTATAGATTTCTTTTCCTCCTATCTTCAAGATTACTAACAGCATATTTACATTGGAAGAAGAAAGGAAGCTGAGGTTGAAAGAAACACATAAAAGATAAGAAAACCAGCTGCTTTTCCCCCATCAACTCAGTTTACTTTGAAACTCACCAAATCAGTAGAGATTTGGAATAAGCACCCATGTTTTAGACAGGAAAAGCTTTCATATTCCTTCCACTCAAATATTCTGTGATCAACATTTCGTAGTATCACATGATTAATTGGATTCAACACCTCTAGACTTCTTAAAAACAGGTTACAAAACTCTCACGATGTACACTGAGTATCTGAATGGGTACAGAAGAAATGAACAACCTTGCTTTCAGTTGCCATTAGAAGTCTAGGAGCTATAATAAAAGAATTTTTGGGAGAGACTTTTCCTGACATTAACTTGTGCTCCAAGCATGAGGATTAACAGCTACTGGATCTTAAACCATATGAGTCAAAGAAAACACCATTATCACTTTATGCAAAGCTGGCAAATTCAGTGACTTCTGAAGATGCTGAATATTTCTAAATTATCTGCCCTGGCCTGTTAGTTCAGCTACAGATTAGAAGAGTGTTAAAGAAAAGGTGGCAGCAGATTTAAGCCTTAGTTATCTTTACTAAGAAAACTGTTCAAACTTAAAATATTATCGACATGAGTGTTAATCTTCAAAAATGAATTATGGGGCATTTATCAATATTGTCATAATGACTGTCTCTTCAAACCATCAGTAGGGCTTATAAACTTTCACAGTACAGTGTTAGAAATGTGTAAATTTAATTTACTCCAATTAAACTAGCCTCCTCTAGCACAGGGCTCATTTTTCCAGAAACGATTTTTTTCAATAGGGTACACCTATATACTTTTTCACTGAATTGTTCCATATGAATGTATTCCTCTTGTTCTCGCTTGCTTGCATAGATTAATAAATGCTGAAATGTCTAATTTTAAGTATATGGAAAACAGAAAAAACACAATTTCATGCTTTCCTTGCACCAATGCTGAATTCTAAAGTTTATCTGTTATATCAGCTAAAAAAAGAAAAAGAGCTATATTAATTTGTAGTATAGATACAAATACAATACTTGAGCCAACTTATGAGGGGTCTCCCTATGGAGTACAGCAGTAAACTGTCAGCCTATGAAGATATATCAAAGACATCTATCTGTCCTTCAAATGTTTGATGAAACTACTGCTAAATTTACAGTCTTAAGTCACTGACGGCTCAAAATTCTATTATCATCTGAAAATAACATCCACACACTATGGCAAAATCTTATATTCTCCCTCATAATTTTCAAGTGTCTTTTGGGAGTTCTCTATTACATTGAAAACTTGGCTTGATATATTAAAAAATAAAGATGCTAACAGAGTTATGGTTTTAAATATTCTCACATTCCTAACGATGAATAGTTCAAAATTCAGAAACTGTGGCAGCCATCAGTTAAATAGTCAGGAATTTAGAGAATTTCGCTAACATGTGCCTCAATCTTGAAGAAAAATGGTGGGTCTGAAATGAAACTTTTAAATTTATTTAATCCATGAGGAAATTTACAAAACCATATTTTGTGGAGGTAAATCTTTCCTCTTCTTTCCCCCCCCCCAAAGTGCTGATCTTTAGTAATCGTTCTTCTTCATGAGTCAAAGAGTTAAAACCATCTGTTTTACTCCCAAATGAGTGTCAGTACCACTCAGAGGTGCCATGTTTTATTTAAAACGTACTCTTTCTCAGTAACCGCTTTGTTCTAATTGGCAAAGCAAAGCCAAGTCTCTAAAGCACATAGCTCGTTACATTCAGTTTGGATTACAAAAACACACCATGAAATAAACTGCATCGAAATGTACAAATTAACGGCACAGGAGTACAGGACAGAGAGGTGGAATTAGATTGTAATAGGGAACAAAATCCACAGAGAGGCTAGGGAACAAATCACTAGTGTCTCTATAAACTATACAAGGTTTCCAAATGAGCAAATACACAAGGCAGAGGATAGGCTTTTCCATAACTCAACTAGATGCTCCCTGGTGGTCCAGTAGTTAGGATTCGGTGCTCTCCCATAACTCAACCAAACTGCTAAATATGGATACAACAAAAGGAGAATTTTTTCCAGCCCTATTATGCACACATGTGTGAACAAATAGGAATACCAACAAATGAAACCTGCAGGTTGCACTGTCTAAATCTAAATATGAAACTCATCTTTGCCTTCACACAATGTGCAAACAGCCCTGCAATTGCCTCCAAGTATTTTTTAAAAAATCTTCTGAGAAGCTAAACACAGGAGACTAAATTAAGAAATGGTACCTCAGTACACAGTACTGAGAGCAAGGTTAATGATCTAAAAGTTATATGAACAAGAACAAAAAAAAGTTAAAAAATGAAAATCTCATCACCAAAATAGAAAACACTCCCCCATCACACATGCAAACCTTTCCCAAACAAGCTACGCTATGAAGCTTCCAGCACTGTTTCTCTGATTTTCCCTGGATATCTAAATGCAACTGAACTGAAAGAAAAGGGAAAAGTGTATACTCCTAACCTACACATAAATACAAAACAATGCTGCTGCTACATTCATGCAGGGTTTTTATAGTACAATCCCATCTAAACCTACTACCTTCACTCCTAATAATATCAGACAGTGGGAAAAATTTTAAATTGGAGTCTAAACACCTAAAGTCAATCTCAGTTCTTTGCTTTAAAATTTATGTACTCTTGAGAACATTATTCAATCCATTTAAGCCAGTTTCCTTATCTGTAATGGAGATATAAAATGTCCAAGTTGTGAGGATCGAATGAGATAATACTGTGCAAAGTGGCTTTATAATATAAAAGAGCTTCAAAAACATTAACTATTATTGCAATTATTTCACCTCAGGATTCTACAGATACAATTGTCTGTGCCCTTCCTCCATCTTATTTAAAAAATGGTAATTCTTGTTCCACTTCTATTTATACCCTTGTTAATTTCTTCTGAACCAGAAGTCTTAAGCTAAAGTGGTTTTTTTCTTCTCTAGATCCAAAATTTAGTCTAAATGTAAATTAAGAAATTTAAAACGAACCTTTAGTAATGGTTACGATTGTTAACATAGTTATAGCTCTGCTTTACACACTAAAAACCAGCTAAGCAGTGGGACTTATAACTGGTATAAAATTTGTAATTAAAGATCACATTTGTTATACATTAATGGCCTAAAAATAACACCCTATCATTTTGCCCACCATTTTCTACTGTGACTAAGAATTAAATGCAAGGGGGTTATAACCAGGAGAAGTATCGAAAAGCAACCTCATCATAATGCTTTAATTCAAGTGCAAAGGAAACAGCCAGAACAAGAATTACTCTAAGTATCTGTATTATGGTAGAGTCAAGACCACTGAAGTATATAAAAAGTCTAATGGTGCTTTCTTGATTTTGATAGTTACCCATATTCCTGCCAAGCCTAAAGGGAAGCCCATAAACCTAAGTCTAATCACTTAGTTTGTATTAGTCTGCTGAGAACATGAACCATAAGAAATATTAACTCATATCACTTTTCACGTCATAGAGGGTTGCCTTATTACATGAAAAAGGGCCAACTACATCTAACCCAAGCAGACCTCAGAACTAGGGGTCTCCAAATTTCTTTGATAGAATGCAACATCAGTATAAACTTTGAGCACACACCTCTCACATTTCTATTTGTTCTAAAAGTAATCATAAACTCCTGCAATGAATTGAATGGTGTAACCCATCCTTACTACCCCACCCCCCGCACCCCACCAAAAAATCCACCAGAAATCTGTGAATGTAATCTTATTTGGTAAAAGAATCTTTGCAAATGTAATTAAAGATTTCAAGATAAGACTGTCCTATATAAGGGTGGGCCCTAAATCCAATGACACTTGTCCTTAGAAAAGATAGAGAATAAAAGACAGAAAACAGAGGAGAAGTCCATGTAAAGATGACGACAGAGACTGGAGTAATGTGTCTACAAGCCAAGGAATGCCAAGGAGAAGCATGGAATGGATTTTCTTTCAGAGCCTCCAGTATACACAAGACTTGCTTGCTGACACCTCAATTTAAGGCTTCTGACCTCAAGAACTGTGAGAGAATAAACTGGTGTTTCAGTCACCAAATTTGTGGTAATTTATTATGATAACTCTAGGAAACTAATACCAATAACATAATATACATTATAAAAATTAACAATAAACAATGATAAAAATAAATATAAGTAGAAATTCTAACATTTTCTCTCTATGCCTCAATATATAATCCTGTGCACCATTTAGAGACCACAGCTTTAGACCAACACATGGGACAAAAATAAAGCCAAATGTTGAGTTAAACTATCTTAAAAGATCCAATGACTATTAAAAATTTCTTCCATTTCACCTAAAATACTGACACAAGGTCACAATTTTTCTTTTATAGCCTAAAAGAAGCTATCTTCCTGCTACTTAAAACACTGAGCATTTTGTTTCCCATTAGAAATACAATTATTTCTGACATAATTTCTATAACATCATCATCTTCAACATGCTTATTCATTTATCTTACTTAACTAGCTTTAACACTTAGCTACACAATTTAAGAATGCTTATTAATAGGATGGCAAACTACTATAGACTAAAAGGTCAGAAAAGACTGCCAGAGTTCAGCTTTGCTAATTAGTTAACATATGTCGAAATGACTGGTTTCTAAAAGCATTGTTAAAAAATAATGCAAGTTGTGGAATGAATAGTGTAACATACCACTCAGACATTTTTAAAACTGAATCATATATTGTTTATATAAATGCCATTCATAATAAAAAGTATAAATACAAGTATAAAGAAAGATAATGGTTGTCTCTGGGGTAGAAGGAAGATGATGGGGTTAAAGAAAACTATGAGATTTTAGTTCCTTGTTAAAATACGTTATAAAGAAAAAAATAGGACAAAAATGTTAGTATTTGTTAATTCTGGGTTGGCTTGTGGATGTTTACTATATTACTTTCTGTAATATTCTGATTTTTCAGACACCCACAGCTGACATATACCCACCAATGAACACATAATGGTAGAGAAAATAGGATGAGCTGAACTATCTCTTTTTAAGAAATACATAACCAATGTTGTGTGATACCTAAGAAATCTTTCTTGGACTTTCAGCTTTAAAGAAATCACAGTCTACAACAGTAATCAAGCCAACAGAACTATAAAGACAAAACCTATCCAAATGCTTTATTTTAAGAGTAGCAGCTGTCTTTTTCAGGAAAAAGGTGATTTGAAAAATCAAGGTATGACCAGAATACTGATTCTACTATCCTGCCCAAACCTTACCATGCTATGAAAGAACTAATTGGAGTGAGTATTTTTATACTATTTTCTTGATGGGGACAGGGATCCCACATTTTCTGAAAGGAAACATATATAACAAGTACTTAAAATTTTCAAATTCACTCTGTTGTTCTTACTACAGATCCTCAAAACTCAGCTGTAACTTCTAAGAGGGAATAAAAGCAGAAAAGATATTAGAGTATAACTCAAAACAGTAAGGAAGGGCTGCAGGTACATGAGAAAATGTTTTAATTTACTTGCTATGAAATGGGAATTTGTTACTTTGTTATCATAAAACTCAAGTCACCTTGAAGAAAAATGTTTGTATACTGGTTTACACCATTCTACCCTATACTCGGCATTACTGTATTACTTACCTTAGATGTCAATATTTACATTCCCTAAACTAAAAGCTACAGCTAATTTTACTTTGCTCATTCCAGAAAGAAACTAATCAGTTCTAGAGTCTGTCAGACTTAAGTACAATGCACTTTTTAAATTTTCATAATTTTTACAATTACATTAATAGTAAAGTCTAAACATGCAAACAAAATCACATTTAATTAAAATATGCCTATTCTGAGATTACCGAAATTAAATTTTTCATGTACCTTCTTCCAGCTTTATCCCATGTATGTGCAGTCTAATTACAGGATACTTTGTAGTCTTCTGAATTGGCATGTTAAAAATAACATAACCAGTATGTTATTTTTAAAAGGGGGAAAAAAATCCCAAACTAATGGCATGGTAAGAGCATAAATTATGGAATTCTATTATTCAATTAACATTTTAAATTTAGGTAGAAAATCAGACAGCAATGAACAAGCTTGATAATTTTCAGACTGGATACAAAATATGCAGCAATGGATAAAATAAAATCATGCATTAATATTATTTCAATCCCTTATAGCCTCCCCTTGAAGTCCATTTTGAATTTAAAACATGAAATAATTAAAATGAAATTACTATACAAAATTAATAGTTTTCTCCCAGCTGACAAAGGCTAGTAACAGAAATATACTAATTATATTTTCTCCACTGTTAAATATCAGAACCCAGAATCTAATGTTATTCATTTGACTAGGTACTTGAAAGCAGATTCCTACAAAACTAAATACCCAGCCATAAAGTCATACCAGATATGCTTCCTATATAAATGTATAATTTTCTTTCTCTATTGCAATATTCTTCACTAACAATGAGGCACAAGAAATAACCATGAAATAAACATAAGCTTGCTTAACTATCTTCCCACAAAAATACATATTTGAAAAAACTGATTTTCACAAAATTAAATAACGTCACCATTAGCTTATAATTTCATAGATACTTTATCTGAATTTTCAATTAATCTTCAACTGACAAGAGATTCCCTTACACTTCAGTTCTTTCAGTCTTGCCCCATCTGTAATGTAAATCAACATAGCTTTAAAAGTGTTTTTATAGAAATTATTCTGTAAAAAGTGAAAAAAAAAAGCTTTTTGTACTATGAATAAATCCAATTTTATGTGAATTATGGAATAGCAAGTTTCTTAAAAGTTAGTCTTAAATGGAACAATATGTTCAAACCAAGTCTATAATTTCAAAGAAATTGCTTACTTAGATTTCTCAATGACGTGCCTTTGTCATAGTTTATAAATAATAAGATTTTAGTGTTAGTTTTTCAAAGAAATTACTGAAAGTTATTAAAAATTAAATACATATAGATGTCTAAGAATCAAGTGGTTCTTTTAATACTGAGCACATTTTAAGTTCCTCTTCTGATAAACATCTGTCATTAGTGATACTCAAAGAAATCTTCCATTTCTTGGGGCATATCTTCAGGCCCATTCCCTTATAAAGGGCAAAGTGGTCTAGAGATTATAGCCACTTCCTAGTCACCACACTTCTCTGTCCCCTACAGCAAGCCTTTCTATGGGTGGTGGGAAATAACATCACACTGCTAAAGAAGTTACTTCGGACAGTTCTTTAAAAACTAGTCAAGAGCTCAGAAACAACAAAGGTCATGACAAATCAAATGGTTAACACCTTGCCTAAAGACCAAAAGAAAATATGCCTTATTTTACAAAGAAAATTTGAGATCCCAAATAACTAAATGATTTTCCAGTGAATTTCTGCAATCTGGTGGTTTTCAAACTTTTTAAACCCTACCTAAGTAATATATCAGTAACATACATTTATATTACAAAACCTGTTACACATCATTTTCATTTATATAAGTAATGCAAAGATTTCACAAAACAATACCCTTAAAATTTGGGATGCATTCTGATTATTTTTACTTAAATTTTTAAAAATGTTTTTAAATTTTTTAAAATGCTGATCATGACCCATGAAACTGATTTCTTTGCCCACTAATAAATCACAACAACCAGTTTGAAAAACTGCATTAGAAAGTAGTGTTTCAACCATAACACAGTATCATGTTATGAAATTTTGTTGCTTTCTATTATAGATATTTACTGATTCATTTACTAGACACACACAATATAAAAATATTTAATGAAAGAAATGGACAGCATAACAGGTAGAACATTATCAAGAAGACAGAATAACAAAACTAGACAAAAAAAAAAGATCTTCTGATAGCTTTAAACATCAGAAAATCTGCAAGATCAATTGATAAACATTTTTAAGAGTGTTTAAATACCATCGCTTTCAATAGTTTAGACATTCCATAATTTCAAATAAACTGTATACCTGTCAAGCAAATCCTTTCTTTAGCAATAATATAAAAATAATTATCATTCTCTACTGGGAAGGATGATACCTCAACACAAAGATGGAAGAATCCTTACCCAAACACTATAGGTGCTCAAAGAATAGTCTCAGTCTTGAGAGAGAGAGATACCCAAATTTCTAAACAGATGTACAGAACTGTGATTTGAGGAAGGAAAATATAGAACATATGAAAGGAAGATTGAAGGGGAAGGTAGAAAAACAGCAAATACAGGAATTTTAAAAAAATATCATAAGTAAAAGTAAATCTTTCCTGTTTTCTTTCAAAAAAAAAATTAAATAACCTCAGAAAAAGAGAATTCAGAAGAACATTTTAAATCTATTATACCTCAAATCATTATACTAGAGTCCAACATTTCTTGGTGCTTCCTCAAAAAACTTTCTTTATATGTTCTGGTGATCGTGCCATAGAAAATCTTGGATGACAGGGTTTTCAGGTCAAAAGCTAAGAAGGCTAAGAAAAGCATATTACACATTTGTGAAAAAATAACTCCAAATGGCCTTAAACTTCAGCCAAGCCAAATCAGAGTTGTCAAAAAATAAAAGTAAAAATAATACCCTCCCATTTCAAAGACAGAAATTTTAGTTGCGCTGCAAGCCTTAAGGATAGCAAATTAAGCCAGTTTGGACACTCTTCTGTATACACATGCCAATGGCTGATGCAGACATTTCTTATTCTAACAACATAGAGAAACACTATTATTTGATATATAATTTATCAGCAACTAACATTTCAGTGGTTATTTAGTAACTCTCACTTTCCAGATACTCATTTTGTTCCCTTCCTCTGACCTCTAACAGCCCAGAAATCTTTTTTGTTTTTTTTTAAAGGGAAAAATATCTAAGTGATGGTAGTTATGAAGGGTGTGCGCTCATCATTTGGCAGAATATTTCTTCAGAAGTAAACAGTTATCAAAATGAACTTTAAACTAGCATTAACAGTTCCTAACCCAGCACCCTACTCTCTCGACAAGACTTTAAACATGCTTTTACTCATTTTATTCAATTTAATGTAAACAAGTTATAACAAACTTATTTTTCACCACATAGATTTATTTTGAAAAAGAATCCTGAAAAATCTCTAAATAACCTAATGGTACACAACAGCAATTTTTACTGATTTTTCTACCTTTTAAAAGTACACTGTACAATTTACAATACACTTTAAGAGTATTTAAAATCACAGTGGCCTCAGACAAAATAAAAATAATCTTCATGTTGTCTTACACATCTCCTGCCTCTGCTGCAATAATGCATTTCTATCCTCTGTGTTTATACAGAAACAAAATCCACAAATGTATCTTTAAAGTTCAATGACCTTTTTATCTTTTGAATATCAAAAAGAACACCAAATGATTCAGCAAGCAGGATATTACTAGTCATTCCTTTCAAATGATGTTGGAGAAATTAGGAACGTGGGGGTAAAGATAAAGAGGAAAGGAAGAGATAGTGATTTTTTTGCATGCTTAAAAATATCATCTTAAATGTTTTTAAAGCAAAAATGGTAAAGTTATGTAGAGAGTAATAAACACAAATCACCAGAGACAATAAATAACTATAACCATAGAAAATAAAACTGCAACAGTACAAAGAAACACCAAGACATGGCCAAACTGTCTTCATTGGTATTTTTTTTAAATTTTATATTTAGTTAGGAACATGAGAGTTCTTTCTGAGTATGTGATGTAAGCTACCTTACTCAAAGGTGCCTGGTCTTCCCCCAAAGCCACACTTTACTAAATTATAAGGAGGAGCTAGTTCTACATGGAGACAGTCATACAATCTAATACACATTTCGTCTCACTGCTACTTTCACCTTTACTTTAAACTCTCATCAATGAGGAAGCTTTTCTTCATGTAATTGTAGACATGCAGTGTAAGAAGCAGAATACATTTAACATGGCAGAGATACTGCAGAAAGATGGATAAAAACCAAACTTACCAATATTTTTTCCTTTTAAAGACCCAAAGTATTTGACAAATTCTAAACTTTTAATATATACAAAATATCAGCTTCTCCAGTCTTCCCTACTCTTTCCCAATTATCCCTTGGTTTAGGCATAAATGTAAAGGTATAAAAAGCTTACGCTATGATTATTTCCCTACCCAAATAGCATAATGAATATAAGATGAAAACTGAAAAAGATTCTCTCTGACCAAATTCTAGTCAGACTCCTCTGAGCCCTCTTCTCAACTTTGGCCTCCTCGTTGGCCTATAAAAACTAGACTCTTAACACAATGATTTTGTCCACTCATTAAAAGATTTCAACAAACACTAACAGTTTCTAAAAGCTCAAGGCCCCAACCCTAGGTTGATTCTAGCCCCTTTTAAAATGTCTGTCTAGGAAAGCTTAAAGCAGCCAAAAGAATTTAAGGTTTGTTGTAGACAACACCTGACTATTTAGCCCCTGAGCACCTTATCTTAGAGCATTTACTAAAAAGAGTTTACATCTGTGAATCTTTCCTCTGTCCCTATATGTATCTCTTACAGCTCAGGATATTTTTTTCCCTGAAGGGCATGAAAGCCATTCCTTAAAAATGTAATCATCAGAAAGGATAGTGCCTCAGTTTCTCAGTCTCTGTAAGAGGACAGAACCTAACCTCCATGGTTGTCAGCTAAAATACATGGCCAGTCTTATCATCATTTACATTGACCAATCCTTTGTAATTTTTCACTTCCCTGACTCCACTGAGCTCCATTGAGCCAAGAGAGCAACTCCTGCCTACTTCCCCACTTTCCCTTTAAAATTCCAGTCATTGCACAAATCAAAGTTGAGTTCAGTTCACACTGGACCCTTTTTCCTATTGTAGCAGTACATTACTGATTAAAATCTGTCCTTACCTCTGTGGTGTCTGTTTATCTTAGACAAAAATGAAATAATAAAAAAAGAACATTAAACATACCTCAATCAGTAAAGACTTAGTTATTTTATGTAAGATCATTCAGATATAAAGTTCTTTTAAACAAAACAAAACAAAAAAACCTAAGGCTTCAACTTCATGAAGGAGTCATAATTCAAGGAGTCAACCAATCAGCATTTGGGGGCTGGAAAGGGCCCCTGACAAATCAAACTCAAGCCCTTTATTTACAAAGAAACAAAACCCCATGCATAAACCCAAAGGAGGACCAAATGACTGAGATAGTCTTAAAAACAACTAATAGAAAAGAAACAAAAGTAAATAAAAAATCCTTTTTCTGCACTTACCAGCAAAGCATTTGGAACAGAGGTTCATAGTCTTGCTGGACCTGGGGCAAAAAAAAAAGAAAAAAGAAAGAAGAGCTAAAAATTCAGTGTCACTCTAGTTAAAACATAAAGATGTTTGAAAGGTAGGCAAAGAATTTCCAGGACAGGCAATTGAACTAATAAACTAACTGTTAAGTCTCTAACCAGCCATACCTCCCCCACAACAAAACAAAAACAAACATAACACTGTTATCTGTGAGTTATTCAATACATTATTTTTTGTGATTAACAGCTTAAGAAGATAACATGCAAGTCAATTTATCCCACGTGATTACCACATTCCTGCTGTTCACACTGGAACATACATATACCACGAAGTTAGCACTATAAACAACAAAAACTTTGTAAAGGGGGGCTTTCATTAATATATACACATATATTATACATATATACAAATGTGTACACACTCATTTATCTCTGTAACATTACTATAACTTTTATCTCATCCTCTTTCCCCTCATTTCAGTCCTATATTTCATATCCTGGTCACATTATGACCTTGTTTAAAATTTTTCCTTCAGATGTTCCCAAATTATTTTTCATGTCCTTTCCACTGTTAATAACAACATGGATGGGCACTTAACATACATTATCTTAATAATCTTTCCACAATCCCTAAGATGGGTATTACCATATTACTTTACCTCTGAAATGCGCTTTTTAAAAAATCACATTAACATTTCTACAAGGAGGAAATATACAATTGACTACGATGAATAATTTAGTAAGGAAATGTTCCTACCACCTCCTCCAAAGGGTCTTAAATTGAAGGATCTTAGGAAATTAAGGACATACAGTCTCATGGCCATTTGATAGGTGAGCAGCTTGCCTGAGGTAACGCAGCTGAGCTGCAGCAGAAGTATGTGACCTCAGTACCGAGCTAACTCCAAAAGCCATCCTGCCATCCTTTGTTCACAACACAGCAAAGTGCCAGACACTGCACAGCAGCCCAGGTACAATATGGCTGGCAATCAATAATAACTTGTCTGTTAAGTTCTTCTCATTGCCCTTTCCCTTCCTCATTCTCTCCAAAGGGAACCCATTCCTACAGCTTTCTTCCACAAGCCTCCTACTGACATATTTACAGCCTCATTCCTCAGCACCTCCCCTCCCAATAACTTAGTCTTTGCCCAGATCTGCTCCTACACATGGAATAAGCCTCCCTCAGGACGTATTACCTGAAGACTATGACTGTTTTCCAATGTACT
Organism: Eidolon dupreanum; assembly: GCA_028627145.1. NCBI lineage: Eukaryota > Metazoa > Chordata > Mammalia > Chiroptera > Pteropodidae > Eidolon > Eidolon dupreanum. The sequence continues at coordinate 88,285,219 of CM053502.1, read as the reverse complement.
GGAATCCAAGACCTAACAGTTAATAACTGTCATAGGGTGACAAAATTTGGGAGGGGATGGTCATCACTTCTCTTCCCCAAAAGTGTTAACAGGTGGATCTTTCTTTACAACTCTGCTTAAAATAAAGACGCCAGAGACAGTAAGGAAATCTAAATATCAATAAATGCATAAAAATGAACATTTTTTACATGCCTGCTATGTGGTAAGCATAACCAGATGTCTTCAACCATTTTACGAAGTTAGGAAACAGAGGCTCTAACAGAGTATATACCTTGCCAAGGTTACAGAACAAGAAAGTTGGATGAACCTGGTCTGCCTAATTCGAGATGAAGCCTGTCAAACTATGGCCTCTGCCTCCAATACGGAAGCTGAGGGGCAGTTTGGGAGAATGGTCCTACAACTAAAGATTTAATTAATGGTAATCAAGTCAGCTCCCTGAGAAAGTAAAGCCCTTCAGCGGGAAGAAGCACAATCCGTCCTCCCCTCCAAATACATAGACACATAGAGGGGAGAAACCCAAGGCTGCCTATCGTTTCGGTTCTAACTCTCAAAAGATATGGGGATAAAGGAATTTCTTTGCTACTAGAACTACCCCCAGGAAGTAGGCCTCTTCCAGATGTGGTTGCTATCTCTTGTCCATGAAGTACTATTAGAGTCAGGGGTCACTTATCACCTCTGCTGCCATTCAGAAAGACTCATGGAAAACCTGCAGAGAACTGAGGGCAGCTCAGCACCAAGTGTGCTAGTATAAACATTTGTATTTTGCAAAGCTAGTAAGGGGAAAAAAATGGCAAAATAACATTTTTCTCTGCATCCTCTTAACTCTCTTTAGGTCATTTATGTATTTAAAATACCCACTATACCTATATATTATCTAAATGACATCCATTCCACTTTCTGCTTAGGAATTTTTTAGCAACATGGTTATCAATCAGGTTACAGATGAAATAATACAGCTACTGATATTAATCAAAACATAGATCTCTAATGGCCACTCTGGTAATGCCAACTTGGATCACAAAGGTCAACAGTGAATTACTGAAAAACTGTCACAGACTTCTGAGAGTTTTGTTCCTTTCTCATGTCCAACATGTAAAACCTAAAGCATATCATAGGCATACAACTACTAACTGCCCATGAAAACACAGTGTGATCAATATGCACAGTATTGGGACAGACAACAGAGTTCTCTGTGGCAGCAACTTGAAAGGTATATATGATTCTCCTATATCTCCACTGCTCTAGAGAAATTGCTGTTACTGAGATCTCCAGTGGCTACCATGTTTCTAAAACCAAGGTTTAATGAGTTGAATAATGATGACCCAAAGATCAAATCCTAATTCCTGGAATTTACCGGGGAGGGGGTGGGGCGGGGAGGGAGGGAAGTCCTTAAAAGTTTACCCTGTATTGTCCAGGTGGGACCTAAATGACATTACAAGTGTTTTGTGAAAGGGAAAATGGAGTTTGGAGAGACACACAGAAGAGATGGCGATCTGAAAATGAAGGTTGAGACTGGAGAAATATGGTCAGAAACCCAGGAATGCTGGGGCAGCTACTGGAAGCTGGAAGAGGCAAGGAACAGATTCTCCCCTAGAGCCCTGCAGAAGGAGGTCAGCTCTGCCAGATTTTAGAGAACTTTAAGAGAACAAATTTCTATTGTTTTAAGCCATCAAATTCATGATAATTTGTTATGGCAGCCTTGGAAAACTAATAGAGCTTTATCTTTGATTTCAACTTACTCCTTCTCTTACCAGCACTCAACCAGATCTATCCTTCTTCCAACTCTCTCTACTTTTGCGTTTTTGTCACTCAGATCCTAGATCAAATTTGCCCCTATTCTCCAGTTTTCCTCCCACCTAAGTGCTCCTTTAGCCACCTTTGTTGACTTCTCCACTGTCAAGAACCTTTATCTGGAGATCCCAGGACTCAGTCCTCATTACCTCTACTTCTCACTTAGTGGTCTCACGTAGTTCCACAGTTCTAAATACTATATCTATACACTAAAGACTCACAAATGTTTGCTCTCATCCCAAACCTCTTTACCTTGCTCCAAACTTATATATCTGCCTATTTAACATCTCAACATACAGCTCAGAGTCAATGTTTCAAACTAGAACTCTCAATATTCCTCCTGAACATACCTGACTCATTTTGTCCACCTTTGTAAATGACAACACCTTCTTCTCTCAGTTGCTCAAGTCAAAATCCTAGAAATCAATTTTGATTCCCATCCTTCCAAAAGTCTCTCATACACAATACTCAAGCAAGATCCATTGGCTCCATTTATAAACAGACCTTAAATCTATCTACTTCTCTCCTTTGTCATTGCTTCTATTCTGGCAACCAATAACTCTCACTTGGTCCACTGTGAATTACTTTTTACTGGTCTCCCCATTCCCACTCTTGACCCTTTACAATGATTTTACACAGAGCAGCTGGGATGATATTTAAAAACAAGGTGGAAAATGCTATTTTCTTGCTTACCACCATCCAACAATTTCCTACTGCATTTAGTATAAAATTCAAATTTCTTACCAAAGCAGCAACTCTTATGATCTGGCTCTACCTACCTGTCCTCTTCATTTCTTAACCAATTTGCTCCTCTCAATTACCACATTCCACCAACACTAGCCTTTTTTTTTTTTTTTTTTTCTGTTCTAGATGTGCTGTAGAGCTCTTGCCAACCTGTTCTCTCTACCTTTAAATCACTGTATGACTGGCTCTTTCTTGTCACTTAGGTCCTGACTGAAACCTCCTCAGTGGGCTTCACCTGACCACCCAGTTTAAGTCAGCCCCTCTTCCTATTTTTTTCACAACACATCATTCTTTCATATCTCACCAACGACCTGTTTGCTTGTTGACTATCTCTCACCACTAGACAGTAAATGTCACAACAGCAGGGACGTTCTTGGTCACTCTTGTTTAATACTCAATAGGCATCCAATAAATATTTGTTAAGTAAATAAATGAATCCTCTCTTGATGGCATAAACCATGAAAAATCTAAGTAGATTTTTTAAAAGTATTTTGTAAAGGTGATTCGAAAACCATCTAGAAGACACACCATCCACAATTCCTGTAGCTGTCAGCCTGTCATCTCTCAGGACCTTGGTCACACTGTACTACCTACAAATGGTAGATAATGCCGCCCTATGTACCTGGCCATGATTTGTCACCCAGGATGTAAAAAGTGGCAGCATTTTCAGAAGTTTATTTCTAATGAGATGGAGTTAGAAAGAAACCAGCTTAATTCTTTTTCTTCTTTCAATAATGTTTAATGATATATTCTGGTTTTAAGGATGCATTTGTTCCCTTGCACAGAATTCAGAAAACAAACAGAAGTATTTAAGCAAAAACCAAATGTCACTGATAATCCTACCCCCAAAATAAGAACTGTTAATATTCTGAAATAATTCTTTATCTTATGGACAGATATACAAAATTAAGAACTTATTATACATAACAGTATTGATTAAATTGTTGGTATGCTTACAGATGTGCACTTTATTATGCTTTATAACATGTTATATGATATGCTTTATAACATGTTTTTCATGTGACATTTCACAGAAAAATGTATATAAAAACATGTAAATTTATATTTACATTTAATATTTCTCATGTCAGTATGTTTTTTCAAAAACATTTCTGTTGCTCTATAATATTCCATTATATACTAATACTATAATGTGTTTAGTCACTCTCTTACTTTTGGATGTTTAACCTTTTTCCCAGATTTTTCTATTATAAATACTGCTATAATGAGCATTTGGGGACATAAATCTTCAGTCACAAATATTTAAATAACTTTCTTTCAAGTTGATTCTGAGAAGAATTACTAGATGAAAAGTATGATTTTGGTATTGCCAAATTACTTCCCATTTAGGTTCTACCAATTTACACTCCCATCAAAAGCATCTGAAAGTACTTTTTTCAAAACACTCTCACTGATACTGAGTATTATCCCTTTCAAATCTTTGGTTGATGGGAGAAATGGTTATCTCACTTTAATCATATGTTTTCTTTAGAAATAACAAATTTTCCAATTTTGAAGGATATTTATTTTTAAATAAAGAATAATTAACCTTCCAGCTAATTCATCTTGGAGAATTAAAATAATATTCCTAATTTATGCAAATTCTAGAAACATTTTATGTATAATATTTTCTTGACATCCATACAACACTACTATATCTCATCATCCAGGAAAACATGTGTGCCAGGTCCCCCCAAAAAACGTTAATATAAATGCGCAAATAAAAAACTCTGTCATTATCAATATTCCTCAACATTATTTTTGTCCAACACAGAGGAAGAAACTGAGGCACAAGAAAAATAAAGAAGAGTCAAAAAGATAAACAACTTGTTTATAACTATGCCAAGCCCTTCCAGTCTGATGGCCCCTAAATTTCTATAGGTTAGGCACATATCATAAAATTGAAAAAATCTAAGACTACAAAGAGATTTCCTTCTTAATAAAGAGAATCAATCAGTAAAAACCAACTAGTCACATTTCCTAATTCGATCCACTTTAATAATCCAAAGGAAGGAGGGAAGGAGAAGAAAAAGGAAAGAGAGGGAAGATTGATGGGGAAGAAAGAGAAAATGCTGGCGAAAAAAAGAAAAAAGCAAACCCCAACATCTCCTCCTCTCTAAAAATCATTCTAGTTGCCTTAGAGGTAAGGCTAAATGATCAAAGACTAGTAACATTCTGTGTGCCACCTGATACACTTAAGAGTCAGCTATCCACAACAGCTAGGAAGCAGCAAACAGCTCTACCTAACACTGTGCTCACCTCAAGTAAATAAGAAAAAAAAAGGCCAGTTCAAAGAGATGGCATCCGAGCTGGCAATGAATAAGGAGGATTTCAACAGTGTATCCAGCCTGTGTGAGCTGTTACACATCATTCTAAATCAGATGTCTACAAATATTTTTTCTTAAGGAAATGTTACAATGGAAAAGATGAAGTGATTAGTTTCTACAATGTAGCAATATCAGTGGTGCTACTTTAAAAACTAATTTCAGTTGGAGTATTGTAATGAGAAGTGTCTTCACATTTTATACCCAAATTCAAAGACAAGGACATAGCATATGCCTCTCATGTTTTTTTTGTGCTTTAAATTCTTACAGTAAAAAGATATATAGATGTAAACAAGTCAATTATCATCTGTGGCCCTGTACACATTACTAAAAGCTTAGTCCAGCACTATCAAACAATTAAAACAAGGTGAGACATGGTCATCAATAAACTAGTAAAAAGGAAAATAAAAATTAAAGCAGGAGAAAAGAAAACAGAGTGAACAAAACTAAAAAGGCCAACTAATTTTTCCACATAATAGAAACTCAATGACACTATCGACTCTAACACACAATGTATACAATGGCTGCAGCTGTCTTGCCATATATGCACCAAAGTTCTTCAAAAAGAAGAAACCAATTTACACTTAAATCCTTAGTTTTGAGCTAGGCACCAATAATTTTATTCTAAATATGAACAGTGGAAGAAAGAGGGAGGGAGGGAGGGAGGGAGGGAATATGGATGGATGGATGGATGGATGGATGGATGGATGGATGGAAGGGAGGAAGGGAGGGAGGGCAGGGCTTCCCAAAAACTTGGAAGTAAAAAAATTCAGGTTTGTATTCATGCCTAGGGTATTAGCCTGTGGGATTTCAAAAGAAGACCATGTCAAGGGAATCAAACACCCAGGGGCATCTATCTAATCAGAATTTGTGAAAGGAATGCAACAGTGAAGTTCTCATCATTGGATAAAAACAATGAAATCTGGAAGGACATCAGAAAACACTATTATTGAATGCTTTGCCAAGGTTTTTACAGCAAATGAATTTTAAAGGGGAGTAAAATATAGTTTTAAATGCAGATTTCAGACTAATTTCTAGTGATCTCATACAAGAGGTAGCTGCCACTGAAAAAGGTCTTTGGAGATCATTTAGAAAGCAATGCAATAAAAGCCTTCCAATGTTAGGGAGATCACAAATATGATGGCACCTCTCCTAATGTTATATGAATGGATTCCTGTGGCTTCAAATAAAATTTCTAGTGAGAGCAATATTTACAGATTTTTTAAAGTGCTCTATTTCAACTTGTAAGGAAGTGAATAACTGAAAATTGTAGTAACTTGAAACATGGTTTTAGTAACAATTAAAGGTAGTGATGTCTGTGAAGATGTGGAGAGTTTGAATAAATGTTTCACTAAAATTTATACCGATTTCAAACTATACTACACAGCTACAATAATGAATGGCCATGCCACCCTGACCAAGCCCGATCCTGTCTGATCTCGGAAGCTAAGCAGGGTTGGGCCTGGTTAGTACCTGGATGGGAGACCACCTTGGAAGACCAGGTGCTGTAGGCATAAAAAAAAAAAAAAAAATCGACAAAGCTACAATAATGAAAACAGTATGGTACTGGCGAAAACAAACATATATAGATTAATGGAATAAAATGGAGAGCCCAGAAATCAATCCTCACTTACATGGTCAATTAATCTACGACACAGCAGGCATGGCTATACAATGGGGTAAAGACAGTCTCTGCAGTAAGTGGTGTTGGGAAAACTTCACAGACACATGTTAAAAAAATGAAATAAAACTGAACCACCTTCTCACACCATATACAAAAATAAACTCAAAGTAAATTAAAAATTTAACTATAAGACCTGAAACCATTAAAGCACTGGAAGAAAACACTAGTACTAAACTCTTTGACAGTGCTCTTAGAAAGTCTTTTTGAATATGTGTCCTTAGATAAGGGCAACAAAAGCAAATATATACAAATGGAACATTAAACCAAAAAGGTTTTGCATAGTAAATGAAACCATCAACAAAATGAAAAGACAACCTACTGAATGGGAGAAGATGTTCACAAATGATACATAAGATAATATCCAAAATATATAAAGAACTCAATATCAACTTAACACCAAAAATAATACACTCCAATTGAAAACTGGGCAGAGGATCTGAATAGACATTTCTCCAAAGAGGACATAAAGATGGCCAGCAAACACATGAAAAGAGGCTCAAAATTACTAATCATCAAGGAAATGCAAATCAAAACCAAAATGAGATATTATCTTGTACTTGTTAGAATGACTATCATGAAAAAAAAATTAACAAATAACAAGTGCTGGTGAGGATATGGAGAAAAGGGAACCCTTGGACACTGTTGGGATTGTAAACTGGTATAGCCACTATGAAAAATAGTATGGAAATTCCTCAAAAAATTAAAAGTAGAACTGCCATATGAGCCAGCAATTCCACTTCTGGGTATTATTTAGCCAAAGAAAACAAAACACTAATTCAAAAAGACATATGCACCCCTATATTCACTGCAACATTATTTACAATAGCCAAGATAGGGAAATAACCTAAGTGTCCACCGACAGATGAATGGATAAAGATGATGTGGTGTATATATACAATGGAATACTACATTGCCACGAAAAAGATAAAGCATTGCTATTTGGAACAACATGGATGGACCTAGAAGGTACATTAGAATAAAATTAATGCTCAAAATTCACTTTTGTAGTAGGAAAAACAGCAGGAAAAAAGATTAAGTTCACTTCTGTCCAGTTACCTGAAGAAATTGTACACAGTTGATTATTAAATTTCTCACTTAAACTATTCCCATCCATTTTATAAAAGTTGTTTTTAGAATTTTTCATCAATGGAAGGCACTTTCTGGAGTGATGAAAATGTTCTAAAGTTTTATCTGGGTGATGATTACATAGGTGTATACATTTGTTAAAATTCATTTTGTTATACACTTAAGATTATGCATTTTAGCATATACAAATTATAGCCCAATGAAGTATTATTGGAACAGAAAGTAAATTTTTTTAATTCGACACTGTATTAGGTATTACTACTGGTCCATTACAAAAGAAATTCTTCATGTTGCCATGAAAACAATACACAAAAAATTTCCCAACCATTTGTTATGGGAGCAAAAATATGAGAATTAAGCTGAGAACAAAAGATTTAAGAGAGATAATAGTAAAGTATTCCCTGTCCTTATTTTTCTCCTGGCTAGTCATGGGATTGCCACAAACGGGTAGGAGTGAGGGGACACTACATTTATGGAGGTCAGAGTGATTTTTCCTGAATAGTGGTCAACATAAATTAAATGGCTATGAAACTTCTGTAATGGGTTAATAATTATACCCATTAAGAACCACTTCTTCTAAGGCAAAATACTGAGCTATGCATTTCCCATCATCTTTGCGACCATCATTATATAAAAACTACAGAAGAATTACATAATTCTATCCTACCCAAGTGGCAAATACTCCGCTTTATCCTAGTGAAGTGTACATTTAATCTACTCTTATTAAGATAATTTAGGTTTGTAAGCAGAGGCATTTACTTATCTGTATTTATGGAAAATTAGATCCAACGCAGGATAATTTTAATGAAAGATGAAAAGTAAACCAAAGCATTATTAGTAGATCTTTCTTTGTCAGAAAATGAGACATAAACCTGAGAAATGATATGGTTACAACAGTTCAAAATACAGGGTTAAACAAGCTAGCAACGGTAGCTGTATGGTTGAAAAAGAAAAAAAGCACGAGTTATTTCTAGCAGCTGGAAAACATCCAAGTAAAAATATCTAAAAGATGCAACATTTTGGTTCATGTCACTCAGGTAAGATGCAGGCATCAAAAGAACATTTATTTAATATAGAGGAAAAAACAAAGTCTAGCAATAGATAAACACAAAAAAATTAAATGTGCAGGTTGTCACTAATATTATGTCTTTTATACTTCAAACACATCTTTCTTTTATTTAAATTCTAAATGTTTTATATATTATACATCTATTAAGATATTCTCAGAGGATAGGTGAAAGGGTTGAGATCATACCTACTTTGAATCTAAGTGAGAAATGGTTGGAAGGTGATAGCAGAAGAGAAACTGCTCTTTATTTCTAGTTCAATGCTCTTTGAAAGAAAATAAGTTCAAAGTTCAAAATTTCCATTTTCTGACTAGTCATTCACTACAAAATACATGAATGACTAAAGTCTGCAAAAGAAAATTCTTCACGTAATCAATCTGAGCAGTTATAAACCCTCCACCCAAGCAGGAAACTTAAGAGTACTTCTTTTCTTTCTCTGCTTCAATGAGACTTCATCTAAAGTATCCTTCTATAATCACCAGAGATTCCATTGCTTCTCTTTGTATCATATTTCATTGCCTCCCAACCCTCAAAATCATGAATTTCTAATGTCTTACTTTATAACCTTCCTACTGCTGTAAATGCCTTTATAATTTGTCATCAGTTTAACAACACTAGCTGCTCTACAGGAGTAGTGGTAACAATGACCTGGGTGGAAAAAGGCCTGACTTGAATGTGTGACCTCTAGTTTGGGTTTTCTAACCCAATAAAATAAAATGGGTTACTTAGACCAGTGACCTCTGACATTCTATGAATCTATGATTGCACAATAATATAATCATATATAATCTAATCAAAGGACTACTAACTCTCCTTAGTTACTTCTAGGCTAAATATTCACTAAAACCTTCTCATGGGGACTATTTCCTAATTTTTCAGTGTTCTCTCTCTCTGGAAAACTGTTCTGAGATCTTCAATGAATGCTTACATTGTGGTGGTCTAATACTAAATATGGTGAAGAGATGGCCCCGTGATTTCTTTAAGCACCATTCCAATTCTATGACTTTTTATCCATGGTTTTAAATGCAAAGGTATCACTGACTAACACTTAATGGGTTTTCTTATCACCTTGGGATTCCTTGTACTACCACTGGTATAAACCCAATCCTACTCCCATACTGAATTTCCACAGCTGTTTACATTCCTTAAGAAATTATCTTGCCCTGATCCTGATGATCTCATACCACTTATGTATATTCACCAAATTTTCTAAACTACCAGATATTCTAAATTTTAATCCAGTTGTCTATAGATCCTCCTATCCCACCCAACTTGACGTCAATCAAAAACTTAATGAGCATATTCTATATGCCATGATCTAAGACTCTGGTGGAAATATTAAAAAGCTCTGGACCAATCGGACAAAATTCAACTTGGAGTCCATGACCACCAATGCTAAGGACTGGTACTAAGCCATGGCTAATTGTTTTAGGAAAAGCTTGATAATCATGGGTCAGTCTACCTTCTTGGTCATAGAACTTGCAACCTCTCACAAACACATGCTACCTAAACCATCATAAGAAAAACAAGACGAAAGGCTGTAATCTGGCAGAAAACAAACCCATAACAAACAACCTACAGTACAATGCCTTAAGATGGTGAGTCTGCAGCAGCAGTAGCATCTTCTTCAAAGATTAAAGCAGTACTTTTTACAAAATGTCACTCAACTGGTTATATTAACCTATGCACTTGAGACCCTCCATAAAACAGAATGACATGCTTGCAAAATGCTCTCCCAGCCAGCAGAGCTATTTTCCAGTATAGATGCTTATTTCCACTCCTATTAGTTGAGTTGAATGATTATGAAGAACCAGTTGTTTTTTTGTTCCCAAATCTGTCTATGCCTTACAATTATGCCTATTCACTTGTTGCTGTGACCACAGTTTTTGTTCTCTAAACCAGTAAGTGCAAAAAGAACGCATTATTTCTATGAAATCTATGTTGAATACTCTGAATAGACTAAAAGACATGTTGCTATTTAAAAAAAAAAAAAAAAAAGGATACTGTCAGACTAGGATACTGTGAGACTGAGGAACAAGCCATATAAATCTAAAGAGTGTCCTCAGATTGTTTGCCATGTCTTTAGATTCTCACTTCACTTAATGAGACCAAAACGGGATGTTAATTAATTAACAAACAGTTATCTGGGCATTGATATGCCAGTCACCAGCAAGATTAAATGAGTTAACCATTTTAAGCTAGCATGTGTTTTACAATTACTAATTCATTACTACTGTTATCCACATTTTACACATGGTAAAACTGAGACACAGAGAAGTAACTTGCCTAAGTTCACATTATAGTAAGCAAAAGAGTGAGCGGTCCAGCCCAAAAGCCCAGTCCCAGAGGCCATATTCCCACTATGCTAAGCAAATGCAGATGATATACTATACAGTAAAAAGTACACAGCTCTCAAATCAGTTGACTGATAAGCAATAAAAAGGTCTTAAACCTACCACAAACAAAACAAAAAAACAAAAATTATATACATTTGTGTTTTAAATTAAACCAAAACATCCAAGTTATTTTTTAGGATCCCATGCTTTAACACGTTTTTTTTCACTTACCTATCAGTCAGTCTCATTAAAATAAGAGACTTCCGGTATACATTTCCCATGACATAGGGCAAGCCAGTCACAGCCAAAGTGATAAAGTAAATGGCTTTACATTAATTACTGATATTACTGACATACCATGTTCTCTTTTCCCAGAAAAAGAAAGAAAAGTATTTACAGGCTTAAAAGTAATATTGTGAGATTCTACCCATGATTAATCTGTATAATATAAACAATTTTGGGAATGCACAGAGGACAACAAGCAAATCTACCAAAACTATTTAAAAATGCAGAGGAAAAGGAGTGAACTACAAATAAAATTAACATTCAGAAATAATTAAACCTATTATTGGGGGTAAAATAGTTTAAAATAGACATATAAGTTTATTTACTATAGAAAAAGTCTTTCTTCTTACTGGATTCCATCAATTTTTCTATCTTGCTGAGCTGAGGGCTAAACCACAAACAAATATCAAAATTGACTTCTAAAACATAAAATCTATCTCCATATCTTATGTACTACCATAATAAAGTCCTCTCTGAAACTATAAGTACAAACTACAGTATAACAAGTCAAGGAAACATCTGGAATATATTTATCCAAACACAGAAACCTACGGAAGACAACTGCAAATGCCTTTTCAACTGTACAACTAACAAAGTTATTTTTTAAAAGCATTCTATGCACCCTACCCCCATTTAGTAATTACTTCAAGCCATTTGGATGCTGAAACCACTGGTGAAAGGTTACTGAAGAACAAGATAGCATAACACTCAGTGTCCTCCTACAAATTACTTTCTAAATACAAAAAGTCATACCTTTAGAATCTAGCAGTCAATACCTTAACCAGGTGAGTGATCAAATTTAGCTACACAAGAGACAACCTGACATGTTCAACCTGATGCAATGTACACTTATGTTTTTAATTGAACTATTTAAGGTATTTTTAAAATTACATACTTTAAGTCACTTTTGCACTTAATCGCTGGCATATTAATACACAACTTCACCTACTGAGTATTACTGCCAAAAATGTTTAACTTAAATCATGAGAAAGCAGTTAGACAAATATAAAATATGGTATAACTGGCCTGTAATTTTCTAAACCTCAATGACATGAAAACCAAAAAGAAATAGAGGAATCCGTCTAGAACTTTTAATCTTTTAGATTAAAAGAGAGTAACAGAAATAACAACCAAATGCAACCAATCCATAAATCATTTTTGGATCCTAGATTAGGAAAAAAGGAGATAAAAAAGCTCTAGAAAATATTTTTGAAACAACTGAGGAAATTTCAATATGTAAATAAAATAGTAGACATTATGCAATTACTGTTAAATTTTTAAAGTCTGATAATGATATTGTAGTTATGAATGAGAATGTATATCTTTGTTCTTGAGAGATTCATGATGATACACTTAAGAAGTAAAACTATCAAGATATCTACAAAAGCTTCTAAAAAAGGTATACTTATGGGTAGCAAATGTTAGCTATCAGTGAATCCAGGTGAAGCGTATATGGTCATTCATTTTACTACTTATCTCAACCATTTTGTTTCATTGAAATTTTTCAAAATAAAAAGTTGAAAGAGACTGTCACACAAAGATTTGGACATGAATGTTCATTATTCATAACAGCCAAAAACCAGAAACAATCCAAATGCCCATCAACTGGTGAACAAATAAAATGTGATATTGTCCATAGAAAGGATTTACTATGCAAAAATAAAAAGAAATACACTACAGATAAATGCTATAACACATGGATAAACCTCAAAAAATTTCATCAGAGAGAAGCTAGACCTCATTATATATATTATGATTCCATTTATATGAAATATCAAGAAAAGGCAGATCTACAGAAACAGAAAGCAGGTCAATAGTTGCCCAGAGGCAACTATTTACCACTAATAGTCCTGAGGAAACTTTTCGGTGTGATGAAAATATTGTAAAACTGGATTGTGATAATGGTGGTACACTATAAGTTTACTAATGGAACTGTACAGTTACAATGGGTGAATTTAATGGTATATAAATTATACCTCAATAAAGCTGTTTAACAAAAAAGTTGGAAAAGGAACATTCTATGATGTAGAAAAAAATGTAAAACAATGATAATTTGGATAGGAAAATATTTGTTTATCTGCTAGTGTAGACTGAAAGCAGGGAGTAAAACATCAGGTTAAGCTTATATAATAAAGGGAGTTATATGTCTATAAAAAAATAGATAAAAATAAAACAGTCGATAAAATGTTACCTAAAAAGTAAAACATCGATCTCTTGTTATAGTACCAAATACATTTTCATATTCTCACATAAAAACTCCAAAGAATACACAAATTAATTTTATAACCAAAAGACTCTGCTTTCAATAACAAAAAGACAGATAGCCCAATTTAAAAATAGGCAAAGGACTTGAACAGACATTTCTCTAAAGATATACAAACGGGTGATATCAGAAACATGGCGGAGTGAGAGACGTCCCTGGATCTCTCCCCTCGAAACAACAACGAGCTGAACATCTAAAACTCAACAAAAAACACCAAACTTCACACCAGCATTTCTGAGCTTGGGATCCACAGGTCAGACACTTGGGTGTCGGGCAGTGGACTGAGAGAAAAAAAGCAGCAGCCTGTCACAGCTGCCTGAGCACCCGCAGGAGGAGGGGAAGGAGAGAAGGTGCGGCAACTTCCATGAACAGCCCTGCCTGGGAGTGCTGTCAGCTCCACGTGGCTGCAGCAGTGCCCAGTCATCAGGTCAGAAGACAGAGAAATGGAAACAGCAGAAAAGCGGAAACAACAGAAAAACAACAGTTGATTTTTACCAGCCACAGATGCAAAACCAAGACTGAGCCATAGTCCCCAACCTCCAACCCAGAGGGCCTCTCCCCCATTACCCTCTGAGACGGAATGCCGCGGAGCCCCAGGTGAATCTCAGCAAATGCTACAGAAACTGTCGCTAACACTGACAGAAACTGAGAATGAGGTTAGAGAGCATGATTAAGCATGTATAAGAAAAAAAGAGACATGATTAAGACTATATAAAGCAGAGATCCAGGAGGCTTAAATACCACCTACTGGAAACCAAAAGAAAAATACCTTCTTTAAAAGAAACTAGAGACCATTATATAATAAATCTTCTTTATGAAAAAAATCAGAATACACTTCCATTAATGCCCACGTGGAGAAAGAATCCATTAAACACCATAAACAACCAAGATGACAAGGCATCTCAGAAAGAAAGAGAAAAATCTCCAGAAAATAACCTTACAGACACAGAAATATGCGACTAACAACAGAGAATTTAGGATGGTACTTCTGAAAAAACTCAATGAGATCTGAAACAAATCATATTAATGATTTCAGAATTGAAAAAACAACTAGATGAGCAGAATAAGTTCTTTAGCAAGGAGACTGAAATCCTCAAAAAGAACCAAATAGAACTTCTGGAGATGAAGTGACACACTACAAAAGTTGAAAAATGAAATAACAAGCTTGGGAAATAGAGTCGACCAAATGTAGGAAATGATCAGTGATATCAAAGACAAATCTAGAAATAAATCAGAAGGAAGAAGAGAGAAACCAAGAATGAAAAATGATGAAAGAGAAATACAAGAACGAGCTGATACTGTCACAAGAATATAAGAATAATGGGCATTCTCAAAGGGGAGAAAAAGGTGCAGGGATTAGAAAGCATTTTCAGACAAATAGTTGACGAGAATATCCCAAATCTAAGGAATGAACTGGAGCTTGAAATTCAAAAAGTCAACAAAACACCCGATTTCCTCAACTCAAAAAGGCCTTCACCAAGACACATTGTATTGAAATTATCAAAAATCAATGACAAAGACAGAATTCTCAGGGCAGCCAGAGAAAAGAAGATGGTAACCTATAAAGGAAAACCCATCAGATTATTGTTGAACATCTCAGCACAAACCTTGAAGCCAGAAAGGGGTGGAATCAAATATTTCAAGCTATTAAATAAAAGAAATTACCAGCCAAGAATAATGTATCCAGCAAAGCTCTCCTTTAAATATGAAGAAGAAATTAAGACCTTTCCAGACATATAAAAATTGAGGGAATTCTCCACTACAAGGCCTGCACTACAGGAAATATTGAAAAGGATCAGTTCATCTAAAACAAAATGACAAAAAAAATACATATACATAATTAAGAGTAAAGTGACTAGAATGCTGAAAGAAGCAGAGGAACGTAACACTAAGAGCAGAGCATTATAAGCTTAAAAATAATTAGATTTGCTATAGAAAGATAGTAATGAATGTTCAGCATACATAGGGACAAATTGAAACAATGACTGAAAATAGGAGGAGTCAAAGGGACTCCTAAATTCCTAAAAGGGAATGGAGATAAGGCACAGCCAAAGAAAAGAGATGACTGTATATATATACCTATCCTTCACATATCCATAATGATAATCATACACCAAAGTTTCAGAACCATAACATGTAACATAAAACAAGAAGGACCACAGGGAAAACCTACAAAAGCCAACCAAAATAAAGAAAACAGAAACACAAGGACAAGCAAACAATGGAAACACTGAGCTACCAGAAAGCAAAAGATAAAATGGCTGTAAGAAGACCTCATATTTCAGTAATCACCCTAATTGTAAATGGACTCAACTCACTATTAAAAAGGCAGAGTTGCAGATTGGATCAAAAAACAAAACCCAACCATATGCTGCCTCCAGGAGACACATCTCAGCTCCAAAGACAAATACAGACTCAAAGTGAAAGGGTGG
>CM053502.1:87989987-88268707 GCA_028627145.1 Eidolon dupreanum | reverse complement strand
CCACCCTTTCACTTTGAGTCTGTATTTGTCTTTGGAGCTGAGATGTGTCTCCTGGAGGCAGCATATGGTTGGGTTTTGTTTTTTGATCCAATCTGCAACTCTGCCTTTTTAATAGTGAGTTGAGTCCATTTACAATTAGGGTGATTACTGAAATATGAGGTCTTCTTACAGCCATTTTATCTTTTGCTTTCTGGTAGCTTGCTGTTTCCACTGCGTCCTTGTCCTTGTGTTTCTGTTTTCTTTATTTTGGTTGGCTTTATGGGTTTTCTCTCTGTTCCTTCTTGTTTTTTGTTATATACTTTATAAAATTCTGAATCTTTGGTGTGTGGTTACCATTACGAATATGAAAAGGGTAGTTATATATATACAGTCGTCCATTTTCTTCTACGTGTACCTTATCTCCATTCCACTTTGGGAAAATTGATCTTTCAATCTCCCCTTTTCAGTCATTGTTGTCTCAATTTGTCCCTATGTATGCCGAACATTCATTACTATCTTGCTATAACAATTCTCTTATTATTTAAGCTTATAATGCCCTGTTCTTAGTAAGGGTTGCACTCCTCTACTTCTATTTGCCTGACAGTCACTTTACTCCTAATTATTGTTGTTGTTATTTTAAGTGAGCTGACTCCTTTAGTATTTCCTGTAATACAGGCCTCGTAGTGGAGAATCCTTCAATTTTTGTATGTCTGGCAAGGTCTTGATTTCTCCTTCATATCTAAAGAGGAGCTTAGCTGGATACATTATTCTAGGCTGGTAGTTCCTTTAACTTAATAGTTTAAATATCTGATTCCATTCCTTTCTGCCTTGCAAGGTCTGCACTGAGAAGTCCGATGATAATCTAATGGGTTTTCCTTTATATTACCGTTTTCTTCTCCCTGGCTGCCCTTAGAATTTTATCTTTGTCACTGATTTCTGATAACTTTAATACAATGTGTCTTGGTGAAGGCCTTTTCAGGTTTAGGAAATTGGGTGTTCTGTTGACTTTTTGAATTCCAAGCTCCAGCTTAATTCCTTAGATTTGGGAAATTCTCATCCACTGTTTGTCTGAAAATGCTTTCTAGTTCCTGCTCCTTTTCTTCATCTTTAATAATGCCCATTATTCTTATATTTCCTCTCCTGATAGTATCAGCTAGTTCTTATATTTCTTTCATTATTTCCCTTTTTTATTATTATTATTATTATTATTATTATTATTATTATTTATGCCCATAGCACCTGGTCCTCCTAGGTGGTCTCCCATCCAAGTATTAACCAGGCCCGACCCTGCTTAGCTTCTGAGATCAGACATTGGGCTTATTCAGTGTGGAATGCCCGTAGACTATGGACCATGGCTTTAATGGAGAGGAAACCCAGGACCTTCTGCATGTAAAGCAGACGTGCTAACCACTACACTATGAAACCAACCACGTTCTCTTTCATTATTTTTCATTCTTTGGTTTCTCTCTTCTTCCTTATGATTTATTTCTAGATTTCTGTCTTGGATATCACTGATCCTTTCCTCCATTTGGTTGACTCTATTTCCCAAGGTTGCTATTTCAACTCTTGCAGTGTGTTTTTTATCTCAAAAGATCTATTCTGTTCTCGAGGGTTTCAATCTCCTTGCTCTGCTCATATAGTTGTTTTCAATTCCTGAAACTGCTGACATGACACATTCGGTACTCTCAGTTTCAGTCCCTGTCAGTGTTAGCAACACTTTTGGTAGCGTTTGCTCAGATTCCCCTGGGGCTCCACTGTGTTTGGTGTCGGAGGGTATGGGGAGTGGAGCCTTCTGGGTTGGGCATTGGTGGCTGCAGCTCAGCCTCTGTTTTGCAACCACTGCAGGTAAAAATCAACTGTTGTTTCTCTGTAGCCCCGTCCCGCTTCTCTGCTGTCTGCCCTGATGACTGGGCCCTGCTGCTGATTTTGTAGAAGTCCTGGCACTTCCAGACAGGGTTGTTCTGGGAAGTTGCTGCACCTTCACCCTTTCCTCTCCTCCTGCAAGGAGCTCCAGCAGCTGCGAGAGGCAGCTTCTTTATTTCTCCCAGTCCACCGCCCGACACTCATGGTTCCTACCTGAGGTAGCTTTATACACAGATCCCACGCTCAAACTAGCTAGTGTACAGTTTAGGTGTTTTATGTTCATCTTATTATTGTTTAAAGGGGAGAGATCTGAAGCCATCTCTCAGTCCGCCATATTTCCCAGAATCCTCTGGCAATAAATTGAAAATGTCAGTAAATTGCTAAATAAAAAACTTACCAAATGGAGAAAATACTAACCAATCCTACCTACAACTAATAAAGAAATTAATCTATAAAGTTTCCAAGTAAGAAAACTTCAGGCTCAGATGGTTTTACTGACATTCTATAGAATTAAGAAATAAATCAATCATAAACACATAGGAAAGAATGGAAAGAGAAGAAACACTTGTCAATCTTTTGATGAGGCTAGCATAACCTTAATGACAAAACTCAACAAGTGCACTACAAGTAAAAAAAAAAAATTACAGACTAGCCTCATTCATGAACACAGATGCAAACAATGTAAATAAAATTTAGCAAACCAAAATGAGCAATAAAGTACTTTACAGCACAATGTTGGGTTTATTGAAGAAATCCAATGTTGGTTTAACACTCAAACATTGATGTACTATACCATATTAACAAAATAAAGGGAAAAAAAGATATGAGCAACCCAACAGATGAAGTAAAAGAATTCGATAAAAATTAACACGCGCTCATGATTTTTAAAAATTCATTTAAGAACAGAAAGGAACTTCCTTAGCCAGAAAAAATGGTACCAAAAAATATTTGTTTAATAAAGCCAAGAGAGTACATAAAACTTAATGGCTAAAAGCTTAAAGCTGTTTCAGAAAAGAAACGAAGCAAGTGTAACCTATCATGGCATTTATAAACCTAGTCAATAATATATATGGCAGCCCAGTCAGTGCAGGAAAAAGGCACAAGAATTTAAAAGACAGAAATTAAACTAATTCAGAGTAGATGACTATGACTATGCAGAAAACTCAAAGTCCCTATAAATTAGAATTAATAAGTGAGTTGAACAAAGCTGCTTGACACATAGTCAATACACAAAATCACACTGTATTTCTATATAACAGCATGAAATGTCTCTGGTGATAAGACATTACTTAAGGCATTATTTTAAGGCATTATATTATTTTGTATAATTATGGTGTGTTATTTCTAGAGAAAAAAAACTGTCCATTAATTTTAGATAAAATAATAAGATGGCTAGGTTTTTTTGCAAAATGATTCCAGGGGTATAAATTAGCAAGGAGACTGAAAATCTCAAAAAGAATCAAATAGAACTTCTAGAGATGAAGAACACACTGAAAGAGATATTTGCACACCGATGTTCATAGCAGCATTATTCACAGTGGCCAGGATGTGGAAGCAACCGAAGTGTCCTATGATAGATGACTGGCTAAAGAAGCTGTGGTACATATATACAATGGACTATTACTCAGCTATAAGAAGAGATGAAATACTGCCATTTGCGACAACATGGATGGAACTCGAGATAATCATGCTAAGCAAAATAAGCCAGACAGAAAAAGTTGAAAATCGCATGATATCACTTATATGTGGGATATAAACCTAAAAGCAACAAACGAACAAGAGAAAGAGAGACTCATGGACATGGACAATAGACTAATGGTTACCAGAGGGTAAGGAGAAGAGGAATGGGGAGGGGAAAGGGGATAGTAGACAGGCAAAAGGGGTCAAACATGTGGTGACAGATAGAAATCTAACTGTGGGAGGTGAACACACAATGTAAATATATATATATATATATATATATATATATATATATATATATATATGTATGTATGTATGTGTGTATATATATATATGTATGCGCCTTACTGTTAAAATGCATAGCTGAAAGTTAACAGATTTCGTTAACCAATGCCACCATAAAATAATTAATTAATTAATTCTAGATAAATAAATAAATAAATAAATAGTGTTGCCTCGTTTGACATCCATATGAGATAAAATGAACCTTGATCCCTACCCTCACTTCATATACAGAAATTGTTTCCAGTTTGATTAGAGATCTGACTGTAAAAGTCAAAACAATATAGCCCCCAAATGATAATGTTAGACAAATGTTTTCATGTGGTCTAATTAGAGATTTCTTAGAACCCATAAAGCACTAATTATAAAGAATTACTACATTGGAATACATTAAAATTAAGACTACTCCTTCACTGAAAGATATAACAAAATAAAAAAGCAAACCACAGATTAAGAGAAACTGTCTGTAGCACACATAACTTAGTGCTAATACCCAGAATGTGTAAGAACTTCTACAAATCAATGAGAAAATGACAAACAAATCAAAAGAAAAGGGAACAAGGGCCTGAAATAAATACTTCACAATGGAATCTTGTAAAAATATGAAAAATAATGCAGTGATCAGGGAAATGTAAATTAAAACAACAATAAGATAATTGATAGTATCAAGGGAATGAATATTATCAAAAAGAACCACAATACCAAGTGTTGTCAAAATGTGAAACAATCTAATCCACACGTACAAATTTGCAAAAGTTTGTCATCATCTATTAAAATAGACAATATAGAAACCTATGGCTTAGGACTCTTAGTTATATACTCAACAGAAAACCATGTTCAAGTACATTCCAAGATATGTACATAAATATTAGTAGTAAACAATCCAAATGTCTATCCACAATAGAATAAACTAGTATACTGCTAGAATGGAATAGTACATAGAATGAAAATGAATGAAATAATGCTACAACCAAAAATGGGGCTATCTCTCCCATTATTGATCAAAATAAGTCAGACCTGAGAGAGAATACAAAGTGGGCTTCTGAGATGCAAACAATGTTCTATTTTGTTCTGAGCAGTGGTTATGCAAGAATTCTTTTCCGACAGTTCATCAAGATGTAGACATCAGTGGTGTACAATTTTACGTCTGCTACATAAATTTAATTTCATACACAAAACAATGAAAAAGAAGACGACCTTCTACTTTTGACCAAGGCAGAATAACAAGAACCAGATTTATCCTCCCATCTCAAACAACAAAAATAAACAAAATATATGAAACAAAGGATCTCAAGACACTGACCACTGAGAAACTGTAAACAAAGTGAGTTTCTGATTTCTCCATTTTACTGAAAGAAGATAGTGTATCCAAATCACAACACAGCAAGCACATGAGAGTCTAAGGGGGCCAAGGAAGCTAGTGTTTTCACAGGTGAGGAGAGAACTGCAAGGAGAGAATTCTGGAGATCTGCAGAAGATCCACTTGAATATTTAGCTGAATACTTAGGGATTCGTGTGAATAAGAGAAAAAAAAAAAAAAACATAAAAATGACTAGAGAGAACAATAGCCGTAGTTCACCAGGGCCTGGAACTGTGCCTGTTCCTGTGATTCAAAATGGAAAACATCATAATGCATAGGGCATGGGGTAGAGTGTTCAGAAAGGTTTTGCCTCAGTAGTAAAGTAACTGAATCCTAGATTAAATGCTGAAGGGATATAGCCTAAGGAAGCTTAAAAGACATGAAACATTCTGATTCTTTTCAAGAATTAAATGCATTCTGAAACAAAACTCAAGAATATTTATAAGAATACAAAACTTTATCATGCAACAAGGTAAAATTCACAATTTTTTGTATACAATAAAAAAATTATAAGCATGTCAAGAAAATGGAAAGAAAATATGATGCAGAGTGACAACATCTGCTTGTTTTTGAATGTTTCTGTGGAGGGATGAGTGTTTGTAGCTACCTGCTCTGTCACTGGCTAAAGTCATTCCTGGGCTCTTTTAAGACATCAAGCTTGGAAGAACTATCGAGATAGTTCAAACTATTTCAAAATAAAAATTGAATTTAAAATAACTTCTCTTCTTTATCTTAATGCTCAAATTCTCAGATCAAGAACTCCATAATATCAGAATGTGCTTATTTCAAAATGAAGTAAACTGATAAAACAACGCTGCTTTGTGAATTAGCAAAAATTAAACTAATCTGATGGTGTTAATTTAGCCATACTTCTGGTGCTTTGGGTACTT
This sequence comes from Eidolon dupreanum, assembly GCA_028627145.1. NCBI lineage: Eukaryota > Metazoa > Chordata > Mammalia > Chiroptera > Pteropodidae > Eidolon > Eidolon dupreanum. The sequence goes on along the minus strand of CM053502.1, from coordinate 88,262,653 downwards.
TTTCTATCAAGTTATTCCAGAAAACTTACTATTAATGTAAATAAATCACGTCAACTACATTTGTGAATTTTAGAGTGTTCATAATTTAATTCATTCTACACAACAACCCAATAGAAATAGAATGATAAAGCAGATAAGTCAACTGTGCCTTCTTCATATCACACAGGTAGTCAGTAACAGACTCAGAAAGAGAGCCAAGGGCACTGTTAGGGACTCAAACTGAGGTGTTGTTTATTTTAAAACCAAAAAGCAAAAACACATATTCATTAAACAACTGTTAACTGAGAAAGAATTTATAAATGCACATGTGTAAATTTCTTTTCAAAATTATTAATTCTAGAGTAAGTCCAGAAAAGCAATGCTTGTGTATGTTGTCAGCTGGGATAGAAATAGAGAAGGAACTAAAATGATTCTTGCTATTATGAGCAGCTACACATAGCACCTACATTTTTTTTCATTCCTATTTTTATCCTATCTAAAAGTAAGAACTGAGTGCTAAATGCAAACAGTAACATAAACTACAAGGCCTAGTTTTTCGAATGAAGTATCACTAGAAGTACCCTAAAGATGACGGATGGAATATATCTTAACATGCCAAATCATTTCACTTTTCTAACACAGCTACAAAAGTAATCAGGAAAAAAAATCAAAATAAATCTGTTTAATATACATAATGTGCAGTTTCTAAAAATGAAACATACATTTGAAAATAGTAAAAATACATATTATACAATAAAGGTTATATCAACAAACAAGAATACATTTTCTATTTTTTCAAGTCTAGCTGCTTATTGAATCATGGTTCAAACCAAATACATTCTAGCCAGTAGGCAAGTATTATTTAACAGCAATGCCCAATGGCAAGATCCAGACTCATCAAGTAGGGCCCACAGTTCAATATCAAGGACATTAGATCTCAAAGGCATTATTTTCCTCTCATCTGCCTATGCCTTTCTTAATTATAACACAAGACATGTTGTTAAATTCCCCATCTCAGACTGATCTCTCTTCTTGGTATGGCATATACTGTTGGTAACATATCCAGCCATTCCTCCTCCTTCACTCACAAAAACCTCATTTTCTTCTGGTGATCACGAGCATAGCAGCAGGATAGAAATCAAGATCGGTCTAAGCCAGAATGGCATCCATTGTTCCTCTCTGCCAATAACTAATGTAGCTGTGGCTGTGAGAGACTCAGTTCTGGCAAGTGAAACGCAAAGGGAAGTTTCTTGGAGGTGGGAGGTAGCAGAGGAGTTACTGGGAAGTTTTATTCCCTAATAATACAAAAGACAGAGAAGTCTTTTTTTCTCCTTTTCCTTCCTTTTCCTTCCTTTTCCTTCCTTTTCCTTCCTTTTCCTCCTTCCCTCCCTCTCTCCCTCCCTTCCTTCCTGCTTCAGATGTGCTCATAAACTTGTAGGTGCTGTAGCCACAATGGAAAGGACAAGCAAACTGCAGTGTTGCAGAAACTACCCTGGAAACACCAACTCTAGGTTTCTTGTTAAGTGAAATAATAAATGTCTGTGTGGTTAAAGCCTATGCTACTCAAAGGGTAATCCATGGACTGCAGCCAGGCTGCAGAATGTGTTACCAGAACACAATGAGGTAGGTACAGAAATTGAGAGCAAGCACTCAGAAACTTTATTGCAATTTTATATGCCCACATTTTAATTGTATTTTCTAAAACAGAACTCTGCAATGAATGGGAACTTACCAAAAGACAAAAAACTGGTCCTTCATTACATGGTGGGAAAGCAATTGTTTAAGCCACTTTTAGCTGAGTACTAAGTCACTTGCAGCCAAAAATATGCAAGGATTCAGCAATATCCAAGAAAAAGTAGTCTATACAAGTCCTCTTATATCCTCACACATTTTAAGAGTAACCCTTCTGCAAATAACAAAACATACCAGGCAAAGTTAAACGAAAACAAGTATGATCTAGAGAAGTATTTTGGTCTCTCCTTTAATTAAAAATTTCCCAGGATCCAAGAATACTGTAGAAAAGGGGAAAAGGAAGTCATATAAGAAAATTCAATGCACATACAATCCAAATGATGTGAAAAATTTAACTTCTAAAAGAATAAAGCATAAATGACTGAATCATTATGCGTTCCTACTGATGCCATAATTATTCAACTACATTTCAGAAGTTAATTCTCTTTAGAATATAATATCATCTGAATTAAACTAGTTCGGAGCTCTGTTGAACTGATCCATTACAGTATCAAAGACTAAGCTCTGTAACATTCAAACTTGCCAGTCTGGCTTTAAATAAACTTAAATAATGCGCAATAAAAATTATTTTTTAACCATTTTTTTCTACTCACAATCTGTAAAATGTTTAATCATATTTTGATAAACTAAAACACATATATAAAAAATTTATAGCTTTAGACTTAGAAAAGTACTTACCAAGAAGATGTAACACAATTAAAAGACCTGAACTTACTGTTTTCTTTCTATTTAGTAAATTAGGAAAACATGTAGTAAAAAAAGTCTATGTGAATGCCTTCTTAGAACAGTCAAAAATGATAGATGAGAGCATGCAAGTAAATCTCAACACAATAAAAAGCCCAACTGCACCTGAGATAATATGACTTCACAAATGAATCTGTCAAGGCCATTTGCTTTTCAAAAATCTATACATTAATTTCTCAAAGAATAATTCACATCTTAATCAGTAGCTAAAAGAGCTTGTCTGGGTTTAGTTAACAAACATCTGAACAGCCTAATTAGATTAACTCTCATTGATTAAACAACTACAGAACAAAACAACATTTTTTTTTTTGGCAAAAAATGCATATACGGTATACTTATGGAAGCTGCAACTAGCACCAAATAGAGTTCTTCAATCTAAACAGAAACAAAACGAAAATGCAATTTTATATTAGAATTGCCTTGGACTTGAAATATGCCAGACAAGAGAATACAATTTGAGGTGGGTTTTTCCTTTTATCACACGTTCATTTCCAAAACCAGAAGTTCCAACTTAGTTATGACTTTTCTCATAATATCCATTAAGATTACTTGTTTAAAAGATAGGTATTTCTTCTAATAATCCTGATATAAAGCATACGCTTTAGTTGTTATAAAGTACAGTCAGTCCTCTGTATCTGTGGGTTTCACATCTGTTGATTCAACCAACCACGGATGGAAATATTCAGGAGAAAAATGTCGTCACTGACATGTGCTGTGGAGTTAGGCCTACAATGAATGGTTGCATCTGCAGTGAACATCTTACAGACTTTTATCTTGTAATTATTCCCTAAGCAAAACAGTATAAAAACTACATAGCATTGATACTTTTGTATGTATTATAAGTAATCTAGAGATGATTTAAAGTATATAGGAGATGTGCACAGATTGTATGCAAATACTATACCATTGTATATAAAGGAACTGAGCATTTGCAGATTTTGGTATCCATGGGAGTCCTGGAACCAATTCCCTACGGATACCAAGAGACAACTAAACTAATGATTTTTATTTAAAGAATAAAGTCCTGATGATTACATAGTTTATACAAATTCTTACACATGCCAAGAATGATAAATGCATTTCTTTTAAACTGAGAAGTAGCTGTGATATACTTTTACAGAGATAACTTCCATTACTCTGCAATTTCACTGTTTTCAAATCTATGCATAAAATTTATACCTAGAATGACATTTAAAAGAAAAGAAAAAAGGGCTTGTTTCACCATATCACACTTGCTACTTCATTAAAACACTCTTTATGCTTTATAATTTTCATTAATTGAATAACAAATTGCCATAATAAGCAATAGAAGCATGATGTACAACCAATAGTTTCATGATTATAACATCAATAACATGGAATTCTTACTTATAGCATACATATGCAAATGCACATGGACTAAGCCATCTTCTTAAGTTTTTAAGATTAATAATGGCTTTACTGAGCAAGTGTGCTAAAGAAATCAATGTGGAACCGAGGGTCCTTTCCACACTGACAATGGAAGATCTCCAATTACGAATCACTAGTCCTGCCCAAAGAATCTGTACTGTTTTAGGATTCAGCCTTTCAAACCAACTAGGCTTGCACTTTAATATATCAAGTCTAAACTTCTTATTGTCCACACAAAGAAGTGAGGCCCAAAGATGCTTAAGTGACCTATCAAGTATCACATTACTCAACTAAAACCTAGAATTGGTTTCCCAGTTTGTTGTAGTACTCAAAGCTGAATTTCAGCATATTCTTTGAACTGAAAACAGTTTTCCAACACCCAAACAACTGAATACTGTTCAGTGCTAAAAAGAAATGAGCTATCGAGCTACGAAAAGACATGCAGTAACCTTAAAAGCATATTATTAAGTGAAAGAAGCCGATACGAGGCGGCTATATACTATATGATCCCAACTACATGACATTCTGGAAAAGGCAAAATTATTGACCATGAACGTATCAGTGCTTGCCAGAGAGACTGGGGTTGGAGAGGGGATGAATAGGCAGAGAGCAGAGTACTTTTAAGGCAATGAAAATATTCTGTATGATATCATAATGATGGATGGATGTTATATTTATCCAAACACATAGAAAATACATCAAGAGTGAACCCTAAGATAAATTATGCACTTTGGGTGATTATGACGTGTCAATGTAGGTTCAATCATTGTAACAAATGCCCCATTCTGCTGAGTGATGTTGATAATCCAGGAGGTTATACATGTGCGAGGGCTGGGGTATATGGGAAATCTCTGTACCTGCATCTCGATTTTCTAAGAACCTAAAATTGCTCTAAAAAAAATAGTCTTAAGAAATGAAAACAAACATTTACTCAGCTGCTTCTGCCCAGAATTATACATTTTTCCTTTTTTTCTTTAAAAAACAAACAAACAAGTAAACCAATTAAGTGCTGTCTTTTAAAGAAGTAATCTCAAGGCAGTTAGTTATTCTGAACATTGAGGCCATTACTCAAAAACAATGTAAGAATTCTCCTTCAAAATTGTCTTCAAATCTACATTTATAAATCTAAGAAGGAATTACCCTATGTGTAAGCCAACTACAAAGCAAGTACTGAGACTCTTTTTTTTATTCCTCATACCTATAAGATGGATTTATGGTCTTAGTTTGAGAGATGAGGAAACCAAGTCAGGCAAGTCCCATAGCTGCAGAGTTCCCTGACACAACACTGGCTCCCTTCCTCGTTCTATATTCACTTCAATTAGACACCTTCAGTATTCTTCAACTTGATAATAATCAACTTTTTTTTCCAATCCTGTCTCTAAAAAATTTGTTAGTCATTTCTCCTACCCAAAGACATATCCAAGCTCCAAGAAACAATTGGCCTCCATAAAGAGAGGTCAGAGAAATGTTCTTCAGTTCATGAAGACAGACTGAGAAAAAGGGCTCCCTAAGACATTTTGAGCAATAATGGCACTACTGGAGTAATTAAAAAAGCTCAAAGCAAGAGTTCTGAAAATGTTAATGTGGATGTTTGTTATAGAAAGCTTGTTAAAAAGATTTACTTGTGTCCCAGAAATGGAACTTGAAAGTGGAGGGAAAGTAAAGATGCAGTAGAAATTCCTTCCCAAAAATTCATGTGAGAATTTGGAAACTACTACTATCTGGCAAGAGCTGGAGTGACTGAGCTGTTATAAATATTCTTTAAGCAAGAAACCCTTAAGAACCCACTGATAATTTCTTTTCTTCATTCACATCTCTTAGAAAAGTGCTCTGAAAGACATTACTGCATGCTTGAATGACTGACTCTACAATCTAATTTGCTTGTTGATAATCTTACCTTTTCACTTGATATTCAGAGTGGAAGATAAATGGTAGAGATAAGAGACTTTCACAGGTATCTTGCTCTACAACCTGTGGCCTGGAAAATCTCAGGGACACAGGTAACTACTTCCATGGGGGGAGGGGTGGCGGGGAGAGTACACAATAAATAGGATATACTATTTGCATAGGGAGATTTCCAAAGGTTTAGCTATTTAAAAACATCTGCAAACAAAACTCATTTGTAATCTGAGTATTTTCTATGCTATCAACAGCAAGAGAGACAGAAGCATAGAGAGGAGGGATGGATAGAGAAATTAGGAAGAACAGAAAAATCCAATGTTAATTCTCTTCACAGTAACAAATAACACTGCTGGGTACAATGAGACAAAATTATAGGATGCACTCACCTAGATGTGCCTTATTTACTATTTACACTATTTGTGACATTATTGATTTATTAACTAGAACTGTAATATGTTTTAAGTATAATTATATACTAAATAGTGCTAGTGAAACATTAAGCAACCACTGGAATGCCCTGAGCAAGAGTAAATGTTTATGAAAAAAAACACAAAAAAATTTCAAAGTCCCACAATGAACAAATATAAAGAGACACAGAAGATTTCTGATAAGAAATAATGAAAGAACTGGTCAACTACTCCCTGTGCTTCACCTTTATACGCAGCTCAGCCCAAGAACTAGTCCTGGCCTTCCTCTCTAATGTCATAAAGCAGGGTAAAGACAAACTCCCCAAGCTAAACAAATGGAGGGGTTGGTTTTGGGGATGCAGGGGGTGGTAAGTGAGGCTGGTGTCTCTGGATTATACAGGAATTATACTCATCTCTACTTTCTTTTTCCAGAAAGAACTGCAGCAGCTGGGACTGTTAGACTGGAAAACATACCTTCCAATGCAATCCTCCTTTCAAGCATCAGAGGAACTGCAGACCTGAAAACCCTAATGTTAACAAGTACCCCATCCTTGGACAAAAAGAGAGGGATGAGAATAAGTAAGCTATATCATGCTTCTGATTTAATCACTGCCTCCCTTCCCCCCCCCCCACACATACACACAATAAACAAAATCTGAAAAACCTGAGATTAAGTATTTCATTTGGCCAACCCATACTGATATGAGGTGGGGGTAGGGGAGGGCAAGAAACCACTGCTAGTACAAACAGCTTTAAACATTTTTACCTAATTCAGCACTGGTCCTTTCTATTTCAGAGGCAGCTGGATTGCTTTAGTGACAGACACAAAGAGTAACACTGGACCTACAGTAAAATCCCCTCCTCCCAGCCCCACTTCCAGGGACCCAACCATACAACTGGCCTGTCATTGAAAAGCAACCTAATGTCACGGCAATCTTTGCAATAGCTATGCTTTTAGAGAACCTGGAAAATTCATCACTGGGCACACACTGCTGCAACACCAATGAAATTAAATTCGCTGTTAGGAAATGAAAAGAACAAAACTCTCCTGACACAGGCCACTTGTATCAATGACCTATAGTCTTCATGTGATTATACAGGGACCTTTATGAACTTATTATACTTTTTAACTATATACTAGAGTCCAGAGGAAAGATTTTTTTTACTGCATTTGTTGAAATTCTAAATACAGATAGTCTTCAACTGCACCCCTGCTTCAACTCCCATCCCTGCAGTCCTTGCTCTCTCAACACCAAATCCTTTCTTTCATACCCTAAGGAGGCAAAAATCTCTATGAAGGTTACAAAGACTTAAATTTCTTGTTTTTACCCCTTAGTGGTCTACTGCTACATTCAAAATCCTACGTAGCAGGCACCTTTTGGCTAAGGAGATCTAAACAGCAAAGCTCCAACAGTCCAGCTGTTTTCTTTTCTAAGTAGTGAAAAGGGAACCTCTGTAGGGATTAAAGATTTAGTCTTGCTCCAGAGCTAACAGCCTCCCACCATCCTATCTCTTGCTGGCCTATGCAGAAAGGGAGAACAGGCAATCAAATTTAGACCTCTAGCATCACTTTTTAGGACACTAATAATGACCCTCACAGTCTGGCCAGCCATCTACCAGCTCTTTAAATTATCTAAAAAGGTAATTTAAAGGTCATCATAATCCCAGCCCTGCCTTGCAGACTATCTTTTATGCCAGCAACAACAGTAGGGGATCTAACAATATTAACTTTTCAGAACATATATGATGGAACAGTAATTTATGATCTAGAGCTATATAGTTTTTAAATATACTTTTCATTATTAAACATCTTCATGAAATATGTTTCTAAAGCACAAAACATACATGAAAAACTAAATTCTGAATAAGATTTTAGGGACTATTTTCTCAAAACATGCAATACAGACTTTTTAATTCCTTTAAAATTTTTAGTTCAGGAGAGCTATCTCACCCTAGCGAAGAATTCTTCCAGTTTGATCTTCAATTCCAAGTGGCTCATTCAAGTCAACTCTGGAACATCTCTAGGGAAAGATTCTCACTGAACACTCTGAGCAAGTTATTTCCAGTCTCTGACTGACCACACTATCAGGTAAAATTTTAGCAGATTAGAAAATTTTTCTTTTTCAGTTCCAGAATGTTGCAGTTTTTAGATCAAAAAGAATTGTTGCAGCATCCCTGCTGACACAATAGGATAAAGCAAAGAAGAAAAGCACTGGTTAATACCATTCAGCTACTGGATAGTTTATTTCTAAAACTGTGAATACAGTTTTGAAATACAAAGCTTGAAGTAACATGGACAGCCAGATTGTGTGATTTTTGTTGCAACATTTTTTTTTAATTAAACCCTTTAATGGCTACTTTGTCCGTTCACCTTTCTTTTAATATTAAGAAAAGGGAAAAGAAAAACATTTCATGCTAGTAAATGCTTTATTGACCTCTTATCTGAACAAAAATGACCCATACCTCACAACCTTTAAAAGCTTGTAGATTTTTTTTTAAGCCAAATATACAAAACATCAAATGCAAAGATTTTGCTTTAAATCCTTAGAATATAGCCAGGCATCTAGCACTAATGATTTGTCCCATGTATGTATAGCCTATTACACAACATCCGCAAAAAGTTTCAAACATCTTTGGGCTATCTTGAAAATAATACAACATTTAGTTTGAAAGAATTAAATTTATCAAATATATCTGGTTCCAAGTGTTATTTAGTTTTCATACTCAAAAGTCACATTCTAAAAGACCTAACATGCAAGACAGTATCTTCAATAAGAAATTTACTATCATCTACATTAAGATAAAAAGCATTTTATTCATCTATTTCATTCAGTTATTTGAACACTCTAAAATATTCACTAAGTATAGACAAAACAAAGTTTCAGACCCACACATTTAAGTACCTTTGATTATGTAGTTAATTCATTTAGTTGAGTTCTAGTACATGGAAATACCTATTAGTTTCACACAGGGAAAAAATCCGTTTCACAGCCACTGTAAATAATTACCCCTAGTATGCGAATTCATGAGGTTATCAAAGATAATAAAGATGATTTCATACAACCCTCCCAATTTTATAAAAATCAATCCCATAAGCTGAACCCATCTCCCAAAAAAAATAAAAATAAAAAAACCTAATTGTTTCATGAAAATTAAAGATAGGGCAAAGCTTGTTCTTGCTGGACCAAAGACCTATGAAGAATCCTACTTACCACAAAGATAATTTTGAGCAAAGTATTCCCAACCTGTTCTCTTTGCCATCCTATCCTATTCCCCTACTGTAATTCCTCCAAGGTATACTTTGTTAGGAACATAAAGCTAGCAATTACATAGGTCGCAGGGGTTTGAATGAACAACAATAAGTTTATGCAGGCTGAACCAACAAGGAAGGATGTTTGCTCCAGACAGAGTAATACTGAATCAATCCAATCAAACCTTAACCTGTAGAACTTATTCAAAGGGTAAAGAAAGGGTTATAGGAGCAGTTTAGCTATCCTGAAGCAGAAATGAGACATTTTTGTCTACTTAAGAGCCTCATCAGTTACACTGGGGACAGAGCACTACCCAATGGAGCTACTGTCCCTTTTAACTCTCATTCCATCTCCATGATTATCAAGTTGTCTCTTCCTTGACACTCTGAGAAACCTGACCAACCAGATCAATACAAATCATTTTTCTGAAACTATGCCAATTCCCAAATCTGACAGCTTAAAGTCGCTTCCTTTTATTTCTCCCAGTTTCGAAAAAGTATCTACACAACCAGGAACCAAAGAAATAATCGATTCCCATGGTAATCTGAGGTTCATATTAAATATCTACGGAATAATCAATGAGAATGCTGCACTAAGGAATATTTCTCCCCACAAGCATGGGGAAAATACCAAGGAGAAGGGGTGTAATTTGTCCCTGCTGAAGATAAACAACAATGATCACCACTTTAACTATTCCCACTAAAGAAATGATGAAATATTATTAAGAATGAGTTTAAAATATATTATTGAACACCTATACAAAACTCTCCAGCCCCCCATTCACACGCATGAAGTGCCTGCATAAAATATAAACATTAAAACCTAGAATCTACGTGTTATGTCACTCAAGGAAATAACTGCTGCAGGCACAGAATTAATTAATACATTTCCAGAGTAACCAGAATGGGGCAGAAATACCTGCAAATCAAAGAAGTCAATAAATATGCATAAAAATAATTTAAAATCTATAATATAATTTATAATTTCAAAAAGCCAATTTATATCTGTGTATTTTAAACTCAGAAATGAGTTTAAATGACCTGCCACTTAAGCCAACAGGGACACAGCTCTACACAGTAATATCTTCACATCAATATGTTCATAAGGGGCTCAGTGAGCTTTCTACCACACCCCAAACTGCCCTTTGTCTCTATCTTAAATCACCTAAGACATACACCATAACTACTGTTCTTTACTGATTGGTTGATAGAAAGACTGCCCAAAGATAAAATTAACTATCTCATTATCTCTGCAAAAGAACCACAGATCATTTCAACTACATGAACACATTAATAACTGCAGGAAAACAGACTCCAAAAAATACAGCCTTAAACATACAACATAGATAGGGCCTTTCCATCTCTGTATTTTCTTCTATACTTATCTGCACAGTCAAGATCTATTTTAAGACCTCTCTAGACTTAGTTATTATATTGTGTTTCTAACAGAGATGCCTTCTCTAACCACTAACACACAGGCAAGAAGTTCTTTCATCTGTTCTGGAGGTACCAGAAAACCTACTTAACAGCCTATACCAAGAAATAATAATAAATGGTGTATCTATTGAAGTTGAAGGCAGAAACAAATCAGTATGCATATGATTCTAAAAACTGCAAAACTCAGATAATTAGTAACTTGAATTGATTTCATTCCTACTCTGCCTTCCCCATCAGTATATTAATACAATTTAAAATAGCTAATTTGCTTTATCTCCTGCCTCACCTTTCTGTATTAAGTTAAATATACTAAACCAGTAATTTTCCAAACTTTCAAGTAGTAAAAAACTTCCTTTCAAATGCAACCTGACAAAGAACATGAATATAAATTGAAAAAAATGTTCTAGGATAAACATATATATTCTAAGTTAAAAATGTAAAGCCTTCACATATTATAAAGTTAACTACTGAAAAAAAAATAAGGCTCATGAGGTTAACACAGACTGAGATCACAGGTTACGGATAAGAATCATACACAGAAATTAAATATTATACAAAAAAGAATACATAGATAGCAACCAAAAAATTCTGATTCACATACCTAAGTTGCTAAACAGATTAATTCTTATTTTAAAAAGATCGCCTCACAGCCTTGAGAGGCTCTTCAGGTTAAAGAGATGGTTAAAAAAAAAAAACAAAAACAAAAAAAAACACATTTTGAGAGCTGTAAAAAAAATAACTTATTGTAACAACAATTAATGCATTTATTGGTAGTCAGTATATTAAAATTAAGTTTATTTTTAAAACAAAATTCTTATCAAATATTAATGAAAGCCATAGCACCTCCACAGAACACTGAGCAACTATTTCAGATCACTGTCCTGGAAGCCACCTTCTATAACTCTGACTCACCTACCAGGAACATGTCCAATTAGATTGGGAGGGCAGAGGGGAGAGTCCTATTCTTTCTAAAATTAAAGATACAAATATAGTTATTTGAACCTGAACTCTAAATATGTCTTATGTCTAAAATGACATAATCCCAAAACAAGGGGGAAAAAGAAAAAGAAAAAAACAAACAAAAAAGAAAACAACATAATCCTATACTCATGTAAATCAGTGTAAACTGGATATGGTGTCCCTCATATTCAAAGACAAAACTGATGACTGTTCCTCTAGTGAATCTTAAGGAGTCCACAATATTAGCTATCTCACCCAAAGAGGCACCTAAACAAGTCTTCTGGGCTGGCAAATTCTATAGATACTATCTCTGCCCTGATCAGATAAGCCAAGAACAGCAAAGTGCAGCCAACTAGCTAGGTCTAGCCCACCACCTATTTTTCAATGACCCACAGCTAAGAATGATTATTATGGATTAAACTGTGCTGCCACCACCACCTCCCTCAAAAAAAAAAAAAAAAAAAAAAAAGGTATGTTGAAGTCCTAATCCTCAATATGTCGGAATGTGATCTTATTTGGATATAGGGTCTTCATACAAAGGTAACTGAATCAAAATGAGCTCTTAGGGTGGCCCAACACAACACCACTGGGAAATTTGTATGCAGAGACATAGACAGAAAGAAGACAGTCATCTACAACCCAAGGTGAGAGGGTAGAGCAGATCCCTTTCCTTACATTCTTAAGGGGGAACCAATCCTACAACACCTTGATTTCTGACTTCTAGCATCCGGAACCCAGAGGCGATAAATTTTACGTCACGCAGTTTGTGGTACTTTGTTACAGCAGCCCTAGCAGGCCAATACAAGTGGTTTATGCATTTTCAAGCAATTGAAAAAAAAAAAAATCAGAGAATGTTATTTTGTAACATGAGAAAACTGTATGAATTCATCTTCAGTATTGAGGAAGTTTTCCTGAAAGACAGTCACACCTATTCATTTATGTATTGTCTATGGCTGCTTTTGCACTGCAATGGCAGGGTTGAGTAACTGCAACAGAGACTATATGATCTAAAATACTTAGGGTCTAGCCCTTTACAGAAAAGTTTCCCAGTCTGAGAATAACTACTATATCACAAAGTATACAGTAGTTTACGGAAAAACAAAGATGGTCAATCTGTCACTATTTTCCATCTTTCAGTTGCTCTTCAGTAGCCTGCTTTTCTTCGAAAAATTAGCTACATCACACCTACTTTCCAAGGCTACTGTGTATAGTTCAAGTGAGTGATAAATATAAATGCTTTATTAAACTATAAAACATAATAAACATGAAAATTATAAAATTCCACTCACAGACAATATAAATAAGTTGTAACTATTTTAAGGGAAACAACTAACATATTCCTGGACCATGACCTGATAAGCCCACTAATGTTAGCAGAACTTATGTGACTGATAAAACTAAATAAAATACCTTTTAATGACTAATAACAGATCCAAGAATCCTAACCACATAAATGATCCTACTCAAATTCAGTAAGTCTAAGCAAGCAAACAAGTGTTATACATAAATTAAGGCTGTGTTTACCTTTTATTATCAAACTACCAATCAATCAAACACTACAGGCTAGCACATGGAAAGAATGATAAATTGTTTTTGCAATAACTCTTTGGTTCCAATTTCCTAAAAGCTAAAACCTCCCAACATTTTTTCATTCAAAAAACAATTAGGTACCACTGTTTTGGTCACTTTTTTGTCAGTGAACAAAAGGGTCATATACTATAGCCCAGTAATTCAATTACTTGATAGATACCAAACAGAAACGCATACACATGTATTACAAAAGACATGTAAAAAAATGTTCATACAGTACTTTTTTAAAACAGGCCCAAAACAGAAATAATCTAAATGCCTATTTATAGATAATAAGTGCACATAATGAACTACATTTCGGCAATGAGAACGAATAAACTACTCCTACACAAAGCATGGAATAATCTCATAAAGACAGACATCAATCAAAAAGCAAAATATATAAATAATATTTATACCAAGCTTTAAAACAGAAAAAATTAATCTATGACACTAGAAGGAGAGTGGCTACTTTGGAGAAGCAGGTGAGAGTAGTAATTGGGAAGGAATATGAAAGGGGCTTCTGAAGTGCTGATAATAATGTTCTATTTCTCTCCTTAAGTCATGTTCAATTTGTGATAGCATCCTGAGCTGTAGAATTACAATTAGTGCACTGTGTGTATCATATATCACACTTCAATAAACAGTTAACCAAGAAATTAAGTTCTACTTCCAGGTGCTGCTATCTAAGAATATTGGAGGTGGAACTTACTATGCTCTTATTGGACCAACTGTCCCAAATGTTAACTATAAACTCTGGACAAAATACAACAGTAACTACCTGAAGGCACTGAAGAGCAATCAAAAGCAGACAAACACTGTAGGGGAGTCACTGAAAAAAAAAAGGATAGCACTTAGGAAGTTTTCTTTTTTTTCTTTTTAATGGCTTTTGCCGGGAGGCAGGCCCAGGTAAGCAGTGAGCTAAGAGAATGTGGATTGAAACTACACTTTTACTGGCATGAAGAACCAGAGGACAGAGTACAGAGTGACCCCACCAGAAGAAAACTGAGAGATGAAATCAAGGAAAGGAGAGAGCCATGAAGGGAGAGGTCCCAAAGACTTCATATAAACTTGGCCCCAAACTTCTGGCTGACTCCTGAAAAATGCATGTGTGGGACAGACTTACAAGCATTCCAGATTAGACTAAAAATTGAATATAGATTTAAACTGCTGACCACAGGGGGAAATGATTGGAGGCTGAGCCCATCCTAATAAAATAAAATATATAAATCAATATTCTTTCAAAGTACACAACGGAATCAAAATCTCTGCAATAAAATTTTCACAGTGTTCAAGATTCAATTCCAAATTACTAGACATTCAGAGAGACAGAGAAACATGACCCATAGAAAAGATCAAGAACCAACATCAAGATAACCTGGATACTGTAATTAGTAGAAAAGAATTTTTTAACCGTCACCAAGGTTTCTCTAATGTTAACCTCTTACATTACCTTCGCATAGCTATAGAAACCAGGAAATTAACTAACGAGACAATACTATTAAGTAATTTACAAACCTTGTGTGAATTTTGTCAGTCAATCTGCTAATATGCTTTTCTGGCCCAGCATCCAACCTTAGATATACCATATTGCATTTAGTTATCATGTATTAGTCTCCTCCAACCTGAAGTAGTTCCTCAGTCTTTCTTTATAGACAATAAATTTAAAAGCAGCTACTATAATCACACTCGAGAATTAAAGAAGAAAATGTGCTTGTAACAAATAAGAAATCTCAACAGAGAAACAGAAACTATTAAAAAAAAATGAAAATTCTAATTTAAAGAATACATTAATTGAATGCAGGCCAAAAATGGCAGAAGAATCAGTATACTTCAAGAAAGATCAACAGCAATTATCTAATGTGAACAGAGAGGGGAGAAAACCAACAATAATAAAACTAAACAATCATATGTGGTACAACATCAAGGCCTAAACCTACTTGTAATAGGTATAATCAGAATCCTATAATCAGAAAAGAGAAAAAATGGAACAGAAAAAATATTTGAAGAATGGCTGAAATTTTTCCCAAATAGAGTATAAGATGGAAATTTACAGATTCTGTGAGTTCAGTGAAACACAAGCAGGACAAATACAAAGAAAACATGTAAGCACATCACAGTCAAACTGCTGGCAACCAATAATAAGAGAAAATTATTAAAAGAGAAAAAGAAAAATGACAAATCGCGTATAAGAAAACAGTAATATGAATTACTGCTGACCTCTCATAAAAAAATAGAGGCCAAAAGACAATGAAAGGATATGTTACGTGCTAAAAGAAAATAACCTGACAACCCAAAATTCTATATTTAGCAAAAGCATCCTTCCAGAATAATGACTAAATAAAAGTATTTTCAGAAAAACAAAAGCTAAAAGAGTTCATCACTAGCAGACCTGCACCAGAGGAAATGGTAAAGGAAGTTCACTTTCACAGAAGGTAAATGATAAATGATGGAAAATCCAATCTTCAGAAAGAAATGAGAAAGACAAGAAATGGTAATATGTGAGTAAATATAAAAGACTTTTTTCTCTTAATTTCTTTAAACACACATGACTTCCAAATAATTAAATAGTACACTCCTAATAACAATGGATTAAGAATTCACAAATTAAAAATACTTTGCGATGAATGACAATAAAAACCTAACTTATCAGACTTCTGGAATACAGCTAGAGCAATCCTCAGAGGAAAATGCCTACATTAAAAAAGAAAACAGATCTCAAATCTACAACTTAATCTTTCACCTTAAGACACTAGAAAACCAGCAGCAAATAAAATTAAAACCAAAGAAAGCAGAAGAAAAGTACATAACAATAACAAAAAAAAAAAAACAGTGAATACCTGTGAACATACGCATGCAAGGCTGTGGGGAGGTTCCCCCCAGGGCTCTGTCACCTGCGTTTGTTGGCACTGGGTACAGCTATGAAGAAAAAGGAAAGTTTCCTGCTTCTGTGAGTCTTACAGTTCTATTAAAAGTAATTATTGCCCTGAAAACAATTTTACATTACTTCCAGTGTTCAGATTTTACACTACCATATATCTAAACCAAAAAGGTTACTGAGTAGTAACCTGAGGGCATATACATCTCAAGAACTTCCTGGACATCAGAAACGTGACGGAGTGAGAGACATTCCCAGATCTCTTCCCATGAAACAACAATAAGCTGAACATCTAAAACTCAACAAAAAACACCAAAACTACACACCAGCACATCTGAGTGTGGGATCTACGCATAAGAGCTACCACAGGTCAAATTCCAGGGTGTCAGAAGATAGACTGGGAGAAACAAAAAAAGCTTCCTCTCCCGGTGTGAGCTCCCTGTGAAAGGACAGGGAGGGGAGAAGATGCAGTGGGTTCCCTGAACAGCCCTGGCTGGGAGAACCATGAACTCCACACAGCCAGTGGCAGTGCCCAGGAATGAGGGCAGAAAGCAGAGAAGTGGGGACAGCAGAGAAACAACAACTGATTATTACCAGCCGTGGTTGCAAAACCACAAGGCTGAGCCATGACCCCCATTCCCCAACCCAATAGGTCCCCCTCTCCATATCCTCCAAGACCTAAGAACACGAGGCCCAGGGGAATCTGAGAAAATGCTACCAAAAGTGTTGTTAACACTGACAGGAACTGAAACTGAGGGTAGTGAGCATTACTGAAAATCTTTAGGAGGAAAAAAAAGGCATTATTAAGAGTTTATATAAAGCAGGGATCCAAGAGGCTTAGACCCCACCCACTGAAAGCCAAAAGAAAATGCATTCTTTGCAAGAGGCTAAACAGAGACCTTTACATAATAAATCATCTCTCAAAAATAAAAAAGCAGAATACATTCCATTAATGCCCAGGCAGAGAAATACTCCATTAAACACCATGAACAACCCTGGTGACAAGGCATATTAGAAAGAAAGAGAAAAATCTCCAGAAAATATGACAGATTTCAGAATGATACTTCTGAAAAAGCTCAATGAGATCTGAAACAAATCAGATCAACAATTTCAGGAACTGAAAAAACTAGATGAGCAGAATAAATTCTTTAACAAAGAGATTGAAATGCTCAAAAAGAACGAAACATAACTTCTGGAGAAGAAGAAGACTAAAAGAGATGAAACTTGAAATAGCAAGTGTGGGTTGACCAAATGAAGGAAAGGATCAGTGACATCAAAGACAGAAATCTAATAAATCTGAAGGAAAAGAGAAACCGAAAAATGAAAAATAATGAAAGAGAAATACAAGAACTAGGTGATACCATCAGGTGTATATAAGACTAATGGGCATTTTCGAAGGTGAAGAAAAGGAGCAGGGATTAGAAAGCATTTTCAGACAAATAATGAACGATAATTTCCCAAATCTAAGGAATGAGCTAGAGCTTGAAATTCAAAAAATAAAGAGAACACCCAATTATCTCAGCCCAAAAAGGTCTTCACCAAGACACATCGTATTAAACATCAATAATCAATGACAAGGAAAGAATTCTCAGGACAGCCAAGGAAAAGAAGATGGTAAGCTATCAAGGAAAATCCAATAGATTATCGTTGGACTTCTCAGCACCAACCTTACAAACCAGAAATGAGTGGAATCAAATATTCCGACTATTAAATAAATAGAACTACCAGCCAAGAATAATGTATCCAGCAAAACTCTCCTTTGGATATGAAGGAGAAATAAAGACCTTTCAAGACATACAAAAATTGAGGGGATTCTCTACCATGAGGTCTAATACAGGAAATACTGAAACGGGTCAGCTCACCTAAAACAAAATGACAAAAAGAAATAATTAGGAGTAAGGTGACTAGCAGACAGATAGAAACAGAGGAATGCAAGCCTTACTAAGAGCAGTGCATTACAAGCTTAAACAATAAGAAGAGATTTGCTATAGTAAGACAGTAATGAACATTTAGCATATGTAGGAAAAAAATGAGGCAACAATGACTGAAAGAGGAATCAAAGATTCAAATTCACAAAGGGGAATGGAGATAAGGCACACACAGAAGACAATGGAATACTATATACGTTGTGTGTGTGTGTGTGTGTGTGTGTGTGTGTGTGTGTGTGTGTGTGTGTAATGATCCTCTACATATTCTTAATGGTAACCACACACCAAAGATTCAGAATTTTATAAAGTATATAACAAAAAACAAGGACCAGAATGAAAATCCACAAAACCCAGCCAAAATTAAATAAACAGAAACACAAGGACAAGGAAGCAATGGAAACACCGAGCTACCAGAGAGCAAAGCGTAAAACAGTTATAGAAAAACTTCATATTTCAATAATCACCCTAAATGTAAATGGACTAAACTCACCAATAAAAAGGCACAGAGTTGCAGATTGGATCAAAAAACAACACACAACCATATGCTGCCTCCAGGAGACACATCTCAGCTCCAAAGACAAATACAGACTCAAAGTGAAAGGGTGGAAAGTGATATTTCAAGCAAATGGCATTCAGAGAAAAGTGGGAGTAGCGATACTAATATCTGACGAAACATACTTCAAAATAAAAAAGGTAAAGAAAGATACCGAGGGACACTTCATAATGATAAAGGGAATCATATACCAAGAACATAACACTTATTAATATCTATGCTCCCAATCAGGGAGCCCCAAAATATGTAACGCAATTACTAACAGAACTAAAGAGAGAAACAGACCAAAACACTATCATAGCAGGGGACCTAAATACCCCACTGTTGGATATGGACAGATCATCCAAGCAGAAAATCAGTAAGAAAATAACATCCTTAAATGATATATTAGACCAACTGGACATACTTGGCATTTACAGAGCTCTTCATCCCAAAACAGCTGCTTATACATTCTTCTCTAATGCACATGAAACATTCCAAGGATTGACCACATACTGGGATAAAGAGATAGTCTCAACAAATATAAGAGGACTGAAATCATACCAACCATATTCTCTGATCATAATGCTTTGAAACTAGAAATTAACTGTAAAAAGAAAGAGGGAAGAACCACAAATCCATGGAGATTAAACAACATGCTACTGAAAAATAACTGGGTCAGAGAAGAAATAAAAACAGAGATCAAGAGATACAGAGAAACAAATGATAATGATAGTACAACATATCAAAACTTTTGGAACACCGCAAAAGCGATCATAAGAGGAACGTACATATCATTACAGGCCTATCTCCAAAAACGAGAATGATCCCAAATAAAGAACCTAATGCTTCACCTTAAAAAATTAGAAAAGGAAGAACAAATGAAGCCTAAAGTCAGCAGAAGGAAAGAAATCATCAAAATTAGAGCAGAAATAAATAAAATTGAAAATAAAAAAAAAAAAATAGAGAAAAGAAATGCAACAAACAGCTGGTTTTTTGAGAAGGTTAATAAAATTGACAAAGCCCTAGCTAGACTCACTAAAGGAGAAAAGACACAGATAAACAAAATCGGGAATGAAAGAGAAAATACAATAGACACTGTAGAAATACAAAGGATCCTACGAGAATACTATGAAAAAGTATATAACACCGAATTTAATAACCTAGAAGAAATGGACCAGTACATAGAAAGATACAACCTTCCTAGACTGAATCAAGAACTGGAAAATCTAAATAGATTGATCAGCAGTATGGAAATTGAAATAATCATCAAAAACTTACCAAAAAGTAAAAGTCCAGGACCAGACAGCTTCACCACTGATTTCTACTAAACATTCAAAGAAAATTTAATACCTATTCTCCTCAAACTCTTCCAAATAATCGAAGAGGAGGTAATACTTCCTGACTAATTTTATAAAGCCAATATTACCCTGATACCAAAACCTAATAAAGACAACACAAAAAAAGGAAAACTACAGATGAATCTCTCTCATGAACACAGATGCAAAAGTCCTAAATAAAATACTAGCAAATCGAATACTACATATTAAAAAGATTATACACCATGACCAAGTGGGCTTCATCCTGGGCTTCATCCTGAGGGCTTCATCCTGGGGGCAGTGGGCATATGTTGCATATGGTTCAACATATGCAAATCAATTAATGTGACACACCAGATAAACAGATTAAAAAATAAGCATCACATGATCATATCAATAGATGCAGAAAAATACTTTGACAAGATGCAGCATCCATTTATGATCAAAACACTTCACAAAATCAGTATAGAAGGAAAATACCTCACATAATAAAGGCCATATATGACAGATCCTCAGCCAACATTATACTTAATGGTGAAAAACTAAAACCCTTCTCTCTAAGATCAGGAACAAGGCAAGGCTACAAATATAACACTGGAGGTTCTAACAAGTGCAATAAAAAGTAAAAAGTAAAAGTCCAGGACCAGACAGCTTTACCACTGATTTCTAGGAGAAGATATAAAAGGCATCCAAATAGGAAATGAAGAAGTCAAACTTCGTTTCTCACGAATCCCTAAAGACTCCTCAAGAACACTACTAGAAACAATAAGCAAATACAGGAAAGTGTCTGGATACAAAATCAATGTTCAAATATCCACAGCATTCCTATACTCTAATAATGAAGTGTCAGAAAAAGAAGTGGAAAAATTAATTCCTCTTGCAATTGCAACAAATAGAATAAAATACCTAGGAATAAATTTAACGAAACATGTGAAGGACCTATATAATGAAAACTACAATATCCTATTAAAAGAAATCAAAGAAGATACAAAGAAATGAAAAGATATTTTATGTTCTTAGATTGGAAGAATCAGCATGTTTAAAATTACCTTATTACCTAAAGCATTATACAGATTTAATGCAATCCCCATCAAAATCTCATTAGCATTTTTTAAATAAATGGAACAAAAAATCATCAGATTTGTATGGAAGCAGAAATGACCCCAAATTGCCAAAGCCATCCTGAGAAGAAAGAACAAGGTTGAGAGATGACTCTATCCTACTCTAAATTATACTACAAAGCGACAATAATCAAAATGGCATGGTATTGGCAGAAAACACACACACACACACACACACACACGCACACGCACACAAACACACACACGAATGGAACAGAATTGAGAATCCAGAAGTAAATCCATATTTTTTGACAAAAAAGCCACAAACATACAGTGAAGAAAGAAAAGCCTCTTCAATAAATGGTGCTGAGAAAACTGAAAAGGCACCTAACAAAAGAATGAATCTAGACTGTTGTCTATCACTACACACCAAAATTAACTCTAAATGGATTAAGGGCCTGAATGTAATACCTGAAACAATCAAATGCATAGAAGAAAACATAGAAACTAAACTCAAGGACCTTGGACTTAAAGATGATTTTATGAAATTTGACCTCAAAGGCAAGGGAAGTAAAAGCAAAAATAAATGAATAGGACTACATCAAACTAAAAAGCTTCTGCTCAGCAAAAGAAATTGTCAACAAGGTAAAGAGACAACCATCCGAATGGAAAAATATATTTGCAAGCACATCTCCAATAAGGGCCTAATATCCAAAATATACAAAGAATTCATATGACTCAATAACAACAACAAAAAAAATCAAACAGTCTAATCAAAAAATGGGCAGAGGACCTGAACAGACACTTCTCCTTAGAGTACATACAAATGGCCAACAAATATCGCTAGCTATTAGGGAAATGCAAATCAAAATCACAATAAGATACCACCTCACATCTGTTAGAACAGCTGTTATCAACAGGACAAATAATAACAAATGTTAGAGAGGATGCAGAGAAAAAGGAACCCTCGTACGCGGCTGGTGGGACTGCAAATTAGTACAGCCACTATGGAAAACAGTAATATCTTCTCAAAAAAACTAGGAATTGATCTACCATGTGATCCAGCAATTCCTCTACTGGGTATTTACCTCAAAGAATTGAAAACTCATATCCAAAAAGATATCTGCACACCGACATTAATAGTAGCATTATTCACGGTGGCCAGGACATGGAAGGAACCAAAGTGTCCTACAACAGATGACTGGATAAAGAAGTTTTGGTACATACATACAATGGAATATTACTCAGCCATAAGAAGAGATGAAATACTGCCATCTGCAACAACATGGATGGACCTCAAGATAACTATGCTAAGTGAAATAAACCAGACATAAAAAGTAGAAAATCACATGATATCACTTATATGTGGGATATAAACCTAAAAGTAACTAATGAACAGGACAAACAGAGACTCATGGACATGAACAACAGACTAGTGGTTACCAGAGAGGCAGGGGTTGGGGGAGGAAGATGAAGTAAAAGGGATCAAATATGTGATGACATTAAAGAATTAAAAATAAATTTAATAAAAAAATGAAATATCAAAAAAAAAAAACAAAAAAATTGACGAAATCGAAAGGTTCCTTGAAAAGGTGTATTATTTTTTTTAGAAAAACTCTATGCCAACAAATTAGGTAATTTAGGTGACATGGATAAATTCCTAAAAAGACACAAAATTGCAAAACCAACATAAGAAGAAACAGAAAATATGAACAGATATAAAGGTAAAATTATCGAATTTTTTTCTACAAAGATAAGTCAAGCCCAGATGGCTTCTTCACATTTAAAGAATACTAGTTTTACACAAAATTTTCCCAAAAAATGGAAGAAGAGTAAACACATCCCAACACATGCTATGAGTTACCATAAAACTCCAAACAAAGGAAAACATCATAATAAAACTACAGCCCAGTGTCCCTATGACTACAGACAAAAAAAAATCTTGAAATATTAGCAAACCAAATCCACCAAAAGAATGTTATATCTTTGACAAAGTGGGACTTATCCCAGGATAGTAAGGTTTAGCACCTAAAAATGAAATACAGTATATTAATAGACTGAAAGACAAAAACCACATGATCATCTCTATTGACAAAGAACATCTAACAAAATCCAATTCTCTTTCATAATAAAAACACTCAACAAAGTAAAAGTAGAAAGGAACTTCCTCATGCTGATAAAGGGCATCTGAAAAACCCACAACTAACATCACACTTAATGATGAAGTACTGAATACTTTCTCCCTCAGATCAGGAACTGTAGTCAGATAAATAATGGTTTCCCAAAGATACCAGACCCAATCTCCAGAACCTGTGAAACATGTTACTTTACATGGCAAAAGGAAATTTGCAGATGTAATTAAATTAAGGATCCTGAGATGAGTAAATTATCTGGGTAGCCCCAATATAATCATAACGTTCCTAATCAGAGGGAGGTAGTTGGGCTCAAGGGCACAGAAGGCAGAGAAAGGATAGAAGTTGAAGTGATGCACTTTGAGGATGGAGGAAGTGGCCACAAGTCAAGAAACAGACAGCCCCTAAAAGCTGGAAAAAGCAAGAAAAAGATTCTTCCCTAGACACTCCAAAAGGCACTAGGTCTTGCCAATATCTTGATTTTAGCCCCATAAAACTCATTTTAGACTTCTGACCTCCAGAACCATGAGAATTAATTTGTGTTGTTTAAAGATACTGAATTTGTGGTGATTTGTTAGAGCAGCCAATAGGTAGTGAATACAGGATCCAAACAACGATTTTGATTTGAGTCTCATCATTTTAATTTTACATTGTACTAGAGGGTCACACCAAGGCAATGAGGCAAGAAATATAAATAAAAGGTATCGATCAAAAGAGAAGTAATGCTATCTCTATTTGTAGATAACATGATCTTGAATATAGTAAATCCTAAGATGCTCTGGTTTTTCTTCAGATTGTATAAATCTTTCTCCTTTTAGTAAATCCTAGGAAGTCCATTAATAAACAGTTCAGCAAGATTGTAGGACAAAACCAACATACAAAAATTTTATTTCTATACACTAGCAATGAACAATCTGAAAATAAAATTATGAACATAATTCCATTCCATTTATGACAGCATCAAAATGAATAAAACATTTGGGTATAATGTAACAAAAGTGCTAAGACTTGTACTCTGAAACTATAAAATATCACTGAAAGGAATTAAAGAACTAAGTAAGTGGAAAGACATCTTATGTTTCATGAATCAGAAAATTTAATATTGTTAAGAGGGCAATACTCTCCCAATTGATTCACAGAGCCAACGTAATTCTTATCAAAATCTGTCTGGCTTTTTGAAGAAACTGAGAAGCAAATCCTGAAATTCATATAGAAATTCAAAAATAGCCAAAATAATCTTGAAAAAAAAACAACAAAACTGGATAACTCGCTCCTCCTAACTTCAAAACATACTAGAAAGCTACAAAGATTAAGACAGTTTGATAGTGGCAGATCTTGAGAGATACATATCAATGGAACAGAACTAAGAATCCAAAAATAGAACCTCTAATTTAGGTAAATTAATTTTTGATGAGAGACAATTCAATGGTGAATGAACAGTCTTTCTAAAAAATGGCAATGGATAACTGGATATCCACATAAAAAAATAAAGTTGGATTCCCATCTTATACTATATACAAAAAATAAGACAAAATCAATCATAAACCTAAAACCAAACCATAAACTAAAAAGTAAAAGTTAAAAATACAATAAAACTCTTAGTCATAAACCTAAGTGTAAATCCTCGTGACCTTGGATTAGGCAATGGTTTCTTAAATAAGACACCAAAAAGCACAAGTAACAAAAGATGAATCAGACTACATTTAAAGTTAAAACTTTTATGCTGCATACCACCAATGTAGTGAAAGACAACCCACAGAATGAGAAAAAATATTTAGAAATCATATATATCTGCTAAGGGACTTGTACCCAGGTTATGTAAAGAACTCTTACAACCCAATAACAAGACAATCCAATTTAAAAATGGGTAACGGATGTGAATAGACATTCCTCCAAAAAAGATAACAAATGGTCAACAAGCACATGAAAAGATGTTCAAAATCATTAGTCATTAGCAAAATGCAGATTGAAACCACAAGGACATACCATTACATACCTACAGGATGGCTATAATCATTAAAAAGACAGATAATAATAAGCATTGATAAGGATGTGAAGAAATGAGAACCATCATAGATCAGTGGTTGGAATGAAAAATGCTGCAGGTGCTTAAGGCATCAGTTTGGCAGTTCCTCAAAAAGTTAAGCATAGAGTTAGCATATGACCAATAATTTCATTCTTAGACACATATTCAAGAAAAATGAAAACACACATCCACACAAAAATTTGTACACAAATTTCACAGTAGCATTACTTATAACAGCCAAAAAATTAACTAATGTATAATAAGTAAAACACAGCATAACCATACAATGCAATACCATTCTGCAACAAAAAGGACTGAGTACTAATGTAAGTAACAACATGGATGAACCTTTACAACATTTTGTTAAAATGAAAGCAGCCAACTGTAAAATCCCATATATTTTATGATTCCATTTATATGAAATGTCCAGAATGCACAAATTTAAAGACACAGAATTACATTAGCAGTTGCTTAAAGGGAGACCAGGGGGATAGGAGGAAATGGGGAGTGACCATTGCTAGGTACATAATTTCTTTTAGGGGTGACAAAATGTTCTAAAATTAGATTGTGGTGATAGCTGTATAACCCTGTGAATATAATTTAAAAACATGGCATTGTACAACACTTTAATGGGTGAACTGTATGTAAATTGTATCTCCAGAAAACTGTTAGAGGAAAATAAAGAAGTATAGTAAAAATGCCAAATAACTAATATGGAATCCTTCAAATGTTCAATTATCCCAAAAGAGCCAGGAAAATATGAAGATAGGAAGAAAAAAGAGTTGGGACAAATAAAACAAATACTAAAATAACAGACCATTCAATCATATCGATAATTACATTAAATGTTAATGGACTCCAATTAAAAGGCAGATATTGTCGGATTTTTTAAAAACAAGAACCAAATGCATACTACAAAAGATATACTTTAAATACAAAGAATCAGAAAAGTTGAAAGTAAAAGGATTCAAAAGAACATACCAAACAAGGAGTAAGAAGATTAAGAAGGTTGGGGCAGGTATATTCATTTCAAAGGAAGTAGACTTTATTACGAGAGAGAGAGAGAGAGAGAGAGAGAGAGAGAGAGAGAGAGAGAGAGAGAGAGAGAGGAACATTCCATAATGATAAAAAGTTAATTCACCAGGAAAAATGACATTGATAAATGTATATGAGCTTAATATTATGGCTGAAAAATACATAAAGTAAAAATTTCCAGAATTTTAATGACAGAAAGACAAATTCACATAGTTGGAGATTTTAATACTCTTCTCTCAACGACTGATTAAACCAGATTTACAAAACCAATATAGAAGGTCCAAAAACACTACCAATAACTTTGAACTGATATTTATAGAACACTACACTCAATTGCAGAATACACATTCTTTTCATCAAGACATACACAATTCAAAGAAAAAATCACAAACGAAATCATAAAATACTTTGAACTGAATTAAAATTTTAAAAACAATATGTCAAAATTTCTGAAATGCAGCTAAAGCAGTATTGAGAGAAAATGTACACCTTTAAATGCCAATATTTGAAAAGAAGAAAGGTACAGAATATCCAAAGAGTCTATCTATCTCAAGAAATTGTAAAAAAAAGTGCAAAGAAAACCCAAAGTAAAAGGAAGGAAATAATAAGAGCAAAAGTCAGTGATAGAAAAACAAACGATAGAGAAAATGAATAAAAGAAAAAGTTGAGTTTTATAAAAGATTAACAAAATTGATAAACATCTATTCGCAACATCAAAAATGAAACAGGCAATATCACTACAGACCTTAAATACACCAATGACCATATCTGCCAACAAATTCGACAATTTACATGAAATAGACAAATTCCATAAGAAATGACTTATTAAAACTGACATGACATAGACTAAAATATCCTAATAGCCCTAATTCTATTAAAGAAATTGAATTCCTCATCAAATGAAGTCTCACAAAGAAAACCACAGGTTTGGATGGTTTCACTGGCTAATTCTCTCAAATATTTAAGGCATAACTAATTCCAGTTAAATACAAACTCTTCCAGAACAGAAGAAACATTTACCAACTCAAAGCAAAACCTGATCAAGAAAACTACGGGCTAATACTCTTCATGAGCAATACGTAAAAATCCTTAATGATACACTAACAAATGGAATTCATCAATATATAAAAAATATGATACCTCATGGTCAAGAGAGCTTTATTCCAGCAATGCAAGGTTGTTTTTGTTTAGTTTTGTTTTTTCAGGGTACTAAGGCAAACAATGCCACCTAGAATCTTTATTTAAACAGGAATCAGACTTGGACAGAAGTGACAGTTTGACAGCAAAAATTATTTCTTTTGGAAATGCCAAGCCATTGCCCTGCCTCACAGCCAACAGCCCAAAGCACATATCACTATCAGCTCTCCAGCATCACAGTCCTGCCCTGCCTGCCTAGGCTGAGCCAGAACTTCCTGACCCTGCATGAAAGGGGACAGGGAGGGCACAGGGAACTCAGCTTCAGCACAACCAGATGGACCACAGCCTCTTGGCTAAGCAAGCTCTTCTACCCTCACTGGTACCCTCTGAGGTCACTGCCTCTAGTGTCATATCTGAGCCAAACTTAATCTCCCAAGGAGGGTAGGGATGGAGGCTTCAAGGAGAGTTAAGGGAAGTCAGCCAGGCTCATGGTCTCCACACCACATACAAAAGCCCAGGGACCTGACTCTCCTGATCTTGCCCCACCATTCCCTCCCAAAAGGGGTCAGTATATCTTCTGACAACCAGGTAGAATGGCCTCTTTGATGAAGGAAAAGACAACCAGGATCCCTAAGCGTTTGCCTCACTTGCCTTTGGTGAAGTATTTGTAGAAAATGTCCTCTCCTGGCTGCATGGTAGAGGGCAAGACGTTCTCCCCGGCCAACAGTGACACAAAGAACGCAAACAAGATTATCCATAGACAGAAAGTGAAATAGGCCAGGATCTCTAAGAAAGGATAATATTCTTCCATAAAAAAACTGAAATGCTAAGTAATGATTTACCACCACTAGCCCACAAGACAGAATGATGAAGGGGAAGTTCTGGAGGAGGCCAAAGTCGACGACGGTGAAGAGGCACATGCCAACCATGCATTTGGGGAAGCACTCAAAAACAAGGAGGCCAATCAGCACAGCTGTGGAGAACCAGATCCTGTATTTTATGATCTTACTGGTGACCACTATATACACTTCTATCAGTACACCAAGGTAAGAGAGTCCAGTGGCCACACTGGCAAATATGATGAAGACCTGGATGAAGAGCAACAGCCAGCTCAGCATACAGATATACAGAGGGGCCTGCATATTCGGGCTCCAGGGACACAAAGCCACCCTCAAGGTTGTTTTTAACATTAAACAAATAACTCATCACCATTTACTATATCATTGCAGAAGAGCTCTATCACAGAAGTAATCTAAGAATCCCCCTAACTTTCTCAAAACTCTTTGATGGCTCCCCATACCCACATACAAGACAGAAACCTTAACACAGCAGGGAGGCTCCTTTCATAACCCTGCCCCTGCACAGTAACCACATCTCTGGTTATCAACCCCCAATTTATGCACCCTAGATTCCCACTACAATGGCCATGTCCTCCACCTAAGATGTGTACCAGTCCTCTCCTTCCTTCTACTCACAAATTCCAAATAAGCACCTCAGCTGAGTTCTTCAGAAAGCCTTTCTTGATTTAATCAGGTTGATTTCATTACTTTGCAGTCCCACTACAATTTCTGTAACCCTCAATTATAAGAGGTATTACCATTATTTCTTTGTTTTTCTCTCTATTCAATTATCATTCCTATGGAGCAGAAGCCAAATCCTTCTACCATATTAACAAAATTAAGAATAAAAATCATATGATCATTTTAATAGATGCAGAAAAATCAGACAATCATCCTACAATACACATTTGTAGGAAAAAAAAAACAAGTAAATTAAGAATTAAAATAAATTTCTTCAAGTAAATAAAGGTCTTTAAGAAAAACCTACTACTAGCACCACATTTCACCAAGTAGTACAAACCTCAGTAACAATATTCAATACTTACATGTGTTTATTTATTTTTCACTGGTCCTCACAACCTTGTTTTGTTTTGTTTTTGGGGGGGAGAAGCAGAGGGGAAAGCAGTAGGGAGCTGTTAATGTCCCAACTGGTAATACTAGCAACTCTGGGTCAGAAATGTTAAATCAAATACCTAAGTAAGAAAGCCAGTACCAGAATCCAGTCTTTGACCAAACGTACTTTTCCACTGTCATATGCTATCACTTCTCTTCAGGCTCATATCACAATGGACAATTAATCAGTCCCTCCCACAAACCATACTTTGGTATCCTTATCAAAGACTTTCTAGCTATGCCACTTGTTTAAGAATATTAAAGCAAACGATAAAATATTCAAAGAGCTATTATATTTCATTAGTTGATAAAAAAGAATAAGTGACACTAACATGGAATGAAAATTTTTAAATCCCACATTTAGAAGAACCTCAAATCCCCTTTCCTCAAAATGGCTGTGCCACACACAGAAAAGGGCACAACCACTGCTCAATAATCTTTCTCTTAATAAGTCTAAAAATGCAGCAAATAAACAGGTAAGTCAAGGCCTTTTTTATTCTTTCTCTCTAATCTGCTACCAGTCAATGTCTTAATTGAGCAGCTGTCAGGGGGGAACTTAGGACCACAGCTTAACTGAGAAACCAGATGACATGGCAACTTATGAGTTTCTGATTCACATGAATTTTTCATGCAGGAAAATATGAATGCTGTCTTAACACCCTTTCCATCAGTGATATACCCAACAACCAGCAAATTCCATAATGAGGTTGGATTTGCTTCTTTACTACACAACATGCACTTCACTTCAAAGTACACAGGAAAACCCAAGTCTCTTCAAATAGTCTGTTAACAGAGCTACCAAAAAAACATAGGATTTTTCTTTAAACTAGCTTTGCCACCCAGCAGCCCACAGACCAATCATTTCCATGCATCCTCTTT
Source organism: Eidolon dupreanum (assembly GCA_028627145.1). NCBI lineage: Eukaryota > Metazoa > Chordata > Mammalia > Chiroptera > Pteropodidae > Eidolon > Eidolon dupreanum. Next base: position 88,232,385 of record CM053502.1, on the reverse strand, counting down.
TGTTTTTTGTGTTCCCTAATGGTGAACATTCAACTATGAGTCATCATTTCTTAGGATAAAACATTAAACAATTAAGATAAAATAAGCCTTCTCCACAAATGAAGTTGTTTTCTATGTGAACATCCCAGGTCCTTATAAAGGGGTCCAAATGTTTCATAACACAGTGCCCTTTATACACAAGTTCCTAAAAGGCTCTGTGAATTTCTTATCTGACCTTAACTACTGTTGAAAGTCATTGACCACAGAAGTATCTCTCACTGACATTTATGGTGACTGAAGTAAAAATAAGAACCTCTTTTCTTCAAGAGACACAAAAAATTCAAAGGTCACTGGATAATACATTACCAAGTAGAGTGCATCAGTAAATATCTCAAATACTTCTGAACTCAAAATGTCTGCTTTCAACAATCTTTGGTAGTGTCCTATGACAATCACTGGATGACCTAAATTTTTAATCAAGTAGTTAACAAAACAGCTTTGGATAAGCCATTATAACGTCAAACTTCTCTTTAATTCTTCTCTTTTGAAGAATTCAAAAATGTTTGGCTAATGCCTTTAAAAATAAGTCCTTTTTAGATTTAATTCTTTTCCTACTGATCATCTAAAGAAAAAATAGGAAGTTATTACCAAGGTAATTTAGAACTCCTTCAAGTACATACCATGTAGCAATGCTGAGCAAACTATCAGACCAACACTTCTAACTTCACAATACCACCCTCGCATCTAATGGTGACAAGTCTTATTTTATGTATGTGTGTGTAATTTTCTTGAATTGGTCTTCATATAAACAAGGCTCTTCAACCCTTGTGCACTGGTGAGAATGTAAACTGGTGCAACCACTATTTAAAACAGTATAGAAGTTCCTCAAAAAATTAAAAAACAGAACTACTATATGATCCAACAATTCTATTCTGGGTATTAATCTGAAGGAAATAAAATCATTATCTCAAAAAAAATCTACACCCCCATGTTCACTGCAGCATATTTACTATGGCCAAGACATGGAAACAATTTAAGTATCTACTGGTAGAGGAATGGGTACAGAAAATGTGTTTTACATACAGAGAGAGAGAGTGTGTGAAAAATTATTCAGCGATGAGAAAGAAGGAAATCTTTGCCATCTGAGATAACACAGATCTACTTTGAAGGTATTATGCTAAGTAAAACAAGTCAGAGACAGAAAAATACTATATCTCCCCTATATATGGAATCTAAAAACAAAGACAAAAACATGAACTCATAGTTAAGAGAACATATTTGTAGTTGCCAGGAAGTGGGGGCTGGGAGAGGGAAAATGGGTGAAGTTAGTCAAAAGATACAAACTTCCAGTTGAAGATAAATAAGACCTGGGGCTGTAACTTACAGCATTGTGAGTATAGATAACAGTACTGTACTATATATTTGCAAGTTAATAAGAAAGATCTTAAAAGTTCTCATCACAAGGAGAAAAAAACTAACTTTTTGGTGATGGATGGTAAATTTATTGTGGTAATCATTTCACTATATATACATTTATCAAATCATTATGTTGTACATCTAAAACTTACATGTTACACGTCAATTATATCTCAAATTTTTTAAAAGGCTATTTACAGACATAATACACTTGACAATCTGCTGCATTCCCTCTCCTAAGCATTCATTACGTCCTACTGTGAAGAAGAATCTTGCAGAAAAATCTACAATCCTTGCCATGTAGAATTATGATAAATACTTAACAGCTCTCACATTTAATTATGAAACCATCATTATGCTTAGGTCCCCAGTAAGTGAGCCATTATGGAGAATATTGTCTGGTAAGAACAAAAAGGGAAACTGTCTATATATGTGAATGAAAAAAGAAATCATGGTGTGAATGAAAAAAGAAATCGTGGAGATAGATTCAGGGCTCAAAGCAAAAGCCATATTTGACTTAATTTTTCATTTAAATGAAAAAGCAGAACTTTTAAGTTGTCACTAATCTTAAAATTGCTCAAGAAATGTTTCTTCAACTTCATAAACCTGGTAAACATTTATTCTTAAATGATCAGTTGGGAAAGAGTAATAAGAGCGTCTAACTTAGTCCTCAGTAATCAAGAGAATCCCCTGCCCTCATGGAGGTTAGTGTATGTCATCCATGCAATCCATTTACCTATTTTGGACAAAAATCTGTCAGGATTCAACAAATGGTCTAAACACCACTTGTCCTGGACAGTTTGGTTTGTCTGTCTCCCAGAACAGATGGATGCCTTGTTCTAGTTAGACAGTTACTATATTCAGTCTAAGTCTTACTGCTTATCATTGAAAATGTTTGAAAAATCATTTTAGCTAAGGCAGATAGAAAAATCTGTGAAAACTAAAACTTTTCAACATTAACACCAAAACAGGTCATCATTAAAAATCAAAGAAATCAAAGTGTAAATTAAAGAATAGAATTTAAACCACACAAAATTTTCTTATGCTATTCCCTCCTTGAGTGCATTTTTTTAAGAAATGAGGCCAGATCCAGACTCAACAGGAAAGAGTGCCATGGACCAACTATTCCATTTCCATCAGTGACACTGGTGAGGAAAGGGGTGTGCGGAGCAGAACACATACAACATGTTTTATCCCTACTACCAATAGTTCAAAATAATGTTAGCAAGTTCAAAAAAAACAATGAAATGTTAGAATAAAGCTCCAGTTACCCAGATTTCATGAATACTAAGAAATATTTCCAAAATTTTGGAGGGCAAAAATCACACATCATACTACCTAAGCTCCATAGCCCTATCCAACTCCCTCTTCAGCTTCAGCCAGAGGAGAGTAGACTTCATCTGCACCCAGCATAAAATACTAGACCTTTCATAACTTATAAATGAAAATTTTAATAATAGTTTTAACCCCTTAAGTCTTACTTACTTCATCTGTGAAATGGAGAGTCATATCATACCAAAGGACTAATGTCAGGATTAAATCAAATAAGTGTGTAAACATCTTGGGCCAGTGCTTTTCACTGTACCCTAAATAAATTACACTATTATCCTACTTATACCTTTTGTCATGTTGTCCCCTCTGTGTGGACAACATGCCTGTTCTTCTCCTTGCTTCTCCCTATCTGAAACACATCATTCTTCAGTCTTCTTCAAGTCATTCTTGATGCCTGCCTTATCTATAATACCACAAAGGCTTTCCTCATCTTTAATACCCAATTGTTTACTGCCTGTAACATTCATCACGTTATTTAACAAGACAATGCTCTGAATTTTAGTTAATATTTCATTAGCATACAGAAATATAAATCTTGAGCAGAGGAGAAACTCCCAAGTCTTCACAGAGTATCATCTCATCCTTCTACATCCACTTCAACACCTATCAGTGCTTTACAGAAACTAAAACAACACTAAGGAAATAAATGCCATATGAATGAATTACCAAATAAAAGCACAGAAATTACAAGCTGTTCTGTTTGGGAAAAAAAAAATGAAAAAGATAGCTGAGGTGGCTCTTAAAAATACAAAAGAGCAAATTTATGACATGTGCTATAATTAATATAGTTTACCTAAAAAAGTTTTTTTTTTTTTTAACAGCAGAAAATAATAGCTTTATTGGAAGGAAAAGTAAAACAACAGTACACTTCCAGACATGGAAGCGGGCCTGAGCAAGGGTGGTTCAAAGACGAAGATTTTTAAGAAACTAAATGAATGTCCTCTGAGCATTATATAGGACTGCAAATAAGTTACAAACAAGGAAGGACATAATGCAATCAATTCCATAATCAAAATGATGCCTTCTACAACATTAGCCACTTCTAAAGAGAATATAATATTTGACAGACATTCTTAGCTCAGAATTAGGATTCTTCTTTTCTCTAATTCACTGTATTTCTAAGGTGTCAGTCAGTAGGGGAAGTGCAAGTTCATGAACACTGTAGTCACAAAATAATGCCTAACAAATTTTGAAATTCTGGAAATTATTTTAAAATTAAACTCCTGAATATTAACCATAAAAACCACTGGAGCCCATTGTTTATAAATTATTCTACATCATATATACTCCATAAAACTGTCAACTCTCTTATCTCAAATTCTTTTGTCATAGGTAGCTCCAAATAAATTATAAACATGTATCCATTTTAAAGGCAGGAAAATAAATCAATATTAATCAAAATTCATATAACAATGAAGTAAAGCTGCTACTTTCTAAAATGTTACCCAACTGAAGTACAAGGCCAATCTCATGAACCCAGCAGCCGCTCATCAATTCAGTCTTCATCTATTGTTCATCCCAAAGCCTCATCTGCTGACGTGCAGGCTGCTGCTATCATGACCTTCCCCAATAAGTAAACCTTTTTAGTCTGTGGCCATCAGAATTATTGGAAAATAGTTAAGGCCCTGGAAATTATATACTTCTAAGACAATTTAAGGTACAGTTTTGTCTGTTAACAACTACAGACAAGCATAGCTACAAATAGTATGGGGGAGGAGGGTAGAAACAGGGGGATCAACAATAGGAAATGCTTTATAGAGGTCTAGTTCAAACTGTCAAATATAGACTACTCAGATAAAATTACTCTAAGCAAAAGTAAGTCATGACTGCTTGTCTTTAATAAAAAGAACTGAGACAGATAGAACCTAAGTGTAATACTCAAATTTTCTCTGTTCTGCTTAAAAAGTGCTTCTATATATATTACCATATTTGAGCCTTACAACACTTCTGAATAGCAGGTAATATTTTTTTTTATAATTAAGGGAATTGGGATGTGAAGAGGTTGTCTTATCCAAGGTAACAAAGCTAACGAGTGGTAGATGTTAACCTGGACTTTCTGGCTCCAAAGACAACAAGATGTCTTCCTGAAGTAAAAGCTAGAACATGTGCATTGGAAATGTGGTTGATCTGCTCTCAAAGAAACAGAATTTTTTTTTTCAATAACAGATATATGAACAATTACATGCCAACAAATTCAACAACCTATAAAAAATGAATAAATTCCTAGAGCCAAACAAACTACCACAACTGAATCATGAAAAAATAAAAAATGTGAACAAACCAATTACTACTGAAGAGATTGAATCAGTAATCAAAAACCTCCTAAACAAATAAAACTTCAGGACTAGATGGCTTCACTGATCAATTCCACCAAACATTTAAAGAATTTAATGTCAACCCTTCTCAAACTCCTCCAAAAAAAAAAGAGAGAGAGAAGGCACACTGCCAAATTCATTTTATAAGGCCAGCATTACCTGATACCAAAACCAGACAAGGACACAAGAAAATTACAGACCAATATCCCTGATTAACACAGATGCAAAAATCCTCAAAATATTAACAAACAGAATTCAACAATCCATTAAAAGGATACACGTTAATCAACTGGGATTTATGCCAGAAATACAAGGTTAAACATCCACAAATCAATGTTACCCGCCACATTAACAAAATGAAGGATAAAAATCACGATTATCTCAATAGATAAAGAAAAACATCTGAGATCCATTCATGAATACCTCTCACTCACCCTGAAGACTCCCTTAGACCCCACCCCCACCTAACTCTAGCACTGCTTGAGGCTTTTTTGGCCGCTAGTGGGCAGAGGGTGTTAGCCCACACTGCAGATTTTCTTAGACAATTCTCAGGGATCTATGGGCGCCAGAAGGGCAACAGTGCACTCTGAGCCTTTTGAGTGGCCCCAGGCTGAGCACTGGGGCCTAATTTGAATCTGCACTAAACTGGTGGACACGACTCGCCCCATCTTGGAGACTCCCTGACATCCCACTTCACCCAACTCGCATACCACTCAAGGCTCTTTCAGTGACTGAGCCAAACGGGCAGCTGGCAAGTGATGTCAGGACTCAGGATGCCCTGGGCCTTTTGTAGAGCTGCCCCAGGCCTGGTACTGGTGGCAGCTATCCTCAGTCTGCAACGTAGCCTCTGTCACACACCCCAAGGTTCAGCACAGGCAGAGACCAAAGATGAATCACTGTGTAACTCCTACTAGGTAGCCCCAGGCAGGTCACAGGCAGCAGCTGACCTTGGTCTGCAGGGAAGCCACTCCCAAGAGGCTCCAAAACCAATACAACAGGTGGCCAGTCAGGTGACAACAGAGCACCACGCAATTATCCTACAAATGGCACTCCCGAAGTGTAGTCTCGGTAAGCACTAGAGCACACTGGGACAAATACCGCTCTGTGGGGGTCAAACCCCACATAACAGCTTATACACTGTGGTTGTGGCCAATCCTCACAGCAGTAAGCCTGAGGGTCAATCCTACCCACTGATGTGTCAACAGCGATCAAGGCTCAACTACAACAGGAGGGCATACACAACCCACACAAGGGATACTTCGGGAGCATCCAGCTCAGGAGACCAGGAAGACTATGCCACTGGGCCCCACAGGACACCTGTTACATAAGGCCACCCTGCAAAGACTAAGAGATATAGCAGATCTACCTAATATATAGAAACAAACACAGGCAGCCAAAATGAAGAAACAAAGAAACATGCACCAAATTAAAGAACAGGAGAAAACTCCAGAAAAAAAAAAAAAAAAAACACTAAATGAAATGGAGGCAAGCAATCTAGCAGAGTTCAAAATAGTTTTATACAGATGCTCAATAAACTTAGGGGAAGAATATATGATCTCAGTGAGAACTAAATCAGAGAGCATAAAAACGAACAAAGAAACCATAAAAAAAGAACTAGTCAGAAATGAAGAATACACTAGAAGGAATTAACAGCAAATTAGATGAAACAGAGGGTCTAATCAGCGACTTGGAAGACAAGGTAGCAGAAAACACCAAATTGCAACAGCAAAAAGAAAAAAGAATCCAAAAAGAATCCAAAATAATGAGGATAGGTAAAGAGACCTCTGGGACAACATCAAATTTAACAACATTCACATCATGGGATGCCAGAAGGAGAAGAAAGAAAGGATTAAGAACCTATTGAAGAAATAATAACTTCCCTAACGTGGTGAAAGAAATGGACATATAAGTTCAGGAAGTGCAAAGAGTCCCAAACAAGATGAACCTAAAAAGGACCACCCAAGACACATCATAATTAAAATGCCAAAAGTTAAAGACAAAAAGAGAATTAAAAAGCAACAAGAGAAAAAAGCAATTAGTTACCCACTACAAGGGAGCTCCTACAAGACTATGAGCTGATTTCTCAATAGAAACTTTGCAGCCAGAAGGGACTGACACAAAATACTCAAAGTGATGAAAAACAATGACCTACAACCAATACTACTCTATCCAGCGAGTGTATCATTTAAAATTGAAGAACAGATAAAGAGTTTCCCAAACAAGAAAAAGTTAAAGGAATTCATCACCACTCAAACAGTATTACAAGAAATGTTAGAGACTTCTTTAAAAGGAGGAAGAAATAAAAACAAATATGAATAAAATGGCAATATCTATATACCTATCAATAACCACTTTAAATATAAATGAATTAAATATTCCAATCAAAAGACATAGGGTAGCTGAATAAGAAAACAAGACCCATTTCATATCGAAAGACACACAGAGACTAAATAGTAAAGGGATGAAAAAAGATATTTTGTGCAAATGGAAAATGAAAAAAAAGGCTGGGGTAGCAGTATTTATATCAGACAAAATAGACTTAAAAACAAAAGCAAACATAAAAGACAAAGGATGTTTCATAATAAAAAGATCAATCCAACAAGAGAACATAACCCATGTAAACATTTATGCGCCCAACATAGGTGCACCTAAATACATGAAACAAATATTAACCAACATAAAAGGAAAGAATGATAGTAATACAGTCATCTTAGGAAACTTTAAAACCCCACTGAATCAAGGGGACAGACCTTCCAGACAGAAAAATAAACAAGAACACAGCAACCTTAAATGACACACTAGACAAGATGGATTAATTGATATTTTTAAAGCATTTCACCCCAAAGCAGCATAATATAAATTCTTTTCAAGTGCATACAGAACATTTTCCAAGGCAGACCACATATCAGGTCATGAAACAAGTATCCATAATTTAAGAAGACTGAAGTCATCTTGAGCATCTTCTCCGACCACAACAGTATGAAACTAGAAGTTTACAAGAAAAAAACTGAAAAACACAAACACACGAAAGCTAAATAACATACTATTATAAACAACGAATGGGTTAACAATAAGATCAAGAAAGATATCATACGATACCTTGAAACAACTGAAAATGAAAATAAAATGACCCAAAATCTATGGGACACAGCAAAAGCAGCCCTAAGAGGGAAATTCATAGTAATACAGGCCTACCTTAAGAAACAAACAAACAAAAAAATCAGATAAACAATCTAACCTTATACCTAAAGGAATTAGAAAAAGAACAGTAAACAAAACCCAAAGTGAGTAGAAGGAAAGAATAAAGATCAGAGCAAAAAAAAAAAAAAGAAAAAAGAAAAAGAAATAGAATCTAAAAAACAATACAAAAGATCAATGAAACCAAAAGCTGGTTCTTTGAAAAGATAAAATTTATAAACCTTTAACCAGACTCATCAAAAAAAAAAACAAAACTGACAATTACCACAGAAATACAAAAATTATAAGATACTACGAGCAATTATATGCCAGCAAATGAGACAATCTGAAATGTATAAATTCCTAGAAATATACAATCTTACAAGACTGAATCAAGAAGATACAGAAAATAGGAACAGATTACTGCTACTAAAACTGAATCAGTAATCACGAAGCCCCCAAAAAACAAAATCCTGCACCAGATGGCTTCACAGCTGAATTTTATCAAACAAAGAATTATCACCTATCCTTCTCAAGCTACTCCAAAAAACTCAAGAGAAGGAAAGGCTCCCAACCTCATTTTAGGAGGCCACCACTACCCTGATTCTAAAGACAAAGATATTACCAAAAAAGAAGATTACAGGCAGATATCCCTGATGAATACAGATGCAAAAATCCTCAACAAAATATTAGCAAACCAAATTCAGCAAAACATTAAAAAGATCATACACCATAGTAAAATGGGATTTTTTTCTGGGAAACAAGTTTGGTTCCATATCTGTAAATCAATTAACATGATACACCACATAAACAAAATGAAGGATACAAATATATGATTATATCAATAGATGCAGAAAAAGGATTCAACAAAATCCAGCATCCATTTATGATAAAACGCAGCAAAATGGGAATAGAGGGAACACAGGTCAACATTAAATAAAGACCAAATAAGACAAACCCACAGCTAACATCATACTTGATGGTGAAATGCTAGAAGCATTTTCCTTAATATCAGGAACAAAACAAGATATCCACTTTCACCACTTTTATTCAATATAGTATTGGAAGGCCTAGCTACAGCAATCAGACAAGAAAAAGAAATAAAAAGCATCCAAACTGGAAAGGAAGAATAAAACTGTCATTATTTGCAGATGACATACTATTTATAGAGAACTCTAAAGATTCCGCAAAAAAAAAAACTATTAGAATTCAGCAAAGTAGTAGGATATGAAATTAATATTAATAAATCAGGTGTAGTTTCATACATCAAAAACAAATTATCAGAAAGAGAAATTAAGAAAACAATCCCATTTATAACTGCATCAAAAAGAATCAAATACCTAGGAATAAATCTAACCAAGGAGGTAAAAGACTTGTACCTGGAAAATTATAAAACACTGAAGAAAGAAACTGAAGAAGATACAAATAAATGGAAGCATATGCTGTATTCAGGGATAGGAAGAAATAATATCGTTATAAAATGTCCATACTAACCAAAGCAATCTATAGATTCAAGACAACCTAATGGCATTTTCCACAGAGCTAGAACAAATTATCCAAAAATTTATACAGAACCATAAAAGACCCTGAACAGCCACAGCAATCTTGAAAAAGAAGAACAAAGTTGGAGGTATCACAATACATGAAATCAAACTATACTACAAAGCTGTGGTGGTCAAGGTAGTATGGTACTAGCATAAAAACGAACACACAAATCAATGGAACAGAACAGAAAGCCCAGAGGTAAATCCATGCCTATGTGGTAAATTAATCTATAACAAAAGAGGCAAAAATATGCAATGGGGTAAAGACAGTCTCTTCAATAAAGAGTACTGGGAAAACTGGACAGATAACATGCAAAAAATGTAAAACTAGACCACCTTCTTACACTGTATACAAAAACAAACTCGAAATGGATTAAAGACTTAAATGTGAGACCTGAAACCATAAAATTCCCAGAAGAAAACATAGGCAACAAACTCTCTGACATTGCTTAGTAATATTTTTTCTGATGTATCTCCTTGGGCAAGGGAAACGAGATAAACAAATGGGACTACATCAAACTGAAAACTCTGCACAGCAAAGGAAATCATCAACAAAAGGAAAAGATAATATACTGAATGGGAGAACATACTTGCTGATAATACATCTGATAAGGGGTTTATGTCAAGATTTACAAAGAACTCACACAACTCAACACATACAAAAACAATAACTAACAATATAGTTAAATTAAAAAATAGGCAGAGGACCTGAACAGACATTTCTCCAAAGAGGACATACAGATGGTCAACAGACATACCAAAAGATGCTCAAAGGCACCACTAATTATCAGAGAAATGCAAATTAAACCACAATGAGATAACACCTCACACCTGTCAAAGCATCATCATTAAATCAACAAACAACAGGTGTTGCTGAAGATGTGGTGAAAAGATAATCCCCATGCATTGTTGTTGGGACTGCAAATTGGTGCAGCCACTATGAAAAAGTTTGGAGGTTCCTCAAAATATTAAAAATAGAACTAACATATAACCCAGCAATTCCACTTCAACATATTCAAAGAAATCCAAAAGACTAATTTGAAAGATATAGGCACTCCTATGTTCCTTGCAGCATTATTTACAGGAGCAGGATATGGAAGCAACTAAGTGTCCATCGACAGACAATTGGATAAAGAAGATGTGGTACATATACACAATGGACTACAACTAGGGCATTAAAAAAAAAAAAATGAAATCTTACTATTTGCAACAATATGGATGGACCTGGATGGTATTATGCTAACTCAAGTAAGTCAGACAAAGAAAAGATAAATACCATATGATCCCACTTATATATAAAATCTGTAGAGCAAAATAAAGGAACAAGCGTATCAGAAACAAGACTCAGAGAACAAACTGATGGTTCCCAGATGGAAGCAAGGTTGAGGGATTGGGTGAAAAGGGGGAAGAGATTAAGAAGTACAAACTGGTGGTTATAAAACAGTCAAAAGGATATAAAGTACAGCATAGGAAATATAGTCAATAATGTTGTAACAACTATGTATAGTGCCAGGTGGGTACTAAATGAGTCAGGAGGCATCACTTTGTAAATCATATAAATGTCTCAACACTATGTTGTATACCTGAAACTAATATAAAATAATGAATGTCAACTGCAAAGAATGTCAATTGAAAAGAAAAATTTTTTAAAAATTAAAAAAAACTAATCTCATTTACAATTGCTTCAAAAATAATAAAATACCTAGGAATCAATTTAACCAAAGAAGAGAAGTATTTATATACTATACAACACTAATGAAATAAATTGAAGACACAAATAAAAGGAAAGATATTCCGTGTTCATCGATTGGAAGAATACTGTTAAAATGTCCATACTACCCAAAACGATCTACAGAGTCAATGTAATCCCTATCAAAATTCAAATGGCATTTTTCACAGAAATAGAAAAAAATATTAAAATTTGTATGAAACCAGAGAAGACCCCAAGTAGCCAAGGCAATCTTGAGAGAGAAGAACAAAGCTAGAGGCATCACAATTCCTTGTTTCAAACTATATTACACAGCTTTGGTGATCAAAACAGTATGGTACTCTAGCATAAAAAAGATACACGGATCAATGGAACAGACTAGAGCCCAGAAATAAACTCACGTATATATGGTCAAATTTGACCATTAATGAATACATGATAAAGAAGTGTTCATCAATGAATGAATGGATACAGACGTGGCATGTGTATGTACACACACACACACACACACACACACACACACACACACACATGCAGAAAGGAATATTATTCAGCCATGAGAAAGAAGGAAATCCTGCCATTTGTGACAATATGAATAGACCTTAATGGCATTATGCTAACTGAAATACACCAAAGGTAAATACTGCATGGTGTCATTTATATGTGGAATCAAAAAAAAAAAAAAAAGTAAAAAAAGTCAAATTCATAAAAAGAAAGAGTAGAAAACTGGTTGCCAGTGGCTTAGGAGTTGGGGAAATAGAGAAAGGTTGGTAAAAGGGTACAAAATAATAATACTAGGTACATGAATGAAGTCAGTGTGATATGCCCAATGCTATCCCCGGTAGCATATCACTTCCTTCTAACTCTTCCAGTCTACAGAAATGACAGCGCAGTAACTGGCAAACTCAAAAATGTTTGCAGCAGAGCACAGTAAACCCAAAGAGCCAATTAAACATTAATAACTGCTCAAGAAGTAAACACACTGGTCTTCAAAGCACTATACAGAGGACTGTTCTAATTCAACAGCTTAACCTTTTATAACTTTCTCTTATCTGGTTTAACAAATTGGTTTCATTCACAGTCAGCAAATATTAAATATACAGTTAGAAAAGTTGGACAGCAATACAAGCCATTCAATTTCAAATCAACAAATATAAATATATATCATGATGAGTTTTATAATCAATGCCTCACTTTTTCAGTCAATATGTGGGAATGTAGGCTTTTGTTATATAATTGCAAATTTAAATTTTCTAAGAAAACTACCCTCTACTGTCAGAAGCCATCCTCTCTTATGAGCCTAAAACCTCAAGGACAGATTTCAAAGCCATAAAATACTCCACAGTCTACCCAAACACTGGTCTGTTTTAAGTCTTATTCAAATCTTTGTGCACTTCGAATCTAACTCTTCCTACTACATCTTGGCGTTCTGTTGAGAAGTCTTGAAGGCCCTCAGTATCTGTTAGAAACTATTTACACTTTACCAACCTCCCCTGGGAAAATATGCCCCAAAAGGTTCTTCTGGCATAAAATTGCATGTGTTTATCAGTGAAGATGATGCCGGACTGAATCAGGGATTGGTGCTCCAGCCTAAGTCAGCCATGGACTAACAGGACACCAGTGGTAACTGTACATGGATTGGGAACAGATCTATTCAAACAGACCCTCCCATAAACACTAGGGTATAGAAAAAGAAGATCACTAGAGTTTAGGCAGTACTCTAAGTGATTCTAAACTCTTCATGAGGACTAGATATTCTAACCTGGGAAGTATTAGGATACTGAAGTGTATGCAATTTAACAAGCAGACAATATCCTATACTACCGCACACCCCCATTCCTGAAGGTATGTATCTATTCTGCATAACTCTAAAAAAGTCTATCTGATACAACTGATCTACTTCTCTAGACACACCAACATGTTCACTCATTACACCATGGACCTAGTCATTGATTGAACAGCCAAGCTTTCACACAAACCATTATGCTCCTCTGGCGGTGGGAGCAGGTAAAGTTGAGGTTAAACCCTTCCCATTACCTAAAAATCTCTCTCATCACAATAATCCATAATAATCCTAAACTGTTTCATAACTCATCTCTTTCAAGACAACTTCTCCAGCTGATCCAAATAATATTAAATTACTCCTTTACTCTGTAACTCCTCCATATGTTTAGTCAGTTCTATAAATCATACATGTCAATGAACGTTAGAGATTCGGTTCAACCGATAGTAAACAAAAATTACTTCATGCTAAACATCTGAAATTTGCTCAGCCTCAATTTTACTATTAGAGACCATCATTCCCACACGATTTGATTGGTATATTTATTTATAATTATTTCTATAGTACTATATTATTCATGTTCACTCACAAAAGGTATTTGTCTCCCAATACAAGGCAAATAAAGTCTTTATCATATCTATTTTTTATGTTTCCACAAAACCCAGCAGTATTTTATCCTCAACAAGTGAACAATGTTTATAAACATAATATTTATCCTAATCATATATGAAGGACTTTTGAAAGCAAGATTTTTTTTACTTACTCTTTTATTCTCGATTTTCTAATACAGTTGCATAAACATGTAAAAAGGATTGTATTAGGTACATTATTTGCCATATTAACATTATTAGATATATCCTCACAAAATTACTGCATGTAAATAAGAAATATGTATATTTCATTATTTACAAAACACAAAGGTATTAGGCAGTAAACAAAATGCTATCAAGAGAACAAAATCAGATTGTACCCTGAGGAGTTTAAAACTTAACAGACAACCTGAGGTAATTAGAAACAGTATGCATGTGGGGGTGGAGGATGCCCCTGACTAAAAGGACAGGGAGATAAAAGTGAAAGTCAGCAGGTGGTATCTGCTTCACTGAACAGGCGCAGTGATGAGTATGATCTGAAGCAGTCACACAAAGCTAAATATGTTGAATATGGAAAGAAAGAAGTATCTAGAAACAGAATTTTAGATTTGTAGAAAGGAGAGTAATATGGATCCAAAAAGAATGCTTCTACATTAAGCCATGCAAGCAAACTGACAAAAAATAATAGAGAAGAAACTGAACCAATACTAAGGTTCACACAGGAAGGACTAGGTCTAAAGAGGGAGAGAGGAAAAAACAGTGGGTTATGGATCATCCTCATGTGTTATGTCAGAGTTCAAGAGTGTAATGCAGTATCTAGCCTGAATATAAATATCATCATTTTACAAAGTTTCTATCCAGAAAGAAAATTCTTCCTATTTACTTCTCAAAAAGTGAGGCAGCAATAATTAAAGGCATATTAACTGTGTATATTCATAGTACATAAAATTTTACATATGCTCTCCCATTTTGAAATGCAACCCAGATTTTACATTAAGTCATTTCAGCCCCACAGCACTCCACCACCTGAAAAAAGAAAAGGTGTTGCTTTCATTTGACTAACAAAATCAGACATGGTACTTGCTCTCTTCTCTCTTCAAATTTTAACCTGTGAAGCAGGTATCCCCTGGTAAGAAAACCTAATGTCAAAATCAAATTCTTTACTCTTTCATTAGGTTTGAATCACTATCAAAGAATTATATAGCCAAAAAAAGTTGAATTAAATTATGGACACAAATTTCAAATGCTACAGAATCCAAACTCCCTCTGTGAAATCTTCCAAAAAGCCAGATTTAGATAACTGATATCAGAGGAGATCACCAGATCAGAAAGGTTAATTAATAATCTTCCACATCACAATCCAACGAGAATCCAAATGCCTCACCAAAGAACTATTACAGTTCTCCTGTGGACCTCAAACTTCTAATATTTTGCCTTGTAAACGGCACTTATTACTAATGTATTGGTTTTCGCTTTTTTAGACCAAACCATATATAACTGCAGAAGCGTCCAATCAGCATAAACCACCACAATTAAATGATACAATTTTGCGGCAGCCCAGTCCTCATACACACAAAAAAAAATTAAATTAAAAACTTGATATTTTAGAGATGGGAAAAAATGGCGTAGCGGATAGAAGCTTTGTTCACCTCTTGAGACCAAATCAAAGTTGTGAGAGAAACACGGAGCAAACAGCAAGGAAAGTCACCTGGGATCTAGACGAACAGAAGCACTACAACTAGGGAGCGAAGTATTAAGTCAAGCTGCAACAGCAGAAGGTAGGAGGGGCAATGACATCACGCTGCCCTGTTTCAAGCAGCCGAGTGGGACAGAGGCTATGACAGTGGCAGACAGGCAGCTGCAAACACCTCTTAAAGGGGCCATGTCCACAAGCAGATTTTCATGGTGACAGATCTGCTCACTCTGAGCTCCAGCGCCGGGCTGGTTGCATGGGGGGCACTAGGGACTTACAGGGGGACACTGAGTTGTCAGAATGAGGGCCGGGCAAAGGTCTCATCCAGGCAGAAGTGCTAGCAGTATCCATTCACTGTTCCTCTATTGAGCCTTCCCCAACTCCCAGTGTGCAGACACAGCGCCGCCATAGCTGAAATGTCATCAAACTGGATAACGAGGTACTCTGCCCAGAGGATTCCCTGAAATTCTGCCTCCTCCAACTCATGGCCCCACCCAAGCCACATCCAGGTGTGTCCTTGGCGAGTCTGGTGCTCCTTGATGAACAGCACCAAGACTTACACTGGTGGCAGCTGGCCTCAGTTTCTGGTATGGTTTCTTGAGGCAAGTATAAGCACAGCATCTGTGGATTGCTTGATGAATTCTTAACACGTGGCTCCAGAGGGGCACAGGGTGGGGTAAACTTGATCTGCAGCTGAACCCCTCTCAGGACTGTGCTAGCCAACACCTACTACACAAAGCCACGCTAATAATATGGGGAGACTTAGGAGCTTTGCTTAGTACAGAGACACAGAAAGGCAGCCAAAATGGGAAGACAAAGAAGCAGAAACCATATGAGAGAATAGAACAGAGATCCAGGAATAACAGTCAAGCAACCTAACAGATACAGAGCTCAAAACACTGGTTATAAAGATGCTCAATGAACTTAGGGGAAGAGCTGAACTCAATGAGAACTTTAACAAAAAGATTTAAAAAATCAAAATGGAAATGGAAATTATAAAAAGGAACCAGCCAGAAATGAAGAGTACATTATCTGAGATGAAGAGTATATTAGAGGGAATCAACAGAGTGGATAAAGAAGAGGATCGAACCACCAATATAGAGGATGGGGAAGCCAATGACAATCAGAATAGTTAAGAAAAAAGAAGCCAACATTATAATAATAATTTAAGAAGCCGATGGGACACAAATAAATGTAAAAAGAGCTGTGTCATAGGGGTACCTGAGGAAAACAAGAAGTTGAAGAGCTATCTGAAGAAATAATGATGGAAAACTTCTCTCACCTGTTGAAGGAAATAGACATACAACCCAGGAAGCTCAGAGAGTCCCAAGAAAGAGGAACCCTAAGAGGCCTACACCAAGACACATCATAATTAAAATGCCATAGGTTAAATACAAAGAGAGAATCTTAACAGCAGAAGAGAAAAGCAGATAGTTACCTACAAGAGAGCACCCATAAGTCTGGCAGCTGATTTCTTAAAGAAACTATGCAGGACAGAAGGGCTTGGCACAAAATATTCAAAGTGACAAAAACCCAGGATCTACAGCCAAGAATATTTTATCCAGCAAAGCTATCATTTAGAGCTGAAGAACAAATAATGAGCTTCCCAGACAAAAATAAGCTAAAGGAAATTATCAACACCAAGCCAGTATTACAGGAAATATCAGAAGGACTTCTTTAAGAAGAAAAACGTATCGAAAACAGGAATAAAGAATGGTAGTAACTACATTCTTATCAACAAGTACCTCAAATGGAGAATTAAGTGCTCCAACCAAAAGATAGAGTTGCTGAATGGATAAGAAAACAAGACCCCTACTATGCTGCCTACAAAAGTCTCACTTCAGATTAAAAGACACATACAGACTAAAAGGAAGGGGATGCAAAAAAATATTGCTTTGATGGACCTAAAGGGCATTGTGCTGAATGAAATGGGTCGGATAGAGAAAGACAAATATCACATGATTTCACATACATGTGGAATTTAAAGGGCAAAATAAACAACAACAAAAGTGGAAATAAACTCACAGATACAGAGAATATTTTGAGGGCTACTAGATAGAAGCGGAGTTGAGGGGAAGACAAATAAAGGCAAAGGGATTAAGGTTTTCCACACAATTTATTTTGGTAGTGAGGAATCCTTATGCAATGTACCTATTTATTCAAGCATCTAATAAAATAGTTTAGATGATTTGAGTTTTGGAGTTTCTTTTTTTTTTCTCTATTTCTTATACCTATTACATTGCTCACGAGCAAAGGCTTGGAAACTAAACACATTTACTAAACCATATTATATAAGTAAATTTTATATACTAGCAGTTCCTTTTTAGAGTATGATCTGTTTGGAACTCAAAACTCATTTTCCCTTAAAAACAATGTTGTAAGTACAGTTATAGTTCCTAGATTAAGTCAAAAACATCATATTACGAATTCTAGTAGTGAGAGTTTTTGACCTAGGTTTTAAAATCCAGGGACAAGCCACACAACATCAAGAAAAAAGAAGTTTAAAAAGACCAGCACCTTTTTTGAAGCTCAGGAATAGCCCCAGGCAAAATTTTTAAATAGGCAGCTTGCCTTGGTATCTTTTGACTACCCTCTAGTTTCTACCCACCTATCATGGAACCCCATCCAAGTCTGGTCTCCCATAATGTAAATCTTACCCAGTCCTCTTCTCCCATCCATCCCACCAGTGTTAACTGATCACATTTAGGTATGAATAAAGCAACTCACAATGAACCCCTTAACTCCAACCTGGAGCATTTCTGATCATTTATAATGATGTGAAATACTCAGGCAACGTCAAAATAGACATTCTAGACCTAGTACAGCACCAGCCAGTCAACTTCTCACAACTTTTACCATTCAGAGGTAACAGACCAAGCAGGAGGAAGAGGCTGCCTGAACTAGAGTGGCAGGGATGGAAAGGAGGGAGAGACAATAAGATATATTTAGAAGACCAATGTGGTGAACGATAGATGGGAAAAGGAGGCGGTATAAAGAGTCAAAGATGACAATGACGTCTGGCTAGGTAGGCGTAATTAAGACTGGGAAAACAGTAAGAGAACCTCACTTGCAAGGAAAAAGATAAAGAGCCAGATTTGGGTTTTCAGGCCTAGCCTCAAAACTTCAGTAATCTAGGCTTTACTTAAACAAGTTTCTGTTAAATTTCATCCTCAGTGAAATGGGGAAACATAACGCCCAATTTGTTTGTGAAGATTAAACAGTAAAAATACTTTGGAAAAACCCACTCTACTATGAAGAATAAATATTCTTTTTTTTCTTTAATTCATGGAAAAATTAATACTAAGTACAATCTTCACTGGGTACATCTACCTTTCCCTTTCACAAATCTTTCCAGTTGCCACCCTAAATAATTCACACTAAAGCCACCAGTGGCTTCTTCCTGGTCATTTCTGTCCTACTTGTCCTGGTTTTATTTCATCATTTTATTTTTTATTTTTGGTTCACATCTGCCTTGAGTCTTTACAGCATCTGTTATAGTAAAATCAAAGTAAGGAAATTAACGTGTTTCTTTTACTCTGTCTACTCCATTCCCTACTACCCCAGTCCTACTTCAAATCTATACTACTTCAATAGTCTCACAGCCTCCAATGTTTTCCAAGGTTAAAAAAAAAAAATCATTCCATTCCCCGCCCCACCCAGAAAAAAATCCTGGCTGTGAAGGTCTGACCACTCTGGATAAAAGGGGAAAACCTGAGATAAATTTGTTCTTCTTTGTATTAAACCTCTGGAGAGAAAAGGGTTGTAGGAAGTTAGAATAGCATAGCCCCTCCCTCCCAAAAGAACCAGACCTTGTAAAGAAATTAAGGAGTTCTGCAAAGAGTAAGAAAGAATAGGTAGGAAAAAAGGAAAAATAAAAATAAAAAAATAAAAAATATAGATATATGTACTACACAACCTGCCACAAGTGGTTACATGTTTCACTAGGTATGTTTTGTGGCCTATATCTACTGTCATATCCTTCAGGTGTAACTGTCCCCCAGAAAACTTCCTGTTGAGATGAGGGATGAACATCACACATTCCTGGTGGCAGAAGGTAATTAGTAAACATCTATATGTAGTCAGAGGTGAATCAATTAGATAATCACTAAGATTCTCAAAGTGTGGTCCCCAGAGGACAGCATCAGCATCCACACCACAGGGGAACTTGTCAGAAATGCAAATTTTTTGGCCTCATTCTTGGAATTCGGCCCAGCAATCTGTGTTTCAACAAGCCTTCCAGGTGCTTATGATGCACCCTAAATTTTGAAAATCACTAATGGATAAATACTTGCCTATTATTAAGGTCCTCCAGGTTTATTAGGCATATCATGGCTCTTGCTCTTGGATTAATGTGAGATCTCCCTGTATCCTTGAATACCTAGAATAGTGCCTGACTTGTTTGTTGAATGAATGAGTGAACAGCCTTAAAATAAACTTCCCCCTTACTAAACTAGTTTTAATGGAATTGTTCCTTGTAATAAAATACTAATTAGGCAATGTGGATGGGAGTGGGGATGGGTAATACACAAAATGGCCAGAACGTGGAGCTAATCCATGGAGCTGTAGAGAGAGCCAGGACAATGTTCTGAGAAGAAAAAGCTAAGAAACACATCCTGTCCAAAAGAAAAAGTGAAGGAATTTCAAGGAGCAAAATTGACAATTTAACAACAGGGTCAAGGATTTATAACTATAAGGAACCGTAATTTGACCCTGTGTAAGACTCTGAGGCAAAAGCAGAAAATTGTCATGCTTTCTTCAGCATCTTGTAAGTTAATAAAGACTTTGACCTCTGCCTCAATAAGGACGGATAAAAGTCTATGTAGCTAATGATTTACCTGATCTGTATATAATTTATACCTTAAGATTCCACCACGAAAATAATTTATGCCTCTCAATTCTACTGAAGCAGACTGAACAGGGAGAGAACCATCAAAAATAAGCAGTCAGACTAAATTCTCAGAAGCTCTTAGAAGCAGAATTCTACCTTCTTCCCTTATCCCTTGTTCATAATCTAAATACTGACAGCAAATATTTATTCCCCAAAAGGCAAAAGAACAAAAACAAATAAGAACTTGGGGGGGGGGGGCTTGCCTCTTTTGTCAAATTCCTTAACTCCAATTCCCCAACTCCAATTCCCCATGTGTCATAGAAAGATTCTTTCTCAAATACTGTATTAACAATATTATAGTCCTTCAGTGGTCTCCTAAAATGAGACCCAGTGGTCTCAATAAATCATACTTAAACTACTTACCATGGCCTCTTTTTAAGAGAGACATTATTCCACACTTTTAGACTAATGTCAGTCCGTCCTTCCTCAGACAGAAAACCTCACCTCTTCCAAAAGCCCTCTCCTGACTGGCTACAAAAAGCTTCAACAGAAAGAAAATTATCTTATTTCTGTTACCACATGTACAACTATCACTGGTTATGTTTTGATCATCTATGTTTATTCTTGTCTATCTTCCCTTTTAGATAAGATATTTAAGGGCCAGTAGCAACCCCCCACTGAAGTAGTAAACCTACTTGGGCTGTGCCCAGAGTGAATGCAATGTTCTTTCTAATGATCCATTGCTCAACTTGATTAGATACAACATAGCCATCTTACAGGTACCTGCAGCAAGCCTAAGGGGCAGCAGAAGGGAAGAGAGAGGAAGGGACATGGCAGATACAGTCCACACCCAGATGAGACTATGGGAAAGGAAGACAGAACCCATAAAGCCTCAATTATTCTTCCTCGAGACTATCATAATATCTCCAACAAGGCATTTGACTGAATCAAGTTTTAACTCATCAGCTATCCTTCAGGACATTTTCTTGCTATTATCACAATTCTATTTTATCTTAAAAACAATAAAGTTTTAAAACAAATCAAAATACTAATGGTAGACACAAACTATTAAATAAAGCAAGTCATTTGGGGTGTCCATAAATTACCCTCTCTCCCAAAGAAGGGGTGGAGATGTAAGGCAAAAATAGCACAAAGCAAAAGGAAAGCTCCAGCTCTAGGATGGAGCTCACCTGTACTCCCTAGCCCTTTCCTACTTCTCTTCCATCCTCCATCTTCATTCCAATTTTCTGGCCATCTGCTACTACTGCTGAAGAACAGTAGGAATGCAGAATCTGAGCTAATTCATCTCAACCTGCAAGGCAGTTTATTTTAATTACCTGAATAATACAACCTTATTGGCTGATATACCTAAAATTTCTGTCAAACCTTGGAGAAGATTTTTTATTTCATAATCTCCTTCTACAGAAAAACATGATGAAGAACTTCACTTGTCAAAACTAGATCAAAGTTATAAAAGTTCCATACAAAATAAAAGTTCCATACAAAATAGAAGTTTATAGGAAGAAGTCGACAGCTTTCTCCTCAACAGTTTTCTTATCCCTACCTATAGCTGTCTTCAGCTTCCTATAAAACAAAACTACCAGCATTAAGGCAGCAAACATATCCCTCCCATTTTCCAAACAAGTCTTCACTGATAAACTCAGTCACTTCCTAAGTTAGACTGCTCAGTCTCCAGTTTAAAAGTTTTGTGGCTAGTTTAAGTTATGACAACTCAAGCAGTTCTATTTCTGCCTTTGCTAATTAAAATCTTACCAGAGATATGATTTTTAACTAAAGCCAGAAAGAGGTTAGCTGAGATTAATTTATGATGAGGCTACAGAGACAAACGGAATAATCCACAGAGGCAAGCTACCCATTTTCCCCATTGAGTGTTGTAGCTCCAGGAATCTACTAATTCTTCATTTATTCAAAAATGAAAATGATAATAAAATTCCCAAGTGTTGACAGCAGGTGATTTTTAACTTTACAGCTGCCTGACAGGCACCTACAGGCTTTACCTGGCCTCAATCTGTCCAGTTTAGAACTGCCAATTAGTAGCTCCTCAAAAGCAGATCTCAATGTAAGTCATTAAAAAAAGTGCTTTTCAAAGTGTCAAATACAATGAGTTAGTCAAACTCAGCACGTTAGAATATTCCTTTTCTCAAAATAAAACCTGGATGCCCAATCTAGGCTTCAAGTGTCAAAGCCAAGTGACAAAGAACCTCATTCCAGAGCAAAAGAACCAAATTCTCAAAACAGTTGTGATACACACATATATACATGCACACATCCCTTAAATACAAAGAATGCTGCATCCAACAGGTGTCTTCACTGGTAATCTTAGCCTTTCTCTATTGTGATTCCACAGAAAATTAAGCACTAATGTCCTAAGGCAGGAGCTGGCAAACTTTTGCTGTAAATATTTTAAGCCTTTTCAGAACACATGGTCTCTGTCACAACTACTCAATTCTATCACTGGAGCTCTAAAACAGCTGTCAATAGTTAAGCAAATGAATGAGTGTGACTATGTTCCAGTTCAACTATTTATGGACACTGAAATTTGAATTTCATATAATTTTCACAGAAATACTTTTTTTCAATGATTTTAAAACAAAACTATTCTTATAAAAAAAAAAGTCTTAGTTCTTTCTCTAGATTTAGCTGGGCAGTAGTTGGCCAACCTATTTCCTAAGGCATCCTTTGTATGTAACAGATTAACTTCTCTCTTGTGTATCTCGTACGGTATTAATTATGTACCATCATACAGAGAACTGAGAAAATAGTCACTCAAATCGTTTTCTGTATCTACAGTGCTGACTGTCTAATAGAGGATTCTGTCTAGTATGAACTTAACTGATGAGATTTTATTAGCACTTGTTATCTTGGGCAAATAAGTTTACACAAGTCAAAAGCATTTTTTAAGTCTCAAAATATAAAAACTATAAAAAGAACTTTCACATTCAATATATTACCAATGGATGATATAAATCAAACTATTGCGAATTAACTCTTTAGTTAATATATCACCAGAAATAAGAAATTCTTTTAGAAAAGCCAAGAATTCAATTATGGTCTTTCAATCTTTTTTTTTTTTTTATCTTCAGATAGTCTATTTCTTCTTAAAGCAGAATCTACCTGAATAAAAAATCACAAGTATAAATTCCATGACTGTTTCAACCCCATACTAGAATTGAGTTCCAGCTTCACTTCTTTCTAGATGAGTGAGCTGGAGTAAGTTTCTAATTCTACTCAAGCCTCCAAGAGTAGTCAAAAGTGTATAAACTTAGGCGAAAGAGTCTGTATACCATGTAGAGCTACAGAAATATCATTTGCCATTATTAGATGCTCAATGACTTTCTTCGTATTATTATTTTCTTTTTTATAACACTCACTAGTTTCTGCTAAACCTTGGGATCAGTGGAATATTGTGCACTTAAGAATATATTCCATTCAACACATTTAAGTAAAGCATACTGTGAGGTACTATGGAGAAAATAAAGATGACTGAGATGGTCTCAACACTCAAACAGCTTATAATGAACTTGGACACATACACTTAAGTCAATGCTATAAGCCAACATTCTCCAACCTTTTTGGCACTAGGAATTGGTGCTCCTATGAGAATCTAATGCCTGATTATCTGAGGTGGAGCTAAGGCAGTGATGCTAGCGCTGGGGGAGTGGCTGCAAATACAGATGAAACTTCGCTTGCTGGCCCGTTGCTTCCCTCCTGCTGTGCAGCCAGTTCCTAACAGGCCATGGACCAGTACCAGTCTGTGGCCCAGGGTTTGGGGACCCCTGCTGTAAGGGAAACAAGTAAAAACCAATGTGAATTACTGTAGGATCAGAAAAAGGTTTACAGGTGTTTAATAAGGGCCTGGGTATGTGATGGGAGACAGACTGTAACAGAGGGAATTCCAAGAGCATAGGTACAGAGGTGAAAGAACACTACACATCCAAGAACACAGAGCAGTTCAAGTTCTAAAACAAATTCCAAAAGGAGAGTTTCATTTTTAAATCTAACCAGGAAAAGAAAAACCTCACCATTGGCCTTTAAATCTCTGAAAGGTAAGTAAGCATCTTGAAGTGAAGAGCTCATTTTAAGATAAATAGGGAAAATTATGATCCATGCTGTTTTCAACCTACTTCATCATCATTTCCCAAAACACTTTACAAATATTATCTAAGAGGATGTGTTTAGAGGGGGCTGAGTTAGAGGGAAGGGACGAATCTGGCTTAGCAAGTCTCTGGGAGAGTGGAGACTGACATACAGAGCTCTCTTGATAATATATATCAATCTGCTTCAGAAACCATTTTCTTAAATTCTTCAAGTTATCAAAGTTCTCAGTAAGAAAAGCAACATAACAAGTTAGTTCGTAAAAGAATAAACTATGTATGCTTCCTTGGGAGGAGCAGGGACTAGGAAATCTGGCATTCTTCTAGAGTTTATTTTCTTACCTATATTACTAAAAACCTTTTCCATAACCAAATTTTGTTCATGTTTACCACATTACCAACCACAACAAAACAAATTTACCCTAGAGCTGTGCTTAAGCATGGTAAATTTTAAACCAGAAGAAAATTTCTTAAAAATATATAATGAGCAATAAGAAGGGTGTTCTGTAACTGTTACCTCTCCCTCCCAAGAATGCCACTGCACCAGTCACTCCACCAGTGGAAGACTAAGGATGGCCCTAAACTCTGCCAATGTTCTCACTGAGAGATGGAGTCCAATTCCCCAGCTCTTGAATCTGGGCAGGCTCTCTAACTGCTTTAACCAGTAGAATATGGCAGAAATGACACTATGCCAGTTTCCAACTGAGCCTGTCCATTGTGAGAAATGATAATTGTTTTTTAAGATCCTAAGTTGTAGAGTGGTTTGTTAAGAGACAGACAACTAGAAAGCCATGAGATCACAGCTCCAGCTTTCAGGCCTTTCACCACACCAATAGCCAAAATGCTGTTTCACTTATAAAAGGAAATAAAAACTCAAGAGTTATAACTCTGAGAAACAGGTTTTTAACAGAATATGTTGTCAACTCTCAGAGCATAAAAAAGAAGACTAATGTGTCCTAACTCCTCCTAAGAAATTCAAACTGCCAAAATTTAATGTCAGTAAAGTTCCATAAGGAAAGGATATAAAAATCAGACTCCTTGTGTATACCAAAGTGATGCATTTCTTCTTTACGCCGAGGAAAACCCTCTTGTCTGAAAGGATACCAAGAAGTGGTCAGCTCTGGAAAGTTGTATTTGGGAAGGAGAGGAATATCAGACAATCTTATGCTTTACACAGTTATGAATCACTTCAAATAAGCATGGAACACTTTTTTAAAAAATTTAAGATATTTGCTTTGGAAAAAAAACAAACCACTGTAGCCCTAACCATCTTTTAAATGTTTTGGTACATAAGAATGATAGCAAATGCTTTTCTTAGCTATGCTTTCATAGAATGAAGGATGGTCTCACCCCCGCCAAATGGATACCTATATTTAGCAATGAGTAGAGCCTATGCTCTAATTTGCATCTTTCATCCCACCAGCTACATGCTCCTGCACAGCGTGGCACTCCCAGTTAGCACAGTGCCCAGCAAGGGGAAAAGGACTGTGAAATTGATTTGACTTCCTTCTTTCAAACTTTGCATGATACCAGGTAATGGGAAAATAGTTTGAGAACCCCCCATGCCTCCAGAAGCTCTGTGCTAGGCCTTATTGCAAGCCATTTTCCATGGCATTCTCCTCTCGAGGTCTCTACCACACTTTTAAACCCAGAAAACTGGCAAGAGGGTTAGATGTATAGGAAAGAGAGTGACAGCAAATCAAATCAGAAAGTGCTGAGCAGAAAAGAAAGAAAATAATTCTTCCTTTGAATACTTTTAAGTTTTCATAAATTATCCACATCTCTAGTCTCTTCTTTTTAGACCAATTCCTTGCTCCTAAGATATTTCAACAGGAAACAGATAAGGACAAGATGAAATTCAGAACATTTCATTCTGTTTCTAATTAAAATGTCAAGTAAAGTACCAAAGTGGAAAGGAAATCACCACAAGGAAAGTTACAAGGTTTTGAAATTATCACAGAGTTTTCTTCAGGTTGTTCTCCCATGTATCATTAAGAGTTAACAACTCACTATTATCTATAAGCACATCCAAGAGCCCCTATCAACCCTTCGTTTATCAAATTTCCGAAAAGGATAGAATCAAAAGTTCAACAAGTTCCAACTACCAATATTTCTTCCAAAACATTTATTAAAAGTCCTATGATCTCAGATTCAAGTTTTTCCCTTTACTAAACCCAATCCCTCAAAGAAAAATATATACCCAAATCGATACGAAATAAATTGATAAATCAATAAGAGTTCTTATAAAAACTAGACATAGAAAAATATAAGTAAAGCTTAGTAAATTTAGACATAACACAAAAAACAGATAAGTAAAATATAACCAAAGCCTCACCCATGCTCAATACATTACTAATACACAGCAACTTGAGCAGATGGAGAAGAGGGAATCATGTTGTGTTATTTTTAAAGCAATATAATATAGTCGCATCTCTGTATCTGCAGATTACCCTCAGATGCTCAAGATCCTTATATAAAATGGTGTAATGTTTGCATATAACCTACACACATCCTCTCCTATACTTTAAATCACCTCTAGATTACTTATAATACCTAATATAATATAAATGCCATATAAACAGTTGTTAACACTGTATTGTTTAGAGAATAACAAGAAAAAGTCTATACACGTTCAGTACACAAGCAACCATTCTAGGCCTAACTACAGAGTGCACATCAGCGACAATGTAGTATTTTTTCCAAATATTTTCCATCGGATCCGCAGTTGGTTGAATGTGCAGATGCAGAGAGGGCCGACTGCAGAGAAAAGGTTAAGAAATGATCTTATTATATTCAGCATTAGTTATACATCCGTTAACTTCTGAGATATGTTCCAATCACTTTTTATAAGGTAAGAAACTACAAGAATCCACTGATGGTAGAAAAATTGTCAGAGATTTGGTAAATATAAGTCTGATCCAGAAGAAATGAAAAGGAAAAGAGGTCTCATTTATGAATGATTATTGGGTGTTTTAAAGGTTTATTTAATGAGGAAAATGCTGAGTAATTGCAAAAACAGGCTCAAACATCAAGTCGTTAAGCAAAAACTGGTCTGTGAACAGGAATACAGTGGACCACATAGTTCCCCAAACAAAACTCTCCTAATTAGCTTTCAATACTGCCTTCAGCTTCAGGGGAACAGGCAGGATTTTACAAAATTGGACTGCACATGAGGACAGGCACACTTTTCTTTTAAAATATTTTGTTTCATATCCCAAACCTCTTTCAAGATATATACTGTGCCACATTGTTATTCAAACTTCAGAAAGTTCCCTCATGTCCCTTCCCAGTCAATCCGCCCTTCCCCCCACCCCCTTTCCCTCCCCAGGCAATCACTGTTCTAATTTCTTTCCCACTGTGGATTAGTTTTGCCTGTTTTGAAAGTCATGTAAATGGAATCATATGGTATGTATGCTCTTGGGTTAAGGCTCCTTTGACTCTGTGTAATGTTTTTGATATTCGTCAGTGTTGTATATATCACTTTGTTCATTTTTATTATTGCATATTATTTAAACACTTGCTCTTTGACAGCAATGGCCCATCTTAAAAAAGATTTTACAAACTGTGGACATAAGGTCTTTTATATCAGAATCTGAATACAAAATACCATCTAAAGCTGTTCCTTGATTCAACAGGGCACCCACAACACACACATTTAAAAATGAAGCCCAGCCAAAGTCCTTGTAACATTTGGGAGGGGGGAAATCTAAATTGCAAATATTTAAACAATGGCATTCCATACATGAAGAGAATATGGCAAATATTAAATGCAGTCCAGCTACATGATACTATCTGCATATTATGAAAATGTGTTTAACCTTCTAATTAAAGGTAACACCACTATTTCCAAGTAGCTCAGTGTGAAAGTCTAGCATAGTAGAAGGCATAAGAGCTCTAAAGAGAGTCAGGCCACTGACTTGCTATGTAAAACCTTGGAAAAATGACTAAGCCTCAGTATTTCCTTGTTTGTAAAATGGTAAATTTGTACCTGTAAGTGCCTATATTAAAAAAGCAGAGAAACTTCAAATCAAACTCATCTTCCACCTTAACACATAAGAAAAAGAGCAAACTAAACCTAAAGCAAGTGGAAAGAAGACAATAACAATAATGTAAGCAGAAAGCAATGATATAAAAACAGAAAAACCATAGAGAAATGGAGAATCATAACTAAAACACTTCCGATAAAGAAAAGCCCAGGTACAGATGGTTTCGCTGATGAATTATACCAAATATTTAAAAAAGAATCAATTCAAATTCTTCACAACCTCTTGCAAAAAAATGGAAGAGGGAACGCATCCCAACTCAACCTGAGGCCAATATTACCTAATACCAAACTAAAGCTACCACAACAACAACAACAAAAAAACGAGAGACCAAAATCTCCTTTAAATATACATACAAAAAAACCTCAATAAAATACCAGGAAACCGGAGAGGAAAAAAAATGGCGTAGATAATAAAGGTTATGTGCATCCCTCTGACGACCAAATCAAAGTTGTGAGGGAAACAAGGAGCAAGCAGCAAGGAAAAATCACCTGGGATCTTGAACAAGCCATACAACTAGGGAGAAATCCAAGAAATCACCCTGCAACGGCAAAAGGGAGGACCAGGTGAGGACTCAGGGCTGCCTGGTCTCGAATGGCTGAGTGAGACTGAGGCAGCAGCAGCAACAGACTCCTCTTAAAGGGGCCACGACCAGAGCGGATTTTCACAGTGATGGACCTGCTCGCTGAACACCAGTGCCAGTTAGGCAGGGCACAAGGGGAACCAGGGATTTACAGGGAGGCATTGTCAGAGTGAGGGCCAAGGCGAGAATCGCTCTGCACAGAAGTGCCTGCAGTATCCACTGTTCCTGTTGAGCCCTCCCCCTTCCCAGTGCACCACCATAGCCATGCCATCATCAAACTGGATAACAGAGGTTGCTCTGCCCAAAAGGTTCCAGAAACTTCACCTCCCCCAACTCGCAGCCCCACCCAAGCCACATCCAGGTGTGTCCTCAGCAAGTCAGATGCTCCTTGCTGAGCAGCACCTAGACTCACAATGGAGCCAGCTGGTCTCGGTTTCTGATGTGGTCCTTTGAGGCAACTATAAGCACAACATCTGTGGATTGCTTGCTGAGTCTTAACAGGTGGCCCTGGAAGGGTAGAGGCTTGGGCTAAATTTGGCCTGCAGCTGAACCACTCTCAGGACTGTGCCACTAGACACCTACTTCACAAGTCTATACTGATAAAGCCGGGAGACCTAAGAGCTTTGCTTAGTACGTACAAAAAGACACAGAAAGGCAGCCAAAATGGGAAAACAAAGAAGCAGAAATTGTATGAGGACATTCTGAACAGAAATCCAGAAATAATGGAGTCAAACAATCTAACAAATGCAGAGTTCAAAACACTGCTTATAAAGATGTTCAATGAACTTTTGAGAAGTGTAGATAAATTCAGTGAGAACTTCAACAAAGAGATTAAAAAAAACATAAAAATGGAAATGGAAATTATAAAAGGGAACCAGTCTGAAATGAAGAACACATTATCCAAGATAAGAAGTATATTAAATGGAATAAACAAACTGAATTAAAAAAAGGATCAAATGCCCTATCTAGAGGACGGGAAAGCCAAGGACGTACCATCAGAATGGCAAGTGATTAGATGCCAAGGCTATAAAAATAATTTAAGGAGCATATGAGACACTATTAAGGGTCTAAATATCCATCTGATCGGCGTAACTGAAGAAAATCAAGATGCTAAACAGCTGTTTGAAGATATAATGATGGAAAACTTCCCTAACCTGGTGAAGAAAATGGACATAAAACCCCAGGAAGCTCAGAGAATCCCAAAAACCAACGATCCAAAGAGGCCTACACCAAGACACAGCATAATTAAAATGCCAAAGGTTATATACAAAGAAAGAATATTAAAAGCAAAGTTACCTATAAGGGAACACCCATAAGACTGGCAGCTGATTTCTCAAAATAAACTATGCAGGACAGAAGGGCTTGGCAAAAAAATATTTAACATGATGAACACCCAGGATCTACAACCAAGAATACTTTATTCAGCAAAGCTATCGTTTAGAGTTGAAGAACAAATAATGAGCTTCCCAAACAAAAATAAGCCAAAGGAATTTATCAACACCAAGCCAGTAATACAGGAAATGTTGGAGGGACTTCTGTAAGAAGAAAAAAACTATCAAAAACAGAAATAAAGAATGGTAATAACTACATTCCTATCAATAAGTACCTTAAATGGAAAAGAATTAAGTGCTCCAACCAATAGATAGAGTGGCTGAATGGATAAGAAAACAAGACCCCTACATATACTGCCTAGAAGAGACTCATTTCAGATTAAAAGATACAGATTAAAAGGAAGGGGAAGGAAAAAGATATTGCCTTGATGGACCTAGAAGGTATTTAAGTCAGAGAAAGATAAACACTATATGATTTCATTTTTATGTGTAATCTAAGGAATAAAAAGAATACACTAATCTAAAACAGACTCACAAAAATAGTTGGCAATTTGGTGACAGACAGAGGGAGCAGGGGTTGGAAGTCTGGGAGAATGGGGTGAAGGGTTAAAGAAATACAAATTAGTAGCTGATGGTCACAAGAATGGGAAGCACGGCACAGGGAATGCAGTAATATTAATACATTGGTTAGATGGAGAGTAAGGTGACGGAGTGAGCAATTAGGGGATCGTTTTATGAACTATATAGATGTCTAACTAATGTACTATATACTTGAAACTAATTAAAATAAATTTTAAAAAATAGCAGAAAACCGAATCCAGCAACAAATAAAAAGGATTATACACTAAGGCCAAGTGGAATTTATCCCAAGAATACAAGGTAGGTTCAGTATCAGAAAATCAACCAAAGTAATATATCATATATTGAAAGATTAAAGGACAAAACCACACAATCTTAATACACACAGAAAAAGCATTTGACCAAATCCAACACCCCTTCACAGGGGATGAGGGGAACTCAACAAACTAAGAATGGAAGAGAACTTCTTTAATGTGATAAAAAGCATTTACAAAAAAGCTGACATCATTATCACAGCTAACTTCATTACTTAATGGTAAAAGACTGAAAGCTCTCCCAAGATCAAGAATAAGACAAGGATGTCTGTTATCATCATTTCTATTCAACCTTGTACTGGAGGTTCAAACCAGAGCATTTAAACAAGAGAAAAATAAAAGGCATCCAAATTAGAAAGGTAGAAGTAAAACTACCCCTATTTGCAAATGGCATGATCTTGTATGTAGAAAAAAAAAATCCTAAGGAATTCACTTAAAAAACTATTGCAGCTAATAAGTTCAGCAGTATACAAGACCAATATACAAAAATCAAGTGTATTTCTGTACACTATCAATGTCCAATCTGGAAATGAAATAAAGAAACAATTCCACTTATAAGTATCAAAGCAACCATAAATTTAACAAAAGAAGTACAAAACATACACTGGAAAATTTCTGAAAGAAACTGAAGACACAGATAAATAAAAAGATATCCCAGTGTTTAACAGGAAAAATAAGTATTGTTAACACGGCAACACTTCCCAATTAAACTACAGATGCAATGCAATCCCTTATCAAATTCCTACCTAGATTCTTTGCAGAAATTGTTAAGCTGATCCTAAAATGCATATGGAAATGCAAAGGACCCCAAATGGCCAAAACAATCTTGATAAAAAAAGAATAAAATTGGAGGACTCACGCTTATTACAAAGTAAATACTCAAGACAGTGGCATAAAGATAGGCATTATAGATCAATGAAATAAAATTGAGAATCCAGAAATATACTCTTACATGTACGGTTAACTGATTTTCAACAAGGGTACCAAGAAAAGTCTCTCGGGAAAGAATAGTTTTTTCAACAAATGGTGTAGGGACAGCTATATATCCACATGGAAAAGAAAGAAGTTGGAACCCTATCTCACACCATATACAAAAATTAATTTAAAACAGAGCAAAGATTTAAATGTAACAGAAGAGTCTACGGCCTTGCTACCTTGAACAAGCCCAATCCCGCCTGATCTCGGAAGCTAAGCAGGGTCGGGCCTGGTTAGTACTTGATGGGAGACCACCTAGGAAGACCAAGTGCTGTTGGCATAAAAAATAAAAAATAAATAAATAAAAATAAAAATAAATAAATGTAAGAGAAGAACTAAAACTATAAAACAATTAGAGAAAAATAGTTACAAATTTTTATAATTTTGGATTAGGCAACATTTTCTTAGACAAAATTTAAAACTTTTGTGCTTCAAAGGACACTGTCCCCAAAAAACGTGAAAAACAGCCTAGAGATTCGGAGAAAATATGTGAATCATGTATCTAATAAGGGACTAGTATCCTGAACATACACATATAAAGAACTTCTACAATTCAACAATAAAAAAATACAACCCACTTAAAAAAAATGGGCAAAGGATCTGAATAGCCATTTCTGCAAAGATACACCAACAGCCAACAAGCACATGAAAAGATACTCAACACATCACTAATCAGCAAATGCAAATCAAAACCACAATGAGAAATCACTTCACATCCACTAGGATGGCTATAATCAAAAAGAGGAACACAAACAAGTATTGATGAGGATGTGGAAAAACTGGAACTCTCATGCTTTGCTGCTAGGAATGTAAAAACAGTGCAGCTGC
The DNA here is from genome assembly GCA_028627145.1 of Eidolon dupreanum. NCBI lineage: Eukaryota > Metazoa > Chordata > Mammalia > Chiroptera > Pteropodidae > Eidolon > Eidolon dupreanum. Next base: position 88,199,252 of record CM053502.1, on the reverse strand, counting down.
TCTGGAAAAACAGTCTGGCAGTTACTTAAAAAGTTAAACAGAGTTACCATACGACCAAGCGACTTCCCTCCTAGATCTATATCCAAAAGAATTGAAAACACATATTCACAGATGGTCAAGAGACATATGAAAAGATGCTTAAGATCACTAATCATCAGGGAAATGCAAATTAAAACCACCATGAGATATTACCTCACACTTGTCAGAATGGCTATCATCAATAAATCAAAAAAACAAGTGTTAGAGAGGATGTGGCCATATATTTTACGATTCTATTAATGTGAAATGTTCAAAATTGACAAATCAATAAAAACAGAAAGTAGATTTGTGATTGCCAGAGGGACAGAGGAATGTGGAGTGACTGCTAATGGTCAGAGGAGTTCTATTTGAGGTAAAATTTCTAGAATTAGATGACAGTGATGGTTGCACAATTTGTGAATATACTAAAAATCACGAAACTGTATATTTTAAAAGATGATTTTTATGGTGTGAATTGGTCTCAATATGAAAAAAATAAGCAAATAAGCAAAATAAATTGAAGAATAAAGCAACTGAAATTTACTTTCTACATTCAATAATGTAGTATTAAGACCATATCCAAAAATTTTCAATCCCTTTCAAAACTAAAAAATAATACCAAAGTTTCAGCTAAAACAAATATCAGCAGTACTTCAAAGACACATCTAATTCTGTCTGAGCCAGGAGCCCAAACACCAACTTTCTAATTTTTCTGGGTTAAAATACAGCAAGTTGTCCTTCTCTGCAGATCAAGTCACTGCCTATATTGCAGCTCTGGGCCTTCCTGTCTGTTTCCACGTTGTAAAGCAGGGAGACAGAATAGCTTCAACCTCACTTCGCCACCTGGGATATGCTAAAATAAAGCAAGAGCAAGCTGCCACCATTTTGAGACTATTAAACTCTATCGATGTAATTTTAAACAAATTTAAAATATATCTTTGTGTATATTTACCATTAACATATATTTAATAACATATTTATACAATGGTACTTTAATAAGAGCTCATCCATAAATTCAATGACCAAACTCTTTTATCAGAGTTCATAAGCTAAAATGTTTAAAATTCCTTAGCATCATAAATAGCAGTCATATAGCTAAATAAAGTGAAGACTTTACAGAAAACAACACAAGGCAAAACAATATTTCCATAATATCTGAAAAATGCAATTTGACCTTAACTCTCATCATACTATGTGTGGACTAATATGTTCTTTCTTCTTATACTGAGACATACAACCCATATCATAAATAAAATATAAATCCGTATCAGCCAAGAAGTTTGCCTTCTCATCTTTCTTTATACTTCATCTAATTTTTCCTAAATATGTACTGAGCTTTATTTTTAAGAAACAAATTTAATTACCTCTCGCATGACCCATTTCCCTTCTACCCCATCCCAACCTACACCCCACAAATAAGGGAAGGAAGAATATTTAGTGTCTTTTCAACAACACAGATACACTTGTAAAAGACATAACACAATTGGAAAGATTTCAGAAGACATCTGAATATCTACAGGGATAAAAGTAGAGACTAAATAAAAGGGAATTCTTCCTAGAAAAACAAAAACTGAGAGAGAAATCTACAAAATTAAATAAAAGGGAATTCTTCCTAGAAAAACAAAAACTGAGAGAGAAATCTACAAAATTAAATATCAAGACAGATGAGGTGAGTGCAATCGTGTCCACAAGAACCTAGAGACTATAAGGAAAAAGTACCTCTTCAAAACCTAAAATGTTAGAAGTTCAAATTATGTTTTTCAAAAATCTAACATAAAAACTTTCATTTATTACTGAAAGTTAATAGAAACCAAAATTATAAATAGAGTCTCAATTCATGATTATTGGATTATTCATAGAAGCTGTTTATTTCTGGTACGCATGGAATGTAATTATGGCATTTTTCCACAAAAGGTATCTTGGCACCATTTTGGGCCAGAACGTTGCCGAGATGCACAATGTGACTAAAAGCATTAAATTCTTATAGCATTTTTAGGCAGCAGAGAAGATCTAAACATCATCTTTGCAGCAGGACCCTATTGTCACTTCCTAATTGAACTTACTGCCTCTCTTCATTTCAGTGACTCCACACTCACCTGATTTCTCCTATCTCTGTCCACCCCTCTATGTACTCATTTCACCCTAAATAGCGTAGCCCTAGCTCACATTCTCTCCCTTAAACTCTGGATACCTAAGGCATTTCCACATTTAGATAGTGCACAGTCCTAAAATTCAACAAGCCTGACACCATTTTTGTAGAACAACAATACCCATCAAGAAGTGACTAGATAACCTGATGAAATTTAGTATATGCATTTATTGGAATACTGTGCTGCCATTTAAAAGCAGCAGCCAGAAATGTATATGCTGGTTTGGAAAGACTCTAAAATATAATTAAGTTTAAAAAAAAAAAAAAAAGCAAGGTACAATTTAGTGTGTAGTATGCTACTATTTGTATTAGCAAAAAGGGTAAATGCAGTGTATACATGGGAAACTTCTAGAAGGATACTCAAGAAACTTAACCATGATTTTCACTAGAAAGCGGGACTAAGTGTACGACTTAGGAGGGACACATCCCTTTTACTGTATACCCACTCATTTCTGTTCTTTGAATGTTTTAGTATATGAATACATTCTTAGCATTTTTTAAAAAAGGATTTAAAAGATATTACAAAGCTATACAAGTATATTTACAATGCTATCTGAAAAAGAACTCATATCCAGAATATACACAGAATTCCTACATATAAGAAAAAAGCAAGCAACCCAATAGAAAAAATTGGCAAAAGGTTTCAAGAGGCACCTCACAAATAAGTTTAGTCAAACGGCCAACAAAGAAAGGTATTCAATTTCATTAGTCATCAGAGAATTATAAATTAAAACCACAATGCAATAACCCTATACACAACTAAGATGAAAGAGACAGTCAATATCAGGTATTGACAAAGATGTGGAATAACCAGAACTCTCATATACCTGTGGTGGGAGTATAAATTGATACAATCACTTTAGAAAAACTACAGTACCTACTAAATCTAAACTATATATATACATCTTATAACCCAACGATTCTAATGCTAGGTATGTACCCAAGAGAAATGAGTGCTATGACCACCAAAAGACACATGCAAGAATGTTCATAACAACATAATTCAAAATATCCCCACACCAAAAAACTCTAAAAGGCAAAATGGATCAATTATGCTATTATACAATACCACAGACCAATTAAAAATCATTACCTCTCTACAAAAAAAAATGTAGATGAATCTCATAGCCATAGTGCTGAAGGAAAAAAAGCCAAACACGAAAGAGTAAATATTACATGACTTTACTTACATAAAAGGTAAAAAAACAAAACTAATTTACAGTGATAGGGGTCACAACAGGTTAGAGGTGCTGAAAGTGTATTAACTATATGTCAACCTGTGTAGGTGGCAGTTATACAAGTGAACACATATAAAAAAATCATCAAATTGTACACAAAAATTCATCAAACTTAATGAGAAGACAAGCCACAGACTAGGAGAAAATATCTGCAAAAGATATAGTTGATAATCAGAAGACTGTTATCCAAAATACACGAAGAACACAATAAAAAAGATTTTAAAATAGGCAAAAAACCTGAACAAACACTTCACAAAAGAAGATGTATGGAAGGCAAATAAGCATTTGAAAAGATGTTCAATATCATATATCATTTAATTGCAAATTAAAATAAGATATCACTACACACACCTACTAAAATGGCCAAAATACAAAACGATGGCAACATCGAATGCTGGGATGGATGTCGAGCAACAGAAACTCTCATAATCATTGCTGGTAGGAATGCAAAATGGTACAGCCACTTTGGAAAAAAGTATGGCAGTTTCTTACAAATCTAAACACACTCTTATCATACAATCCAGCAATCATACTCCTTGGTATTTACTAAGTTGAAAATTTATGTCCACAGAAAAATCTGCACATGAATGTTTATAGCAGCTTTATTCATAATTGCCAAAACTTGGAAGCAACCAAGGTGTCCTTCAGTAGGTGAACTGATAAACTGTCATAAATCCAAACAATGGAGCATCATGCAGCACTAAAAAGAAATTAGCTATCAAGCCATGAAAAGACATGGAGAGACCTTACATGCCTATTATAAAGTGAAATAAGCCAATCTGAAAAGGCTACATACTGTATAATTCAAACCATAGGACATTCTGAAAAAAGCAAAACTATGGAGACAGTAAAATAAATCAGTGATTGCTGGGGGGTAGGGATATGAACAGGCATAGCACAGAGAATATTTATACTATAATGGTAGATACATATCATTATACATTTGTCAAAACCCATAGAATGTACAACACCAAGAGTGAACCCTAATATAAACTATGGACTCTGAGTGATGATGATGTATCAATGTGGGTTCATTAACAGTAACAAATGAACCATTCTGGTGGGGGATGTTCACAGTAAAGGAAGCTGTGCATGTGTGGGACAGGAGTATAAGGGAACTCTCCATACCTCCTATTCAATTTTGCTGTGAAATCTAGTACTGCTCTAAAAGATAAAATATTTTTTAATTCATCAAAATATACACTTGAAGTATGTTCAATAAACTAAGTTAGGCCTCAATAAAAAAGTGGAAAAAAAGATCTAAGAAGAAAAAAATATAAGGTAAACTATATGGATTAGGAGTCATCATAGTGATTACCCTTGAGGAGGAGGGCAGTGACAGGAAGAAGATAGAAAGAGGGTTTCTTGGGGCTGGGAATGCTATTTCTTGATACAGGTGCTGGTTACACCAGTATATTCACTTTATGAACATTCATTTTATGATACTCTTAAGATTTATGCACTTTCCACTATGCAATACTTCAATAAAAAGTTTAAATTAAAAGGGATATGATATAAAAATGCATTGACATGCTACAGAATTCACCAAAAAATGTACCCGGCCTGTCTAAAATTTATCATCTCTTCTCCACAACCCACTCATCTTCTAGACAGAATCACTTCAACTTAAGAACTTCCAAAGAATAAATTCTCTTCTATCAAACAAAACTCTCCACACCACTGACAGATGGCATTTAGTGATTGCTTCTACAATTTCACTTTGGACTTAGGAATAAACAGATTCACAAACGGCCTTTCAAAATCTAACCAGTCGCTAAGTAGAACTGCTCTACTCACCATATGTGACTGAAACCATCTTTCACCCAGTTGCCCATGTCAGAATTTTTGCTGCCTCTCTTCTCCTTTCCACCTCCCCAACCCATCCCCCCAATCTGTCTCCGCTCTTATCACTGAAGCCCTCATCTTCAGTCCTCACTGCCCCGGTGCTATGAACCAAACTGTTTGTGTTCCCCCAAAATTCATATATTGAATCTTGATGTCCAATGTGATGGTGTTTGAAGATGGGCCTTTGTGAGATGACTAGATCATGTGGGCTCTGCCCTTATTAATGGGATTAGTGCCCTTATAAAAGAGGCTAGAGAGAGGTCCCTTATCCCTTCCATCAAGTGAAGTTACAGTGAGAAGACAGCATCAATGAGGAAGGTGGCTCTCAGCAGACATCGAATCTGCTGGTGCCATATCTTGGACTTCCAGGCTTCTATAACTGTGAAAATTAAATTTGTTGTTCATAAGCCACTTAGTCTATTTTTTTATAGCAGCCCAAGTGGATGAAAATACCCAGGTTCTAGCCTACATTCATTCTCTTCTCTCTTATTACAGCACTCACTCACAGATGCTTTATGTAGAGTCCATAGACCCCAGAGTGCATGGACACAGTGTATTCAGATCTACCTGGTTTCCTGCGTAATCATAAGCGTTTTTACTTTACGCCTTATTCTGAAAAAGGGTCGGTCCATAGGCTTCATCAAACTGCCAAAGGGATCCATAGCCCAAAAAGTTTAAATGCTCTAACTGGAGTCTGCTTCCATGCTGTATTATACCCACCAATTCTCCTCCACATTACTGGAACGTGTTGTGTTTTTGAAACATAAACATTAGTCAACCATGCTTAAAATCCTTAAGTGGTCCCAACTGCTTCCAGGAAGAAACCCAAACTCAGTAGCACACAATCATATTCATAATTGGTCCCTGTTCATCTCCCCAGCTTCATCTTGCCTCCTGCCATACACTGCAGCTAATATACTGAGTTGGATTTGCAATTCTCTGAACTCAGCATGCTTTCTTACTCCTCTCTGCCTTTGCACAAGGTATTCCCCAAGCTGGAAAGCCCTTCCTCACCCTCATCACATAGTTAATTCCTGCTCACCTTTCATACACAGCTTAAGCACCATCTCCTCAGAGAAACCCTCCTGGCCATCCTCCACTTCTAGTCTCAGTAAGATGCCCTGTCCATGATCTCCCATAGTGCTTTCCTCATGGTTTTCTGCCAGTTTATTGGTCTGCCTTCCCTTCCAGACCATGAGTTTTCTCACAGGGAAGAAGTCAGACAAGGTATATCATTCCTAGCAGACCTCAAGATACACACAAGAGTGCTAAACAAGGAACTGGCTCTGGAAGCTGGCCAAAGGCCGGTCAGAAACCTCATCAACTAACTAGGTGGCACTGGTCTGGAGATTACCATACAGGCAAACTGCCCAGCTGAAGCAAGATAATTCTGCATCTATTAATCTACTACCAATGCTCCTTCACTCAAAGCTGAGAAGTTAGCCTTCAATAAACGTAATTACCATGGTCAGTGACTGTGCCAAAGGCTTGACAGACATTAGAACTTGCTAAATCTTAAAATAACTCTAAGATAACCTTTTTTAAAGATAAAGAAGTAAACTGCTTAAAGTCAAGCAGAAAGTTATAAAGTCAGGTTTAAACCCAGAACTTTGATTCCAAACCCCATGCCTACCCACTGAGCATGGTTTCTGGAAATCAGCATCCCCTCTGTCTTTGGAGGTGTTTTGGAAGACCCTGGGTTTGATGAAAAAGGGCTTATTCCCCGGGCAGTACTACTATTAAATTATTTAAGATTTAATGTAATCTCCCCCATATACATTAGTTGCAAAATCTTTTCAAAGGGAAGGGCTTGTGAGAGTGTTTTTCCAAGAACAGCAAGTAAAGCAGAAGATGGGTGTTAAAAAGGGAGAAGAAAAATCAGTCACACAGAATGGAGCTGGTTGTGGCAATTCCAATAAAGAAAAGAAGGTAGATTGAGTCTCCATGGCCTACGACAAAGAGACATCACAAAGCATCGTCCATTAGCTGGCTGAGAAGGTGGCTTTGGGCTTAGCAGAAAAAGAGTCCATGGGTTTCTAACAAATGGAACACCAATTTTGCTGAAAGATGTTACCACTTCCACTACACTTTAGTTTGTAATCACAACACAGCTCTCATTCTGTGATCTTTAACACTTCTCTGTAAGACCCCAGGGGGGACTCACAATTTACACCTCAAGATAATGTTTTCTTTAATCTCACCCACCACCCACTCACATTAGTTTCACTAGCTGTTACAGATGTGGCCACCACTCATATTTTGACTAGAAGCTGGTAACAACGAAGCATTTTCATTCCTAATTACTACCCCACTTCCATCCTACATTTCCCCATCCTCATCCCCCTTACACTCCAGTCTTCCCTTTGACTACCCTGTGTCCTTACTCTTCCAACTCATCTCCAAATCTGGTGTCTGATACAGATATGTCCAATGACTTTTCTCCACCCAAGTTTAAACAAAAAAACCAACACAGTCCATTCTTCCTGTCCCTGGCTCTAACCAGAAATACACATGATATAAGCATCTAATTTATCTACACTGAAAATTATTCAAGTAAACCTATGGGAGCTTTCAACTATGGGATTAAATTCTCTACTCACTGGATAGTTCAAAACCAAGGGTAAGAAAATGTAGTTTTTAGGGACATATACTGACACAGAACAGGTTTTACTATGGCTATCATTTTCTAAATTAATCCACACTGATATTATTGAGGATACGAACCCCTAAAGAGACTCTAGTATACACTAGGCAATCCTCCGAACTTTCACTTGAGATTATATCTTTATCACTTAAGTCTCAGCAACTGTTCCTTGATTAGATCCTGCCCAATATGCACTAAGGAAAAAAAATTAGGCTTTGCAAATAAAATGCATGGTTTGAACACATCTTAAAAGTGCTACAATGCACAGTGGGCAGGATAGGGAATAACATGGATAACAGGCAAAGCTAATTAACAGTGACCTATCACAGAAACAGGGAATACAAGCCTCAAAGATTACATAAGCATGTCCCCCACGCCCCACATCACAAGAATAAAACATAAGTTCTCCTAAGCAAGCATTTTTGTGGATCAACATCCAAGAACACTCCTTTATTTTAAAAGATGAGTAGCACAGCTTTGTGTTATATCAAAAGGGGAAGGAAAACTAAAACTGTATAGTCATTCACTGTGGAAATTTTATATACCCCACATGTAAAGAGACCTGAAAAACCTGGATTTCAGTGGCATCTGAAGAAGATAATAAAGAATACCATCCATGCCTCCCTAGGACAGAAACCAAGAAAACATAAATGTAGAAACAACTCACACTAAAATATACCACCTCCTACCATAGCTTATTTATTATTTCTTGCTCCTTAATATACTCCTGGCCAGTTTAAGAATAACTGTATTATTCAATCTACTTTGTGCCTCATGCATTATGTAAAAAAAAGAAAATTCTTTAAGAAGATAACTTTGCAAGCATAGCTATCCATATAAAGCTCTCTAGAAATGGTTGAAAATTGAAAAATGATGATCTGAAATAGGCAGAGACTTTGAACACATAGATATGATCAGCATAGCCTTCCACCCAATCTGTGGTCTCCAAATTCTTGCCCCTACTCTTCCACTTAAGTAACATAAAGCTACAGACATCTCCTCATGTAGTGTTCAGGAATGCTACCAATGCAAGCATGTAATAGAAAATGGACTGTGGAAAGACTATTTGTGGCACTTTTGAATGGTCAGATACTTCTTCCATGAAATGTGGCTGAGAGTGATTATTTTATATAAACGCACTTCAACAAGAAGTAGCTAAGACATCAACAGCTTTTATTATACACCACTACACACTTTAGCAGAAAGAAATGAGAAAAGGCACTCTCCAAAAGGTCCCAAGGACATCACCACCAATCTGTTTGCCAGGTCATTAATGATGAGGCAGCAATAAGGCTGTCCGCAAACTAGAAATACAAAAATGATGCGGTGTAATCTGCCTCCTCCTCCCCCGCAAGGCCAAAGTGGTAGCAAGCTGCATCAATGACCTCTCCCAGAACAGTTTACTGCATAATACAAAACCACATGTGCCTACTATATAGGACATCTGGTAGAGCTGAATGAACAGATATAGTAACCAGGACTGCTATCTTCTTCCTAATGCATTCTTCCTTCTTCTGGTTAACAGGTATAGCCACAACCTCAAATGTCCAGCACTGTTTGCAGCTCTGTTCCATTTTCATTCATCTTGTGCCATTCCATCAGCCTGATGCGTCACAGGTGATTTTGGTTTTGCCCACTGCTGCTGGATATTCCACTACACTACACCTTCCTCTGAATCTAGATGATATTTTAAGTGTTTCATTAAAATTACACAGGTGTTGGGTTGTGATCAGTCACCTCCTATATGTGGCTTTGTTGAGATACCAAACTTATCTTCACATAAAAGAAATTTTAACTTCAATCTGAATCTATAATTGTAGAATTTCAAAATTTTGCATCAAATTTTGTACAGATACAACATCCTTGAGACCTAATAAAAATCCAAATTATATTAGCTCTCACTCTGTTCTCAGTAAAATTTAATACACTGGAGTTTTTAAGGACTTTACTCATTTCAAAGAATTCTTAGCCCTCTGATTTCTCCAGGTAGGAAAAACAATGTTGACTTTAACACTATTAAGGATTATAAAGATTTTTAGTTAAAACTTTTCAGTACAATTTAAAGTACTGGGTTCACTTCTTTTTTTGGAGAGCAGAAGGGTGAATACATAGTAGAGGATAATACTGGAAGACCCATACCTACACGTTAATTGAATTTAACTCTAAAAAGATATTGCCTCAAATCAACGTAAACAAAGACCATGTTTTCTTTTTTAAAAATTATCTCCCAGTGTTCTATCACATAAAAGGGGCATATTTCCTATTTTCTGGACCCCATAAATGTAATCTGAAAAACAGGGCAAGTAGATAAATGTAGTGACAGTGAATATTTCATTTAAATCGTTGTATCTTCAGGTGCATGTAATAATCAAAGATGCAAAAAAACTGCACAAATTGTTTTGTTTTTAAGAGAATGTTTAAGGGGATTTTATAATCAAGGAATAATTAGTGACATCACTGGAATGAACATTCTACTGATTAACTAGTGATTCATGCTGTGCTCACATGAACTTGAAAGCCCAGGTTAAGCTGGTTGAAGTGTGGCAACATGTTCCAATTTGGAGACAGACTGAAGAATCATAAAGAGTGTGAGGGCCATACATGTTAAGGAGCCAAGCACACTAGCCAGATGACTCACAAAGTGACAGAAACAGGGATCTACATCAATACCTATAGAATGAGCTCAGAAAAAGGGAGGGAGAGAGAGAATATATATAGAGATTCTATTTAAGCTAACTAGCAGTTATCTTGTGATTGTCAATAGTAAAATGAAATAAAACAAATCATGTAATATGTTCAACCAACTTTCTACTAACCATTTCAGGAATGGAATTTGTTTTGTGAGATAACACTTGATCTCTGTGTAACCCCATCTTTATTTAAAATACACTTATTATCTAGCAGATCTAGTTAAGTAAAATGCTTCAACAGAATAGTTCCCAAAAATGAAATACCAACAAAATCTATTTCCCTAAAGAAAATGTACCTGTGCAATATTTATAACATCATTCATTAGAAAGCTTCTTTTTTTTAACAAAACAATAGTTTACCCAACAAATTCCATATTTAAATACTCCATTATTCCCTAAATACCAGATTGAATTTTTATGTCTACTCTAAACTTATCTATGAAAGTACTTCCCAAAGTTTTCATATTACATTGTGATAGGGATTTTTTTCCAATTGTAAAAGCAGAATATCAACAGTAATTGCATTTTTACACTTAATGAGTAAAATGAGGGGAAAATGTCCATCTTTCCCCATCTACCTAATTACCCTTTCTATTATCTTGTATTACGCTCAGTATATTCTTATTATCTTAGTCTTTTTATAATATTCTAGGTCTACTCTTTAAACAACTTTTGAAAATATCTGTGAAAAATCTTTGTGCCTCAGTATATTTTAAATTGTTAACACATTTAAAATGTACCCTTAACTAATACCACTTATATCTGTACAGTTTAAAAGTGCTGTGTATGTATGCATTTCAACTAAAGAAAATGTACTAATTGACTGTTTAATTTCAGATTTGACAGTTATAAATTAATATGTATTTTGTACGATTACTGATCGCCTAGAATAAGCCAAGAAAATGCTCATATCTCAGTCAAAGTTTTAAGTTCCTATCTCACAGGGGGGAAAAAACTGTTTAACCCTAAAAACACTGTGTGTATTATACAAACAACTTCCAAGTTTTATAACAGGTCAATCTTCAACAACTTTCAAGGTAGCAAAGTTTCCCAATGGAAAGATGATCTCTCTATAAAATGGTAACTTAATTACCTGCACACAATTACACAATATAAACCAAGAGGGAGAGAACTAGAGACTATGTATTCTAAGCACCAACACATTTAAGTCTATGCCTCCCTTAGCATTTTTTCTTGCTGCACTCTCATAGGAAAGACCTCGAAGCTCTCCTATTTATCCAAACTGCACTGACTGGTATACTGACTGGACAATGATGGATAGCAAGCCCTGCAGCCTAAGTCACTGGAGAGAAAAGCAATCCTAAAGGAAATGCCTGTAGTCTACTGCTGCCAGAATATTTTGATGAGCGGCTCCTCTGCAAAGGGTTGGGTGTGGGCCCTGCCAGCTGACTTTATAGACCTACAGCTTCCAGAGTGCAATGCCTGACTAAAGGTTTTAGACTCACCTTTATTTTCATGAAGAGAAAAGGCAAAAGATACCTCTCTGTAATGGCTTTCACATCTATTTCTCTTAATTCTCCCTGGCCACTATCATCATTGGCCTGGATTAGTCCTGACAAGTCTTCCATACCTCAGGCAACACCCCACAAACATACATATACCATATTCATACAGACACACAAAATCATACCCATGCACCCAGGCCACTCTCAAGGTGATCCAATAATCTTTCATATTAAAAAAAATTGTATCACTACCCACTCAAGGTTCTTCAATAGCTCCCCAGGATAAAAGCACTCAGTATAAAAGTCCAAAGTCCAAAGCATTACCTATAAGGCCCTGCATCAACAACTGATCTCACCATCTAAGCTTCATCTCTAGATGATACCCCTTTCACAGTCTACAAATTGACCCCAGTGAACTTTCAGATCCTCAAATGTGTAATACTCTCTCTCACATCCAGGCCTTCACCTGCCTGAAAGTAACACTCTTCTCCCTATTTCCATTCTCTCTTGCAGTTCTAGGATACTGTCACTTCCTCCAAACCACCTTCCTTTACCTCCACATCATCTCCAGGGTAGGTAGCCCTCTCATCATACCCTATACCAATCCTAACACACTTTATTGTAACTGTCACTTTACTTCTCTATGTCCCCTGCTCCCAGAGGATGGGGCTACATGCCCCCTTGTCCACCATTATATCAGAGGCACTCAAATATTTATTGAATATACTCTAAGTTTACTCAGTGAACATAATATGAATGTCACTCATGCAATCAAAGAAACATATTCAAAGTCAGTTATGATATGATGGAAACTAGGCAGCAATTTCATTATAATTTGGTATAAAATGCAAGCTACACATTTGCCTACAAATACCTTTAGGAAAAGCTAAAACATTACACATTAAAACGAACACTTTTCACCGTAAAAAATATTAAGTTTTGTGGTCACAAATCCTGTAAGGCAAATTGCAATTCATAAAAAGTACCAGAATAAGAGTATCAAAAAAATAGTCCTGGTTGCTTATAGGTCAAGTATGGCATCAGTGAAACTATCCCTCTCCGCCTGCTACCGCCAAAAATTCTCTTGGTTTTTAGAGAACTCCACTGACTAAAGGTAAAAGGCTATTCCAATTCCTTAGTTTCTGAGTCTTGATATGTCTTTCAACAAAGGGTTCCACTCATGATAATAGTCCCAAGGACATAAACATGTTGCCAGGAAATAGACCTCTGCTACATCCTGGGCATTAGCTACCACTGGCAGTTACTTTCTTAGAGCCACACGTTTTCTTATAATGAGTTACAATGTGAGGCTTGTGACACCAGATTTTTCCAGGGCTACAGACTGATGTCATAAACAAGATGGTACTAAGCACTCTGAAGAGCTCACCGGCTCCACCCTAAACTCCCTGTAAGCAAGAGACAAGTTATCCACCCTCTCTAAACCTCAGTTCCCCCACCTATAAAGAAATACTAGTTCCTACTTCGTAAGATTCCTGTGGGAATCAGATTGTCCAAGACAGCACTTGGCAGAAAACTCAAGTATTATTTTCAAATCAAAAAGAAGGAAAGATTCTAAAATCTAAGATATTTTCACATCTTCAGAACTTTTAGTAATGCTCGACTTATTTTTTTACTAATGTCCTTCCACCAGGAAATTTTTGATAAAGGCAGAAAGGTGAGCAAATGAGACTCTTTTTTTTTTGTCATAACCCTTGAATTTGAAAAATTCCACAGAAAGCTACATTAAGATCCACTTTCTAATCTTTCGGTGGCACTCCTAAAATCATAGCCTTAATCTCCATCTTAATCATTCCTAAGATCTACCTGAAAGATAGTGAAGATAAAGTACTTCAATACATCTTCCCAAGAATTTCCTTACTGCCTCTATGCAACTTCAAATATACCAAGTCTTTGGAAAAGAAAAGGAAAAAGGTCTCAATCACAAAGTTGGCCTTCAAAGTCTCTAGTTTCCTTACAACAGAACTAGAGTTTATAAAGTTTAAGATGAAGGCACCTGTTAGGTGAGAGAGGTGACAATCTATGAAACTTATGTTCCCAGGAGAATCTTAACTACATAGGTGGGAAAGTTGATTTCCCACCTCATATTTTTCTACTCTAACACAGATGGCCAAGTAATTAATAATATATAATATTTTTGGCCAATAATAATGTAGGCTCGCCAATGTGAATTTTTTATCATTTAAAAAAAAAAAAAAACCTGAGAGAGAAGGGAATTTGAGCCATTTGAGCCAACTGAGCAAATTGACTGTCACGTTCCCAAGCCAGGCTGACTTGAGGTTTTTCTTTGAACAAGAAAATTTTACAGATCTTCGGAAACGTGTTTTAAATAAAGGTGATACCTCAACAGTCTTATAGCTTTACCCCCACCTAGATTTGGGCTCGATTTCTAAAAATAAGTGACGTGTGAACAGCTTCCTAAAAGCAAATGGGGCACTAGGATATAATTTAGGAAGTGATGATGCAAGTCTCTGGGGGACAGGGAGGAGGGGAGGTGAAAAAGTCAGAGGAAATACCCTCCCGGTGCCTGGGCACCAACTCATACCAAGGGGTCGGGGACGAAGGGCTGGCCTCCACATGCCAAGGAAAGGGGGCACCTCAGCGCCACCGGAGGTGCCAACGCCACCCCCTCAACCCTACTCGCTGCCCTGCCCCCCTCACCGGTGGCCCGAGCGGCCCAGGCTGCCCCGAGCCTGGGGCAAGCGAGTCCCAGAGGATAGCAGCGCACCCTGGGCAGGGCCTTCTCTGCCCACCCCCATCCGTCACCCAGCGCCCCTCCCTGGGACTCGGCCCCTGCCCCCACCCCGGAGGCCCGGCTTGGGCCCAGCCCCTAGGGTTCAGGCCTTCCCGGGCCCCGAGGCCTGCCCAGACAGCCCCGGCGCCCGCGCCCCCGCCCCCCGCCCCCACCTGGTAGGGCACCTACCCCCAGAAGCCGCAGGGACAGCGAGGAGGCAGGCTGGGCGCTTTGCTGCGCTCGCTCCCGGCGTCTCCCATGGTGCTCGGCGGCGGCGGCAGCGGAGCTCGGCGGCGGCAGCGGTGGCGGCGGCTGGGCCTGGGCCCCGCTCGAAGGAGGCGGCAGCGGCGACGGCAGGGGGCTCGGGGCGGGGGAAGGGGGAGGGAGCGGGCGCGCGGGCGGGCGCGAGTCCGGGGCTCCGAGCCGGGATTCCAGGCCGGTCAGCTGGAGGCGGGCCGCACCACTCGGCCGGCGGAGACGGGGGGGCCAGGGGAGGCGCGGAGAAGAGGGAGGGGAGCTGAGGAGGAGGGGCGTGAGGGTTAACCGAGGACCGCAGGGGAGGAGGGAAGACCGGCACCCTCGGCAGCTCCCACCGCTGCTCCCAGCCAGAGCGATGTCCCGTGCGGCGGCGCTGGGAAGGACCTGAGGTCCCCGCCAGCTCTGGCGTAGCAGCGGCCGCAGTGAAGCCCCAGGCCCCGCTCGCCCTCCCCTCCCCCGGCGGCTGCTCTGACCGGACAATGGCCGCTCCGCCCCCTCCCCTCCTCACACACCCCTCCCAAGGAGTCACAATGGTCTCGCCCGGGGGAGCCGGGGAGCCACCGCCAAAGCCCAACAGCTGATCAGCTGGGATCCGGGCGTGCCACTTTGTTCAGCGCCTGAAAGGAAGAGTATGGGGCTGTGAGCAAACCAAGAGCGGCGGGCTATCATTCGGCGACAGGCCTCTGAGGCTTTCATATTTTTGGAACTTTTAAAATCTGAAAAAAACTTATCTCCCCTGCCCCGTCTGAAGAAGCAGGGCGAACTTCTGAGTACTCGGGCGCGTTGCCTCCCCCCAAGTGTGAATGGTATGTCCCAAGCGGGAGGAGGAGGAGCAGATTAGTTGTTTAGGGTAAGTTGGGCCAGTCCCAGAGCGGCGGCCGAGCGCAGCGCATGCGCCGGAAGACCCGATAACAGGGTACCGAGAGGGCCTTGGAGGAAGCACTTCTAAATCCGGAAGTGGGTCTTAGTCCCTTTACTGCTAGGGTCTTTCAGCTACGGCAGAGCTCCCTGAACTGGCAACTGTGGGTCCTGGGTGATACCGGGGAGCATTTGTCCACAAACTGCCAACCCCTTAGAAATCTCTCTTACCAGTCCCCCCCATACCCGACCCACTCTTCCAGTTCCACCCGAGGAACTGGTCTTCTCTTGGCAGTACTGAACTTCTGGGGAATGTCCCTCCTTTCCTCCGCCGCAGGAAGTGTGGAGGGCTGAAAGTAGTGTCGGTGCCCCTTCTCCACTACTGGTGCCCCCATCCTCAGAGACACAAGTACACTCGCCATGCCTAGACTAGGAGAACCTCTCTCCTAGAGTGGACGTATTTGGTTTTTGAAGGGAAGCTGTGACCGATCAGTGATGGAAATTGATAAGTGACCAAAGAAGTTTGAACCACTAAAATAATGAGCCCTTTAGAGCCCCTTGGCTTGGGTTCTGAACTAATTCTGAACTCCAGCGAAACGTGAGCAGCCTATTGTTGGTGACTAATTTCAACACGGAGGGAACTTCCACTGAACCTGGAGAGTTGATCTGCCAATGAGGCCCTTGTGGGCGAACTTCTCAGTTCCTGATACTTCCAGGAAAGCTTCCTGGCTCTTAGAGCTGCTGTGTACTCCCACCCAGTGGGAACACCAAAACCTGAGAGGGTATTGCCTAGATTAATTTTATTACCAAATATTGTTATTTTATTTCTATATATACCATTCTGTATGTGCATGTTCTGTGGACTTGTTAACATTTTACTTCCCTCCCTAAGATTTTACTTCTTTTGGCCTCTAAAGAGCAGGAATCACATTTAGCTTATCATCCTAAAGATGCTGTTGATGGTGAAGACAACAATTGCAAAACTCATTTTAAGCCAAATCACCCCCAAATGTGAATGCTGATTTATTTTGTGTAATATTTATTTAGTTTTAACTGGATTTTTACAAACCTTCATTAAATATTTCTGTCAAAAGTCTATAGGATGGACGAAGCCGTACAGCACACCTAGGTCTCATTAGACTCATATTGCCCTTAAATCCTCAATCTTTACTTAAACTGACATAAAATTGCCACATTCATGGAAGACTTAGCCTATGAGTTTAACAAACTGAGATGAAGTGAACATCTTGATGATTTTCTTTTATCTATGAAAAAAGAAGCCCTAAAACCAAAAGGAAACTTATACATAAAACATGATCATTTGTTATCTTACAAACTGCTTGCCTACCTACCTGTCTGTATGCCCTTTATTCAAATAAGCAAGCATTTATGGAGTATCCAGTATTTCCTAACACTTTGTCCCTCCTATTCCCCTCTGCCCCAACTGCCCTTTCTCTCTCTTGCCCAGCACACTCCTACTTCAGGCACATGTTACCCTTTCAGTGCCTTCCAGACTGACAAGGGAGAATTGGTCCCTCCTTCCTCTGTCCATGTAATCTCCATCATAGGACCAGGAAATTTACATGTTTGTCTCTTCTCACAAAATCTAGGTCCAGAAAGACTGCCTCTTGGAAATAACTGTGGTGTACCTCCAACTTGGGAATACAAGAGCCTCAGAAGGTATTACCTAGATTTATTTTATTACCAAATGTTATTTTGTTCCTATACCATTCCGTTTGTGCTTTCTCTGTGGATTCGTGTGGTCCACGAATCTCTCTGGGATTGAATTGAAGCAAACTCAAACCATGTTTGCTGAGCAGAAGAGTGAATCTGATAAAAGCCACTCTTAATTAAGGCTCTTTTGTCTACAAGTAGCAGAAACCCACTGAAACTTCTTCATACTAAAAAAAAAAAAAAAAAAAAAATTATTGAGGGAAATAATCTTAGAGAACCCAAGAGCACAGAGAGCAACAAGATCTCATGAAGGACTGGAACAAGAATCTAAAATATCAACAGAAAGCCAAGTAGCTATTCCTTCATTATCTCTTTTTCTCTGTAGTCAAATGTTCTTCCATCTCTACTTCTCTCTACAGAACTGCTTTATTCTTTTCTGGAGACGTGCCTTCACTGCTTCTCTGGAAATATAGTAGAACATGACTATCCAAGCTTACCTAGCCTCACTTCAAGAACCAGAAGAGATTGATTTGTATCTATGAATCCTAATTCCCAAGAGAAAACCTTATTGGTCTTATATCAGGTTGTCTGTTCTTGTTACAGTTGCCTTTAGCCAGTTGAACAGTATGTTGTCAATGTCCTTTGTTTTGTAATGCAAACATGGCTGCCAGAGGCCCATCCTTGTGGCCATACTTCTCAAAGGTCAGTTATGTTCTTGGCAAAGATTCCAAAAGATGTCTACTACCAAAAAAGGAATAAATTGCAGGCTGAAATTCAAAAGCATAGAGAATAATGGACATGTTCAAGAATTTCCCAACAAACTAATTCCTACTTAAACTATTTCAGGCCTAAATTTAAATGGCACTTCCTCAAAGAAGCCTTCTTTTATAAACTTGATGCCCCCAACCCGAATTAAAATTATGTTGTCCCATGTTTATCTACTGTTGCATCCTTTTCCTTTGTAATATCTATCACAGTTTATAATTAAATATTTATTTGTGTGTCTCCTCTCCAAAGATCATGTCTGTTTTGTTCACTGCTATATACACAATGCCCAGGGCACATTTGGTATAGCATTCAATAAACACTTGTTGAATAAATTAAAAGGCACAATAATTTGTTAATCAATTTGAGACCCATATATGACTTGGCACCCTAATCAGACTATCCTGGGGCAATGTCTCCATCAACACCCACTTCCCTAGAAGACTGAAACTCTGTGAGCTTTTTCATCATAATGTAGTTATATGAAATGAGACCCAGTGTTCATCTGCTTCCTCTTAAGATGTTCAGAACCAGTTAACTCTTCGCTTTTAGTTCCAAGGTTTCTATCTGAAGAGCCTTTGAACCAGTTCCTATAACATGCCCACTTAGTTGGCTGAAAACTCAGAGCTAACTCAAAATGTCAAGGCATCTTCAAATTAGGGCACCAAAGTATGAGGTAATTGGCAGAAGTAGAAGTACTGTCGTAATAATTGTCTTTTGACTATTTTCTAACATGGATTACATTCCAGATGAATCTGTGATGTGACTCTTAGGGGTAGTTTGCAGTCACCATTGGCCCAAAAAGACCCCTGTACATGTTCCGTAGAGTCTAGTAAAAGATAACATTAATGCTTCAGCAGCCAGAGCTCTTGAAGTAGCAGCTTGGGTTGTATGGGAAAGAGCAAGGTGTTACTCAAGGTTAAGGCCTGACAGAGGCTGCGTTCTTGGTAATACTGAGTTCAAAGACCTTATCCCTGGAAGATATAACCAAAAAGGAAGAGATTTCAGAAGAAAACAAATGGTCCTCCAACTCTGATTCTAGCCTTTACCCCGCAGCTCTCTCCAATTCCCAGTTCAAACCCTGTCATCATAATAGTTAATTTTAATGTGATATTAGCCCCAATGTCCAATCCAAACACTAGCCTCAGTATTAATCTTAATCCTAATATTATCTGTAAAATTCAATCTTAGATTCCAAACTTAATCCCAACCCTAATTCTATGAGCTCCTTGCCTTGCTGCTGAGTTATTTTCCCCAGTTCTTCCTTCTTGTGTCCCTTGACCTACTAGGAACAGAGAACTCTGTAACACGATGGACCCCTGGGAACAATAGGAGCCAGTTTCAATAATCCTAAAAAATAAAATATTCTTGGGCTACCAG
The DNA here is from genome assembly GCA_028627145.1 of Eidolon dupreanum. Taxonomy (NCBI): domain Eukaryota; kingdom Metazoa; phylum Chordata; class Mammalia; order Chiroptera; family Pteropodidae; genus Eidolon; species Eidolon dupreanum. Next base: position 88,179,515 of record CM053502.1, on the reverse strand, counting down.
AAAAAGAGAAAATGGGACATCTCTCACCTGTGTAGGACAGAGAGACCCTACCCAGTCACAGCTTGTCCTGTTGCCTAATTCAGGCATTGTTCAGCCTCTGTCAGTCTAGAAAAGGTACAATCCAAGTCACCTGTGTGGACTCAGGAATGTGTAGTACCATTAGCCAAGAGCAAAATCCTGAGACCCTTCTGCAAAATGATTATGTTAGATTAGATGGGTGGCTTTCAAACCATGTTCTCAGAGCAAGAATTCTGGTTTCTACTCTCTTCCCTCACTTGGGTTGGTTTTCCCAAGGGAAGTTGTGGGGGGAGGAGAAGGATGAGTTAAGTCTCTGAACCAGACCTTCTTTAGGGTTCCTTCTGGCCCTGATGTGCAGTTGATTCTTTTAGTCACGTATGGTCCAGTTGGCATGGATAAACTCTCAGAGCCAAGGGAAAAGAAGAGCAACCAAGCATACCCTCTCCAGCTCTTCTCAAGAAAGTAAAAATAAATTAAATGAAGAATAAGATGGGAAAGAGAAGAGAGGAGAAAATGCTGCCATTTCATGTCCCATGTTTTCATGTTCATGAAGCAATTGCTGATTTCCCTGCTGCTCACACCCATCTTGGTGTGAAATTTGATTTTACTGACTTTTAAATTTCTTTTCAAGAATGGAAACATTGTTTTGCTCAGAAATACTTGACCTTTGTGGGGAAAAACATTCCAATAATGAGAAAGCAAAAGTCCTCTTGAATATCACCCCCCTGAGATATCCTTTGTTAACAGTTTGGTATATAGCCCTCCAGGCTTTTCATTTATATATGATTACATAAATGGGGTGATTAACACATTGCATTCAACTCTAGCTGATTATTTTGAATTTAGAAATATGTCATGGACATCTTTTACATCTATGCATATAGCTCTGTAGTGTTGTCTTGTAACGAAATGTATTAGGGTTCTCCATATCTATCTATCTAGATATAGATATAGATATAGATATAGACATAGATATAGATATAGATATAGATATAGATAATCTTGGTTAGTATATATGAAACACTATATGTAAAGCATATATATGGTTATATATAAAGTAAAATATATGACATTTATTTATATTTATATATGAGATTTATTATAAGGAATTGGCTCATGTAGTTACAGAGGTAGAGGGGTCCCAAGATCTTCAGTCCGAAGGCCCGAGAATCAGGAGAGCCAATGGTATAAATTCCAGGCCAAGGCAAGAGAAGACTAATGTCCCAGCTGGAAGACCACCAGGCAGAGAACAAATTCTCTCTTGGCCAAACTTTTAATCTTCTCATGCCTTTAACAAGCATGCCCATATTGGGAAGTGCAATCTGTTTTACTCAGTCTATGGATTCAAATGTTAATCTCACCCAGAAACACCCTCACAGACATACCCAGAATGTTTAACCAAATATCTGGGCACACTATGGCCCAATCAAGTTGACATATAAAATTAACCATCACACTAAAATCATAGACTTAAAGTCAAGCTGCCTGAGTTCAAATATAGCTTCTACCAAAACTATTAGATCAGAGATTTTAGGGTAGTTACTGAGCCTCTCCATGCCTCAGTTTCCTTATGTGTTACAAAAGGCATCTATAATGGGCTATGCTTTTCAACTGCTCAGTTTCTCTTTGGTGGTCCACCTTCTGTTTCCAGGCCTTCTCTGAAATACATACACTAACTAGGTCCAAACAGGGAGCCCTAGTCTCTGGCCATAAGAATTCAGCTGGTTCAGGGAGAGCCAATGCCCTTCTCTAGCTAACTTGTTAGCTTTGCCCTCTGAAATTAAGTGTCCTTCGGGCCACATAAGCTCAGAATTGAGGGACCCTCCACGTGGAGCCAGCTGCCTGGGAATCTGGACTTTTCAATTACAAACATTAATTTGTAACCGAAAATTAACATTTTTCAATTACATGGACTGATAATTTTTTGGACTTTTCAGTTACATGGACCGATTTTTTTTCCTAATCTAATTTGAGTTAGGTTTCAGTATGTTTCAATGTGAAAAGTCCTGACTATGCATAATAGTTATCTACTTATGTCATAGGTTCATTGTGTAGATTAAATTATATAATCCATAAGGAAATCTTTACACAATATGTAGCATATAGTAGACGCTCCTTAAAAATTGACCATTATTCTTTTTTTCTTTTAATGGCTGCTGGCCACTCTATAAAAGGGTGAGCCATTTAATGAATCCCCTCTTAACTCATTTATTATTCATTCATTTTTTCATTCAGCAGACACTGTGTGTTAGGCACTGTTTCATCCATTAAGAATATAGTGTGAATGAGACAGGTAAGTTTCCCTACTCTAGTGGTACTTATCCTCCAGTGGTAGAGGAGGACAATTGAAAAGTTTTTTAAATGTCCTGAAGGGAGGTCTAACTTTCCACTTTTATAAAAAATTTTTGTCCATTTGTCTTCTTAATGTCTTGGATAAATTTTATAGAAACAGAAGTGCAATACCATTTTAGATTTGTTATATATGACCAAACTTCCCTTCAGAAAGGTTGTACTAATTTATACTCCCTCCAAGAGTGAAGGAGAAGGCAGATTTCTCTAAACTTCAGTAGCACTGGAGTTTTCTTTTTAATCATTGACAATGTAAAAGGTAAAAAAAAAATACACACACACACACACACACACACACACACACATCACCTAATGGATGCTTTAATTTGCATTATTTTGGTTATTAATCAGTTCTCACAAAATTTAGATTTGGACTTACTTGAATTTATTTCTGGGTGGATTTTGGATTTGTTTTTGTGTGCATAATCTTTGGATTACCTATTTATTTCTTTGTCCATTTTTCTACAAGGTTTTTTTTTCTTATTTAGCTTAAGGTGTGATATTTGATGTTGATGTTAAGAATATTAACCTTTGTCATATGTACTGCAAATTATTTCTCTGTCATTTGTCTCTTAATTGTATCTAGGCTTTTGATTCTCAAGAGTCTAAAATGCAGGGGAACTATGTGAATTAACCTTGGCTAATGTTTGAATTGGCCACTTGGGCACTTTTTTCTTAAGGCCTCTAGTTACTGCTGATAGGTAAAAAAGACAAGGAGAAAATTAAAGGGGAAAAGATAGGAAATTGCAGGAGATAGAGGCAAGCCTATCCCCTCAGCCTGCCCAACTCCATCTCATGTTGGTCAGGCCCAGCTCTGAGGCAAATGGCCACGGCCTCCATGGGTTAGCTAAGTCCCTAGACTTGGTGCTAGCCTGAGCTCCCTGAGATGAATCATCCAGGATATAAGTCTCAGCCTTCCCAATTTCCTCTATAGTGGTGTGGCCCTATAGCTCTGTTAGCCCCCAGTGACTGGCCTGAAGTTTCCCATTAAGTCTCTTGCTCAGGTTGGCAAATATAATATCTAGGAGTGAATGACACTACGTAAGGCCAGGCTGGGCTCCAAGGACTGACCCAACAGGAAAACCAAGGGTACTTGAGGAAGGGGGTGGGTGGGGTGGTTAGGAAAATAGGATTAGGCTTCATTGTTAGGTTGAAATTAGAGAGGGAGCCAGAATTGGAGGGATTGGGCTGGGGAGTCTGAAGTAGGTATTTAGAATGCCAAGTGGAACAAGTGACTCAGGAAAATGGTCACGAAGGGGAAAAGGCATAGATGTCCAGGATGGGGTCAAAAGGCTAAGGCTAGTGTCTTAATTTGGATTTTTTCTCCCTGAAAGTTGACCCTGAAGCAAAAACCAGGAGGTGCAGAGAACACTTCTAGGGGTGGCAAGGTAGCCAATAAAGGGTGTGTCAGCGAGCCACCTACCACTGGGAGGGACTAGAGCTGAGCGACTAGTCCTGTGAGGACTGCCTATGCAAAATCACACCTTGAAGTTATCTCCGCTGAGGGGTGGGGAGACTGGGTATTTGCACACCTACTACTGTTCATGGTTGACAGCTATTCACAGCACTTTAGTCTGACTTTTGCTAGCAGAACACCCTTTCCTGATTTCAGAGAAAGCCTTAAGACAAAAAGGTGCAGAGACTGGCTATTGGAAGTTAGTGAGATTACTCTGAAGTGATAAGGCCAAAAGGATACAGATGGGATACCTACATGTCTTCCATGGCTGGGCATACTGTGTGTATATAGATTTTTAGGGGTGTGATATTTGATAAAATTATCCAGGGGCTTCTTCCTAATGCTGTGATTAATCAAGTAAGCTAGCTACCTTCTGATTAAGAGTTAAGGAGCAGAGGTAAGATTAGAATAGGATCAGAGAATTAGGGTCTCTTAAAGGCACCCAGAGGGACTTATTCACCCTGTCTGAATAGCAGGGGGTGTGCCAGGGCAGGATTGCAGTCTGGTCTGTATTACTCCAAAGCCCATTAAGAGGACAGAGTGCAGGATGGCCTAGTGAAGGAAGGGAGGTATCCCCAGGATACTTGCTTGCCTGGTCTTCTTCCCTAGCAGCTGAAGAGCAGAGCTAGGAGGAGGCTGTGCAGCCGCCATCTGTTCTCTTGGCTCCATTGCCTGGCAACTGCCCGCCCATGTCTGCTCTCTGCTCTAGAGGAGGATGCATTCCTCCATGGCCCATCGGGCAGGATGACAAGCCATACCCTCGCCAGGGCTGTACCACATGATGGATTCAATGATTATGACTTTCTGATGTGGGGGCTGCTCAGTCATGTAGCAGACCCAAGCCCATCTGGTGTATCTTTCTTGAAAGAGTGCTTGAAGAACAATCTGAATACTGCTCATGCTGGTAGGAGTGTGTACATGTGCACACAGATGCAGGTGTGGGTACACAGTTGTGAATGTGTGTGTGTGTGTGTGTGTGTGTGTGTTTGCATTAGGTATGGATGTGAACATTGGGAGTTCAGAATCACTGTGGTTCTATTTTCTCAGAAATCATTTAGCGAATTAGTCATTGGTAAATGATAATGTTACCATTTTTTGAGTACTTTTCAAATGCCAGTAACTGTGGTTGGTGCTTTACACACACTAGTTTTTATAGTAATATAAACCTTACAACTACTTTGCAAGAGAAATTTTACCTTTCTCGCTCTTCAGATGAGAAAACCAAAATTCTCAAGGCTAAATTAGCTGTCCAAGGACTTAGTTTTTAAGCGGTAGAGTCAGGATCTGAGTCCATGTCTCTAATTCCACAATGTGTGATATTTAATTTCCATCTCTTCCCAATCTTCTCAGAATGAGAATGAACAGACAAAATACTGCTAAACATGACAATATGAATGATTCACATAAAACTAATATTGAGCATAATAAGTCTGACTTAAGATACCTACTACATGATTTTATCTATATAAAGTTCAAAAACAGACAAAACTATATACTGTCAAGAGTTAGGAGGATGGTTATCCTTGCAGGGGGTAGGGAATGACTGCAAGGGAGCACTGGAGGGACTTTGAGAGGGGGGGTGCTAGTAATAGGTAATATTCTATTTCTTGGCCTGGGTTCTGGGCACATGTATATGTTCGATTCATGTAGATTCATTAACTGTGTATATATGATTTGTGTACTTTTCTGCATGAACGTTTCATCTCAAAAAAAAAATTCAAATTAAAAATAATCTTGCCAGGAGCTGTAAGGGATTCAGAGAAAGGGAGCACCACAGAGCTTGCTCTTGTAGGTGGGGTCCTGTTCTGAATAGGTGACAATCTTACCCTCAGGAAGCTCCAAGGCTGTGGAGTAGGGAGGGGTGTTGAGATTAGTGGACTCCAAGCTGAGTGCTCCAGGAGGGCTAGCAAAGAGGAGCGAGAAGGGCCTAGAGGAATGAAAGATGGTTCTGAGTTTAAAGATGAGGACATGAGAGAAATTTGCAAAGGTGGTTGATGTGTAGTAGCTAAGAGAAGATTGTGGCCTTTGAAGCCCAGCACACCTGGATTGACCTCCTGGCTCCATTGTCTACTGGCTATGGGACCCAGAGAGAGCTATTTATCCTCTCAGAGTCTTGGTTACCTCCCCCGTGCAATGGGCCACTGATATCAAAGACTGCTATGAGGATGAAATGATCTCAAAGAGCTAAAACACTGGGCACAGAGATAGTACATGGCTGGCATTCAGCAAAGGTATGTTTGGAAAGTGGAAGATGACTCATACTCATTTTGGGTAGCTGTGGCCAGAACAAAATGATTTATTATCCATGAGGTACGGCTTGGACTGCAATAGGCAGGAAGGAACAAAGACCAGTGGCAGCTGGGAGACTCATCCACTCTATAAGGAAAATCCCACTGGGAGAGATCCAAAAAAGAGACCCGGGAAAAGAATCCAGGCTGAGAGTAGTGGGGAAGGGTTTCCAGGTTGGCAGCCCAGCCAAAGAAGAACTCTTGGGGAAAACAGTCCAATTTAATGCAGACATATAAAGCTGTGTGCTATGGGATGGGAGTTCTTCCCCTAGGAGAGTATATAAAGTCTACCCCTCAATTTTTTTCCAAAAAATACAGAAACTGATAGAATTTGTTCTAAAAACTGGTGAAGGGATGTTTGGCCAGACTGAGTATCAGTCTTCTAAGCTGACAGATGAGATACCTAAGGAAGAAATTTCTGACTCATTTCCTAACTCGAATGCCAACTACCTCAAAAGACTTCATTGACCCATGCCCACTTAGAATTTTGCGCTTTTTCTTTCATGCCCCTGCGGCATGCTGTACATTCACATTGCATGGCCTACGGCACATTCTGCATAGAGGAGGGAAAAAGGAGTATATCAATTGTTTTTCTACTTATAAAATCCAAAGAATAGTAGCTTAAACACAAAACACAAGAGCAGTTTATTTCAGTTTCATTTAAGAGCAGCTCATAAAAATTCATGCTTCAAAATGTACCATAAAAAAAGAAAGAAAGAAAAAACAAGCTACAGACTGAGAAAAATGTTTCCAAATCAAATATTTAATAAAGGACTGGTATCCAAAAAATATAAAGGATTCTCAAAACTCAATAATAAAAAGACAGTACAATTTTAAAATGGACAGAAGATTTGAATAGACATTTCACCAAAGAAGATAAGAGGAGCTAATAAGCATGTTAAAAGATGTTCAACATCATTAATCATTAGGGAAATGCAAATCAAAACCACAATGAGACATAATTTCACATCCACTAGAATGACTATAAGCAAAAAGACAGGTAATAACAAGTCCTGGCAAGGATGTAGAAAAACTGGAACCCTCATTTACTGCTGGTAGGAATGTAAAATGGTGTAGCCACATTGGAAGATAGTTTGGCAGCTTCTTAATGGGTTAAACATAGGCTTATTGCATAACCCAGCATTTTTACTTCTAGGTACCTACCCGTCAATAAAAATAAAAATCTGTGTCTATACAAAAACTTGTACACAATGTTCATAGTAACATTATTCATAATAGCCACAAAGTGAAAAAACTCAAATGTCCATTAACTGATAAATGGTATACCCATACATTAGAACATGATTCAACAATAAAAGGAAAGAAGCACTCTACATGCTACAACATGAATGAACCTCAGAGATATGGTCAGTGAAAGATGTGAAAGTCCACATATTGTATGACTCCACTTATATAAAATATCAGGAAAAGGTAAATCCATAAAGGCAAAAAGTAGATTTGTGTTTGCCAGGCGCTGGGTGGGAATGAAGGCAAATGGGCATGAGGATTGTGGAGAGGGTCACACAGCACTTCCTTAAAGTTTGTTTGTTTTTACTGAGGTTTAACATACATACAAAAAAGTACACAAGCCTTAAATGTACAATTTAATTTACACACACACACACACACACACACACACACACCTTCATAACAGCACCCAGATAAAGATAGTGAACATCTGAACATTTCTGGCACCCCAGAAGATCCCTCCATGCCTGTACCCCACAAAAGTAACCACGATTCTGACTTCTGTCACTCTAGAGGAGTTCTGTCTGTTCCTAGAACAACATTGCCCCAGAGCAAGCACTCAGTGGGTGTCACCCACCACTTTCTAGTCTTATGTAGTTCCTAATATTCATTCTGGGCTCCTTGGCCCCATCTTCTTTTTGCAACACTCTAACTGACATTGGACACCACCCTTCTTTCTTTACCCGCTTGTTGATTTTTTTCTGAAGATTTAGAGTCCATTGAGAACAATTACAACATGTGATAGAAAGCAACCTAAAGTTCCTCGTTAGGCATCACAAGTCCAAGAACTGTTCTGGCCATTCTCTGTCATCAAGTGGTTCTCTCCTAGGTCCCTTTCTCCATCAATTGATTGACTACCCCCTGTCCTTGGTAAGGATCACAAATTCCAAATCTGATGTGGGCCAGAAAGGTAACATACTTCTGTGAAGTGGCCTGGCTATAAGGAGGGGCTGTGATGAACTCTAGAGGCCCCTTGAAACAAGGGCAGCCACATTCAGCTCCAACCCAGGGTTTCTCAGGCAGGAGGAAAAGCAAATTTTTAATAAAAGGGGTCTGCATTCAGCCAGTTTCTACTATCAGCTCCAGACCCTTCTGGCTTTTCTCTCTTCTGCATTTCCAGGCCTCCTACTCCCCCTATTTCATTATACGAAGGAATTCAGTTCCCCTTAGCCTGGGTCTCCCAACCCAGGCTGGGCCCACAGCACCTCCTCTTGCCCACCAAAATCACCTGTCAAGACTTGTCAAGGGATTTTACTAAATGAAAGAACAATTTACTCAGGAGGTAGAAGAGATGGCATCAGCTTTTTTTTTTTAAAAAAGGCACTTTTGTTTTTCCTCCTTTAGTCTCATTTTAAAGATGAAGAAACTGAGACCCAAAGGGGTTAAATATCTTGTCCTGATCACCAAATTCTTAATTAGCGAAACTGGAAGTTGAGCCCTGCCTCCAACGTCCATGAAGGTGGCTTATTCATCTCTCTATTCCCAGAACTTAGCAAGAAGCCAGAGCTCAGTTAACACATGTATTTGAGTCATATTAAAAAACAGATTTGGGGGAGGAAGGCATCTCAGGCCTGTGAGTAAAACTGGAGAGGAGAATGGACAAATCGATGAAGGAGATGGTGAAGGACAGTGAAGTGAGAGGGGTTTGGGCCCGCACCCTTTTGCTCCTGGGAGTGGGCTATCCCTTCACTGTTTCCCCTGCCTCCTGCCCAGCCTTCTGGGGAGACTGTGTGCTCTGGACAGAAGCTGCTGCCATCATTCATCAAAGCCTGGCAGCCTGAGGAAGCTCAGGATCTAGCCTGTAGGACACTTTCAATCAACTTCCGTTCAATCTATTCCCTCTAAATGACTCTGAAATGTAAATAAAATTAAATTAATGCTACTGTATTTGTCTCTGATTAGGGCTGTAATGGGCTGCAGTAATGCTGCCCCTGAGATGAGCTATGGAGAAAGAAGCCCAGACAATAGCAACATGGCCAGCTTCGTGGCCCCCCTCACGTATCCCCACTATCCTTCCTGCTCTAGAAGGACAGACTACACTGTCCAGATTTATACAATTTGGAAGGTGGGGGAAGTTTATGTTACTTCCGCCTTTTTGTCTTCCATCTCAAACCAAGCCAATCTGGACTACCTAATTGCTCTCTACAGATACCCCCACTCTTATTGCCCCCCATCACACTCTCAAATGTTTAGAGCTTTAGAACATGGCAGAATGGCTTTTTCTTTGCTTGCCAAGCCAGGAGTCACAAATGGCTCCTTCACCAAGACTCAATCCCTGAGTCTACTCACCCCTCCAAGGAACGGTTTGCATACCCTAATTACGGTTTCTCAACCTCCACAGTACTCACATTCTGGTCTAGATAATTCTGTGTCATGGAGGACTGTCCTGTAGATTGTAGGATGTTTAACAGCATCCTTAGTGTCTACGCACCAGGTGCCAGTAGCAACCCAGAATGACACCAGACATTGCCAAATGTCTCTCTTGGGGCAAAATCAGCTCTAGTTGGGACCCTCTGCCCTGGAGGAGAGTCGTGAGGGGACTAGAAAAAGAAGGAAGCGTGAGGGAGGGATGGACTACCAAATCCTACAGCACACGTCTTTTCATTCTCCACCAGTCCCATCTACCCACCTCCCAACATAGTTTCTTAAAACAAATAACAGTGTTCTAACACAGTAATACATGACTATCCAACTTTTGAGTTAAATACCAGGAACCCTGACCTCTTCCAGGGAGAAGCCTCTCTCTACCCTCTCCCATTCCTGTCCCCAGTTTACCCTGCCCCACCTGGAGAACTGCCCACTAAAAAACCAGGAAATGGATTTTCCTTTATGATTTCTCATTGCTAGAGTTGCCCCAAGTGAAGAAGTTCTCAATAGATTGGTATTCTCCAGGGAGGAAGACACTTCTTACCAAGAAGCGATTTCTAAAAGAAGGAAATTCCAAATGGTGTGTGATTTTCCAATAGAAGGAAGTCCTCAACCCTTTTTACAGACTGGGCTATTAGAATTTCTCAGTATCTTCCTATTACTCAACTGCCAGAGCCCCCAGGCAGGGGTGGAGGGTGGGGGGATGGGGATGGGGAGTGACAGAAAGCTCTCCCAGAATGCTGCCCCCTCATGCTGTGCCATGCTGAGGAGAGAGCTGGGAAGGGAAAGGAGCATTATCTTCCAGGGTTCAAGGGTCCTGATAGCAAAGACAATAGTAATTAATTTGCCTGGGAGAATGAGGACAGGGTCAAATCCCCACACCACACTGCGCCCTTCCACCTCACTTCAGCCATCCCAATTTACAGAACCAAACTGTGGGAAAACAATCTGGGATTTTAACTCTATTTATAAATCTCTTAAAGCTTTCATGTGGTCCCAAAGAAGGCCTTGCCAGAGCATTCCAGTTTACACAGAGGAAATCAAAGAAAATGAATTATAATCACAGCCCAAAGCCTGAGCCTGGAAGTGCAGAAGCCTGGGAGGCTCCCGCCTCCCACTGGATTCATTATCACAAAAAGAATTAAAATCTCACCTCCCATCCTTGAATTTGGTCATATGTGTTGAATTTGTGTGTATGTGTTCACTATATTTCTACCTTTTGCCAAAGTCTGTTCTGGAAGAAATTCTGGTTTTTAAAAGTTAGGAAAAACCATAGTCCAAAAGTACATTCATAATCTGGAGAATGTCTATCAAATAATTTCATGTTAATAGGATGTTTGTTTGGCCCACAGCTGCTGGCCTCACTAATTTATCAAATATGCTACTCTGGATTCAACTGCATTTGTGCTAAGTCTTTGGACTAATTTAATTTTTTTTCCTGCTAATTATTCCATGCTAGGAAATCCTAATGCAGGTGATAAAAAATCCACTGATAGGATAGAAGGGTGAGCTCTTTACATATCTTCACTTCATTCCCTCAGCATAGCAGGGACTTCCAAGTACAGTGTCTGTCCCTTCCAGGTGTACAGAAGAGCTGCCTTGATCACTCCATACAGGTAGACACTCTACACGGCCCTCTTGAAGACAGGTGAAAAGTAGTACTGTTAAAATGCAGTGGGAAAGACTGATGTTGCCCTTGCTTGTTTGTAGTGACTCCTCTTGCTCCCTCATGGAATCCATCTTTGTATCAGACTCAAGGTTCCCTGGGCCTCTCTTGCCTGCTTACTCTTGCTGCAGCTGTTTCGCCCCTCAGCTCTAGAGGGAGCCTCATTCTTAGGGGCCAGGGGCTGGGCCTAGTATACAAAGTGAACTTCATTGACCCTGTGTCTCCCTGTCATGTTCCAGAGGCAGCCAGAAATAGAGCTGGACTGCAAGGAATCCAGATTGTTTTCCAGATCCTTCCTGGAGAGCGGAGGTGGAACCCATGCCTCTTTCCCTCTAAAGTTCATTCAGGACAAAAAAGGATTAAAGGAGACCCTCTTTGCCCACCAGGACACTGCCCTCCAACCCTGTCTTCCCCAGCCCCAGGCTTCTATGTCCTCCCACCTTCTCTCCAACAGCCTCCTCCAGGATGAGGCATTAGCACTTTATTGATGGCACAGCGCCTGGTCACAGTGCCAGTTCCCCTTTTTGACTTTGATGGATGATGTGAGACTGGAGTGGGAAGCGTGTGTGTGCGCGCATGCATGTGTATACTAAACAGATGAGAAGTGAGGCAGACAGAAAGAGAAAGATGACAGGAACAGGATACAGAATGAGAGACCCAGATAGAAAAGTTAATTGAGGACGAAAGAAAGACTCTCACAGAAACCCAAGTTGATCCAGAAGAGTGAGAGGAGTTGAGTTTATTACCTCTTGTGCCTCAGTTTCCTCATCCATAAAATGAGGACAGTAATAGGAGCTACCTTATAGTGTTTTTGTGAGGATAAAATGAGTTAATATAACTAAAGTGCTCAGAACAGTGCCTAGCTGTTCTATTTTATTCGATGTAAATATTGGCTGTTATTATTATCATCATCACTATTGTTATCATCACCATCACCTCTAGTTTCTAGTCCCAGGGCATAGGACACATGGAGGGGAAAGACAAGCCTCTTTTGGTTTCTCTGCCCTGTCCTTCTCACCACCTGAGTCCTTGCCAACCACACCCTCTGCCAACACTTCTCAGCACTACTCTTTAACTCTGGGGACACTTTCTCCCCCTGAAAATTTCTAAAATTCTCTCATTCCTGTACTTCCTCACTAAACTGGACAATTAGTTCTATTTATCTGAACTGTGTGTCTTAAACAGACCTATTGGCTGTATGAAGTAGGAGATAAGGCTGAACAGATGGTTTGGATTCAGTGCTCAAGAGCTTTGAATGATAAGCTAGAGTTGGGCTTTGTTCTGAAATACATGGAGTGCCATGGATGATGTTAGAGAGAGAACATGTTGTGCTCCAGGCTAAGCACCCATAAGATTGGTTTTTAAGGACTATTAAGGACTATTAAGGGTAGTATTTTAAACCCTTTTCAGTTGTTTATATGTTTGTGAGAATGAAAATACTTCCATGAGAGCAGGTCTGATAACAGAGGAGAGAAAGCATGAGGATTTGGGGCAATTCAACCTGGGGACAGTTGGCCTGGATGTGAGGACAGATGTAGAGCCCAAGCAGCTGAGGCCAGGCATTTTATCCCAGGTACTATTCTGTGATTGAGCCTGGGCTGGGAGCCAAACAGAGACTGGTTCACACCTGAGTCATACTGTGTGTGCATGTGTTTGCATGTGCGTGCATGTGCATATGGTTTGGGGGCCAAAGCTCAAACACATACTTTGGAACGTGGAGTAGAATCTCTTTAGCATTGTAGGGTTGGGGAGGGTAGAGCACTGTGGTTACAAAAGCATCACCTGACACCATACTGCCTGGATCCGAATCCTGGCTTCTAGGCATGCAACCTTGAATAAGTAAATAAAGCACTCTGTGCCTTGGTGTCCTCATCTGTAATGTGGGTGTAATAATAGCACCTACCTCGTAGGGCTGTTCTGAGGAATAAATGAGTTAACACACTTAAAATGCTTACAACAATACTCGGCAATAGAACAAGTCCTCGATATGGCATGGTTCCTATTATTACTGTTATTAGTCCATTATTTATATTATAATATCATATATTATTAGAATTATTATACCATTGTTGTTAGTTGTAAGACACTGAATTGAGAATGACGACACCTCGGTCTCATCTTGGTCTCTGAGAATCCTCCCTCTTGTCTCTCACACTCCTGTGGGGCTATCCCTTCCTTTCTTTCACAGGGATGGTCTCCAAAGGTCACATTAGTTTACTCTGGCCCTGTCCACTGGCCCCTTTAACTTCAAAAATGGGAAGTTCTACCTAAGCATTTGAAATTGAAAGTGAAAAAGAGAGCTCTAGGGAGCCTGAGTCAGACCTAACTTGAGGCTGATCCTATAATTTAAGCTCATTTGGGGCAGAGATCATGTATGTTGAGACTCAACTGTGATGGTATCTGTGGATTTCACAAGACACTCCTTTCTTTATAATAATAAATTTCCCCTTTCTTCCTTAAATTAGTTTCTGTTGCTTGCAACCAGAGTATTAAAACACACGGTGTTACATACATGTATAATCTTATTCTGGATATGTATATATGTGTGTGTATATGTGTATGTGTTTCTATATATATTCTCACTGTAATACACATATACACTAACACACACTCATACACACGCACATTTAATTCCCCACTTCAGTCACCTGTTGTTAATCAAGGTCAGGCAGGTACTCTAGCCTTTGTGGCCAAAAGACAGACAGCTTATGGCAGGCCAAGCCATATTTTTATATCTTGCAGCTACTTCATCCCACTTGGGCTCCAGTCCTAATGGCTTTCTGAAGTTCCATAAATATGGCTCATGCAGCCGTGCCTCCATGCCTTTACACATTTGACGTCTTCTCTTTGGATTAATTAGTCCTCCAGTTTTGATATTCAGCTCCAGCATTGCCTCCTCCAGAAAACATCCTCTTTCTCTAACCCTCTACCCAATCTGGATCAGGCGTTCCTCCTCCGTGCTTCGGTAGCACTTCCAACAACTGAGTACTGCTCACACAGAGTCAGTTTACCCATCTGACTCCCCATGGACTGGAAGTCCCCTGAGGGTAGTGACTGTACCTTCTGTTTTTTAATTTCCAGTGCACAGTGCAGTGTCAGATGCACATGGGATTCTCAGTGCTGTACTGAAGGAGTAAAGACGTTGAGGTGGTGGCGCCAGAAAGATGTTTATTAGTGTTTACTAATGCAAGCTAGGCTCTTTTTGTATATTATACCTCTTGACCCTCCTCAGAGCAGTCTTCAAGGTAGACATTGTTATCTCCATTTTACAGATCAGGAAACTGAGGCTTGGAGGATATATTAGGAATAGAGTCTATTGTAAGTAACAATGACCTCAAGAAAGAAGTTTATTTCTTGCTTATGTGATGGTCTAATATGTTGGCCGGAGCTCCAGCCATCACATCTTTGTTCCAGGTAGAAGATCAATGAAAGAAGAATGAATAATAGGGCAAAGGGTACTTGACTTTTAAGCAAAGTTCCCCAAAGCTTCCACATGACATTTCTGCTTACATCCCATTGGTCTGAACTTAGCCACACAGCCACCAAGGTGTAAGGGAAGTGGGGAAATGTCTTCTGGGTGGCCATGTGCTGAGCTCAAATTTGGAAGTTCTATTACTATGGAAGAAGAGAGGCAACACTAGCAGTCTTGGCAACAGAAAGATTAAGTAAGCTACCCAATGTCATGCAGTAGAGAAGTTGCCAGAGCTGAAACTCAGGCTCATCTTTGCAAACCACCAGAGCCACTGTTCCTTTTGGTAAATCATACTGCTTCCCATAATCAAGAAGACATAGCGAGGTGTTTACAAAATTATAAGGAAGGGGTAGAGCATATCAGGGGTTAGAGGTAATGAGAGTTCTGAGGTCAAGATCAACACAAATATGTATATTAAAACATGTTTATTGTCAGCCCCACACATATAAACCTCCATGTGAGGGGCGGGCAAATACCCATGATGCTCCTGGCCAGAACATCCTCTCAGAGGAGGAGGTTGGACCAAGGCTCCCAAAAGGATTGGAGTCACTTCCTGGGGATAGCTTCAAGTGGCAGAGTCTTGTAGCCCAAGCCCAGGTAGGCCAGCAGGGAGGACCTGGTAGGGGCAAATTTTCTTCATGACAGTCTGCAGTTCTCCAAAAATGGCCTAGTGCTAAACTGTGGAGAGGGATTAGCAGCTATGAATCGGCAATTGCTGGATTTTGCTCCTAGCATGAAACCTCAGTCAATTCTCAAGTAAAAGCTTGCAGGCTTAAGCCCTTTAGGAATGAACATGGTTCTGTTCTCCCAGGGGGACACTTCCATCAAGGTAAGGCACTCTGTCACCAGCAGGGACAAGCAGAAGGGGGCAAGTCACTTCACATTGCTGAGCCTCAGTATCCTCATCTATGTAAGGGGCAGAGTATCTTAGGTGAGAAAAGAGGTTACCTATGAGGGGCACTGACTGGATGAAGCATGAGGGAGCCTTCTGGGGCACTGGAAATGCTCTGTATCTTGATCTGGGTGGTGGGTATGCAGGTATACATATAGGTAAAGATTCATTGGGCTGTATGTGCACTTAAGGTTAGGGCAAGCACTTTACTGCATGTCACTTGTAGCTTAATACAAAAGAAAAGAATTGGATAAGATGCCACTCATTCTCAGGTCTAGCCTGAAGGGTGGATGTGACAATTCACAGAGTATGAAAGTAAAGCATTTTGCAGTCTGGCATTATCATGTTCTCTCATTCCCTATTTACACCCCTGGTTTGTAAGACATAATTTCAAAGAAAGTAGTTTCCCTAAGTCTTTTGGGGAACAAGACTGGAAGTGTGTTTATCTACATAAATCAACTAGGAAGACTTCTCTGACTTAGGAAACTTGAGGCATAAACCCAAAAGACAAATAAGACATCCTGATTTAGGCAGGAGAGGTCTCGTCATTACTATTTTGAAATCAGCTGAGACATGGAGGGAGAAAATGACTTGCCCAAGGTGGCCGTCACATAGGAGGCCAGGAAGGTCTAGCACCCAGGCCTCCTGACTCCCAGTCCAGTGCTCTTTCTAGGGGAGGAATCCTGCAGAAGGCCTGAATGCCAGGGCTAGCTCACCCTCGCCCCCCTGTGGCCAGCCTGGGAACACTCGTGTTGCAAGTCTGCCACGACTGTCTGCGCAGATGGGTGAGGAGGTGGCTGCCCCTCCTCTCCGGAACCCTTTGCACTCCATTGGGATGACTCATAGCTGAATGAATGGGAGAACAAACTCCACCTCCTTGAATTGGGGGCAGGAATCCCAGAGCAGCTTCCCTGCCTCACTGCTCATTCTTTGCAAACTTGCCTGTCAGGCTGCTGGGCTTACAGAAGAGCGGAGATGGCAGTGTTATCTCCCAGGTGCCCTGGCTGACCTCTTGACCCAGCCAGCTCCATTCCGAGTCCCCCCAGAGCCCCTATATTTAACGTGTTTCAGTGAGAGTTCCATTCATTGCCCACATGGTTCCCCTATGGTTCAACTGCTCCCAATGTCTCTTTCTCTTCCTGACTACCGGCTACCTGACATGTACTCTCTGACCCAACCTCATTATCTACCAGGCCAAGAAACCCTTCCTCACTGAGATGAGAGCCTGCCAGTGACACACATCAACCTTGAGGACCCATTCAGCTGGTTTCTCCATCACAATAAATCCAGGTTGGTAGCCAGTCCAAAACAAGGCTCAAAAGCAATTTTGGTATAAATGCCTGGGTCTATGTGTTCACTCCTCCTTTTAATTAGCATTTATCGAGTGACAACAACATGCTAGGTATTATGCTGGGTATCGAGACTACAGAGACAGAAAGCATGGTCAGAGTCCCTAATTTGCCACTTAAAATGTTCCTATCAACTCTTCCCCTATCTCTTTAAGAGCTCTGATTTTTTTTTTTTTTTTTTTTTTGGCTTACTAGCTGTGTAACCTTGAGCAGAAAATAAACAAGACAAAAATTATTATTATAGATGCCAACTACTAGGCTGGGTGATTTACATCTGTTATTTCATTCTACTGACAAACCTATGAGGTAAGTATTCTTATTCCCATTTTTATAGGTGAGGAAATGAAGGCTCAGAGAACTTAAATAAACATGTCCAAGGCCATCCAGCAAGCAGCTGACATGATCTGAACCCAGGTAGCTCAGCCTCCCTCAACCTCTGTTTCCTTACCTGTGAAATAGTATGTGTGCCATGAAACCTATGTGAGACACATCCAAACAGATTTTAAGGATCTTTTGTCTGCTTTTCCCTGCTCCTAGGTTCTGAGCCAGGCCCTCAGCTGTGCCAGGAGTGGCACAAAGACCCAAGGCTATAGATGGAAGCTTATGGGGTCTTCCCAGGGGGTCCTGAAGCTGCCTGTTCTCCCACAGACACGTCCACACTATAAAGTCGTGATAATCTTATCCCTGCATGGGATAGCTCAGTGGGAGGAAGCAGAGAGTGGTATCTTGTTGTTTATTTTAAAAGTCAAGTGTGTGTCTCAAAATAATGTTAATGGAGTCATCAAAAGGCAGGTACAAGAGGGTTCAGAACAGCTTCATTCATAATAGTCAGCAATTGGAAACAACACAAATATCCTCCAGCAAGAAGTTGAATAAATAAATTGTAAATGTATATATATACACATTTATATATATATTTATATGTGTGTGTGTGTGTATATGTATTTACCTATAATGTAAAACTCAGTAGTATAGAATGAAATACTATTCAGTAATGAAAAAGAATTTCTAAAACCACATGCAACACCATGGATGAATCTCACATATAACGTTGAATGAAAGAAGCCAGGCACAAAAACATCACATACTGTATGATCCCATTTATATGAATTTCAAAATGAGGCAAAGTTAATTTACGACAATAGAATCCGAATAGTGGCCACCTTTGGATGGATGCTGATGCGGGAGAAGCATACACCTTTTGAGGTGCTGGAAATGTGGAAATGTTCTCTATCTTGATTTAAGCTGTGGTTACATGCATGTATCCAAATATAAAAATTAATCGAGCTGCACCCTTAAGAGTCCTGCACTTTAGTGCTTATATGTTGCACCTTATTAATGTCTCCCATGGTGTTACCCAAGTTGCCCTGCCACTTCTTGAAGTCCCCATGCACACCTGAAGCAGAATGGATAAATGGAGGTTTTGCCTGAGGAAGGGCTGGGGTGGGGGTGGGGGGCGGTGGTGACTGGCAGGTGGGGAGAGTCAGGGGCTGTCTCAGGGGAGAGGGCAGGATGGGCACCCACTATTCCAAGAATCTTGCCCATTGCTCAGAAGCAAGTGGGTGTCCCTTCCCTTAACCACCCCTAAGTCACCTTGAGGGGTCATTGCCCTTGGTTTGTGGGGTGGTACCCTGGGGTTCCATTTGACAACCTAAGCAAATGGCATCGATGGTCTGCAAATTCAGATAAATATCTGCCATAGTCTTTTAAGCAGAGAAAGGCTTTATAGCACTTGCAGGTGATTTACCTCATTTAAACCTCTGGGGTGTATTGGATTTTACTGCTGAGGAAAGAAACCTGAGCACCGAGGAGCTTGCGCAAGGTCTCCTGGAAAGGCACTGGGGAGCTGGGCGGGAGCCCAGCCTCCCCTCTCCCAGCCAAGGCCTCCCTTTGGCTGGGGGTGGGGGGTGGGGGCTTGCTCCTGGTAAGTCTTTCAGGAAGGAGTGGGGCTTCTCCATTATGGCACCTCAGTGTGGGAACCTGCGCCAGGGGAAAGAGGATGTGTGGTGAGGGGGCTGTTTATGGGCGTGTGGGGAGTATTCGAAAGCTCAAATTTCTCTTTAACCTACCCCAAGGGAGAAGAGAGCTGAAAGCTTTCATGTTTTTTTCTGTGTCCATGACACCTCCTTCATCCCCCACCCATCCCCTAGGCTTTTCTGCCTTTTATTATGGGCGGTGCCGAACACTTTTAGTGCAATTTGTGATATGGTTTTTACTGTAAGAGGATTTACCTTTTACTGGCTGGTTTCGAGAGCTGAGAGTGGAAGGTAAGGCAGGCAAGAGCTGGGTGAGAGGCAGCACTGCAGACAGCAGGGAAGCGGGAAGGGTTGGGCCGCTTACACTCTGATGCGGGGACCTCCAGAATCAAGCTCCTTGATCCAGTTCAAGGGAAAGAACACCTACAGTTCATCTGATGTGTGGGAGAGAGATGAATAGACACCATCCTGCCCTCCAGCCAGCCCTGCAGTACTGAGAACAGATGACAGAGAAATAGCTCAGCCCTTTCTTTCCAGGAAGTTCTCTCTGCTGTCTAACTTCCATCCCTCCTCTTAGAGTTTCTACTCTGCCCTTTTGTTCTGTCTTCAGTGGAAATGGAGAGGCTGAAGAAAGCCAGTGAAGCAGGGAAGCAGAGAAGTACTCTGAGCCCTACCTCCTTTCCTTTCCCTGAGCTCCTGAGAAATCTCTCCCAGGCCCTCCTCACTTGCTTGCTCTCTACACCAGCCCCTCTAGTGCCTTCGCTGGTTCTGAGATGGCACCTGACATAACCTGGGTACCCTCACCAGGTGATTGATGGCAGGCTCAGGGACTGGACATCTCAAGAAGAGCGAGTGACAGTGGCAAGTTGTTCCCACCAAAACCACACATTCCACCCATTTGATTATCAAATATTTCCCATTTAGTTTTAATTATGTTTTTTTTTTTAACCGAATAGGTCGCCAAATCCCAAAGCCACAAATTCCCTTCACTCCTATCCCAATCACATAGTTCCTTTCAAAGAGAATCGACCTCATCGGTTTCTTGAGTTTCCTTCTGAAAATATTATGTATAGAACCACAAATACACGTATATTGTTTTTCTCTGTTTTACACAAACATACTCTGTCCTGAGCTTTTCAGTGTATTTTGGAGGTAGTTCCACATGAGTACATATCAAGCTTTCCTCATTTTTATACAGCTGCATTGTATTCCCTTGTACGGATTATAACACATATACAAAGCACCTACCTACTAAGGGTCAAGCACTGCACTAGGCAGTGGGGTTATAACAGTGAATGAGCCAGTCAAAGCACCTGTCTTGATGGGGTTTACAGTCAGGGGGAAATAAAGATAAGAACACAGGCAAATACCTTTGTTGCATGAAGTTTTAAAATGGGAGAACTACGTTTTAAAATAGAAAGCCTGAGGAATGCCAGCAAAGGCTTCTGAAGGAAGTAACATCTATAGTGAGACCTAGTGGGCATTAGCTAGATGGAGGTGCAAGTGGGGAGGGAAGAGTGTTTTTAAACTGGAAGAACAATGTATTTAAGGGGCAGATATAAGACACTCTGAGCACTTGGTGATTCAATATGGGGCGGGGTGGGGAATGAAGCTGATGAGGTCAGAGGGACCACATTGGGCTTGCCTTGTCAGCCAGGGAAGAGTGAGCATTTAGACTCAATCTGTGCAGTGGGGAGCATCAAAGAGATTCAGGTGTGACTGACATGATAGGGCTTGTATTTTGGAAAGTTACAGTGCCTGCTGTGTAGAAGGAAGATGAATGGGATGTGGGGCCCCATGAGCAGCAGGGAGGCCAGCTGGGTACTTCATCCACCAGGCCAGAGGCCTCCATACGCACTGGCTTAGCAACCTGCACCCTCCCCCCGCCCAGCACCTCCTCGTGGGCTTAAGGTAATCATAGTTTTTTCTGGCCACATTCCCTCTCCTCTAAAATGCAGGGGGCAGGGCAGTGGATTAAATGAGACCTCAACCTCTCCTGTGACTTCAGCCTCCTGCTGAATAAACTGACTTCTGGGTTCTTCCCCTACCCCACCCTCCATCCCTTCTCCTAACACCTTTTCCTACCTTGATGATTTTATGCAGACTGTGTATCCTCCTTGTCACCTAACTCACCCTTTTCAATTATGTCAGTGCTTGGAGCCTGGTAATCACTCAATTAGCTCCTTTTCCTCCTCTCTCCTCCAAACTTTCAGGCAGACTCTCCTTCTCCAGAGAACCACTCACTCTCTCCTGTTTGGTTATTCAGCCATTTCTTGGGGCTTTCTCTGGTTCCCAATGATGTGTGGGCCCAAGGATACCCACCATCTACCCACTAATGGATATCTCACCATCTGACAGGAATTAGTGCCTCTCCCATCAGACAAGTTTGCAGATGCTCTCTTCCTCTCTCCTCTAAACTCCCTAGTCTCTATTGGATTCAGTCGGCTCTTTCTCATAGGGCCCCAGGGAGAACTTCCAACCCCTACTGGTTACTTGCTTCCCTTCAGATCCACTTTCTGCTCTGCTCCACTTTGCTTTGTGCCCTGGAAGACTGACCCCTACAACTGCATCTTATGGTCTCTTTGTTCACTGTTCACTGGCTTCTAGTTTGGCTCCACTACCTGACGGGAGTCACCAGCAATAAGTCTGAGAGCAGCGGAAAGGCCAGGATACTTAGCCTGCCCCTCCTTCTCTTCAAGGCTGCAGTTTGGACAGTGGCTACATTTCTCCATCAAAGCCATAGGCAGCAGCTCCATTTGGGTGGGCTGCCAGCTCCTATAGCTGCAGCTCTTGGCAACCCTCTCTCTTTCACCTTCATGCCTGGAATGATAACTAGCTCTGGGTGCCTCCTCATCACCTCTTATTAGTTTCCTTAAAGCTGCCTACTCCTTTGTAAATAGTCCTTTCATTTATATGCCTTCGATTAACCCTTTGAGGGTGCCTGTTTCCCACCAGGACTGATGGACACATTCCTCAAATCCTCCTCCCCATCACACTTCTTCCACTCTCAAGCTGGGGTGAGGAAATTTGTATATCTCCATTGGGGTATTGGTGGTTTTTCCCCTTTTTTCTTGGGGAAGTTTATGCTCTGTTTTCTACTAGGAAAAGGGGATGTCCTCAGACTTCATTCCTAGGTAGTTGTAAGAATTCAATGAGTTCTCAAGAGTCGTGTGTCTAGCATAGTGCCTGGCATATTGTAGAATCTTCAGTAAATGTTAGGTTTCTAATCCTTTGGACAGTAGCTTCCTTTCAGCATCGGCCTGCACTGGACCTGGGAGAGGGCATTCCCTCCGAGAGAGGGGCCTGCGCACAGGAGAGAGGAAGAGTTAGGGACTGGAGGGAGTTGCTCCTGATGAAAAATCTTGTCCCCAAGCTATATGTGTGACTCTATTAACCTAGAGAGTGCCTCTCAGTGCTCCGTTTGCCTTTTAGATAGAGTGGAGTAGGATGTATGTGGGGAATCCGCTCATTATAGGAGGAGCAGAAGCAGCCTCTCCCCCTCCCCGGGCCCACGCTGCTGTCCGCCATTAGCGCAGCGCGGCGCTGCTCTCACTCCATTAGCCTTCAGGAATAAAAAGAATGATTTCCTACGTCAAGAATAATTATTTCAACCAGCTTTCCTCCTCAGCTTGCTGCTGTGCTGGCTGGGCCACGTGTGCTGGCTGACAAATTAGTTTCTATTATTTATATTGGGCTAGAGAGGAGCCACAAGTCTGGGGAATGAGGGAGCAGAGGGGAGCTGGGAGAAGGCGTGGGAGATGGAGATGGAGAGACAGGGACCGGGAAGTGGGGAAAGAAGAGAAGAGGGAGGGAGAGAGAAGGGAGAGGGCGGAAGGGAGGAAGGGAGGGAGAGGGAGAGAGAAAATCAGAAAATACAGAAACAGAAGAAAAGGCAGGAGAGAGGTTAGATGGAAAAAAGCCAGAGGGTTGGCAGGCTGGGGTGGACTCCAGGCTTGGGAGGGCCGGCCTGGGTCTGGGGATGTGAGCACTGGCTCTGCTCCCTGCACTTGTGTGGGCGGCTGGGTCTGGGCGCACAAGCCGAGCTGACAGAAGTCCGCCCCTCTGGGAAATCTGCCAGTGTGCCCCCGCCCATCCTCCCCATTTGGATTATGCACTCGCATATCATCGAGCACTCAGGGTGAATACTCTTCATGCCCCATCAAAATGCACAGAAATGTCTCCATCTCCCCCATCCTCCCAGGCTCCTGCCAGCCCCATGCATCCTCCTTAGGAGACAAGAAGGTCTCACTGATCTTATCCCACCCAAATTAGAACGGCAAGAGGCTTGATGGAAACATGCCCCTACTCATCCCTTGCCTGCCCATCTCTCCTCCCTGTTCTTCCTTCTTCCTTTCCCTTTCTTCCTCTCTTTCATTTCTTTTTCCCCTCCTGGGATGGAGGGAGTAACTGGTCTGCCACCTCAGGCATTGACAGTCATAGGATACAAACACCCCATCCCCTCTGCAAAGTCTCAGGACCTCTCCCTTTAAAGTAAGGAAGAGAAGTCAGGGTCTGCCTCCTGATCCCCATTTCCTGCCAAGATGCAGAGTTCACTTGGCTACTCCAATCTTGGTCCTGCATCTTATTAAAAAATATACAGTTGACCCTTGATCAAAATGGTTTGAACTGTGCAAGTTCACGTACGTGTGGATTTTTTTCAATCAACAATTTGAAAAAAATCACAGATGAACCGTGTAGCCCAAAACAGATGACATAAACTCGTGGTATCGATAAATATAGTATAATACTGTAAAAGTATTTATCTTCCTTATGATTTTCTTAATAACATTTTCGTTTCTCTAACTTACTTTATTATAAGTATATAATACGTATAACATAACAAATATATGTCAATCGACTGTTATCAGTGAGCCTCCAGGCAATTGGAGGCTATTAGTAGTTATGTTATGGGGAATCAAAAGTTACACACAGATTTTTGACTGCATGGGGGTCAGTGCCCCTAACCTCTGCATTGTCTGAGGGTCAACTGTATATTGCATGGTTGTTTGTTTATTTTCTTTCTTTCTTTTTTCAATGGAGAAAAATCTTAAATGTTCACTTCAATGAGTTTTTACATATATATTGTTGGGGGGAAAAATGTATTCTCTACTCTTCTAGGTTCTTCTGGCTGGTCTAGGAATTAAATTAACAGGACACGTTAACAGGAGAAAAAACAAATTTAATTTCATATGTACAGGAGCTCCTTAAGAATATGAGACTCAGGAGCTAAGGAGAAGGGGGTTTGTGTCTGGGACTTCAGCTGGGAGGGAGACAATTCACATGCAGATGGGAAGAGCAGATGTTTGGTGAACAAATACTTGCCATGTCACACAGAGAAATCTTTCCAATGTAAATAAAGTTATCTTCAGTAATAGCTCTTTTACAGGTATAAGTTCCCTATATAAATTTTTTTAGGCCGTTAAGGGGAAGATAAAGAGAAAAACTTCCTGTGTCTTCTGTTTCTTAAGAATAATTAGACTACAACAATCCTCATGTCAAAGAGATGCATTTTGGGGTTGCAAATTTTGGTCCCCAGTGCGCACGCACACACACACACACATCCTCTCTCTCTCTCTCTCTCTCTCTCTCTCTCTCTCTCTCTCTCTCTCATAACCACCAACCACTTAGATTAAGAGGGAAAACATTTCCAGAACCCCCCTTCATGCCACGATTCCACCCCACCCCTACCCCGACTCCTACCATCTTGAGGTAACTATTATTTTGGCTTCTATTACCACAGATTAGTTTTGCTGGTTAGTGAAATTTGTATAAATAGAATCATGCAGTATAGACCCTTCATATCTGGCTTCATTTGCTCAACATTATGTCTGTGAGATTTGTCTGCATTGCTTATAGCAGCAACTCATTTTTCATTGCTGTGGAGTATTCCATTGTGTGAATATTCCACCATTCATTCAACCATTCTCTTGATAGATACCTGGGTTATTTTAGTTTTTAGCTATTATGAATAAAGCTCCACATTCTTGTACTTTTTATGCTTTGCACATTAAGGTTAGTGTAACCTTGGGCAAGCACATTATTATGATTTATAAGAAATATATTTGTTTTTTGTTCATGGTTGCTGGCTCACAGCTCCCAAAACCCTTGGAATTTCCTGAGTGATTAGAACAATGGGAGCATCTTCTGTCATAATATTTGTTCTCTTGTCCTTAGTTTCTGAAATGGCTTTAAAGCCATCAAGGTGAAATGATTGCCTTGTTACTCATAACAAGCCTTTTTCCACCATGCCTGAGTTTATGTTAATAAGGTGACTTTTGGAAAGCACTGAAGGATGGGGGCTGGTTGCCAGGAGAACCAACCATGTGATTAGAGGGTAGGAAATTTTAGTTCCTTCCCCAACATCTGGGGAGTGAAGAGTGGCTGGAGGTTGAATCAATTACATGATTTAATCAATCATGCCTATGTGAAGAAGCCTTTATGAAAATCCAAAAAGGAGGTGGGTCAGAGAGCTTCTAAGTGCCACCACGAGGGGTTCCAAACTCCACAAGTTCAGAAGCTCCTTTGTTTGGGACCTCACCCTATAAATCTCTTTACCTGTCTGCAGATTCGTATTCTTTAATATCCTTTGTAATAAACCAGCAATCCAGTGAGTAAATGGGTTTCCTGAGTTCTGTGAGACATTCTAGCAAATTAATCAAACCCAAGGAGAGGGTCATGAGAACTTTCAATCTGTAGCCAGTATTCAAAAAGCACAGGTAGCAACCTGTGCTTGCAATTGGCCTCTGAAGCAGGGAGCAACCTTGTGGAACTGAGCCCTCAATCTGTGAGAACTGACACCATCTCTGGGTAAATAGTGTAAGAATTGAGTTGAATTATAAGATAACCAGGTGGTGTCATGGAGAATTGCTTGGTGGTGTGTGGGGAAACACCCCCCCTCCACACACACACACTTTTCCAACTCACCCATTGGAATTGTGGGTGCACAATATTTTAGCAAGTTACCTAATTTCTCTGAGCCCCAATTTACTCATCTCTAAAATGAGAGGTAGGGAAGATGTTAACTATCCTGTTAGGTGATCATGATGAATAAATGAGATAACACATACAAGTTGTGTAACATTGTATTAGCACAGAGTAGGTACTCAATAAATGCCATTTCCTTTATCTTGTAATCTGTTGGGGACTGGGAAAGGAGGTTGCAGTATATAATTTCCAGCCTGGGACCCTAAGTTTAGGAAGCTATCGCAATAGCAAGCTCTACCACCACAAATAATTATAACAGCATTGATGACCGTTTATTGAGCTTTCACATGGCAAATGCTGTACTGTAGACTTTTAGACTTTTATTGTCATTTCTATCATTTTCACAGCTGCTCTCTGAGATCCAATTCTCTGTGGCCTTCCAGGCTTCCAGTATGATCCCCATTTTGTAGATGGGGAAACAAAGTCTCAGAATAATTTAAAAGATTTGCTCCAAATCATTCATCTTTTTGGCCTGAGAGTAAAGACATGTCTCTTGTACTTCTGTGCCTCCCTGCACCCAGCAGAGGGTCTGACTTAGGGTGGGTGCTCCTGCTTTTTGAAATAAACAGAGAATAAAGTCCCCCCTGTGCAGTCCTCCAGTCTTGCTTGCCCCATGGCCTGAACCTTGCTTTCCTTGTCTAGGGCAAGTCTGGATGGAAACAAACCCTTTCCAGCTGCAATGTGTATCCCTCTATTTCAGAGGCTTTGGCGAATGAGTGTGGGTGCAGGAGTAGTGGAGGCTGCTATAGTTCCGATTATGGCCTTGGGCCTTAGAGGCCCTACAAAGCTTTTTTTCCCTCCCACAGCCATTTGGAGGAGGGGCCCCTAATTGCAAGGTGGAGGGCTGCTAATGAGCCCGCTGAGGACCTTGAAGACAGCTCTGATGGTGCTAAAGAGCTTCCCTGAGTTTTCTTAAAAGTCTGGTTGACAGTGAAGCCTCCATTAGCAGGAGGATTAGTCATTGAATGGGTCTTGGTCATCCCCTTCCAAAGTGTACCCAGCTGTCCCTGCTGCACCCTTGGGGTTAAGAGACACTCCTACTCATGACTTCCCCTATCTGATCTGAGATGAGAGCAGGGCAGGGAGAAGGCAGTCTGTGGGGCTGGGCCTGGCGGACAGAGGGATGGGGATGTAGACTAGAGAAACAGGAGCAGGGGCCTCTAGGGAGTGATTGCAGAGGTTCTGACAGACCCCAGGAGAATGCAAATGATATGCAAATTATGAAAACCATTAGTGATTAGTTGTGGGTCAACAGCTTGGGTCATTTGAGTAATTAGTTGACAGTTCTGTGCTCTAGGTATCTGACTGGACCCAGGGGAGGGTCAGGTGTTATAGCCTTGGTGGGGCCAGACCAGGATCTCTGACCCCTCAGCTTTCCAGCCCTCCTGGACACCCTCCCTGGCAACTCCCACTGGGAAGTATGGAGTTCAGGCAGCCCAATGCTCAGAGAAATCCTTGTTTGAGCTGTGAACTTCCCTACCCTTTCCTAAGGTGGCTTACTGGCTCCCATCTCTGCCTCTTCCCTTTCATGGTGTGTGAACTTCTCTTCTTCCCTCTGTTTCCCATTTCCCCTGCCTATTCTCCTCCAGCTTCTCAGTCTCTCTGCCTGTCTCCTCTCTGTGCCTAGTCTCTGGATATCTTCATCTCCTGCTTCCCTCTCCACCTATGAGTTATTCCTGATGACCTATCCTTAGTGCTCTTGGTGGAAAATTTACCAACTCCAATGTCTTTGTGTCTCAGTTGCTTAATTTGTACCTGGTTCTTATTTGATGGGTTCGGAGGGCCCAGCCAGCCCTGGTGGTATGTGTGTGTGGGGGGGGTTATGATCTGCTCCATCTCATTTCATCAAGAAGAGCCACAGCTGCCAGTCACAGCTTCCTCTGAGGGCAGTGTAGAGGGAAACTTGAGAGGACACCTTGTTTATCCCTCTGCCTCTGAAGACCAGGCCATGCTGGACAGGAGGATTGCACAGCTTTCTGAATACCTGGACCTGCCACCAGTACCAGTTTGAGGAAGAAAGTTCTTCCTGGAGTCTTCGCCATGGCAGGGGTAAAGAATTAATCAGTGTTTGCCAAGCCCCTGCTGTATGCCTGGCAGTGTCTGGATCCTGTACAATGAAGTGTGTGTGGGAGGATCAGTGGGAAGGATGTCTTCAGAGAGGCCACCTTCTAAAAGCCCCTTCCTTTCTGTGTCTTTCCAACAAGGGGAAGTCTGTAGGCCTGGCAGGCCTTAGTAGGGAGATCCACTTCTGGGCCATTCTCTGGGAAGTTGAGAGGCCCTGAAGCAGGGTGGTGTGGGAAACCCAGAGGGTAGGAAAAGCAGGCAACAGGCCTAGCCTTCACCCAGAGGAGGGGGCTGCAAGGGCCTGAGACCAATGACACTGGACCCCTCAGTCTGACCCTCTGTAGTGGTGGATATGGGTAGCAAGAGGGGACCAGGCAGTTCTGAGTGGAGGACAGCAGCGGGTGGAGCACCCAACATCCTTATACTGGCTCCTCAAGCCTCCTCTGCCGGTTCTATGTAGTGCAGCTGACTCTAGGAGGATGAGCTGAGGCTGGCATTGTCCTATATAGTAACACTTGCAGCCAGACCTGTGGTTGTTGGGTGTGGCAGTTGTGATGTTTGTCCCTTATCTGGCCCAGAGACCCTTGCCTGTTACTAGATTCCTAGGAAGAAACTGGGAGATTGGATGACAGATGGGATTCCCTGCATGGAGTGACCCTCAGCAAAATGGGAATTATGCTGCCTACCTGCTGGGGTTGTGGTGAGCACCAGCTGAGAATGTTTAAGGGCTCTGAGGACTTTAAGAAGCTATGCAAGAATAAAGTCTCACAGGTACATAGTCTCTCACAAGGACTGCTTTGCAGGCTCAAGTAGATGTATAAGTCATAATATGCTTGTTGAACCCACCCTTCTCCTTTTGCACGCTGACTCCACATTCTCAGGACTCTGTTACACCCTGCCTCCACTGTTGGCCACTCCCCTCCCTGTACAACCTCTGGGATGGAGACCCCCATTAATCAGTCTTTTTCTCTCCCAATCCAACTCCCACCCCAGTAATGTCCTTTGTGACATTGCTAGAATGGCTGAGAATCAGACCCCCCACCTCCTGGGGCCTCTCCTGTGTGTGAGCAGCATCAGCTTTCTAGTATCGCTCCCTGCAGTGGCCCAGACACTGCTGGCTGCCCTTGACCTTCAAGCAGTACCAGGATCCTCTTTCATCTCTCCTATCTGCTCCCCCCAACCTCCATCCTCAATCCTCTCTGCTAGCTGCCAGGCTGCAAGGCTGACTATCTTTGCATCCCCAAGGGGGAATCAGGTGTGTAAGGGCTGGGGCCTGGCTCCTCTCTGGGGCCCAGGAGAAATTGAACAACTTCTCTTTCCTTCTCTGGCTTGGCAACCTGAGCCCCATCTCTCAAATAGGAGCAGAGAAATGCATAACTGGGAAAGGGACCTCAGAACCTTCTGGATTCTGGGCAGCCTGAAGCCCAGGGTGCCTTGCTGGGTTGGACCTGAGGCTAAATGGGGTGGATAAAGAAGGATTAGGATGCCTCACTCAGTTTAGGTATGAATT
Source organism: Eidolon dupreanum (assembly GCA_028627145.1). Taxonomy (NCBI): domain Eukaryota; kingdom Metazoa; phylum Chordata; class Mammalia; order Chiroptera; family Pteropodidae; genus Eidolon; species Eidolon dupreanum. The sequence goes on along the minus strand of CM053502.1, from coordinate 88,149,876 downwards.
AAGGGGTGCCAAAAAAACTCAGTAATCAAGAGAAATAATATTTTCATGTAATATTTTGAAAAATCAAAATTAATGCAAAACAAAATCTATGATTGTCATAGGCAGAATAACACCCCTCTCCAAGATGTCTATGTCCTAGTCCCCAGAACCTGTGAATATGTTAAGTTACAAAGGGGAATTAGGGTTGCAGATGGAATTATGATTGTTAATTGGATGACCTTAAGACAGAGAGATTATCCTGAACTGTCAAAGTGGGACCAAGGTAATCACAAGGGTCCTTAAAAGGAAGAGAGAGGCTAAAGAGGCAAGTGACAGAAACAGGCATTGTGATGTGATGTGATGTGATGTGATGTGATGTGATGTGATGTGATGTGATGTGATGTGATGTGATGATGTGATGTGGTATGATGAAGATTCTGCTGGCTTTGAAGATAGACTGGGACTCTGAGCCATGGAATGCTGGCTGCCTGTAAAAGCTGGAAAAGGCAAGAAAACAGATTCTCCCTTCCAGAAATGAATGAAGTCATGTTTTAGCTCAGTGAGGTGAGTGTCAGACTCCATCCTACAGAAATATAAAATAATAAATTTGTGTTGTGTTAAGCCACTAAGTCTGTGGTAATTTGATATAGCAGCAATAGGAAACTAACACAATAATGAGCCAAATATCAATATTTTAAATAAAGACAGGATCGGGAGACTCTAGGCTCCTGGCAGGGGATATATAGATATGCGTGTTGGGAACTTGCATGTCTGAAAATGTTTTCATTCTCCTCTCTCTTTGGTTGTTAGTTTGCTGGATATGCAATTCTAGATAGAAAGACATGTCCCTCAGAATTGTCTTATAGCTTCTATGGGTATGGTTGAAAAATCTGAGTCCATTCTGATTCCCTTTTCTTTGCAAGTGACATTTTTTTTTTGTCTCTAAAAACTCTCAGGATTTCTTTTTTTTATCTCTAGTGTTTTAAAATTTCACAATGAAGTTGTTTTATAGAGATCCTTTTCTGTTCATTGTCTAGATGATCTTAAGCATGTCTCAGTATTGGGAAAATTTCTTGTATTATTTCTTCGCTTATTTTTTCCCCTCCATATTCTCTGTTTTTCTTTTTCTGATACTCTTATTAGTCATATGTTGGAACTTCTCAACTGACCTTCGAATTTTTTATAGTTTTCTCTCCCATTTTCTCACTATTTGTCTTTATGTTCTACTTTGTGGGAGATTTCCACAACTTTATTTTTCAACTTTTATATTGACTTTAAGTAGTTATCCTTTTAAATCATCTAAAAAGATAATTTCTGAATGTTTCCTTTAATATTGTTTTATTTTTGTTATATGGATACAATATATTCTCAACTCTCCGGAAATAATTTTTGTATTGCTTTTTATTTTGTAAGTTTTCATCTGCTTCCTACATGGTTTCTGTTTCTTCGATTTCTTCCTTCCTTCCTTCCTTCCTTCCTTCCTTCCTTCCTTCCTTCCTTCCTTCCCTTCCCTTCCCTTCCCTTCCCTTCCCTTCCCCTTCCTTCCTTCCTTCTTTTTCTGTTTTTCTGTTTGGTCTCTGTCTTTCATGTTGGAGACTTTCTGTATATATGTGATAATCCTTGCTGTCTATTCATATTTAAAAATGTGTTATCAGGAAATTATTTGACAGCTCCATGGGAAAGCTGTCAACTAGTGTGTCTAATGGAAGGTAATCAGATGGGGACCTAGCTACTTCATCAGTAGGTGCCCAGTGTCAGTATATATAGACTTTTCTCTTGAGTCAGTTTCTCTAGGGAGGGATTCTCCAATTCCTCCCCTGAGAGTATAAACCTGACTTCCATAATGCTGAGAATGGAGTAGGGGAGGAAAGTTCGAGTCCTGCACTTCAGAATACAGTAAGTCCTCACTTAACTTCATTGATATGTTCTGTGACTTTATGTGAAATGATGTATAATGAAATCAATTTTACTATAGGCTAATTGATGTAAACAAGAGTTATGTCCCAACAGCATCACATCAACATTATAACAAAACAACGTTGAATGGAAAGAAGTTATTTAAAAACCTGCTGTACGGACCATCACTTATCACCTTTTCCAGTAAAATGCCTGTAGTGAGCTGTTTTATGGCCCCTAAAAAAGATGTCCATGTTGTAATTCCTGGAACCTGTTAATGTGAACATATTCGGAAAAAGGATCTTTTTAGATGCAATCAAGATAAGGATCTTGAGATGAAGTTATCCTGGATTATCAAGGTGGGTTCAAAATCCAATGACAAGTGTCATATATAAGTGACATACCAAAAAGAAACACAGAAAAAAAGAGAGGTCCGTGCAAAGATAAAAGTAGAAACTGGAGTTATGCAGCCACAAGCCAAGAAATACCTGGAGTCACTAGAAGGTATAAGAGGCAAGGAAGGATTCTCCCTAGAGTTTCAGGAGGGTGCACAGCTCTGCTAACACCTTGATTTCATACTTTAGGCCTCTAGAGCTCTGAGAGGATAAATTTCTTTTGTTTTAAGCCACTTAATTTGTGGTAATTTGTTATAGCGTCCCTAGGAAACTTATATAGCACCTTACTTCCACCTGGCCTGTTATCCCAGGGGCCCTTTGGTTCAACCTCTCCTGAGAATAAAGCTCTAGTCTTTTGTTGGGGTAGAGACAGGGTAATTGAGGTCTGAGAGGAGACCCAAAGGTCTAATTGCTCCTACTAGAGACTTTTGAAATCAGTCTTCCAGTTTTCAGCCTCAACCCTCATTCCTATTTTCAGTGGTATTTGGCATCTTCAGTGCTCAATCCTCAAGGAGGTTCTGTGGTGTGAATTGTCTGGCTTCTTGTTGATATACTCCTTCCAACTTGTGGGCTTAAAATGATGCTTTTTAAAGTAAAAATTAATTGCCACTCATCTGTCAGCTTTCCAGCTTCCAAAATTTTAATGACATTTCTCATCTATCAATTCTTCTTCCATTCTCTTTCTTTTTGAAAGTTTTTGCCTTTAAAAATATCTTTAACTCTCACTTAGTGGTGTGGGAACAGAGTAAATGTGTACATTCAACTACTTTGTTTAATCAGGTGATTCATATTCTTAATGTGATCAGATGATTAATATTCTTAGTTTTGATTATTTGAGTTTGACTACTATAAGGAAGGTCATACACTCTCCAGTTTGCTACAGGCCTCACCGCTCCCTGCAGTGCTACACCTGGTTTGATTTGCACATTTATGTTTCTCATCTGGCTTCCTTACATAGACATATACATTTGTTATCACTGGTTCAGGTACCCTCCAGAGATCAGAACTTTAGAGAATCATAGCGAAGGGGGCTACTTGGCAAAACAACTTCTAATTTTTCCTACTTAAAAAATCCTGGAATTGGGCTGGAGAAGTAGGAAAAAAAAATCAGAGTTAGAAAATTGGGACAGGAGAAGAGGGACTTAAGGGTGGCTTACAAGTTATCTTGATCGGCATTGAATTATATCACCTAGATCCATCTGTTCTTCCCCATTGACACTAACTTCCTGGGCCAGGTTGGCCTGAAATGCTCTTTTTGGAAGGAGAGATCGTGATACTGAGTCAATGGCTTGGTTTTTTAGATTTAAAAAACATAATAAATGAACAAACAAAACAGGAATAAACTCACAGATGAGAACAAACTGATGGTTGCCAGATGGGGGGAGGGTTGAGGAGCTGGGTGAAAAAGGGGAAGGGATTAAGAAGTACAAACTTTCAGTTACAAAGTAGTCATGGGGATATAAAGTAGAGAAAGAGAATATAGTCAATAATATTGTAATAAATATATAGATATAGATATAGATATATATAGTACCAGGGTAGTACTTGACTTATAGATATATATAATACCAGGGGAGTACTTGACTTATTGGGGGGAAAACTGCATAAGTTATATAAATGTCTAACCACTATACTGTACACCTGAAACTAATATAATATTGACTGTTAACTCTAATTGAAAAAAAAAGTCAATAGTTTGGGAGTCCTGTTTTTGGAATTGGCCTTTCCCAGCTGGGAGACCAGAATACATTCTGGGCTCCTCAGCAATCCCCACACCATCTGTCTCCAACATTGAAGGATGGAGGGATCTTTTGGCTACAGAAGAAACAAAAAGCAGTACGAGGGATTCTGGGAGGAGCCAGAGCTGCAGACATAGTTGAGGACAAGGTCTTAGTTCACAGCTCTGTGGCAGGGCTTTGGAGGAAACACTGAGCAGGTGCTGTGTATGGGGAAAGGGAGAAAGGTGGAATGGGCTATTGTTTTCCAGGGAGGGCCAATAAGCACTGGTGACATTCAACTTCTCTTTCTTCCCCCACTCATCTCCCTCTACCTAAAGCCCCAGGGGCCCCAACCAGACCTTTATACAGTGTATTTCTGACTAGTGGGGGTTGTTGGTTGGATTGAATTGAATGGCTGCATCCCAACAATATCTGTCTGCTCAGGAGGCTGGGATCCAGAGAAACATGGTCCAGTGTTTCAGGTTGTAACTCCTCTCTCCAGATCAGCCAGGAGCAGCCACCTGCCAGTGCACCCATGGCGCTGGTGTTAGGCAAGTTGAATTCAGGGGAAAAGCAGAACCTGAATGCCCCAGGGCCCTGCCATCTCCACCTCTTCTCCCCCACTCTCCCCTCTGCTGCCCTTTGCTTGCCATCCCCTAGGAAGCTGCAGACACAATAAGCAACTTTTATTTTTCTATTGGATAAAAAGGCACTTTAGGGCTTTTATGGAGGAGTCTGAGGCCCATTAAGACATAAATTAAATCTTTGTAGGAACAGCTAGAGTGGAGGTTCCCTGTGTGAGGAAGGCCCCTCATGGGCTCAGCTTCCCCTAGCCCCAGGCTTCCACCAGCCTTGGGCCCCACCTCCCTCCCTCTCTTTCCCAAGGATCAAAGTGTATCTCAGTAGCTGAAGGAAAATTAATCAGTGCTGGCTTAAGTAGGTTATAGGGCAGGGCTAGAGTAGGGTAGGAGAGAGAACAGAAGCAGGCGAGAGAGTAGAAGAGAGAGGGGAGGGGTAGAGAAAGAGAAGGGGATTCACTTTGCCAGACACTCACCATACTGTTTTATTCAACCCTCTCACCAAGTGTAGAAATGCAACTATGATTGTTACTCCCATTTTACAGATAGGGTAAACTGAGTTTCTGAGAAGTTAAGTAATATGACTAAAGTCATGCTACTAATGTCAGCTGGGATTTGAACTTCCTTTTAGAGGACTGTGGAGGAGAAAAAGAGAAAGAGACCCACACACACATTGTTCTCCTTCTCTCCATTCCCTCTATCCACCCCCACAGCATCATTCCAGTCAGTTTAGGACCCCGAAAGTCCTTCTAACTGTACTTTCCTGGGTCTGGTCGCTCTTGAGGGTCCCACAGAGAAGGTGTGCTTTATTTGGGTTGGGGGCACCCACGGAGGGGTGAGAGTGGGGAGACCATTAGCCACTCTACCCAATTAACCTGTTGGGAACTACGCCAGGCCAAAGGCTTTGGCTGTTTGGGTTTGGACAAATGTGGAGAGACAAAAACTGAAAGGGCCTTGGGCCTAGCAGACTCCACAGTGAGGGAGCTGGGGCCAGTAGGGGAGGACGTGATGGTGGCGGAGGGTGTCTTTCAGAGAGCTGCTGGGCTCCCCATGCCTTCCTCATACTTGTTTGGGTGCTGACCTGTCACTCATTCACTGACTCAGCAAATGTTTATTCAGCACCTGCCGTGCTGCTGGTGGGGGGCTAAGTGCTCCAGTTAAGGAGCAATAAGAATGAGAATAATGCCATATTCATCTTTCTAAGAAGCACATTTCCTCCACAATTTTAACATTTCTGAAATCAGAATGTATCTTACAAGGCAGTGAAGGTTAGTTGTCTTTGGTGGTATTTTATTTTTCTTAGAGGCACATAAAGTCATGATGCATCTAAACTACGACAATCTAGATCTGATGAAATTTCGTAATAGCTATGCTTACAGTGCTTTCTACAAGCTAGACACTGTTCTAGCTTCTCTATGTGTATTAACACATTGGGTCTTCCCAACCACCCCTGAGGTAGAAATTCTTACTGTTCCCACATTAGAGATGGGAAAACTGAGGCACAGAGAGGTGAATTCTCATTTTCCCCTCAAGGAGTGGGACAGCCCCGTAGGCTGCCTTGGAAGCACCAATTCCAGCTTATAACTGCAGCAGAGCTGTGTGGAGGGCGAAAAAGAAAACTTTGAAGGAGGGGCTCACTCTGGAAACCTCCCTCTCAGACCCTCTCTTGTAGCTGAAGGGTCCTTTTCTCTCCCTGCCTCCCATTTGCCTCTCCCTGCCCCGACTCCCCATTCCTCTCTCTTCCTTGTGTGGTACACGGTGATTAATCATGGAAGCAGCTGTCATTCCTATCAGCCCAACAGCTATCAGCTCAGTCCAGGCCATGGGAAAGGAAAGGATGGGGTGGGGAGTGGAGGTGGGGGGTGGGGAACCACAGAGAGACTCAGATTGCTGGAGACAGAGAGCCTCATCATTCCTGGCCTCTCCTGCAGCAGACACATGGATCATTCTCCACTTTTTCCTGGTCTGTCTCAGGCTGGGAACGCATCTGCTGATGGCAAAGGTTTACAATAGGGAGGAGAAAAGGGAGAGAAGTTACCACAAATCCTTGCCCCCCTTACCATCTATACTCCAAAGCAAGCCAAAAGCCAGATTGAGAGGCAGAGGGCCTGGGGTGTCATTCCCCACTTTCACTAAGCGTGTGACCTGGGTAAATCTCTGTGCCTCCCTAGGCCTCAGTTTCTCTATCGGGACAGTGGGATTAATTCTACACAAGAAACCCTGTACGGGAAGTGGGGTGTCTAAGAAATTCCAATTCTTCTGGCCTTTGTACTCTCATGTCCTCACTCTTCTGACTACACCTCTCCTCCCACCCAGTTCGGTCCTACCCCTGCCTCAGCCTGACTCTGCCAAGTGCTGGGAAATGAAGACCTCACTTGCCAAGAGGAGCTGGGAGGGGTGCTATGGGCCCTGCCAGCAGCCTGGAGCTGTCAGGCTGGCTGCCTTCTCTTGCGGGTGCTGGCGGTAATTAATTAATCAACCCATCCAGAGGCCCAGGCAGCCTGGGCAGCATCTTCCTGACAGCAGAGACTGTAGCACCTCCAATCAGGGTAGGGCCTGGGAGGCTCTGCCAACCTCTCCCACATAGACATTGGGTCCTGTGTCTGAGAAGGGGTTGGGGGAGAGGGGGTGGCGTGTGTGTGGAATGTCCTCTTTTCAAGTCTGGTGTGTCTCATACTTGTTCACTCATTCAACAAACACTATTGAGGCCTGCTGTATGTCTCGCATCAGAGTCCCTGAAAGCAGAGCCTGAGACAGGGATTCAGACACACGTAGTTCATTAGGGGGTACTTCCTTTTTGGGAACCCCTTGTAGAGAAGGGAGCCATCTTAGTTTGCTTAAGCTGCTACACAGAATACCATAAGACTGAGTGGTTTAAACAACAGACATATTTCTCACAATTCTGGATGCTGAGAAATCCAAGATCAAGGTGCTGACCAATTTAATTTCTAGTGACAAATCTCTTCTTGGCTTGCAGATGTCTGCCTTCTTGCTATGTGCTAACATAGTCTTTCCTTGGAGCATGCTGGTGGACAGAGGAAGATGTCTCTCTTCTTAGAAGGGCATAGATCCAATTATGAGGGTCCCACTCTCGTGGTTTAATCTAAACCTAATTACCTCCCAAGGACCCCCACTTCCAAATATCATCACATTGGGGATTAGGCCTCCTGCATGTGAATTTGCAGGGGACACAAATACTCATTCCATAACAAGAGCTGAGCAAGGATGGTGGTCTCAGCTGACATCTAACCTTGGCCTGATCTGAGGGAGCTCTGGAGCATAAACCGCCTGCAAAGTTGTCTCTCATTCTGAGAAGAGGGCCAGGCCTTTTCACCCCGCCCCCCACCACCAATTGATCATTTGCTGTGGGCTATGGGAAGGTGGGTCACCTCCAGGACAAGGTGCTTCTCATCAGCAGAGGCAGCTGGGACCCATTAGCAGGCACAGCAGCTGAGGGATGGTGAATCTGCCCGGATGCAAGGGATCTGGGCAAGGAATCAGTAGATTCTGCTACACCAGTGATTCTCAAAGTGTCTCTGGACCAGCAGTATCAGCATCATCTTGGAAATTTAAATTGTCAAGTTCTGTCCCAGAGTCCCTACAGAAACTCTGGGGGTGGGGTCAGGCAAGCTCTGTTTTCAACAGTCCTCTCAGTAATTCTGATGCGTGTGTGCTTTGGAGAACCCTGAACTACAGGGTACATGGTGAGTGGTGCAGTCACTGTCCCAGTGCTCATGGAACTTAGAGTCCAGTGTGGCCAGACCAGCAGGATGTACATGGGTCTGTTTGTGGGTTAGTGGACCCAGGTCAGCTTCTTTGACCAGAGTTTCTGGCAGTGGTGATAATCCCCACCATCTCCCTACAAACCTTGGTGCTCATGGTCCTCCATAGCCTAGGACGCCCCTCATCACACCCATTATATGGTATCCTTCCTTCTTCACCCCACCATGACACCACTATAAGAGTAGGGCATTCATATTCGACCAACATCTATCCAGTGTCTTCTGGCTCTCTCTCGTAACCTATCTTATCTGATCTCTACCCATGGCATCCTACGTTGTAGATATTTAGTATTCCTACTTTATAGCTGAGAAAACTGTGGATCAGATTTACTTGCCTAAAGTGATACTAATAATAAGAGGACAAGAGCTTAGTCCTTTCAATTTCAAGCTCAGTGTATATTCTGCTATAAACAACTTTGGCGGAAGTCACAATAGTGGTTGTTCTTGACATGGGGACACACAGGGGTCTTCTGTGGCACTGGAAGGTATGTCTTGATTTTGGTGGTAGTAACACCCATGTATGAATAGATTAAAAAATCACTGAACTTTACACTTAAAACATGCATTTTATTGTATGTCAATTGTACCTCATCTTAAATAATGCAAAAAAAAAAAAAAAAAAAAAAGCCCTACACAGTCACAAAAAGATAAAACACTATATAATTTTGCTTATATGCGGTATCAGGAGTAGTCGAACTCATAGAAACAGAAAACAGAATGGTGGTTGCCAGGGTCTGAGCAAAGGAGAAAAGTGGACTTGTTGATTAATCGGGTAGAGTTTCAGTTTTACAAGATGAAAAAGTTCTAGAGATCATTTGCATAATTATGTGAAAATAGTTAACACTACTGAATTGTACACGTAAAGTGATTAAGATGGTAAATTTTATATTATGTGCATTTTATCACAATTTTTTAAAATATTAAAAAATAAAGCCCTCACAATTTTATATTGAGATGTTCCATGGAGTTGAGACATGAGAGGATAAATGGTTGGCCTATAATGCTACTGACCAGGGATTTGCCATTTGAATGAACTGGCTAGAACTTTGGAACCCTGAGATCAGAGAAGGTAAGCCTGCCCATTTGGTTCTTGAACTTTCTCCTACAACATCCCTGCTAGGTGGTTTTTAGCCTGTGCTTGAACACCTAGTGACAGGGAGCTCACTCTATCCACACTTAGGATACAACTAATACAAGATAAGGCTGGACACTGAGAAGATGCAGACATGCACAAAGAATATCTGTCCTTTGCATAGCTCTATTAGAAAGTCTGTACTTGTATGAGGTCCATACCTCTGTCCTTTGGTCCCTATTCCAGGTCTTAGGCTGTGTGAAATGAGGGATACTTTGTACAGGACTGTCCTGTGGAGATTTTGTTTGCTTGTTTCTTGTTTTGTTTTTGACTCTACGCATTTTACACTTGATTTTTTTCTCTACTATCCACATGCTTCCAGTGTTAGCCATATGGACTCTGCCCCTCTGCCTCTTTATGTCCGATTGCTGGGTGAGTCAGCTAAGTGGATGGTGGAAATATTCCTGAATGTCAATCCTGTTTCAGGATGGCTAGCAATCATGCAACTATAACATGGAAGTGACTGCGAATCCAATAAACATATCCACTAAACCCAACCCAAAAGAGTCCCTAACTTAGTTTCCCATAAATGCCCACAGCCACTCTGGTACTACTCAACATGAGAGAAAGTGTGATGAAGGGGAAGTCAGAGTGGAAAGGGACAGGGGTCTTAACTAATTAGTGTTAAAATATTTACAAAGCCATATGACCACGTGCACATTTTTGCCAAGTCCCCTCTGTGGATCCCGCCAATTTAAGTGAGGGGCCCTGAAGCAGATGCTACATCAGCTCCATGAATTCTTTCTTTGCAGCCTCTGAGTCCCCGGAGGGCAGGGCAGCCCTGCAGCCTTTTGAGGACCCTGACCATCCTTACTCCTGTCTCCATCCCAGGCTTCCCTTTTGCTGATTAAGCATGGCTGGTACCTTCAACAGTTCATCAAAAACAGGTCCCTGGTTCCTCCCTGACCTGCAGGCAGTTCGTCTACATCCCTTTAAAAGAATCCAGAACTGAATTGCAGGCTGCTGATGCCACCTGCCAGAGCTGGACATCCATGTCTGCACATCCATTGATTCTCTCACATGGCTTTGGGGCTAGGGTGTCACAACCGGGCACTGCCTCATCATTCATTCAAGGATTAATTCAGCAACTATTTCTGAGTGCTTCATCTATGCCAGGCCCTGAGGTAGGCCCTGGGGATCCAGAGACAAAACAGGAGAGTCCCTGCCCTCGGAGAACGTGCACCCTCTACTTACAGAGCTGCATTTGTAAAGTTATGACGCACACCCCATCCTGTTCCCAGGAAGTTAGCTTTTAGCCCCAGTTGCAGGGCCTTCCACAGATCCTTGACTCAATTTAATCTTATTAGATTTGCTCCACTTGGCCATTCTGCCAAAATCATTTTGGATCTTGCTTCTGTCATGCCCTGTCTTTCCTTTCCCTCCCGGCTTCATGTCATCTGTGAATGTGATAAGACTGCCTGTTATGTCTTCATTGCACTCTGGGATAACAGTGTTCGACTGCCCAGGACAAGGACAGAGCCTGGAGGCAATAGAAGTTTCCCTCCAGATGGATACATATTCCTTAATCGGCACCCTTTGGGGACAGTGGTTCAATTCAACTAATTATGCGGTCACCCAGCTGCATTTGTTCATCTTGTTCACAAGGACATCATAAGATGCCTTGCCATGTTCCTCAGTGAAGTCCAGGCACACCATGTCTGACACAGCTTCCTTTCTGTCAGTCTAGCAACCCTGTAAAGAAGAGTTCTGTTCCCCAGCCTCTGATGCCACACTTTAAAAAAGAAAACTTTCTACTCAAGCATGCATTCAGAAAAGGCCCCACATCATAAATGTACAGCTTGACTACTTCACAAGAAACACACCATGTAATTAGCACCTAGACCAAGAAACAACAATACTGGCCCCAATTTCTCCTTCTGGTCACTTCCCTCTGCCAAGAGTGACCTTCTCATGACTTCTAACATCATAGATTAGCTTCTCCCATTTTTGAACTTTGTATAAATGGACTCATAGAGGTTGTATTCTTTTGTATCTGGCTTTTTTGCCCAATGTTATACATGAGATTCGTCCATATTGTATGTAGCTATAGATGTTCATTCTCATGGTTGCGCAATATTCCGTTACATGAATCTAGCACAATTTATTTATCTATTCTATTGTTGATGATTAGAGTTGCTTCCAGTTGGGGTAATTATGAGTAGTGCAGCTATGAGCATTCTGCTATTTATAATTTGGTGCACATATGTGCTCATATTTTGAGTCTGTCTTTAGGAGTGGAGTCTCTGGGTCATAATGTATGCATTTCATAGATTTTGCCAAACAGTTCTGGAAAGTAGTTGTACCATTTTATACTCCCTCCAGAAATATATGAACATCCTCACCAATGTTTGGTTATTGTCGATCTTTTTTTTCCCTGTCTGTGGGTGTGAAGTGGTATCTCATTGAATTTGCATTTCCCTGATGACTAATGATGTGGAGCACCTTTTCATGTGCTTATTGGCCATTTGGATGGCCTCTTTTGTGAAGTGTCTGTTTAAATCTTTTGCTCATTTTTCTATTGGGTTGTCTGCCTTTTTCTTATTGATTTCTAGTAGTTTCCTTTTTATATTCTGGATGTACACTGACTCTGCTCTTAACCTCAGCCAATTATTTTTGCAAATGAGCGTATTTGATCCCAGGAGACAACCGAGAGAGAATGAGCATCCCGCTAGTGAGAAGCCATGTCACGGAGGGGCTGGTGACTCCAGTTGTCATTGTTTGTAATCGGGCTGCCATGTTGCTGTTAAAAAGTGATGAGGCTGTACAGAAAATGAAAGGATCCAGAAACCACACATTGAAGGGAACAGAGTGAAAGGGGAAACTCCACTAGCCTTGGTGGAAAACTTTAAGGTTACTTGTCAGAAACCCTGAGCTTGAGCCTTGGCCTTACTACTTCTGAATGTGTGATCTTGAATAAGTCATTTAGCCTTTCTAAGAATCTATTCTCTCCTCAGGGAAACAAAGATAATAATACCCATTTCACAGGGTTTTCTGAGGTTAAATAAGAAAAAAAGTTTATTAAATGTAATATTCCATGCAAATGTCATATATGTCTTGGAGTTGAGAGGAAGCCACGAGTCTGGCTTAATATAGTAGCTGCTCAGTAAATATGCATTGTGAGATGCCTCATGTATATTAGGTTGGTAATCTGATGGTAAAGAGGCTTTGATGTCAGATTACTTAGGTTCATATGCCAGTTCTACCACTCACTAGCAATGTGTCATTGGATAAGTTAATTACCAGCTTTGTGCTTCAGTTCCCTTGTCTTTAAAATAGGGATAGGATAGTACCTAACCACACAGCATCAGTGTGTGAACTAAATGAGATAATTTATGCAATGACCCATACCAGGCTTATAGAAGGCACACAGATATTAACTATTACTATTATAATCAGGAGCTTACATGTCATCTCGCATGTTCATCCTAATGAAGCAGGATGTGTGTTATTGAGTCCATTTTGCAGGAAAGAAGAGGTTAAGTGAATTGCCAAGTTCACGTGACTTTTAAGTACCAGAGCTGGGATCTGAACCCAGGTCTCTATGAGTATGTTGCAGTCCAATGTATCTAACTAGATTGCCATCCAGTTCATGTTTGTCCTCTGTATTTCCAAGGACATTCAGAAAACCCCATCAAATGCCTCCCTGGATTTTTAGGGATGGGGGAAGTGGACAAGTGAGGCCTGAGCCCCTGAACACTGCTGCAGGGTGGGTGGGGCATGTCAGGACTGGCATGCAGGGAGAGGCTGAGGGGATGAGGTTTGTGAGTCCAAGAGCTGCAGAGCCATCAGCACTGGGAGCTCCACATCCAGGGGGTCTCTCCTGAGCCTCAGGCCAGGCAGCCTGGGATGGCCCTGGAGTTTTCTGTAATGAGCCTGCCATGTGGCTGGACAGAGACTTATGACTTCTGGTGGCTGGGCCGCCTCCTCCCGCTTGTCCTCCATGGTTATTTATCACATTTGTTTCTCTGGAGAGACAGGCCCATCCCTTACACTGTCCAGAACAAGGAACGCAATATAGCCAGTTCTACAGGAAATCCTAAGCCTTGTGCCTTTCGTTGGGGGTGGGAGGGGACAGAGGGGCTTTCCTGGTGGGGTGTTGGGGTGAAGCACCAGAAGCAATGCCAGCCTGAGTCCAGCTTCCCAGGAAATCTCCAGCAGCATGGCTAGGACCACAGAGACAGACATCATTCACCCTGCCACAGCTAAGCCATTGGCACTCACGGGATCATTAACAGCATCTCAACACCCACTCACAGTATCACCCCTCCCACCACCCAGGCCCTGCCACCACCAGTAAGACTAACACCACCACTGGTGACGTCACCTCATGCTGTCACTACCTCCACCATCACTTCAAATATCACCCACAGGAAGATAATTACCAGCCTTGCTTGCCTCAGAGAAACAAAGTAATCTGAAAATTTAAGGCTTTTTCTATCTCCACTCCTGACTTCTGCCACCAGAAGGCAACTCCATGGCTCCTAGAAGAAGAAACATCCTTCTTATCTGGCTTCTCTGGTTCTATGGAGATAGAGTGGGGTCGTGAGAGGAACTTGGCTTCAGATAGACTTGACCTTGGACTCCTCTGACCAGATGAGAGGCCCGGAGCTATTCACATGCTTCCTTGTGCCTCAGTAGCTTTATCTGTAAAGTGTAAATAGTAAAATTCACTTTATTAGATTATTTATTGTAGGGATAAGAGAATTAAACACTGAGCATGTACTAGGTGCTCAACATGTGGCACATAAAATGATTATTATAATTATCATTATTGCAGGGTGAAACAGCTCTCCTAGACACCCAGTTCCCCAAATGGCATCCTCCTTGCATCTGCCCAGAGAATATCCTGGACCTCCCCGTCCTAGTCACCTAGTCCAGGACAGTGGCTTCTCTCTTCTTCTCCTGCTGCCTGACCCAGTTTCTGTTAAAACGCAAGTTTCTTACTGAGCAGAGACAGCAGAGTCACATCTCCAGGTCTCATTGTCCTATTAGGACAACATCAGTGTAAACATTAGTTATTCACAAACCCAATTACATTTTGATTGCTCTGACCCAAGTGAAATTGGGGTTACTCTCAATCCACATTTATTTTTTGGCACAAGCTTCCTAAGGTGTGGGAGAGGAAAACAGTTTCCCTCCTCCTACGCTGTACCCAGGCAGAAATCGTCCCCTGGGTTCTCTAGTTTCTTCTCCTTCCCTGCTCCAGAACGCAACCATACCTGGGCGCTCTGCCATTGAATGGAGAGCAGGAGGGGCTGGGCCAGGAAGAGAGGGAAGTCCAAACACAGAAGGAGACCCTCCAACAGGGAAGCAGGTAAAAGAAGGCAGGAGGGGAAGTTGGAATATCTTTGCACAGTGGGGGAGACTGAGTGAGGAGCTGCCTATATTTGAGGTGGGGTGGCAAACTGACCTCCCAATACCTGGGACACCACGCACCCACACTCTAGGCTATGCCCTTACTTAACATGTTCCAAATTGAACTTGGGATGTCCCCTGCAAACCTGCTTCTTTAGATGTCTTCTCACCTCTGTAAATCCTTCAGTTGCTCAGGCTAACATCCTTGGGGTGGTCCAAAATTCCTTTCTTTTATCCACTCCAATCCATTTGCAAATCCTGTTGGCTCTACTTCAAAATATGTCTAGGATGTGGCTGTTTCTTACACCCCCACTATTCTCATCCTGATCCAAGCCACTGCTCTTGCCTGGCTGACTATAATAGTCAACTAAGTGGTCCCCCCTTCCATTATATTCTATTCTTAACACAGCCAGCAGAGTGACCCTTTTAAATGTATGTCTGACTGAGTCACTTCACTGCTCAAAATGCTGCAAGGGGTCCCCGTTTTGCTCACAGTAAAAGCCAAAGTCCTTAAAATACCTACCAGGCCCTAGCTAACCTGGTCTCCTGCCTTCTCTCTGATTTTGTTTCGATTACTCTCCCACTCACTCACTCTGCTCTAGCCACAAAGGTGCCAAGCACAGTCCTGTCTCTGGCTTTTGCGTTTGCTATTCCCTGTGCCTGGGATGCTTTCTTCCTAGATACCTACATGACTTGTTCCCTCATCTCCTTCAGTCCCCTGCTCTAATGGGACTGAAGCCCTCTCTGTCTGTCAGATACCAGCAGAAAACAGATGCCACACTAAATCCAGATTCTTTGAGGACAGTTTACAATGATGTGAGCAGAGTGTTTGGAAACTACAAGGGATAGTGCAGGACTCTTAGCTATTAACAATGAGGGGCTGTGACCATCCCAAGGCCAGACGATGGGGTAGGGAGGTTAGGTTGGAGAGAGTCAGGCATTATAAAATCCTGGAGGCAAAAGGCATTGAGTAGAAAGGACAACCTGAGAGGGACTGAAATCTTTGGTTGAGGGATGCTGCCAGCCTGGGTACTCTCTCCCTTCCCTCTGATCTCCTGTGGGGTTCCCCACTGGCTGGACTTAGCAGGGGCAGAGAGCAGGGAGGCCTGGGTGATGTATTCCATGATGGTCAGTCTCCCCAGGCACAGAATCCGGTGGAGAGAAGGTCTGGAGACACAAAGGGAAGATGGTTGGGTCATCCCCCGTGACTCACTATCTAAATATCACTTCTAGCATGCTATGCCTCTTCCTTGCTTATTTTTCTGTATCCCACTTATCACCTTCTAAAATACCAAATAGTTTTTGTTTGTTGATCTTTACCCATTGGATGGTAAGCTTCATGTACCCAATGCCTGGCATATTATAGGTGCTCAATAAATATGTGATGAAGGAGTGAATGAATGAACAAAAGGGAGAAGCAGCAGAGGAAGGGCCAGGTGAGATCTAATGGGGCCTGAGATCCCTCGGTTTCACTCTGGGAATTGCTATCCGTAATGGAGGAAGAATACATTCGTTGTTCAAGTAATTGGTAGTAACTAATGGTAATTTCAAGTAATTAAACACTAATTAATTCAATGAGTCAGTAATGTATTTATTTATGGTATCTGTGTTTGTTCCCTTATAAATATTGGTATTACTTTTGTCAGGCAATTAAAATCCACTTGGGAAGTCACTGAAGTCCCTGGATATTACAGAAGCTTGGTCTGGCTGGGGCCAAGATTGAGTAGTGGGACCAAGGTGGGGTGAAGGCTGAGGGAGGAGCTTGTATAGGAAGGGGGTGGGCCAAAGCCAGAGTGGGAAGGGATTTTGTGTGCATTTGGCTGATGATGGTTGGGGTTGGGGATGAGGATGCTCGGTCACAAAATCTTCTCTTACTTCTTGATTTCCTCTTTCATTCTCCCACCCCCAATTCAGAAGTATTCTTTTTAGATTGGAATATATGAGGTCTGTGGGGACACTGGGTGTGGGAGGACCTTCCTTCCCCTGACTTATTTTCCAAGAGAACAGCAGTGTCCTGAGTCTTGGACTTCTACCCTGAGCCCTGGTCACCTAGGCATGAGACCAGCTAATTCCAGGCTGGATAGAAGATGGAGAAGCAGAGGAAAGGGGGATACCCTAAGCCAATAGACCCTGAAAGACTCAGAGCAGGACCTGAAGAGCTGAGAGGAGTTGGAAGGGGTTGGGGTTCTCTAGGGGAGAGCCTGAGATCACAAAGGTAAGTCCCAGGTTCTAGGGGGTCTCGATGACTTTGAGCCAGGCAGGGTTAAGTATCCTAGTCCCATAGATGAACTGACATGGAAAGACTGAAGTGATGGTACCCATAGAAGACACTGCCTTCATCTTTCTAGATTCCCAACCCACATTCCCCTGACACCCTCCGACTGGCTGTGTGGAGCCTTATGTCAAAATGTAAACCTCCTCTCCCCCCCCCCATACTTTGTTTTTTAGATCTCCTCTGACCAGTTGGTAAAACATACTTATTACAGGTTAGAAAAAATACCAATGGGCATGGAGAAAGCAGTAGGGGCAGGGCCAGGTGACTCAAAGGCTATAGTATGGAAGAGATTTCCTCTTCATGAGCCCTCTACAACTTCTGTGGCAGCAGGCGGGCATTGAGGCACAGGCTCTGAAGTCAGATGACATGAGGTCATATTCTGGCTGGTTTTACTACTTCCTCGCCTTGTCATATATTGGGCAAGTTACTTAACATCTCTGAGTCTCAGTTTTCACATCTGTGACATGGGGATAATAACAATACCAGTTCCATAGAATTGTTATGTTTAAATATGTTTATACAAATAAAGCACTCAGCCCAGGTAGCCTGGCAGGGAGGAAGTGCTAAATCTACATTAGTTCTTAGAACTAATACAGGCATCCAGCCACCTGTGACTCTCCTTCTACATTCTACTTTGGCCTCAGCTCTAATCTCAACGAATCTCATATCCCTGTTGGTCCTGACCAGCCCTATGAAGTCTCCTTCCAAGGGCTCAAAGGAAAGAGCCCTGTCCTTCTACATGGGAAGGGGGCATCTTTTCTGCTGCAGACTTTACTCCTGGGCTCCAAGGCCAGCACAGAATTGTCTTTCCTTTACCCCTGCGTTTCCCCTGCTGCCCAGCCTCTGGAGGAGCCCCAACTGCACAGTGACCTCCAGCTTCAGGTTTCTTACTGTGTCTCTGTGATTCACTACCACAGCAGTGTTTCTCTGTCTCACTGTCTCTGATCCTGTCCTGGTCTCTCTTGCCTGTCTCTCATTTCCCCTCCTCGCTTCCATTTTGTTCTCTCTGTTTGTCTCCCTTAATTAGCCATAGTTTGGAACCGAAGTGTTTTTATTATGTTTTATTTATTGAATAGGTGTACGTTTCCTGTTCTTAATTTAAAAGGCAGATCGATAAAATGTTTTATATTCCTTGCTTAAAACAAAACAGAGCTAAGTTAAGATGTTCTTGTTTGTGTGGCTCTTGCTTGCTTATTTCTTTTTTTCTTAGGAAGAAAATATTCCTCTTCCCCATTGCCTTAATTGACAGGAACACTTAATTCACTCTCTGGCTCATTCATTAAATTTGTTATTCAGTAAATAGCTATTAAGCCCCAGTTATGTGCCAGGCACCGTGCCGGACTCAGGAGATATAGCGATCATACAAAGCAATATTCCTGCCCTCGAGAGGCTCCTATCTAGCTGGGGAAACTGATTTGGGCGCTGATATGTGCCAGAAAACATGAGAGATGTTGTGTCAAAGTGTAATCATGTTGGATGTGGCACAAGAGAGGGAATGGGAAAGGTTCCCCAGGTGGAGAGCAAGTTGGTTGTGGAATTCAAAGATGAGTAGATATCTTGATTTGGACACACGCAGAAGCAGCTGCTAAGACAAGGAAAAGAGTGCAATGAGTTATTGGGAGGATCCAAGAAGGTACTAGTAAGGATGGGGGAAAAGAGACCTGGAAGGGAGTCAAAACAGGGTACACCAATGAGTAGGTTCCCACTGTGGGCAACTGGGGCTCACTCCATCTGGGAACCTCTAGGAGACTGTGTAGAGCACATCTCAGAACTGTCTCATCTGAGTGGTGAGGGAGCTGGGGTATTTATACTCCCATCAACTCCTGTCAATCATGAGTGAGGGCTACCCTGGGAGGCATTAACTCCTCGGTACTCCTGGCCTCCTGCACAGATGGCAAAGGGGACTCTGGTGGCCGGAGAGAGACTTCAAGCACAGGATACAAGTTCTGGCAGTTGGGAGTCAGCCTGGTGAGCAGTGAATTGGTAAGAACAAAGGGGTCCATCAGGGCACTGACATCATCTGCTATGGTATGTGTTGGGGGAAGGGAAGGGCATGCCAGACAAGCAGAAAATGTGAGCAAGGGCAAAGGGTGATGTGACCCCAGTAGCCTACACATAGTTTTGGATGATTCCAAAATTCAAGTTCAGGAAGTCTTATATCACCTGGGCCTCAATTTTCCTATTTTTAGAAAGGAAGTAAAAGACCTTTCCTACTCATTAAGATGATTTGTACAGACCCTGCCCCCCCCCCACTCATCCCCACCCCCGTCCCTGGCTCTCAACTCTGACCCTGCACAGCAGAGTCCAATTTTCAGCCCTTTCCTTGAATTTCTCCACCATACTGCCTGCCAGCCTCCAAAGCCCTGGATATGCAAGGCTATTTATGATGCCCTGTCGATATCTGTCTTGGCGGAAGAGCGTGGAGGGGGACGAATGGAGCCTGGGGTCCTATCCATCAGTCACTTGGCTGCAATCTCTAAAGAGATTTTAATTGTGAGCTCAGATTTACTCCGGTCATCAGTGGTGCCCGCCTGCCTCTTTACTGGCGGAGAGCGGGGCCTGCAGGCCCGCTGTGGTTTGCCAAATGGACGTCTTGTAGCAACACTGAGGAAATATTTGCTGCAGTGAAACAATGTGCCCCGTGGAAAGCAATCGCCCTAAATCGCCCCCTGACAGCCTGCCAGAGCTCTACCGGGGCTCCTTCCACTGTTCGCGCAGCTTTCTTTCCAGAATTGTACCCCTGCTACCTGTCCGGGGAACAAAGACGACAACCTCAAACTGAAATTGGAGGGAAACTGAGGCAGGGAGCACGATTTCTGCTCTATGGGCCATGTGGAATAGTAGATAGTAGGAGAACAAGGTGGCAGGGAGTAAGGGTGAGAGTGGTGTGGGAGAGGGAGCCCTGGGTTAGGAAGACTTGTACCAGGCCCACCATGAACAAAATGTACAGTAGATTTTAGCCCATTCACAGTTGAAGACGAAGAGGCTAAGGGAAGTGGGAGGGTAGCCTGACCTGTGCAGCAAGTTATGATGAATGGGGCTGGAAATCTTGAGCTTCGGCCTTCTGGGTTTTCGCATAATGTTTTGTCTTTGGACCCCTCAGCATCCCTTTCTGAACTCCCTTTCCTTTGTCTCAAGGCTTCTTCACTCCCTCTTCAGTGGACCAGGGACCTTTCACTCTCAGGATTTACTCTTGGGAAATGACCTGCTTCCAAGGGCTTGTCTTAAGTGGGCTTAGGTGGCTCCTCTCCTAGAGGTGGCCAAGTCTTTTTCCACCTGCGGAGTAAAACTACTTGTATCCTGGTACAAGGAGAACCTCTGGGGGAGGGGAGAAGGAGAAGGAGGAGGAAAAGAGCCTTCTTAGACGGTAAACCCACCCAAATAAGGGCCTCCCAGTCAGCCTTCACGGAGAATAGGTCTGGCCTAAATGCACTTTCCTTTTGACCTGAGCCTGTTTTTGCAGAATTTCCCTAACAGAAAACAAAACAAAATATGACCATTATTACACAAGAATCCTGTGTTTGATATCTATTGTCATCCTGCTGGTGATAGCAAAAAACTGGAAACCTGAATGTCTGTTAATAGGAGAATGGTTGAATGAATTATGGTCCAATTTTGGAGGTGGACCTAACTGTTGACTTGGAAAATTGCACATGAGAAAATAAAGTTGCAGAGTAAATGAGTGTGTGGATTTCATTTTTAAAAATCGGTATATGTTTGCACATGGAGGAGTCAGATTAGGATTAGTTTCAGTTGTAAGTAGCAGCAAACAAGACCACAAAACAGCAGTGTTTTAAAACAGGGTAAAGTTTCTCTCCCACTTGAAGTTCTGGAGATATGTAGTTCAAGGCTGTTGTGGTAGTTCTACTCCATGAAGTCTTCCAGTTTCCTTCTATCCACCATGAGTGGCCTGTATTCCCAAGGTCACCTCATGGCTCAGTGTGGCTGCTTCAGCATCAGCCATCACTTCAACATCCTAACCTATAGGAAGGAGGAAAGTATCAACAGTAGCGTGCCCTCTTCCCTTAAAAGTCTCATATATTAATTTTGGTTACATCATATTCACCAGAACCTAGTCCCATAGCCACATCTAGCTGTAAGGGAAGCTAGGAAATGTAGTCTTTATTCCATGTGGCCATGTACTCAGTTAAAAGTCTTTTAGGAAAAAGAGTATGGATATCAGGGGACAGTCAATCATCTCTGCCCAGAGAAGGGAAATAAACTTTATATTGATCACTTCAGGAAATGGCTTTGCAAAAAGTACTTGAATGTTAATTGTTTAACATCCTATACTTCTATATTGTTTGACCTATTTGAATTATTATTAAAAATATATTACTTTATTATAGTTATAATAAAAAACCTAATAAAATTTCTTAAAATCTCTGATGGCTCTTATTATGCTAGTATTAACTCTAAATTTCTTAGTGTGGCATTCAAAGCCCTCTCAAATCTGCCCGGGCCACACTTTGCATCTTCCTCCCTCCTCCCTGCACCTTGCTGTGGCCACACTCAACTATCCACTTTTCCCCATGAACTCCTCACCTCTGTGACTTTGTACATTCTGGTTCCTCATCCTAACATGCCCTTCCTGCTCTTTATTTCATCTTCACAGATATCACTCACAAGTCATTTTCTAGGAGAAATCTTCCCTCCTTGCTCTGTCTGGGTAGTCACCCCTCTCCCCACGCCTCTGCTGCCTGAGTCCTCTTTTAGAGCACACATTATGCCATCTGGTGGCTTCTCTCTTCCGCATTCACTTTCTCCATTAGATCAGGACTTCCTTAAGGGCAGGGACTGTCACTCATTTGTTCATTTGCACCCGTTCATAGTAGATGTTCCATGAATGTGCCAGATGCTCCCTATAAGCATTGCCTCATTTAATCTTCACATCAACTTGTGAGGTCAGTACCATCTTTCTCCATTTTACAAGAGTGGGTGGCAATATGCATAGTGGTTATGGATGAGGAGCCAGGCAGGCCTGGGTTCAAGTAATGATACTTGGGTAAATTACCTAATTTTCTAAAGCCTCATTTTCTCTATCTGTAAATCGGAGTTCATGATATAGGTTGGCATACAGTAGGCACTCAATAAGGGGTAGTGATAATTGACTATCAGATGCCATCTTTCTCTTTTCTTTCCTCTCTTTAGCCCTCCTCCAGTCCAGGATGCAATGCTGCTCACATCTTCTGTCCAGTCCTGCCACCAGGTTTAGGTCAGATTAGGTCAGTCCCAGCCCATCTTCCCACCAGCTCTGATGTGGAAGCTACAGGAACAAGGGGAGAAGAAGGAAGACAGCAGTCCCATGTCCCTTAAGTGAACACACTCTCTCCCCAGTGAGGTCTCTTGCAGCTCCTCCCAGAGCCCAATGGTCTGGGCAGTGTCTTTGCCGCTGGCTCTGGTTCTGT
Source organism: Eidolon dupreanum (assembly GCA_028627145.1). NCBI lineage: Eukaryota > Metazoa > Chordata > Mammalia > Chiroptera > Pteropodidae > Eidolon > Eidolon dupreanum. The sequence continues at coordinate 88,127,358 of CM053502.1, read as the reverse complement.
TCTCATTGATCAGAAGGAATGTTCTCTATACACAGGACCCTGAGTCACCCTTCTGATGGTGGGGGTGAGGCACTATGCAGATGCATTTCTCCAGAAAAAGACTAGGTACCCACAGTGCCAGATGATACCCACCGTGGTAGCCTCTAGACGGGAAGCTGTCACACCCAAACTCAGGCACCCTTTCCCTGGGCCTGCCACTCCAGAAACAGAAATCATCTTGAACTCTGGGGAATAATCACACAGAGGCTTCCCATGCAGAGGAGCTAGATTCTAGTCTAAGCCTGGGAACCCTGTAAATCCAGACTGCAGATGACCCTACCTGGACTCCACGCATAAACACAAATACACACTTGCAATTGCACACACAGGCCAGCAGTGGCCTCCCTAGGGACCCCACAGCTTACAGCTCCTTTCCAGAGTCCTGTGTAGTCAGAGGGCATTGAGTCTCCCACCTCTTCCTCATAATTAGAGGCTGTGGGGAAAAAATGGCTGCCCCTCTTTATCTTCTGTTTTCTGCTGCCTCCAGAATCAGTGACTCACTCAGTGATACCCTCTGTACTGAATCAAGTGGCAGTCAGAAAACTATTAAACCAGGTTCTAACTTTGGACACACACACACACACACACACACACACACAGAGCAAGCATGAGTAAAGGCATTTGAGAAGCAGGAAGTCCAGGAGTGAGCACACAGGATTCTGGAGGGATCTCCCATGCATCTTCCCAGGTGGATGGTGGGCTCTGTGCCTGAGTGCTGGGAGGGCAGGCTGGGGTTCAATCTCTTTTCTGGGTGGGGGAGGGGAGCCAGTGGGCAGAGACAGGTGATCCTTTCCCAGGCTGACCAGGTGACTTCTGGGTTCTGTGTTCTGAAGCCCTAGCTGTCATACCTCACTCTTTTGTCATTTGTTTCCCTACTTCTGCAACTGTGTCTTAATTGCCAAGTCCTGATCGTTCCTCCAGTCTCCTTGCTCGGGCAGTGGGAGTGGGGTAGGTGTAGAAAACTTAGCTTCCTTTACCAGAAAGGGCCTCCTGAAGGCCAGAACTCCTGTCCTCTAGCAGATAGGGAACTCAGCAAAGGCTGTGGGAGGACAATTCCTCCTATCATACTGGGCACTGATTCCCAGAGGATGGGCCCTGCCACCCCCATCAGATTGGGCTCTAGCCAAGGGGCCACTTGGCTGGGGTAGGGTGGTCTTGGCAAGTGGAGACAGAAAGAGACCTCCTGTTTCTGCACTCCTGCCCTCATATCAAATCGCCTCCTTCACCTTTCCCAGGTTGTGTTTACCTTGGCCTCCTCCCCCTGCCCTGTTCTCCCAGCCGATCTGATTGCTGTAATTAGTTAATCAGTAACTGGCATAATTTCTCCCTGATTAATGCAGGAATAATCACACACCAGGGCTGCCAGCAATTTGCTTATCAGAGTCACTTTGAAACAGCTTTGCAAATGAACGATTGGCACCTTCCTCGGGGTTAAAATTAGAGGCCAAGGCGGCCGCCCTCTGAGGTGGGCATCTGGGATGCTGGGAGGGGCTGGCAGGGGAGCAGGGGAGTCCCCGCCCTCCCGCTTGCTCCCCGCCCCCCGCCTTCCCCCCCCCCCCGCCCCGCCCCGCACCGACCCCGCCTGGGGCAACCTGGGTCAGGGGGTGGAGGGGGAGGGCAGGCACAACCTTGGGACATGGGGCCCCGCAGCTTTCTCTGTTCCCAGACGGACACTGAACAGTCAAGGTCCTGGGGCTGCTTCCTGGACTCAAGTTAGCACTGGGCTTATCTGCACCCCAGGGAGCCCACTGCCTCTGAAACTCAAACTCGGGTGCGCCACGCTTCCCATGGCGTCTGGATGCAAAAGTTTTTGCTAAATAGGTGGAGGAGAGATGCTGTTCCTGCTTCCAATGTTCCTGCTCCGCGGGGCTCCTAGGGAGCCGCACTGCCTCACATCATTTACAAGCCACCCAGCCATTTCAAGTGCCGGTGTCAGTGTTGCAGCGCCCTCCTGGGTGGATCTGGTCGGTGGAAACCAAGACAGAAGCTTGTCCACAGTAGGAAGCTGTAGGTAAAGAGACAGAGCAGGGAGAGGCCTGCTCTAGGTAATAATAATAGTAGTAGCAATAACAATACGGAAACCATCCTGACCTTTTACAGAGTACGGGAATTGTACTAGGTTCTTTATATACATTATCTCAGTTAATCTGTATACGATAATAAACACTTACTGAGCATGTACTATGTGCCAGGATTGCTTCTTTATCTTTTATTATTTTACTTTTAATTATGGAAAAATTTCAAACACACACAAAGTTTCTACAAGTTATCAATATTTTTCTCATCTTTTAAAGATCTATTCCACCCTCCATTCTTGTGCTTGTTGTTTGAATATTTTAAAAAACCAGTCAGTCCCAGACATATCATTTCACCTGTAAAACGAAAAATGCAGATAAGAGCATGGTCCTCATAGGGTTGTTGAAAGATTTAATGAGATCATGTGTTCGGGTCTTAGGATGTGTAGATATTGGTTATTACATAGAAGTGGGAGAGTGTTAAAATCTTGTCTAAATCTGTAGGGTTTAGAGAAGAAGCAAAAGAGAGAGCCAGGGGTGTGAGTCTCCAGGTACTAGTGCATGGTTTGCTCTGACAGGTCCTGGGGATGTGGGGCAGGAGAGGCTGGCGAGATTGTTATTAACATTTCCTGAGTCACCTGTGGAATTGCGAGTGGGGACTAGGAGAATGATTACAGGGAATGTTGTGGCCTTACAGCTGAGCTTTGGCCCTTGGGTGTTCCATTTAGCTCATAAAGTACACGCCTCATTCTCTAGCCCTCTAGTGGCTTGAAGAGCAGAGGGAAAAGGGCAGGCAAGAAATCATGCGCCCTGGAAGACTAGTTCTAACTCTCTCAGAAGGGGGCATCCTGGCCTTGAGTTAGGGGAAATCTGAGCGGTCCCTAGAGTACCTTTATGCACTGGATGGGTGGGCTGGAGATGCTCTGTTATTGGATGTACTCCCTGCGGCTTCACCCGGAAATGGGGATATGCAAAGAAGTGGTGGAAGCCGCTGCCTCTGGCCTCGAGGAGCCCACAACCTGGTTGGAACATAGGGAGTTAAACAAGATCTATAACAAGACATGCACTATCATCTGGTGGATTGTGGTTGTCCAAATCTGTTCCCAGGCCTGGCCCGCTGGGGCCCTGAGCATGTGGGTACATGTGGACACACACTTGGACTCACACACCTGACTTGCAAATGAGCTGTCCTGTGCACACATTGTCAAGGAACACCTGTCACAGAGATGACTTTTTCAGGATGAGAAATAAGAATTTAGAAACATTTCTCTGTCAAATGGGTGAGACTCTGTGACTAGCTGCATTAAAAAGATTCTTTTCACTCCATAGAAGAATTTAAAAATGAGCTTTATTGAGAATTGAGCTGTTTCCTGTCCTTGGGCAGCTGCTGTTGGCCAGTTCGCAGAGAACACAGGCAAATAGGCTCCATGAAATAGGCATGAGAGGGGCTGTCTGCATTTCTACAGGTGAGGGTGCCGTGTTCCTCTCACCCTGTTCCCCACAGGTGAGGAGGCCCCACTTTTCTGGGCTTGCCCACTCCCTCTGCACAACATGAACACTTTTCATTCATCTCCTTCCTTCTTGAAACTCTCCCTCCCTTACCTGAAGCTGAACTCATATACTCCTCCTACCTCCTTGGTGGCTCCTCCTGTCTCATGCATCCATACCTCACTTCTTGCTCTGTCTTCCCCTTAAATGCAGGCTGCTCCTCCAAGACTCCATCCACAGCAGAGTTCGATTCTGGCACCACCTGTCCCCCTTGTGTGAGCTCTTTGATCCTCTTGTCTTTAACCCCTTTATTGCCACCAAGCAGACTCCCAAATAAATTCCTATCCCTTGTCCTCATCCTCCTCCAAGGACATCGGCCAGTGTTCCTCATATGTTCTGGACACTTCCACTAGGCTCTCCTGCTGGAACCGCAAATTCAATTTGTCTACAGCAATTTGTCAGAATCTTCTCCTGCAAATTAGATTATCCTTCTGCAGTCCTTAAACCCTCAACTGGCACCACCTCCCTTTCAGCCCCTTTTTCTAGAAATTTGAGAGTCACACTCAGCCAGCCCCCAGCATAACAGTGAGGATCCAGGGGGCTCCATCCTAACTATCTCTTCCTTCTACCCCTTCCTCGCCATCCCTGCTGACCACTCTCCTGGCTGGGGCCTCCACCTTCTCACAGGGACTCTTTGCTGCTCATCTTGTTCTATCTCCCATCCACACTCCAACCAGGGAATAAAGTCCAGACTACTTGAGAAAGCACGGGCGAGCTCTTTGTGGTTGGTCCCAACCATCTCTTTCCTCTTCATCTCCCTGTATTCACTCCTCTCTCCCAGAACCCTCTGCCCAAGCATCACCCTGGGTGTAACAACTTGCATACATTTGTCCCTCAGACAGGAGGAAGGCCTGTCCCTGCCCCATCCCTGACTCCTAACTATTCCATTCTACTTACTTTATTAGTTGGTATTAGATTAGCTGCAAATACTAGGGACCTCGAATAATAGTGACTTAAACAAGATAGATGTTATTTCTCTTTCATATAGAAGTCCAGATGGACCTCTGCCCCATAAAGTCCTCAGGGACCAGGATCCATTCCAGTTTACTGATTTGTCATCCCTTGAGTGTGGTTCCCATCTTTATGATCCAAGACAAAAGCTAGAGCTCTGGCCATCACCTCTATGTTCTAAGCAGCAAAGAGGGCAAAGGGCATGCATGACTGCTTTTAAGAAAGGCTACCAGAGGTATCATGCTGCATTTCCACTTACATCTATTGGCCAGCTGCAAGAGAGGATGGGAAATTCATTTTGAATCTTGTATTTGGCTAAAAATCTTGTCCGGGGTCTTACTGCTATAGAAGAAAGGGAGAGAGGATATTAGGGGAACAACTAGAAGTCTCTGATGTCATCTGGCAGAGACTGATTCAAATGCCTCTCCCTTCAAGTGCCTTCTCAGCGTCCTACATGAAATTAACCACTTTTTCCTAGGCTCTTGCCTATAGTACTTACCAGAAATTCTCTCTGCTATCTATTGTAGTTTGTTGTGGACTTGATTTCCCCTCTTAGACTGTGAGCCCCTGGAGGCAGGGGCAGTGTCTTCTATTCCTTAGGCCTCCTCATGGCTAGTTGCAAGTGAGGCAGAGAAGGTGCTCAGTGAGGGTGTGTTGACCACGTTGAGGCCTTGAGCATCTCGGGTCCTTCCTCCCTGGAGACCAATGGTATGGCTTTGGAAGTGTCTGGTCTTTGTCAGGATCACAGCCTGGAGCTGGTGCACATGTGGACCTACCCTGTGTCTGTGGTTCATTTGTTTTATTGAGATATAACTTATACACCTTAAAGTGCCCTAATCCTAAGTCAATGACTGTTGACAAAGTTGACACCCATGTAGCCACCACTCAGAGCAAGAGAGAGAACATTTCCAGCACCTCAGAAGGTGCTCTTATGCTTCTTCCTAGTCCTAGCCCCTCCAGAGGTAACCATTTTTCAACTTTGTTTCTGTGGCTGTGGTTTTATTGATGCTTGTATTAACTTTAGCAACAACTGGCTGCTTAGTGGCCAAGATGAAAGCAGGATCCTGGGATGGGCAGCATCCATCTCTGCAGCTCCAAGTCTTCTCCTACCTCTCTATGTGCCAATCACATTAGTCTTTACGTTTCTTGAACACACTCAGCTTTCTCTGGTCCCTGGGCCTTTGCACACGCCATTTTGTTTTCCTAGAGTACTCTTCCTCTACAGACTCTTTCTCTTCCTTTCTAATACCTGTTTTACCTTTAGGTCTCAGTTCATGGGGATGTCTTGACCTCAATCAGACTGGGTTCTACAATTCCACAGCAACTTGCCCTTCTTTTGTAACAATCATTACCCCTATAACTCCTTAATTCCTGCTGTGGGCTGACGTAACCTAAGATGTTTCTTCTTTGGAGAATTGCCCTGGGCCAATGGGAGCCATCTTTTCCTGGAAGTTATGTCCTTTTTGCCAGGGGCAGCCCATGGTCAATAACTGACTGATGCAGGGGTGCAAACGGTCAACCCTCTTGACTCAAAGCATGGCTAAGTCTGTGGTGTAATTCAGTCTTCAGAGCTTCCTGAGGGATCAGGCTAAAACCAGACTCAAAGTGGAGACCACATCCTTGCTTAGCCCCTTCCTCCATCCTACCCTGCCCCTCTTTCTCCTGAGAGTTTTCATTCAATTATCACATCACTTAAATACCCATCTCAGGCTCTACTTTTAGGGATCCGACCTAAGATGACCCTCAATAGAGTAATAGAGTCCCTTAGTGAAATCTGTACTCTTTCACTTGGCATTAAGGCCTTCTGTGATCAGACCCAGCACACCCACTTCCCCACCTTGTCCCCCACATATCCCTTCTCTTGTGCTATGCTGGTGCAGAGCATAGTAGATCACTGAACTGAGTACTGAGTCAGGCGTATGTTCCTCTATTTCCCGCTTCTGAGCCTTTTCTGTGTCCTTCCTCCTGCTGGGCCTCCCTTCTCTACCTTCCTCATCCACACACATTGAAGTACCACCCATACTTCAAGTTCTGTCTTCCTGAAGCCTTCCTCCGCCTCAAGCCAGAAGTCCCATCTCCCACCTTTGACCTTTTGGAGTACTTCCTGTCTTCCTCTAATGACTTGAATCACTTTCTGCTCAGTAATTTTAGGGTAACACTAAGTTAAATGGCACTATTTCTGTCTCAGTTGAGGCCCCAACTGAGACAACTGAGATGCTAAATAGTCCACATCCAAAGTGATGTGAGATCACCCCAGCAGGACTTACAAAGGAGGTAGCTGAGATTTGGGACTCACTGCCAAGGTTGTTAGAAAAGTTGAGAGACTGAAGGAGCTGGAGGTTAGGAGGAAAGAGCTTTTGGTGAGCTGAGTCTCATCTCCCCATATGTTGAGGTTGTGATATGGTGGCTGGGTTTAGGGCTTACGCCTGGGAAACCTAAAGGTTCAAGGGCTGCTCTTGGCCACCTGCTTTGATGGCAGCTGAATCAGTGTTTATATGGGCAAAGGATGCTAAAGATTTCCTATGGAGAATCTGGGGACCAACTGGGATTAACTTAGAGTCTTTCCAAAGGGATGGCCCAGCAGATACCCAGAGACTGAGGACCAATGAAATATCAGCTGAAGAGTTCCACATTCATGTCAGGGAACAGTGACAGGTGAGAAAGCCCAGTAATGGGTTTGGAGCAGGGTGTCTCCAAAGAACCCACCAAGGTCTTCACGAGAGGAAGAGGCAGCTTTGTATACATGTCAAGCCCAGGGAGACCACCACTAGAGTATGTGACAATATCAGGCAAGTGAAATCTGTCCTGCTCCATACCTTTCCACCCTAAGACTTGGAGGGGAAGAAGTGGCCTGGTGAGTTGGGGAATTGAATGAGGCTCTACTGTGGAAAAAGAAGAAAAGCAAGTGAAACATGCCCTTCTCCTTCCTACAGCCAGAGTCAGGCCCTATCTGGGACAGGTAGACAGGGAGATGCTTCAAATTTATATGAAGGTGCCTCTCTGGCAATATGCAGACTGAACTTAAACAAATGAATAAGCTTTATTATGAAAAATTTCAAACATATCCCCAAGTTATGAGAATACTATAATGGACTCCCAGGTGCCATTGCTCAACTTCAGCAATTATCAACACATGGCCAGTCTTGTGTCATCTGTACACTCACCTTTATCCCTTCTCCCTAATAGACTGGGCATTTTAATACCAGATGAAATTTTTTTTTTTTTACCAAGCAAATGAGAACTTTTTACTGTGAAAGAGTTGTCTTGGTTCTGTGTGGCCTTAAGACAGTGGTTTCCCCTCTCTGTGCCATAGTTACTGCAAGGTCATGATCCTTGTCCTTCTGATCACACATAAGATGCTGGAGGTCCTCTGGGAAGGATCTCATGCTGTGTGAATGAGACAATGATGATGATGATGATGATGATGATGATGATGATGAGGCCCAGGATCAGAGAGTAAATTGATGGTGTGTCCGTGGCTGGAATATGGGTGATGTGTAATTGGCACGTGAGTGGCATGTGGGTGCTGCATTGTGGTATGTAAGTGGAGTGCAGTGACAGGTAGTTGTGTTCTGGTGTGTGGCTGCCATATGTGTGGTATGGAAGTGAAAAATTGGGTGGCATGTGATTGGCACATAGATGGAGGCTATGGAGTGAGGTGTGCGGGTGTCTGCTGCTTCATTCTGAGCTCAGGGTATGTAATGATTTATCTGATTTGCCCTCCCCTTTGTCTCCCCTCCTGGCAGCCGACTGCATCTCATACATATCAAGGTTCTTATCACATCAAGAATTCATAATCATCCCAAAATATTCAATGGGGATATGAAATATTTACACACAAAGCGCCAGATGATGAAATGAAATGAGCCTGTCCCCAGACCCTGGCAGAAACCTCTCTCCTACAGGAACCTAAAGGAATGGGGCAGAGAAGTGGAAGTGTCTCCATGGGCCCTCATCTCTCCTCCCAGAGCTCTGGGGCTCCCAAGGCACATACCGTGTGTCCTTCTTTGGTGGGGAGAAGCAGATCTCCAGATTCCTCCCTGCTCCCTGTGTGTGCATCCTATCTCTAACCCTCCCTAGTAAGGATGCTTTTGCTTGGCAGGAGATGGCTGGGGTAAGGGGGCAGGAAAACTGAGAAAGGCTCGTCTTATATCATAGGAACTCAGAATCTTAGAAATGGAAGCAATCACAGAATTCATTCATCCTTCTCTCCGCAAAATATTTCAGGTGTATTCATGTATCTGTTTGCTTAACTCCAAGAATAGGGAGCTCATTACCCTCATTTAATAGCTGGTGACTCATTGTTAGAAAGCTCTTCATTGTATTGAAATGCCTGCAAACTCCAGTTGCCAGCCCTCTTCAGCCTGACAAAACTTCAGCTCCCTCTGAGGGTCACTTTGTCCATCCCCCTGCCAGTCTGGGTTCTCAGTGTCTTGAGGACCCTGCTAGCTGCCCTGGGATGCCCCAGAGCACAGATGGGCCCCTGAACAGCCGTAATGGCCTCGTCTGTTTAATTAGCATGCAATTAGCCTAATGCATATTTTAACATCACACCAGAGCTGCTCATCAATCACCTGTAGCCAGAGACAGACAGACAGTCAACCTATAGAGCCAGGAGGAAGAAGGTCTTCTCAGTGACTTTTCAGGGGTGCAGCACCCCCAGAGGGTTGCAGAGCAGCCTAGAGGACTGTGCTATGTTAAAAGCCCCAAAGTTCTTCCCTCTAGCTTCCTGATAATAATGTCGACTCCTCAAAGATACTGTCTCCCCTATCAGGTTGGAGATCCTTTGAGGACCAGAAGCCTGTCTTCACACTCCACCTGGAATTCTTGGCTAAGAACCATGATCCAGAACAGAAAGAGCGCTGGACTGGGAGTCACTGAATACATGTGTTATGTTGACCAAGCTGTCGTTTGGCATACTATGGTTGTTTCCACCATGGTGGAGTGGAGAGAACAAAGGCTTGCAAGCTAAATCACAGTTCCATTTCAGCTCTACCACAGGCTAGCTAGGTGATATTAGGAAAGTGTCTTAACCTCTCTGAGCCTCCACCTCTTCAAATGCAAATGGATAATAGCAATACCTACCTTATGGGGTTTGTGGGAGAACGAAATGGGTTAACAAAGCACCAGCAGTTATAGATTCTTAAGACACAATGCTTTCCTCCCTCCCTTCTTCCTTCTCTTCCTCTTTCCCTTCTTTCTCAGACTATCTTGAATTCACAGGACACTTTGTGGACTCTGGCCACTCTGCCGGATCCCTGGGCGACAAAAGAACCCTTCTTATCAATTCTGAGTGGGGAGAGCTGGGGTTTGTGCTGAGTAATGGGATGTATCATTGGGTGGGTGAGGCAGGGCATTCCTGATTGCCACATCTTCCATGAGGATAAATTGGAATGTAACACTGTTACTGTCAGACCCCAAGAGGCAGAAAACAGAGGAACCTAAATATTTTATGGTCAAATTCATCAATAATGGAGACTGAGACTAAATTACATAACTGTCACCTTTCTGTTAAATAATATTTTCTGCGGCAGGGGGGCTAGAAGGGGGGTATGGTGGCCTTTATTGCAAGTCATAAATGATTTAGGCTAGCAAATAAAAGGGATCAGGAAAAGAAGGGAGAGGGGGTTTTCTAGGATCACTTAACTCATCATCTGGGATGACTGGAAAGAATCTGAAAGCTGGCAGGGTCTTGGGTGAGAGGGTGCTGGGCATATCTACAGGAAGGCTTTGGGTGTCGGAACACACCTTCCAGAGCAAAATAGGGTGATTAGCGTGCTACCTGAGTCTCACTGTGGTTCTTCCTTTTATATGGAAATGGACAGTGAGAAGCTCAGAGACAATTAGAAATCAGAGGTTATGTCTCTCCATAAAATAGAGAGGTCACTCTGAGTGCAGGTACCTGTCTCCATCCTCAGACCAGGGACTCCCTGAGTAAAGAGCTTTTCTCTCCTATCAGACTGTAGGTTTCCTCCATCAAAATTGGCGCTCCTATTGGTGCTGTGTCCTCCTTCATGAAACTGGTGGGTCTCAGCCCCAAGGCCAGGCCTTATGCCTTCGTCATCAGAGAGTACCCTGGGAGCAAGAGTGCTCCCCATCCATAAGATGTGGGTGCCTTTGAGGGTGAAGGATGTGCCTCTATGACAAACCTGGGGCTTCCTGATGACCTGGGCATGATCTGATGTCTGACCTGCTGTCAGATCAGGGTTTCCTGGAGGGCAGGCATTCTGTAACCCTGATCAGAGTGGGACCCCATAGGGAGGAACTGCGTCTCCTCTATTAGACTGGAATTTCCTGAGGTCTTGGCCTATGCCTTCTCCATCAGACTGGGGAGCCCCTGAGGGTATATGTGGTGTCTCCCCCTCAGACTGGATGTTCTCTGTGGTGAGTGCCTAAGCCCTTTTCCTTACCTTCCTCCTTTGCTGATCGGAGGAGGGAAGGGATGAGGCTAAGTAGCCCCATGTCTGAGGGCCTTGGCAGTAGGCAGGCCCTCCCCTCCCCAGGAGGGCACCTCAGTGGGCATGTGTGCAAACTCACCCTGCACTGTCAGCCCTCAGTGGGAAGGGTGAGGGCTGGGAACGCTGTGCCCGCTAAGTGTATAATTACACAGTACTTGGGGTAATTTTCCTCTTCCTCAAGAAGTGCACGTTGGCCCTGATTTTCCTATCTGTAGATTGTAAGCTCGTAATTAGCAACAAATTACCCACACAAGTGACAAATTTTTGTGCTTTCAAGTAAACAGACAAAATACCCACAGTTCATAAATTGCCTCTTGGTGCAGCAGGCACCTGGCTCCCAGCGATGCCCAGCCTGCCCACACGTGGCAGGGAAGGGGGTGGAGAGCCAGCGGGAAGGCCGAGCCTGCAGTCACAGGGATTAAGGGTAGACTGGCTTGCCTTTAGAATCAGTTCTTCCTGCTCACTGACCAGCCCTAGCAAGTCAAAATCCTTGGTCCAGGTCAGCTTCATGGTCTCTGGCATGGACGTGGAGTGCTAGCCCTGAGGATAAGAAATAGATCCCCATCCCCCTTCTGTCACCTAGGAGCTCACTGAAACCAGTCCTGTGTCTTCTCTCAGCCACTATCACCTATCTGGGTACCACAGGCCCGCCGAGCACTACCTCTTACTTGCCTTTGAACACAATTCTTAACCTATTTTTATGCCATGGATCCTTTGGAGATAGGGAATTTAAGGAGGTGATTAAGGTTAAGTAAGGTCATAAGAGTAGGACCCCAATTTGATAGGACTAATGTCCTAATAGAAAGGGCAAGAGACACCAGATCCCCCCTGCCCTACAGCCACATGCACATAAAGGAAAGGTCATGTGAGGACACTGACAAGACAAGCTACCCACAATCCAGGAAGAGAGGCCTCACTGGAAACCACCCCTGCTAGAACCTTGATCCCAGACTTCCAGCCTCCATAACTGTGAGAAACTAAATGTCTATTGTTTAAACCACTGAGTCTGGAATTCTGTTATGGCAGCCTAAGCAGACTAACAGGCCAGATAAGTTCTCTGAGTCTATTTCCTCATTGGTAAAACAGGGGTAACCTTCATGCCTCCACATAGGACTCTAAGGATTAAATGAGACAAGGTATGTAAAATTCTTATCTATGTCCCTAGCACATGTGTTCAATTGCTGTACTATTATTAATATTTTAAGATTTGGGTAAGTTAGTTTTTACTCTCTTTGCCCTTCCTCTTCATGTTGGTTCCTGTCATTCCCACCACACTTCTAGATTTGACAAACAGTCATTTAACAAGAATCAAATTCCTGTGCTCCCCAATTGTCTTAAGCTCCCAAATATCATCTAATAACTATAATGCCTATACCTTCCTGTAGATGAGATGCCTTGCTACTGGAAGCAACAGGATCTAAGGCTAATAAGCCTTGTTGCCCTTTCTGATCTCAAAGCCCTCATCTTTAAAAGGAGGTTAATAACACTTATCTAATTGTACTAAAAAGGAGTAATATTTGCAAGATACCTGGCCCAAGCATCTGGTACCTGTGGGCACAATGTTATGAGGGTTGTTATTGTCCCTGGGAATGTTACTTTGGTGGCCCTCGATGGGATATATGTCCATGTATTACGGCCTTGTGTATTCCCCTCCCACATTAACCATGGGCTGACCTGCCTTAACCAATAGACTATGGTGAAAGTGATTTTGGGTCAACTCCTTGCTAAAATCTTAAGAAGGCCTGGCAGCCCTGATGTACTAGAGTTGGCTCATAGGGCTTATAAGAGTTGATTGTTAAATTTTCAAGAATTTAACAATTGACATCAAGTTTGTAGCTTGAAATAAGCCTTGGTGGAAGTATTTATTTATACCCCCAAATTGACAAATATTAAAAATCAGGTCCTTCTCTCCCACCTTTCCTTCCTTCTTTTCTTTCCTTCCTTCCTTCCTTCCTTCCTTCCTTCCTTCCTTCCTTCCTTCCTTCCTTCCTTCCTTCCTTCTTTCCTTCCACTTTCCTTCCTTTTTCTTTTTCTCCTGTAGAGCCAGTTACCAGCACACCCCTATCTGGTAGCTTCCACTTTTGAACTTTAGTGAACCCTGAACTAGCACCTAAGTTCAGCTACCTTTCAGGAAAGACCACCATGAGGAAAGCCCCATGGCCAGGGAGAGGCCCTGAGACAACATGGAAGAGGACCAAGGGATCCAGAGGAAGGACCCGGTTGAGCCATTCTAGCCAGCTCTCTGCCTTTTAAGCCTTTCTAGCCGGGGTGTCATCTATGAATGAAGAGGTCATGCGCATTCCAGCCACCGGAGATATTCTCATGGATCAGAAATGAGCTGTCCCTGCTGTGACTGAGTTTCTGACCCACAGAATTGTGATCAAATAAAAGGTTTGTTGTTTTAAACTATTAAGTTTTAGTGTACTTTAGGATGCATGAATAGATAAAACTGCTGTCTAACCTTAGGCAAGAGGCCAGATGGCTTCATGTCCCTTACCATGGTCTTTTCATTATATGGCTTCTCATCCCTTTACATATTACCTGGATTCTAGGCCAAAGGAGAGGTGCTCAGCTCTCTTCACCCCACCAGGGTCTGCCTCACTTGCCCCTGAGCCACCCTGATCTTCCAGGAATCCCAGAGGGTGTCCCCATGCACAACTCTCCTGCATCTCAAGTAAGAACACAGGGAGATTTGGAGTGAGGGGATCCTGCTGGGGAGGCAGTCTGGGGCGGAGAGAAGAATGAGCCCCCTCCCTTCCCTGTTGACATTTGAAAAGGACAGAATTAAGAGGAAGGTAAATGTTACTCTTCTCTTCTCCTGGGAACCAGGGAAAAGGAAGGCAGACCCAGGGTTCTGATTGTTTCAAGTTCAGTGAGGGCTGGGGTGCTGGGCATGAGGTCACAGCAGGATGAGGGGGTCGGGCTGGCTTAGCATCCTGCTAGTGTGGGGTGAGACTACCCTCTCCATCCTGTAACCCTAAGGTTGGGTAGATCCAAGGATCTCAGTCTGGGTTGATGCCACCAATCTGCGGAATGTTTCCCAATTCCTGACAGCTGCTAATTTGGGGGATTTGTGAGTGAGGAATTGGAAATCTGAGAATTCTTGGAAATGTCCAAAATCATAAATTACTCTGTATTTTTTATGACACTATATTTACATTTTTTAAATAATGAGGGACCATAAATAATAAACAGTGAATCCTTTTTCTAGAATAGGGTTATGCTAAAAGTTTCAGAGATCTTTTTTTTTTTTTAAAGATAAAATGTTAAATGCATAGTTGATTATTACTATGAACCAAAATATTTTGACAAGATTATTTATTTCAGTAACAGGTAAAATTGTTCCCTCATGATATAGACATGATAAAAGGAAATATTAAAGTAAAGAAATAGTAACACAAAATTAATGACAAATAAGTTATTAAAATTGAAAAATATGAATATTTAATACTTTAAAATTTTTATTCCTAAAGTGAAATTTTTAAAACATGCAAAACATTAATTGATTTATCTGACAGTCTTGATCTTTGTTTTTCAACAAACTTTCCAGATATAGAAAAAAAATATTTTGTGTTGACATGCTTGAATCATCAAAAAAAAAAAAGTCTAAAGTATCTTTAGTTTAGGTGTTAGGGCACACATAACTTCATATATGTTCTTTTTTTTTCTTCAAAAATGAATATACTTTGTCTGCTTGCCCCGATTTTCTTTTTGCCATTGAAACTGATATTGCTTTTGCTCATTCAGATTTTAGGTCAGTTTCTGACTTTGTGTCTGAAAATTTCACAACATTCTTATTTTCCTCCCTTTGCATTTCTTCCATAGCAAATATTCAAAAGCTGGAAAATGCTACTGACCATGCTTGGATAGTACTTGAGGAATATAACATTCAGATCCTAGCAAGATAACAGCACTACACATACTAAAATTGCCAATTTAAGGGCTAATTTTGCTTGGGCTATTGCTCATAGAATTTGTAGAAAGTATGCTATGCATATAAACTTATTGGTATTTATTTTATTTGCAAGAATGACTCACCATTGGCAGCAGACAGGGCCACAAACATATATTGATGTAATGGCAACAGCTACAAGCAAGACCTACTGATTAGATGGTGAGAGTCTCACCTCTGAGCTCCCAGAGATGTTGACATCAACCTTCAAGTGCATGTATCAGAGTTTCCAGCTCTTGCTTTCAGCTGATCCCCTCAAACCAGTAACAACTTCACGTTGATTGTAAAGCTTTAGTTTTTATGGAAGAATTATAATACCTTTTCCCATTTTTCAGTTTTCTTGACTGATATTTTGGGGGATTTTGGATGCGACAAAGAGAATTCCTGAGAAATGCAGAGAAGACATTGCTGCATTGTAATACTGGATCTACAATAGTTTAAGGGATTTGAACTCTTCCCAAGGAGAGTGAACTCTTGACATGCCTACCCCTATGTGGATGCTGTTCCCCAGAGACTAGAAAGGTCATTAAAGAGAGAACTGAACTCTGATAGAAAGACCACCCAACCCCACTGGCTCCCCAGTTCCCTGCCTTCTCTGTTGAATTCTTACAAGGTAACATTCCTCAGGAGACTGTTTTAGCTCTCTTCTTGCCTTTATCTTCATGCTCTCTGGGGTACCCCAATCATGATCTTGGTTTTAATGCACTGATGAAATCCAAATTCACATCCCCAGCCTAAACCTCTCCCACTTACCTAAAGACCCATTTGCAGGGTTTTTGCTTCCTATCCACGTAACTCCAGACTTTTCTGGTTTAGAAGTCTGAATGTTCAAGGCAGGAATGCTTCCACAGGGGACAGAATGATTCCACTGAACTGGAAGACAAGTTTGTCACCAGGCCCTTTTTGCTTCTCATGCGAAAAGGAGGATTGTAGTGTTGGCCGGAGGTGATTGACACTAATTATCATTGGAATCCTGTGGGACAGGGAGGTGCATGGGGCATCTCCTAGTACATCTAGGAAGACCACAACAACACTAACCAGGCAACACAATGAAAGGCTCAGCAGTTCTTCAGACAGGAGATTAAGATTATTCTACCAGATAAAGAGCTCTGACTGGCTGAGGTACTTGTGAAGGGCAAATGGAACATGAAATGAAATGACTAATACCAGCTACGGTCTTGTGATTAGATGCAGAAACAGAAACTATAGTATCCACCCATGTTGTCCTTCTTGCTTTGGATATATTGATCTGTTTTAACAAAATTTCCTTCTTTCCTTACATCCTCATCCCCCATTATTTTTATATGGGGCTGTTTTTGATGGTTATCTTAATAATTTGTTGGACGGATTATAGAATATCAAGATGGGAATATAATGGAATTAGAAAGAGAATGGACATCCCAGTTATCCTGGTGAAATCACTGATATGAATTTAGATTGCCCCCTTTAAACAAAAGGGTAAGTTTTTGTTTGTAAAGATTAATTACATTATGTTAGGTGGAAGCAAATTTTTGTGGTGGCAGTCATGGTGGGTAAGTTTAAGAATGGAAGAAGGGTATATGCTGATCCTGGGCAACCAAGAGGTGGGCCATAGTGGATATTCTTCATTCTTCTTAGCTGTCTATGGCCTTTAAACCTTCTTTCTTTATTTGGGACCTCCATACCTCATGTGTCTGCCTTTCCCCTAAGTAGAAGCCAGAGCTCATTTTCCCAGGACCCCTTGCACAGGTATGTAATTAGACTCCATTGAACAGATAAACCCAGGAAAGTCTCTGAGGAAGCAAGGCATGGATGGAATCCATCTCTGTGATTGCAGCAGCACAGGCATCCAGCTTCCAGAGGTTGTGCTGGCAAAGGTTCTAGGCAGTACCACCCTTAGACCCGGGTGAGAGGGATCCCTGCATTTTAGAGAGTCCTACTCCAGTTTTTCTCCAGCCACACTTTTCCCCTCAGGGCCAGGAATCTGTAGGACCAAGGGACATACCTACTCACACAGCTCCCCTACCCCCACCCCTCTACATCATGCTGAGAGAACCAGGATCCCAAATTCCCTGTTCTAATGGCCCCAGGCCCACTCGCAGAGCCTGTGCCGCCCTCTTCCCTGGGTCTGTCTTTTGAGGGTGAATCAGGCTGCTGTTGTGTGCCCTAATGCCTGAGGAACACGCAAGGGGTCTGTGTTGGTAGCATGAACAGAGCATGGTCCTGTGGGCAGGAGTGTCTGAACATAAGCACAGGATGGGGCTGGGGGGAAGGGAGGAAAGGGGGTGGTGGCACAGTTCTGAGGAGTTTCTGGATTCCAAATCTGAAACTGACCTTCCTGGTTGTTAGAAAGGCATATTTGTTAAGGTAAGAGAATATGTGGAAGCTTGTATTTTCCAGAAATGCTGACAGTAGTGTTACTTGTCCCACTTACTCTATCAGATCTTTACTATTCCCCACCAAGAGGCAGTCTTTCTTCCCTTCCCTTGAACCCGGGCAGGACTTTGTGACTGCTTTGACGAATAGAATGTGGCAGAAATGACACCATGTGACTTCTGATACCAGATAAAAGGCAAAATAGCCCTCTGGAAGTCTCTTTCTTAGAACACTTGTCCTTGGAATCCCTCCACCATTCTGTGAGGAACCCCAAACCAGCCCACATGAAGAAGAGACACATGGAGAGGCCCATGTGGAGAGAAACAGGCCTTGGCCAACTATCAGACATGTGGGCGAACAAACCTACAGATGTTTCCAGTCCCCAGCTTTTGAACCTTCGACCTGAGGCCTCAGACACCATGGGGCAGACACAAGCCATTCAGGATCTGAATTCCTAATCCACAGAATTTATGAGCACAATAAATGTTTGTTTTATACCACTAAGTTTTGTCATAACTTGTTATGTAGCCATAGTAACTGGAACATATTTGAATAGATTTCATTTAATAGACTGTTAGATTTATAACTTTGAAATGTTTTGATGCACAGTATATGAGCCTCTATTTGCACTCTTTCCCTGAGTCCTGCAAATGTTAGACACTATCTCTAGTGTTTGGTGCC
Source organism: Eidolon dupreanum (assembly GCA_028627145.1). Lineage (NCBI taxonomy): Eukaryota > Metazoa > Chordata > Mammalia > Chiroptera > Pteropodidae > Eidolon > Eidolon dupreanum. The sequence goes on along the minus strand of CM053502.1, from coordinate 88,109,359 downwards.
CATTGTCATTAGTACAAGCTGTGGGGTTTGTGCCAAGTCACAGGAATAGGAGAGTATCCACTGCAGCAGGCCTCGAGTGTCATTTGGACTCTGTTCCTGGCTATGTGGCCTCCAAGCCATGTCCTCTGGTCTTCTCAGAGATTTCATGAGCCACCTAATATCCTTTGTAAATTTCTCTTCTGCATAAAGAGCCGTCAGAGTGGTTTCTGTTGCTTGCAGCTAGAAACCCTGATTGAATTGGAAATTGGCTCCAGGTTATTTCACTTTGATTCAGTTCAACAGACATTAATTGAGTATCTGCCACATGGCCGGACCTATTTTAGGCAACAGTGATACAAATGAATGAGACAGAATCTTATTATTATACAATAGCTAACATTCATTGAGCAATTTGGATTCTGTTGGACACTGTGCTAAGCCCTTTTCCCTACTATATCTCAATTCTCATAAATACTTTATGGGATAGGTACTGTGATTAGCCTCACATTGGAGACAAAGAAACTGAGATTCAGAGAGGTTAAGTAACTTGTCCAAGATCACACAGCTAGTAAATGGCGGAGCTGAAATTGATGAGTAAATGGTAGATGTGGGGCCATCTAACTGCAGTGGCTGTGCTTTTAAGCATTTACCTCCAGGCAACATCTGTCATTGGTGGGTGAAAACACAGATAATGTCATTATAATTTCAAGGTATTAAGGGTATTACTCCAGGAGCATGGAGGAGGAGTACTAGTGGTGATCCGGGAAGACTTCTGGGAAGAGATATTGCCTGAACTGAGTCATGAGGGAGGGAAGAACTAATTAGACAAAGCGATTTTGCAGGGCCCTCTAGACTGTGGGAACTGCGTATGCAAAGGCCAGAAGCATGAACTGGCATGATGGGCATGGCCATATTGCAGTGTGTATGGGGCAGTGGAGGGGATGAAGGCAGGGTCCAGATCCCACAGAGGTCATGTACTAAGCTAAAGATCCTGAACTTCGTCCTGGAGGCTGTGGAGAGCCATGGAGGAATTTTCAGTGGATTTGCAATTTGGAAATCTCTGGCAGAGCAGGAGAACAGGTTGCAGGGTATGTGGACTGCAAGCAGGAAGCTATTATGCCTTTGCATAATCCAGATGAGAAACGAATAGGATATCACTGAAGCTATGGTGATGGAAAGAGGAAACATGTGGAGGTGATGGATATGAGAGATATGGAGGAGTTCTTGAATGTGGATTTTAAGAAGAAAGGAAGAGCTCAGGGTCCCAGGTGTCTGCCTGGGTAATGGGGGTAATGGTGAGCCATTCACTGAGATAAGAAAAGAAGGAAGAAGAATGAGGTTGTAAGTTTTAAGCAGAGAGGTGGGCAGCCTCAGGGAGCCCTGGGCTGATGATGAAGCTAATAACAACTAACAATTACTAAGTGTGTGAAGCACACTAGGCCTTGTGCTAAGAGCCAGCCTCATAGGGACATGGCGAAGATTAAGTGAGTTAATACACATAAGGGGTTTAGAACAGTGTTTCTCACAAAGTAAGCACTCTGGAAGAATTTGCTGTTATTACTATTACTAGCCTTGTTTTATAAACAAAGAAACAGGGCATAGGAAGGTGAAGTAGCTTATCCAAGGTTATGTAGCCAAGAAGTGGCAGTCTGACTTCAGGGCAGTGACCTTGACCTCACACCATGCTGTCTGTGGGTCACAGAGTGTGAGTAGTGGTCAGAGCCATGGGGTGGATAAACTCACACTGAGTGAATATGAAGGGGATAAAAGTGGGGACTAAGAGCAAAGGTTCAGGGAACAGTATACAAAGCTGCCCTCACAGATCCTTGGCCACTTGTGCATCCTAAGGGCCCCTCCAGGGCCCACACTCTAACATACATACTGCCTACTCCTGGAATGTTTTTAAATAATATATTTCCAGTATATTCCTGTGTTGCACCGAAGAAGCTCAGCTTCAGTCCTTCTGGAAGAGCAACAGTCCCAGGCCCACTTTGAAAGACCCTAGCATTCCCAGTAAAGTCCTCCAGCACAGGAATGATGCCGAGTGTCCTCTTCTGAAAGGTGAGGACATATGTAGTACCTCATAAAAGGCTGTGCTAAAAGTTGAGATTATACTGTACCTATATTCCATAAAGCTTAGGCATTATTATTATTATTATTATTATTACTATTATTATTAGCCATTATCATTATTATTATTGGTGCTCATGTTTGAATCTTCGGAGTTTAGCACAGCATCTAGGACTCAACAAATACCCATGGAGTAAATGTCAAAATTCGAGCATCTTGGTTCTGGTGCTAGCTTCCCCTTGGGTGAGTTGCTCAGAGCCTCATCTTCTCTGCAGATTGGAGAAACTAATCCCCACCTCATAGAATTCTCAGGATTAAATGAGAGAATATGGACCTGTACTTTGAGGACTGTAGAGTGTTCTACAAATGCAGTCCATAGACATGCTCTGTCTTCCTTCATCACAGGTGATGAGCAACAGACTGGGGAAGGTGAGTGGGAGGCTGCCTTGAACCAGTGGGAAGCTCAGTTCCTTGTCAGACAAGTGGGGCGAGGTCAGCAGGGTAGCTGGGAGGATGTGGGCTAGGTGTGGGCAACCACTGACTCACCAGGTCCAGGAGGGATCATTGAGGCTAATGGACTGTGGCCTCCCTCATGCCTTTCCCAGCTCATGTCTAATGGTTTGGTATTCAGTATTTGGTGTTACACCTGGCTATATACTTACCTGTGCACATATGTGTGTATACATCTATGGGTGTTCACACTTGGAGGAGGCTCAGCTATCTCAACAGAAAACATGAAATCTTTGAGAAACCTCCTCTTACTTGCAGTAGAGATCATTGTAGTACTTGGAGCATTTGAGTTTATCTGGGGGTCTTCCTGATATCTGTAAGCCAAGCATGTGCATGTGTCTGTGTGAGCTGCTTAACAGTGCCCATGAGCCACACATGGACAAATGGTGGGGGCAGTGGTGATGGATAGCCTGGTGGTTATGTACTGTGGTGTACATGAGTGGTGATAATGTCAGTGGTGTTAAGGGTAGGAAGATGGCCTCTTGGCTGCCCCTTGCACACATGGTAGCCATTTTTCCTATAGGTTAAGCCCTTCTTTGATAAGGAATGGTGATGAGGAGTAGGTTGGGAGGAAGAGGAAAAAGAAGAGGCATCCTCACCTCTCAGCATCCAGTGTTTAACCAATAGCTTCTCCCTGACAATCCAGCTCTTGTGATATCATTTTTTTTTCCCTTCTAGAAAGCAGTTCACTTCTGCTGTGTGATTGGAGAGGTAGGTAATAGGTGGCAACAACTCCCTGTTTAGGTATTTTTACCTAGGTGGAGAGAACACACTCAGCCTAGCCCTTCCTCTAGACCGTTGCTCAAACTGCTCCACCACCCAAAACACCTTCCTTTCAGGTTGACATCTCACCTGTCCCTAAAGGCTCAGCTCAAATGCATATCCTTTATCACGCCTTCCTGGAGCTTGCATGATGGAATTAAATTCTCTATTCTTGGTATTCCTAACTTGCAAAGACAACTGTGTAGCTCTGAGGCTAATAAATCTGGGTAGGCCAAAATTACATTGCAAATTGGGTCAATGTCCTTCTCTGGTTTAAACAATAATTTCTTAGGGTTCAGTTTTGTGTGGCCCAAGATACTGAGGCCTGGTACAGTGGTGTGTTAGTGAATGTTTAACAACCACCTCTCTGGGGGTAAGTCTGATTTGTACCATTTGCCAATTTCCAGGGTATAAATAATCCTGCTACAACTGACTTAAAGCTATCAACGTGACACCAGAGAAGGTGCAGTTGAGAAGAGATGTGTATAGTCTGTGAGCTGGTATGAACTGGTTCCAGTATACAATTGTTGATTCATGTCTATGCTCCACAAATGTTGACATCGGCTAGTGCCTGGCACATAGTAGGCCCTCAATACATGTTTGAATGAATGAATAAATTAATGAATGAATCAATGAATCATACATCAATTAATAAATGAATGGATGAAATGCTGGGTGAGTGGGTGAGATTAAATCAAGTACCTAGAACAGTGGTGACTCATGGCTGGCTTTGGCAGGCAGAGGTGGGAGGAGAGAAGAGGTTGTGTCTGTGTTGGGCAGGAGCATTGGTGGTCAGTGCCAGGAAGATCCAAAGTATCCCAGCCCTCTACCCAGAGAGCCTTCCTGCCACCCTCAGGATTCCCCCAGTGCTGAGGCCACTTTGTGTTCTCTCATAAATAACCTGTAATACTGCTGAATGAGGTTTTCTTGTTGAGACTTTTTTTTTTTTAGCCCCACTAATGAATTATTAGGAAAACCCAAGTTATGCTCCAGGCCAGGGAGGCTGATTGAGCACAGTGGTGGGGTGGGGAGGGGGCTGAGGGTGGAGGGTGGAAGGGGTGTCGAGGGAGGGCGAAGGGAGATGGAGATGTCCCCTCCAGCCTGGGAAGGGACAGAGATTGGAGGGCCTTTGGGTCCTGTGTCCCTCAGGGCTGCAGTAACAGATGCGGATATTTGTGGAGGCTGGATGGTAAGTGCTGAAGCCCTGAGGGTTTCTAGGGCCCACCTGTGGTCCATAAGAAGGCTGCTGTTGAGACCTCTCAGAGCCTGTCTCTGGCAGCTGGGCTGACTGAGGCCTGGCCCAGGGTTCAGGAGCCAAGGCAACAGGAGTCAATTACTATAGCAACCGCAAGGCTTTGAGGCCCCTTTTTCTGAGTCCCAGATCCTTCTATGACCCTGGAGACTCCCCCCAAACATAACTAAGGCTGATTTCTCAGCACTCTGGCAAGTGGAGACTTGGGATCAGGATTTATTTGACTTGAAAAAATAAAACAGTATGACATTTATTGCATGTGGATGTTGCCGAGTAAATTCAAACCCACTCCAGTGTGGAGGGACCTGAGGGCCTCTGTCTGAAGGGGACGGAGCTGAGAGGCACACACAGATCCCTGTCTGCCAGTGGGCCTGGCCAGGCAAAGCCAAACCCCAGGCCAGGCCTCCCAACTGCTTGGAAGGTCCAGGATGCCACAGGGGAAACACTGGAGGAATTTTATTTTTTAAAAAACATACTTGAAAATCACATTTGTTTATTTCTGATTGTAAAAATAATACATACTGCTTGTAAGAAAATTGGGGAAAAATAGAAACATAAAAAGGCAGAAATGCAAATCACCCATAATCCCATTGCCCATGATAATCATTAAAATGGTATTATCTGTCCTCATCTTTATTCTATATACGGCTTTTTTCATAATTGAGACCATATTAATATTATTTATATGATTTATATCCTATCTATGGCTTAGGCCCCTGAGCTCTGGATGGTGAGAAAATGAAGAACACACAAACATAAACACTCCCACGCAAACACACACACTCACATGTTAATTCGCACAGACAGTGTATAATAGAGCAGAGGAAAGAACACTCAACAGCGTAAGTTTCTACCGCACTACTTAAGAACATCTCAGCCCTGAAGAAATTATTTTATCCTCTGTGCCTCAGTTTCCTAATTTGTAAAATGAAGTTGACCAAAGAAACCGTATTTAATGGCCTCCTAGCATTTTTGGGAGGGTCAAATGTGAAAGTCCTTTATCAGCTGTAGTTGTATCATTAGGCTATGTGCAATGGAGTAAAAAGAATTAAGAGCCCCAGCACTTGGCATTTAATTTGCTGTGTGGCTTTGTGCTAGTTCTTTAGTTTTTCTAGTCCCTAGCTACCTACTTAGCTAAATGAGGGACTGGACTATGTTTCCTAATAATGCAACTAATAATTTGTAGCATGCTTACTATGTGTTAGGCACTGTACTGATCACTTTATGTGCATTTTCTCATTTAATCCCCTGACAACCTCATAGGTTGGCACTATTCTTATCACCGTTTTATGGATGAGGAAACTGAGACACAGAAAGGTTAAGTAACTTGCTCACAGTTGCTCAGCTAGTAAGCAGTAGAGCTAGGATTAAAAAAACTCTTGAGCACTGCTGTCAGTCAAACTCCTATGATATTAGAAATGTTCTATATCTGCATTTTCCAATGCAGTAGCCACTGGCCATGTGTGACTACTGAGCACTCAAAACATGGCTAGTGTGACTGAGAAACTGAATTTTAAATTTAACTTTGTTTAATCTTAAGTACCCACTAGGATATCAGCCTTTGGCCCCTCTTCCTTGTGAGAGGTGGGCACTAAGTGGTGAAGACTATAGACTTACAGCCTCTGGAGCCACTCTCTTGATTTGTATAGCAGCTTTGTCACTTACTAGCTGTGTGACCTTGAGAGAGTGACTGAGCCTCTCTGTTCCTCAGTTCCTCTCTAAAAGGATGATAAATCTACCCACTTCGTGGAGTGGTTGTGAGGGCAAGTGGCCTTTAGGCTGGGCATATTATGGTTATTTCATAGTACACATACTCCTTCAGATCAGCCCTGGGGTAAGGGATGAAAAGGATGAGAAATGGTGCTAGACAGTCCCCACAGGGCTGAATGGGAAGGTCCCTTAGGGTCTCCCTTCCATGCCCAGAGCCAGATATGGCTCCCAAAGACCCCAGGACTGTGGGAGAGGAGGGTCTCTGGGAAGAACCAGGGAGCCAGCTAATGAGCTGAGTTAATCAAAAGGCAGCCATTTCTCCCGGGCTCAGGCTCCGGCTCAGGCTCGTGGCGTGTCTGACGAAAGCGTGCGAGGCGGGGCCCGGGACCCCTCCCTTTCTCCAGCAATTTGCGGGAAGGGGGAGGTTAGCGGGGTGCGGGGTCCAGGCCAGGTGTGACCTAGAGGATGAGGGGCCAGAGAGGAGCGGCAGGCCAAAGTGGGCTGAGGATGGGTGGGAAGAGAAGGAGCGGGAGAAAGGAGGTACAGGGTAGGATGACACAGCTTGACATGGGATCTGGTCAGAACAGAGGGCGCTGCAGCAGTGCCACTCTGAGCGTGGGAGGTGGGCGCCATTCCTGTCGTATTCTATGTGAATGGCGCCCCCTGGAGTTTATGCCACGCAGCGTGTGTGTGTGTGTGTGTGTGTGTGTGTGTGTGTGTGTGTGTGTGTGTCTCTAGGATTATTCCACTCCAGATTTCCTTCCCCCACCCACTTTGCATGGTTCAAAAAGAGGTTATGGCTAGAGGAAAAATAATTTGCTGAGGAGGTTAAATAGAAAGGGAACACAGAGAATCACCAGCCCTGTCCCTTGGCTCAGCTTAGTCCCCTCTCCCCCATGACCTCAGCTTCACTCCTCCTCCCCTTTCCTCCTTTCTCTTCACATCCCAGTCTGTCCTTTCAAGCTTGAGAACATTTGATCCTGCTTCTGAAGAGCTGCCCTGGAGAAGGTGAGGAAGTCCAGCTCAGCGAAACTTGATGCTTTTCCTGGGGCTGCTGGGGCCCTAGTGGCAGACACCAGAGGACAGAACCACCCTCAGCCTGGCAGAGCCCCTACACCTTCAGGAAACACACCTGACCCAGACCTCCCCTTCTAGAAGGCATCCAGAATGAGGCAGCAGTGGAGGTCACTTCCCCCTGCCACTTGTTTACACAGGATTTCCGAGAACGTTCTGTCCCTCACTTGCTTACTTTCTTTCCCTGGGAATTTGTTTACCCTCAGCCAGTACATAATACAAATATTTCTTCTTGTATATTCATTATTTCTATTTGTCCCTAATCCACATATTGTCTAGATAATTTGGGCCTCCCTTATCCTGATAATTCAAGTCTTTCCCAGAGCTGACTTTTGTTTGAGCTAGTCGGGATAATCCTATTCATTTTAATGAGCAGACATTGAATGGCTACCATGTGCTGGGCCCTGCACTGGGTACTGTAGGATACTTACCCTGTCTGTGAGCTCACAGCACGCGTGGATACATAGTACACTGCACAGATGCTACTCTAAGCCTGGGGTGAGGTGACATCCACTGGAGTAACAGATGGGGCCTTCAGATCTCCGGGTGCTCTGCAGTCCCCTTAGCCAGATGTGTCTCCCTAGGGAGGCCAGTGGTGTACAGTGATGGGGATGGTGCTTCTTGCTGGGGTGGGGCCTGGCCCCCAGAGAGAGTGGGTTCTTCTTCCTGTGGGCACTGACTGCTATATGCCAGCTTCACAGTTTCATCTGCAAACAGGCCTCATTCCCAGGAGTCCAAAGAGACATTTGCATTAAGAGAAAATCCCCAAATAAAACACCAGGCTGCTTCCCTTAGTCTTGGTTGAAACTTGGAAGGCTGCAGGCAACCAGACTTAAAGGGTAAGAAACCATCCTAATGTAAGAGCCAAGAAGTCAAAATAACTTGCCTTCCTTATTCTCCTCCCCTTAACCCTTACCCATGTAGTGAACACTTTATTCTATTATAGTGTATCTGTTCCTAGCTCTATTTCCTGGCTCCATTTTGATACCAGGATCTATAACCATATATCAGCATTCTCTCTGCTCCAGTTGGAAGCCCTGAGGGTGGGGCTTTGTCTTCTTCCTCAAATTGGGGATGCCTGAGGACAGGGTAGTGTCTTTACTTGTTGGATGTCTCCAGCAGGGTGCCCAGTATGATGTAAGCAAATGCCTATCTCAATAAATATGTGTTGAATTAACAAGAAAACAGTCAAGAAAACCTGATTTTTCAAGCTCATTCACCCGCTTCCAAGACTGCCCCCCCACCCCCCCCCACCCCCCCGCCACCCCCCGCCAGTAGAGAAACAGAGCTTGGTAAAAATCAGTGCTTCTTACTCCTGCTCAGAGTGGAAATACCATGTGTTTTTTCCAAGCTAGTATTAAAACCAAATTACTTTTGATCCGCTGAACCATCAGCTCAAAAAGTTAAACAAAACCTCCCCTGTTCCAACATTAGTGTGGACAAAGGGAGCCTGGGACAGCCCAGGTGACCCTGACTTAGGAAATGGTGGCATCCAGATATCAGGCCTCAGACACAGCTCTCAAGGTTTTGGAGTCTGGGCTGGGGGCAATCTTAGAACATGTCTAAGCATACCCACTCATTGCAGAAATGAGAATCTGAACCCCAAGAGGGAAGATCATACAGTGAGGCAGGGCACAATTGTGACACAGTGGCCAAAAAGCAGGGAGGGACTTCTGTTTATTTTGTATCCTCCACCCGCATCATTCCAGGACTGATATATATTTTTAGTAACTCTCTGTAAGCCAGTTAGTGTCTCTTTGCCTCAATTTTTCACGTCTGTAAAATGGAAGGGGCCAATTGTCTTAACATAAGTCACAGAGACTTCAAGGACCAAGTAGGATAGTGGGTATGAAGTTCCTTGGGAAGTTCAAAGGTGAGGGTGCCCTTGGTGATGGTTGTAAAATAATTTACAAGAGAATCCAAATAGAAAGGCCTTTCAAAGCAAGCATGGTTCTCAGTCTTACAATCTAGCCCCATCAATATTCATTTGTCAATTCCTATGATAAGCATTTATTGAGCACCCACTGAATGCCAGGTGCTAGGAATACTGTAGCATCCTCTTCAACCAATTCCTTACAGAGCCAGAGTGAGCTTGCTGAATTATAGTGCAATCCTGTCCCTCTTCTGTTCATTTTACTCCAAGTAAAACCCAACATCCCACAATGACCCCAGGACCCAAATGATCTGCCCCCTTAACCTCTGATCTCAGCTCCTACTACTCTCCCATCACCTACCCAGCAGCAGCCAAATCCTCCTTATCACTGCTGGGCCTTTGCACTTGCTGACCCTCTCCCTGCAATGCTCTTCCCTCAGCTATTGACACTGTATAAACCCTTTTCTTTTTAAGGTCAAGACTCAAATGTCAGTGGGATCTTTTCTGGACAACCCTCTCTAACATTTCAGCCCTCACATTTCCTCCTCCTCTTCATAGCTTTAGTATTTTCCTTACCATTTAAATACTATTTATTTTCCTTATTTACATAGTATATTGTCTGTCTCTTCACTAGAATGAAACCACCATGAGGGCAGGGGAGTACTTGTCAGTTTTGTTCATATTGAATCTGCAGTGCCTAGAGTAGTGCCTGGCATGTAGTCGGAGTCCATTAAATATTTGTTAAATGAATAAATGGCAAACATACAGAGTCCCTGCTCCCATGAACCCCCTAGCAGAGGGCCTGCTGGGGGTATGGGTGAGGAAAGAGTGTAGGGGCTGTAGACTCTGGGTCACAGAAGTCTCTGAGACTCCTCCTCTCCAAAGGTGTCATTGTGGGATTGCATTATCACTAGTCTTGAGCAGTACAATTTATAACAGGAGTTAACTACTTACTAATTAGCAGCTGAAACCATTAATTGGCTATTTGTTAGAGCCCGAATTAATAAACTAGTCTTTCATCGAGATTGTAACTCTTCCTGTTGCTCATCCCCCTGCCCCCAACCAGCCTTTCCCCACCTGACCAGAAAGTGTCTTGCCCTGAGATTGAATCAATACCTGCCACTGTATGATTTTCAGAGACAATTTTCCTCGTAAGGCAAGGACAACATCCCTGCAAAGACTCTCTGCTCTTTTTCCCTCTCCTCTTCCAGGCTCTGACTTGCTGGAGGTAAGTAAGCTAGAGGCAGAGGAGTTGGGGGAGTGTTGTTGTAGTAACATGCTCTCACAGCAAAAGTCCACAGCTGCCCTGCTGGGCCAAAATCTGGGGCTTCTGGTTCCCTGGCCTGTCATACCCTCCTCAGTCAGCAGCTAGTTCCTGAGACTTCCTGGAGCCCAAGGGCTAGGCTTTCTCTGGGGGAAAAGAATGAAATTTTTTCTTAGAGCATCTTAGGTGAAACCCAAGAATTGGCAGTTCGGTGCTGACCACTGAACCTTCAGGCCACAGTCAGCTTCAGGTCCAGTGGTCTAGGTCTCTCCCATACACACAACTGCCCATTTTGGGGCCCAGAGAGTTGTTTTCTGTATGCAAAGAAAATAGGAAACAATAGGCACATAGGCCCTTAAGTCTCTTCAGTATAGAAGAGGGGGAAAGAGCAAGGTCACAGAGCCAAGCTACTTAAGTCAAAGCCCATTTTGGCCTTTAGCAGTTGCATGAGTTACTGAATCTTTTTATGTTATTCTGTGAGAATAACAGCCCTGTCTCACATACTTGTAATGAGGATTAAATAGTTAATTCACATGAAGGATTCAGAACAGTGCCTGGCATGTACTGTCAGCTATTATTACTCATGTCTCTCAACCACTCTGAGACTGGGATCCTACTCACTTTACAGCAGGGGAAACTGAGGCCTTGAGAAGTTAGGAATGGAAAGCAGGACTAATGGCTCCCAAGCCTAGTGCTCTTTTCCTTCTCCCCATTGCCTTCCATTGTCAGACACAGAGCTCTGGCAGAGATTGTAGGCAGGGCACACTTGGGGAACGGAGATGACTGAATTTAGAGGCACAGCAAACGGGGGGCTGTCAAGGTATTTACACTCCAAACAATTAGCCGCAGCAAATCTTCAATCCCAGTTTGGCTCCAATTCTGTCCTTTGCTCCTCTCTACCCCAAGTCCCTCCTCATCAGTTTTCTTTCTCTTCCATTGTAGATCATAAACTCAAGAGAATTTCAGCTGAGTCAGTGGGGTTCCCTGTCCCACCACCCCATAATGCACTCCAAAGCCAAAGAAGAGCAATTAACTGCTGTTTGGGGTCGGACTAGCTAATTGGAAAATAGGAAAGCAGTTTCTCATGACATGAATAAGTGCTCATTCAATTCAGAATGGGCAAAGCCAAGGAGGGTGACAATCACTGTGATCACTCCCTGAAAGCTTCCTGCCAGAGGGGAGAATTTCTAGGAATTTTCAAATAATGCAAAGAAGATGACAATAAAAGAAGCCATTGTAATGGCACCACCCTCAGTTGGTGCCACTTCCTTTTCAGACTGGGTGGGCGAGGTGGATGGGAAGAAGCTGTATCTCTGTGGGGCAGAAAAGGATTTTTCTCTGTAGGGTAATTGTTGGAGAATGCAGAGTGGAAAGAATGGTTGTACAGAGGGTATCCTACGTCTGTCTGTGGTATCTGGCCTATGATGGGCATCATTCATTCATTCAATTAACAAATCTTCAGCTGGCATCTGCAAGGTGCCCAGCACTAAGCTGGGGCTGGATCCTCTTATTCAGCCCTGGACCCACAGAAAAGAAAGGAGAGAGAAAAGGGGGGAAAGGATGAAGGAGGTGCAATTAAGTGGAGGTGGGTTGGAGAACAGGATTCTTCAGATGTTCTCTGACTTCCTGAGATGGACAGAAAGGAAGCTGAGGTTTCAGCTGATGGCACACCCCACCATGTGCCTCGCATTTGTCCTAACACTTCCTACTCCTGCCCCAGCATTTGGGAGCGCCTTCTCCTGTGAGAGCCAGCTCCTGGACAGTGAGGGAGGAGGAACCCAGCAGGAAATGGGCCTAGGGAAGGAGTGGTTATTATTACTATTTTTAAAAATTTGTTTTAATTTACATAAGGGAAAATTAACTCTTTTTTTTTTTTTTTTTTTTTTGGTGTACAATCTTTGAGTTTTGACAAATGCAGTCGTGGAACCGGCATCACAGTCAAGCTACCGAACAGTTCCCCGGGTTAGGGGAAGGAGGGTTGGTAATCTCCACCCTTGCTAGCTGCGGCGGTTGTCCGCGCTCCCACGGGCCTCCCTAATGCAATCCTTGCGCACACGCCAAGATAAATAACGGCGACAAGTGGAGCAGGTGAGATTAGCAGGACGCGGGTACAGGGACAAGATCAGAGGCGCGGGGGAGGCCGCCTCCCTCGCTTCTCAATCTACACCCCTCCCGCAGGCGTTTGGGAGGAGCCCTCTTCCCACCCTTGCTCCGGGAGGGCCCAGTTGAGGTAACGGAGTCCCGGAGTACCGGACCCCAGCAACTGGAGCGGGCTCAGCTGCTGGAAGAGAGTGCGCCCTCGGGGCGCTTGGGGGCGCCTGAGGGCCTGAGGGGGACTGGATGGCAAGAGGGGCGAGCTGGGGAGCATGGGGGATAGCCTGGGGGAGCTCTGGCGGAGGGGTTCTGCGGACAAACCTGTTGGCAACCTGTGGGCCGAGGCAAGGGCAGGAGCTCTAAGCGCGCCCTCTCAGCCGGTGGCTCAGCCGGCGACCGAGCGGTGGCCTCACGCTCTACGCGGGTAGAGGCCGAGGAGGCCTGGGAAGAGGCGGGGGCTCCGCCGGGGGCGGAGGGACTCCGGGGCCGCGCACACAGCCCTGCAGACCTACAGGAGGCGGCCGGCTCGCGTGCCTGCAGGACCTCAAGAACCGCGGGCTCCCCGGCCTTTCCCTCCGAGCCCCTCGTCAGTCCCGCCCCCCAAAGTGCAAAACATTTACAAAGTGTGCAGTGCCCCTCAGGCTTGGGCCCCCAGGGCGAGCGCACTGGGATCGGTGCAATCGGCTCGGGCACCTAGTCTGGGCGTGCAAGGGCGGGCGCGGAGAGATTGTGCGAGAGCGCGGCTGCCGAGTCGGCGCCGAAACCCACGTCCCTCCGCCGCTGTCCTCGGGATAGATGGATCCATTTCTGTTTTCTGACATTTTCCTGCCGGGGGGGTGGGCGGGCGGAGTGAGGAAGAGAAGGAGGAGGGGCAGAGAGAGAGAGAGAGAGAGAGAGAGAGAGAGGCAGTCTGCTTCCCCTAGCACTGTTTTGTTTTCTCTAATTGGTCCTGGGGGAGGCGAGGAAATTGGACAGAGGCTGGGCCGGGAGAGATGGGCTGCCTTTAATTGGCTCTTTTTTTTTTCTTTTAACCGGAGGGGAATCAAACAGGAGAGCGAGCGACAAAGGGTGGGAGAGCGAGAGACCGAACGCGGAGACGCGAGGAGGGAGGAGAAAGGGAGGGAGGGAGAGAGGGAGGCGGGGGGAGCGCGGAATGAAAAGCTCCGAGGGGGGAAAAAGCAGCACAGCAAAGCCCAAGTTGCGGAGCGAGCGCACCACTCCCGAGGCCCGGAGCCCAGCGGCTGCTGCGCGCGGGAGCCCGGCCCGGCCCCGCCCTCTTGGGGCCCCCGCGGGCCGAGGCCGCTGGGCGGGGGCGGGGAAGATCAACTTGGGTCGCGGCGCAGCCCGGCTCTCCCGAGAGCACCGAGCCAGGGAGCGCCACAGCCGCGGCCAGACGGCGGGAGCGGAGCGCGGCTAGCGGAGGCTGCCAGCAAGCGCCGGCGTTGCAGCCCTGGCCTCGGCGAGAGCGCGAACATCTTTCAAACGACTCAAACTTTCCTCCTTTCCCAGCTTTCTGGGGTCTCTCTTGGCTGGAATTGCTCTGTTGATTCCCGCGGGGCGCCGGGCGCGATTCCTCCCCGGTGTTCCTCCGTGGCTCGGCTAACTTCGCGGACCCGGGGCCCCGTGGCTCTCGCCCCTCGGTCCAGCCAGCCAGCGCTGCTCCCTGGCTCAGGAAAGCCAAGACTGGGGTCGGTCGCCTCCGGGAGGGCGCCCATCCGGGCTCCCTTGGATCCGGCCCTAGAGCCCCCGGCAACCGCCGCAAGACTGGAGACAGCGGATTAATCCGTGCGGAGCCCCAGCCTCTCCGCCCCGCTCCGCGGAGGGGCGTCCCTTGGGCGGGGAAACGACAAGTTTATCAGTTGTCGTTGGCCTGTTGGATCGAAGCGCCGCCACCGACGCAGAGGGGTCCCTGGAGCCCAGTAACCCCAGCGGAGAGCCCTGGGGACTCGGGGCGGCTCGGCGGCTGGGCTCCTCGGGCCGGGGCGCTGGCTGCAGCGCCGGGCGCGCGGAGGTACCCGGGGCCGGGCCAGCGCCCCCTGCGTCCCCACACCCGCAGCGGCCCCGCTAGAGGAGAAACCCGGGTCGCCTCCACCGCCGCCTCTTCATTCTCCCGGTCTCCGTCGCCGCTGTTGTCCTTTCCGTCGCCTCTTGGGGAAGGGGGAGAAACAAGGGGCATCGCGGGGCCCCGGCGTATGCGCCCCCCGCTGCCTCTTGGGCTGCGCTGTCTCGCGGGGATGAAGCACCGGCCGTGAAGATGGAGGTGACCTGCCTTCTACTTCTAGCGCTGATCCCCTTCCACTGCCAAGGACAAGGAGTCTACGGTAAGAACCCGCGTCCCGCTGCACACCAGCTTAGCACCGCGCGGAAACTTTGCAAGAGGCGCAAAGTGCGCGCTGCCGGGGTTCGGTGGGGACCCTGGCTGGCACTCTGGAGTGGATGCCCGGGTCCCCGCCTTTTTCCAGGCTGAGAGGAGATCGCACTAGCTGCTTCGGAGCACGCAGACGGGTCATAGGGTCTGGCGTGAAGCCGGTGATGCCAGGGGGAGGTGCCCACTTTCTCAAACCCTCTCAGGGGCGGGAGTGATTCGGAACCCTGGAACCCAGTCGGTTCCGGAGACTCTGACAAACCCAAACCTGGGAACTGGACAAGCGACTTGCACCGAAACCTGGTTCTACTGTGGCTCGGCCTCTGGAGTGGAAGTCGAGCGCTGCGCGACCCGGAGTTACGCGCGGCTTGCTGTCTGTCGAACTGGCTGCCGATACCGCGGCGGAGCCGGGTGCTCGTCTTCCCCACTCTTGCTGCGGCTTCGCTTCTTTTACTCGCCTCTTGACAACCCGAGCAGATGCCAGCATCCCCTGGATCTGGCGCCTAAAACCCATCAGCATTCCTTTTCGGACCTATCCTGAGCCAGTTCTTCTTATACCCGGTTCCCAGCTACAAAACCCTAGCCCCACCTTCTTCTGCCTGTGCACACACACACACACACACACACACACACTCAGCCACGGTCCCTGGGAAACGCAAACACTGCACGCGCCCACTGGCTCCGTATCCAAACTCTGCCTCCTGCTCCCGAGCTTTGCTCCCGTGTCCCCACACCTCGCTCTCTGGGGACCAAGGGGACTCTGGTCGCTCCTTCCTTCTCTCCCGTCGGTTTTTCAGGGGACAGGTCGTGAAAGCTGGCATTCCTCTCAGAGACCCTCCCTCTGAGTTCTAGCAGCCCTCAATGCTCTAACCCTACAGCACAAAAAGTCAGTCTCAGGGCCCGTTAGATCTTACTTTGCCTTCTGACTGGGGGGCAGTTTGTGTAGGCCACTTTTTAATGATGTGTAGCTGGAGTGGGGAGGATTCTCTTCCTTTCTCTGGGGTGGAGGGCCTAATCATTCACCTTTAGATCAGGGGAGAGTTTGACTTGTCCTTTTGGTGGAGGTCAGAGGCATTGTCTCTCCCACCCCACTCCTGGCTGCCAGCTTCAGGTACAGATGCTAAATGCTTCCTTCTAGGGATGTCTCACAAGAGGGAGGGATACCCTAAGAGGTTTTGGGGAAGTAACAAGCTCCAGGCCCTACACAGCTAGCTGGCTTAATTCCCTGGGGAGGCTGGCCTAGGCATCTGGCCAAACTCTGCTTCTTAATTAGTTTGTGTGTCTCTTACTGCCGGGCCCTTTACATAGGCCAGAAAAGAAAGAAGGAGGAAGAATGCAGCAGGGACCAAGAGAGGCCGGGCTATGGGGAGGAGGCCACTGAGTGGGTCACAGAGGCCTCAGCCTCCCCAGGGCTGGGAAGACACCGGGGATGTGGGGGGTCCTCTTTCTTCTTTCTTGCCAAGGTTTCCCTGTAACCTGTCTCCGTAAGAGGTGGCTTAAAGAGGGACTTCGCTGAGGTCCTTACCTCTTTCTCACCACACCCCAGAGGCTCTGGAGAGGTATGGAGAGCTCCCTCCTGGTTGCTGCTGTCCTCCACCTTGTCCTCCCTCTGACTGTCCTTGTGTAGATCTGGCTAGCCCATCTCCTGGCCATCCCTTTCCTCCACCTTCTCCACCTTCTCCAACCCTCTCCAGGGCCGCACAGGGCCCATCTTGAGGAAGCTCCTCTGAGCCTAGCCCAGAAACCCTAGCAGTGAGAGCAGGGGTTGGGGGATAGATGCAGTGGTCTCTGTAGGCCCTTATTTCAGAGTACTTTGGGGACAGGATTTAACTACTGGCTTATCTTCTCCTTTTCTTGATATTTTCTTCCCTTCTTCACATGCCTGGGTCCAAGCTGCTCTCACTCAGAGAGAATCAAAGTTGCGTGCACTGGGACCAACCTCAGATTCTTGGGTGACATTTTTTCCACCTGTCCTTTGAAAGTGTGGCTCCAGGGAAGACTGGGGCCTCAGGAGAATTGCTGGGTAAAAAGACTTTATCGATATGGATGGAGTGAGAGGAAGATATGGTATGAGGAGGAAGATGGCAAGAGGCTACAGAATTCCTTGTGAAACAGCAGAAGGGAGAATCATTGTAGAGCTGGGGCTAGGTAACAAGTAGTATGGAGAGCTGTTTTTTTGTTTTGTTTTATTTTGTTTTTTATTTTTTTACCCCTCATTTTCCATCTATGCCCAAAGTATATGAAACAGCTTGAGAAAGAGTATAGAGCTGAGGAATGGTCACTCATGTCATTGTATGCCAGCACCCAGCATGGTGCCTGGCACACAACAGGAGCTCAGCAAATATTCGTTGCAAGAAGAAATGGCCATGGTTGGGAGAGTTTGAGAAAATGCTTCTTGACATTTTTCTTTCTGAGAAGTCTGTCTAGGTTGTTTCGTGGCAGGGTAGCCCAGCGTTCTTTGAATGTTTCTGCCCAGGGAGAGTCATGAAGTCTTAGGTTGTGGTGGCCATGGGGGACCTCAGGGAGGAGAAAAGAAAAGAGACTGAAAGCCCAGTGCTGTCTTGGCAGTGAGGAGGGGAGCAGGTTTTACTCAAGACAAAAAGAAAATGTATGCCCTGGAGAGGGAACCCTAGCCCCTTCCCTTCTGCCCCCAGACCTGTGTGGCTGAGGAAGAAGCAGATTAACATGGAAGCTAAATTGAAGAGAAGGAGGAAGAACAGGATGTGGAGGGCAAACCCGTCAGAATCTGGCCTGAGCTCTGAGTCTCTGCTGAGGCTTGTAGGCAGGTGTCCGTAGCCCTATGCCCAGTTTCCCTCTGAGGGTCACTTGCCGGCTCAGACTGTGCTGTCTGCAATAGGACTGGGGAAGCATGCTCAGGCTGGCCAGGTGGCTTCACTTTTCTTTGGGGGCACAGATGCTACAGCAGCCGAGTACTAGACCAGATGGTCCATTTGGAGCTGGTTGCCTCTTTCCTCCCCACCTCCCAATCTCCTGGCCCAGTTTGTCATGCTCCACGGTGGATCCTGTAATCTGCTTTCTGGAAGGCCAAGGCGGTGGGCTGGCCCAAGAGGCCTAATTCTGGGGCAAAGACAGTAGCTAGGTGAAGGAGGAAGAGTATCCCGTGTGAGAATAGACTCAGAGAACACCACCCCCTCCCCCAACCTTCCTCCTGCCTTCCTCGGCTCCTCCTGCAGCTTCGGACTTCCAGTTCGAAGGGATTCCTCTCCCTTAGAAAAACACAACAAACCCCTAGATTATTTAATATGCAGGAGTGGGAATTGACATTATCCTTAAGACAGGTTGTTTGCAACTTACTGGTGGAAGTCAAAATATTTCACCAAAGGTGTCATCAGAAACTACTATCCTATGCTAATTTTTGTGGGAACATGAAGACAGATGTTGAATAATTTGACAAGAGCAACATAGCTTACAGAATTATCACCAATTCAGATTTTTTCCCCCTCCTCTGAGGGGTGCAGAGAAGGAATTTCAGGAAGTGTGTCTCCCAGCGCCGTCTTCTGGGTATTGATCTAGGTGTGGGCACTCTTGGGATTTTTCACTAGAGTTTCTACCCCATGCCTTAAAACTGCCTGTCCATATCTGACTCTCCCCCTGGAGAAAGCATCATGTAAGAAAACTCTGGTCCCCTAAGGGCTAACAGAAGGCTAAAGAGTTTTCCTCAAGAAGGTCCATGCTTCTGTCCCTCCTTCCTTCTCAGTTATAAAAACTGCATGAGGGAGAGAGAAAGCCTTGTATCCCCAAATTCAGGCTGTTTTGTTTGCTTTGCCAGCATTGTCTGTACCCACTTTCGTTGATGTTGGCCCCTGAGCTTACCTGAGGCCTCCCCTTAGGGTCAAGATGTACATGATGTCCTGTCTTACACTGTAGGCTGAGAATCTGTGCTTCGTGGTTTAGTGGGGTTCAGGGGTGGTGGTGGTGGTGGTTAGAGGGGATTTTATTAGTCAAAAAAGCACCCTTGAGGGGGCGGGCTGGGTATATGCCAAGGGGCCCACTTGTAATTGGGCAGGCTTGGCTGTGAGCTGTTGGAGCCGGGTGGCAAAGCCTCATTTAAAGCCTGGTATTAGCTCTGCTTTGCTGGAACATGGAGGGACGGGCGGGGAGCTCCATAGGGAGAAAGGAGGGAGCTAATCACAGCAGCCACGGCCAGCAAATGAATGATGCAGGAAATCAATACCTGGGGGCGGGAGTGGAAATCCGGGCAGTGGTAGCAGCCGTGGCTTCTTTGGCTGCCCAGGAGGCATGGTCAGGCCTGGGAGGAATGAGAAGGAAGCAGGAGTGTGATGCAACCTCCTTTCCCCTTCACATCCTCCCCCCACCACCCCTAATTCTGCTTTCCTCCTCCTCTCCCCCACCTCTATATTGCATCTCCTTGTGGCTGGGCTCAGGGACAGCTAGCCAAGAGATACCTCACCCAGAAAAGACAGGGGACCTGGTAAGTGAGACCTTGGGCCTCTCAGTTCTGGAAGAGCCCTGCCCTGTCCCCACCTGCCCCTGGACACCTGAGCCTAACTAGGCCCCAAGTGCTGGGTGTGTGCCTGGGGACCCTGCCCTGTGCAGCTGGCACTGCCACTCCAGATGTAGACAGCAGGGGGCGGCCTTGGCCACCACATTGCTTACTGCTTTCCCTGGGCTCCCTCGGCCTCAAGACTCTCGGTGGGATGAAATTTATTCTAATTTCTCAGCCTGGAGTCTAAGGGAACTCCTTAGGCCTTCTGAAGCTCCAAGCCTCCCTCCGGCTCTCATGTTTCCCCTCCCAGTGTTCCAAGGCATTCACCTGTGGCCAAAGCCATACATCCTGCCCCCTAGACCAAAGGAGTGACTTAAAGTGGGGCTCAGCCCAGTGGGTTCCTGCCCTGATGGGGTTGTGTGCAGAGCAGGGGCTCTTGCCCTAGCAGAGCTGCCTTTTTGTGAACCTGGGGTGTGGCCCCTTTCCTGCATCTTCCCTGTCATGGTCAGAAGACCCTGCTTTGCAGGCATGTGTCTACTGATGGCAGGGACTAGGTACTAAGGGGCCCCTGTTGCATTTAAATGCTGATACAGGAGGCAAGAGCAATGTTTAACTCAAAGGAGTGACTTTTTTTTAACAATGAAATCTCTTTTTCTCTGGGTCTATGAGTAGCATGTGCTCTTTGCAAAATAATCAGAGAATACATAGAAATATAAGGAAGAAAGTAAAGCTCACTTGACATCCTGACATGCCTTTGGTGATGGTCCTTTCAGGCACCTTTTTGCGCACAGAAGAAGGAACCACTCAGGAAGAATCGTTGGTTATAACAGTGATCCCAGATAGGTATGTTAGTGCCACATACCTTACCAAGCATTTTCATGCCTCTTCCTCTTTTGATTCCTATAACATTCTGAGAGATCAGCAAGTGGGTCCTATTGTCCCATTAAAAATATGAAGAAACCAAGGTTCCAAGAATTTAAGTGACCTGCTCAAGGTCACACAGCTGGTAAGAAGTGGTTCAGAGATTTGATCCTGGTGGATCTTCTGATTTGAGGGCAGGAAAGCAGTATGCTGTGCCCATCACCATTCATTAACTATCTACTGAGTGCGTCCCTTAACCAAGGTCCAGTTCTGAGAATTGACAGTGCCACCGAGATGAATAAGATGGAGGTTCTGCCCTCAAGGAGAAGGGGAGGGGAGTCACATACAAGATGGTAGTTCCTGGAAGATCTTGATAAATGCCAGGTGGCAAGGGTAGATAAAGGGCTGTGGGAATTCGAATGGGAAGGAAATTACTTCCAAGGCCTTGTGGAGGAAGGGGCATTTGAACTGGCCTTGACAAAGAGAAGTAAGGACTGAGAAGGGCTTCCCAGGTGGAGGCAAAGGCACGGAAGATAAAGAATCTGGGTGTGTGTGGGAAATAGTGAGTCACTCAGCTAGGCTGGAGCATAGATTAAAAAGGGATGGGGCTGTTAGAGTTGGAACAGTAAAGGAATAATAATAAAAATTGCTAATGTTTACAGTCTGGGATGAGATCGCAATGTTGTGCATTGTCTTCTTTCATCCTCACCACAACCCCTTGAGAGAATCATTCACAGCCTATTGTATTGATGAGTAAACTGAGAGCTCAGAAAGATGAAGTTACTTGTCCAAGTGGCAGAACTGGGCTTAAACCCAGATCTGCTTATATCAAAGCTTGTGCTTGGGAGGAGTAGGCTGGAATCCTGGGTTTGAGAGAAACTATTGGGAGAGCCTCGAACAGGGAAATGGGTTGTATTTCAGGCTGGGTAGCCATGCAGCTATGTGTTTGAGGAAAAGGGTCAGGAGGAAGTAGATAGGACAGGAGGTCCTATGATTGTCCAGGAAAGTCATAGTGAGAACAGAGTGTAGGCTGGGAGAACAGATAGGAGTACAAGTACTGCAGCCATTCAACAAACGTATAGGTTAAGGCTCTGTGTGGAGCACTTGAGGTATTTTGAGAGAAATAAGCTCTTGCTCTCCTAGAGTTTATATTCAACCTGAAGGGAGACAGGCAGTAAACAAGTCAATGAATAAGTATATAATGCATCCTGTGGTGATGAGTTCTATGGAAAAGGGTAAAGCACCCAAGCGGACAAGGAGTGGTGGACTGTGGTTCAAGTTCACATACAGTGAGAGGACTCCTTGAGTAGATGCCACCAGAACAGACCTGAAGACTCCAAGGGAGGAGGGAGAAAGCCTGGTAGATATCTGCAGGAAGTGTATTCTAGGCAGGAGAATAGCCAGTGCAAAGGTCCTGGGTAGAAGCATGCCTGGCCTGTTTAGCCACAAGGAAGAGTCAGTATGGCTGGAGCAGAGTGAGCCATGGGGAGGGGAATAGGAGGTTGGAGAGTTAGTGGGACCAGATGGTTCACAGCCTTGAAGGCTATGTAAAGATGTCGACTTTTATTCTGAGTGAGGTGAGGAGCCCTGGGAGGGTTATGAACAGAGGAGGGACATGAACTGACACCTTTTTAATAGAATCCCACTGGCTGCCCTGTAGAGAATAGATGGTAGGGGGTTGGGTGTGGGGGAAGGGAGCCAGTTAGAGTCTCCTTCAAAAGGCAAGAAATGAGACTGTACAGTCATTAGGTCCTAAAAGTGCTTCAGGGAAAGTTCAGGCAAGTGATAGGAGCCGAAAATGTTTCTGAGGTTTGGTGTTGGGAGACTTGGCACACCGTGGCATCAAGGTAGAGCAAAATGGATGGGAAATCAGACAGGTTTGGGGCAATGGAGTGAAATAGTTCAGAGCCTGAACTTCTGGTAAGAGATCCAGGTCTGAACCCCAGCTCCGCCTATACCGACTGTGAGAGCCAAAATCCCATCTGTTTTCTAGGGTGTGGCTTCTCCACTGGTCAGATGGAGATCATCGTACTCACCACATGTGTTTTTGATGAACATGCCATGAGATAGTGCCTGGGAAGCCCTGAGCACTGTGCTCGGAACTTAGCAAAGCCTCAATAAATAGTTTTATTTTCATGACAATGCCAGTACAGTTTAGGACTTCATGGGGTTCTGGTGTGGGATGCCTGGGAGAAATGTTGATGGGGCTAGTGGACACGAGTCTTGATATTCAGGAGAGAGATCTACTCTGAAGAGTAGATTTGCACATCTGGATTTATGTGCATAGACGATGTGGGTTTATTCCACCATGAAGTGGAATAAAATTGCCAGGGAAGAGAGAGTAGAGAGGAGACTAGGCTGAGACCAGCACCGTGGGGGTTGGGGGAAGAAAGAGGAGACAGAGCAGGTGGCATCAGGGAGGTAGGAGGAGACTGGAGAGGGGACAGGGACTGAAAAGCCAGGGGAAAGGATGCAGTTCTTGAGAGGAGGGACATCTGAGGTGGGGGAGGAGACAGAGGAAGGGCCATCTGGGGACTGGGAGGTTGGTGGGGAGGCAGCTGCATCACTAAGCGGTTTCTTGAGATCCAGCGAGAGTGCCCTGGGGGTTTGCAGAATCTGATTCAGTGGATCTGGGGTTAGGCTGAGATTCTGCATTTCTAACAAACTCCAAGATGATGCCAGTGCTATGGGTCCATGGGTCAATCTTTGAATGGCAAGGGAATACAAGGAAGGAGGACTGGACAAAAATGGGTAGAATTGGGTTGGAGGGCCAGATGGGCAGCTTGCTGCCTCTAAAGCCTCAGCTACCCTATCTGGAAGCCTGGTTCAGGCACACCCACCTCTCGGGTTTCAGAGAAGCCGAGAGTGATAGCACTTTGTAAACTCAGGCGAACTGTGGGGACTCTGTTTCACAAGAGCAGAGTGAGTGACAGGCAGATGGTAGGGAGCCCTGGGTGTGGGTGGCGTGTGGAAGCCAGAGGTGCAGGCTGCGCTTTTGAAAAATGTGGCAGGCCAGGAAGAGCAGGAATAGCAGTTCCCCCTAGCGGCCTGGGCCGTCTGCCTGTGGGAATCTGGGGCTGCAGGGATGGGAAACTTTGGTTGCAGGGGTGGGGGGTGGGGTTGGTGACTTGGGCAGGCACAAGGGCACTCCTTGTCTGGCTTTAGAGTTTCTACTTCAGGCTCTTCTTGATTCCAATCCAGTCCCAAAAACTCATCCGAGATAGACTTTGATTATCTGGAGGGTTGGAAGCTGTGTAGAGAAGTGGTTCTTAACCCATGTACCATGTTGGAGCCACTTGGGGAGCTTTCTCAGCAACAGATGCCTGGCTCCACCCTGGACCTCCTGAATCCGAGACTCTGCAGGTGGCATGAAGGCAGCTGTGGTCGCAAGAGCTCTTCAGTTGATTTGTGGGCACAGCTGGTATAGACAGTGCATCAGAATGAGTCAGGTCCAAACAGATGTCTTTTTCCCTTAGGCTTTCTGAGGGCATTTCTGGGTTTTCCAGGTCACTGCTCAGGCTTCATTTCAACTAAGCTCATCTGGACTCTGGGGTCTTTAAAAAAAAAAAACAAAAAACCAGCACTTATTATTTTTAAAATTACAAGCATGGAGGCTTTCTATTTTAATAGTATTAACTGGAAGGTTCAGGTCAGAAGCTTGGAAGTCTGGCTCCTCTCCCTGCTTCTAACCAGGAGATTTCCAGAAGTGAACCTTGGGTGACTGAAAGTAACTGCCTCAGAAATGCTGTCTTCATTGATTTGCATTAGGTAAATTATGTTACCTTTTTGAAATGTGGCCCTTTTGTTTATTCTCTTCCCTGCTTGGTTTAAAATCAAACGAAAATTTCGGAACTGGACACATTATCGCTATTCAAGTATTTCATAAGTACCTGCCAAGTGTCTGGAAGGATGGTGGTTGCTGTGGCTGCAGGGGTGAAGGGCACCTGTGGCCAAGTTGCCCACAGTGGAGTGGGAGAATGTAGCCTTTTCCAGTGCCCTCATTTTCCACATAGAGAAGCGTGAGTGACTTGCCCAAGGCCCTACAGTTGGCAAGTAGTGGATTCAGGATTTGAAATCAAGCCTGCCCAATGCCAAATCTATTGCTTGCTTACTGCTCCAAGTGCGAGACTCTTCAGGGCAGTATCTGGCCTGTTCTTGTTCCCTGGGCTGTGCTGTGGAGGATGGGTTGGTCAATGGGAGCAGCATGAAGACCCCAGTCTTGTATCAGTGAGGAATCTCATTCTGTTGCTAGGCAAAGACCTGATGGCAGAAGCTCCAACAAATTAAAGTTGACTTAAGTCTAGAGGTAGGCTATCCATGGCTGCTATGGCAGCATCTGGTCACTAGAGATCCAGGCTCCTTTCAGCTTGTTGCTCTACTCTCCATGCAGTGGTAGTTCTCAAACTTTGCTCCCTTTGTTCCCTTCTCCCCACCTTATGCACTGTGCACACTTCCATGAAGCTGTTGATTTCTGCTGGTTGGTACCTCTTTCCTCTAGCAAGTGGTTCCTTTCAGTCCCAGCCACAGAAGAGCTCAGTGGACCCTCCTGATTTTTGGAAACAAGAACTATGGGGCTGTGCTAGAAGCCATGGACCAGAGAGCATAATAGAGGTAATCTGGCTCATCTTTCTGTCTCGGCAGCACACACCCACGTGAGACCAGGCGAATCCACTGCTGTTTGCTCAGTGTCTCTGGTCCTTTGTTTTTGGGAAGTTCTTCTCATTGTCTTACCTTTTTTCAACTTTCCATAACATAACCTCTTCTCAGAAAGATTCAGGAGCTGAGGCCTCTGAGCTGAACTTGAATATCTCCTTTGCCTTGAGACTTTCCCTGTGTGATTCTTAGGAAACTGTTAATGAGACACTTTCCCCCATCTCTGAGAGGGACATCAGGTGGGTAGAGATGGAGAGGGAGCTGGATTCTGGTGGCCTTATCTCTGTGGCTTTGTTTCTGGTGTTCCAGTGAAATGGTAACCTTGGGAAGGTCTTTTTAGCTTCCAGCAAAATATATAAGCCCACAAGGCAAGCTAAAGGCCTATGCTGTGGTAAGGCCTGGCTTTACTCTCCTTTCTGGAATAAGGCCACAGAGTAGCCACAGAGAAGGCCAAGGGCTCGAAAGTGTTGCAAGGAGTAAGCTCAGCTGCCAGCCTTAAGTGACCCAGAAGCAGGCCTTCAAGATTCAGTTCAGGACTAGACTGAGACCAGAAAGGGTAAGTGGCTCGTTAAGGTCACACAGCAATTAGGCGCCAAGGCTGAAATTAAAAGCCATTTCAAAGGACTCTACTGCTGGATATTTCTCATTCTACTATCTCACCTTGTAGACTCAGGAGAAGCCAGAGCATGTCTGCATGGCATTTATAAGCTCATTTTATGCTTACATCTCTATAATTCTCTCCCTACTCCTGTAAACCCCATTGTTTATTCCCAGGCTTCATTGCATCCAGATTATAGGATCTGGGGCTTGTTCTGGGTCTCGGTTAGATGTTAGAAGCCCTTAATGAAATGTCAGGGAGGCCTCTGGAGGCCCCTCCTTGTAGGTGGAGGAGGCAGCTAGCTTGGTAGTGTCAGCTAGAGATTGCTGCAGTCTCCTCCAGGTCCAACCTCTCTGTCATACTACCTATGTTCTACCTTATAGTTACTAACAAGTTAGCCCACAAAAACATGGCCACTGTTTCCAGAACGTTGCTCTGGAGCCTCTTCCCAGCGGTTCAGATTGCTTGATCAGGTGAATTGGATTTTGAGGTGTTGGGATTCAGTCAAAGAGATTTCCAGAGAAGTGGCAGGTGGAGGTAGGGAAGCATGGTAGGGTATTTGATGTGTGTGTGTGTGTGTGTGTGTGTGTGTGTGTGTGTGTGTGTGGTTGTGAGGCAATATGAGGGCCCTGGGTTGTGGCCACATGAGAGATTTAATAGGAGACACTATGACAATCATACCTGTCTTGGACCTGTGGTCTTAGTTTGGGTTTCCCAGCAGGAGATCTTGAGATAAAGAGCTGAGTACAGATAGTTTGGGAGTTAAGTCCTGGAAGCTCTGGTAGTGGAGAAGGGATGTGAGATAGGGAAGCAAAGGGAACCAAAAAAAAGTACACTGTCAAGCTAGTTAGTCACCACCATGTCTCACTGGGGACCTCTGGGTTACTGTGTAAAACACACTCTTTAGAGTTCTCCCACCATGGTGAGGGAGCTGGGGCAGGTGTGCACTGACTCCTCTATATTGGTTGAGAGCTGCTCCTGGGGGTATTAGTTCCTGGTTCTTGCAGCCCACTGCACACACAGGTAGTGTGAGCTCTAGCCCCAGGAAGAAGGAAGCAGGTGCTGGCTGGTGTGCACTGCAACAGTTAGAGGAATGGGGTGGGTAGCGGGCATCTACAGTGTGTACTATATCCTGCTTAAGCCTTCGATCTTGCTTTTTCAGATCCAGCCTGTTTTGCTGAGTTCTTTGTTCTTAAGTCTTGCCTTCTGGGCTGCATGTATAAGCCCTGATTCCAGGCTAAAAACTCTCTCCTGTAGCCACTGGACGTGTGAGCTGTTCATTTACTTCCTTGGATTCTGTGACCAGAACTTCAGCCCATTGATTTTCTCAAGACCTTCCTGGTAGAGTCCAGGCTATCCCTGAGGGACTAAGGGACCTCACACCTGGGGACCCTGAGGGTAGGGTTAGGGGGTCCCTGAGGAGAAGCCCAGAATATCCAGAGTGCTTTGGGCATTGCCATGAGAGGCACATTCATTAGCTCCCCGCCAGCTGAATTCAAAACTAAGAGGTAGGGACAATTTCTGAGACTAGAAGATTACCCCTTCTCTCTGCAGGCAGGATTCTGTGTGGGTAATAAGGCCAACTGCATTCTGTCCACTTCCCTCTGCAGGAAAGAAATCTCTGGTGGGTAATGACCCGGGAGAAGTTTGCTCACATCCGCGAATACTCCTGGGCCTTATGGGTCCAGATCAGAGTGACACTTCCATCCTGTTGTGAATTTCAGTCTCATCACTACCAATTGGAACCTAAGATTAATTAATTAATTAACCAAATTTTCCTTGAGCACCATCTATGTTCATAACACTATTCTAGGTGCTGAGGATACAGCAGAGAAAAAGACAGAGAGATGATCTAGAATCACAGGCTTGTAGAGTGTGACAGAGCCAGGAGAGATCTTAGGGCGAATCTCATCATTTGTCAGAAGAGAAACCTGAGGCTGAGAGAAGGCAAGAGAAGTCCTCAGGCAACACAGAAAATAGGCAGCCCAGCTTGGAATCATGGAAGGTCAGAAGTAATGGGCTTAGAGGTCCCCTGGACCTTTGCTTCGTTTTTAGAGGCAGAAATGAGTAGCCAGAGGCAAAGGTCCCACCAAACTAGTAACACTGCTTTGCCTGCCAGTGAATGCACCCTTCTCTTCCACATCTATCTCCTAAGCCAGATCCAGGCTCCAGTTTACTGAGGGGAGTATGTGTGCATGCATGTGTATATGAGCATGTGTGTGTGTGGTTCGATGTGGGCTAGGGCAACAGGTAGGAGACATGAGTGGCTTTCTCTTGTTCAAGCCGTCCTGCCTTCTCCTGGGGCATTCAGAGGCTGCAGTGAACTCTCCCTTCTCCTCTTTCCTCCTCTGGCTCTCCCATACAGCCATGACCCCTGGCATTGCCCACTGGCACAGAGACCTCAGGTGATGCTAGGAGGGCTTGATACTGAGGGATGCCCTGATGTACCTGAAGCACTGACATCCATGTCTGTCTCACCCCTCAATTTTTTGGGAGCTGAGAGAGCAGGGGCTATGAGGCTGTCCAAGATGAGCATGGGCTGCATCCCAGTTACCTCATCTTCATTCTGTTAGAACTGGGACAGGTGTAGGGAGTGACTCCTTCAGGTTCTCCTGCAGAATTTAGAGTTAGGCTGAGATGTGAAAGAACATGATTGGGTAGGGAGCCCTGGCTGCTGGTGATTAGTGTGTGTGTGTGTGTGTGTGTGTGTGTGTGTGTAACCATTAGCATTAGATAAACTGCTCTCACTGGGTACCTCGGCAGGAGCTAAAGCACATGTTATCTCTACCCTGTGCATGTATATTTTATCTGTATTTTTTTGTGTATATATAAATATACATGGACCTGCATGTGGTCAAGGTGTGTGTGTGTGTGTGCGTGTGTGTGTGTCATGATGTTGCACACAAGAACATGGGTTTATGTACAAGGTACTGTGCTTGACTTTGTGGGGAACTGCAGACCTCTTTGGGGGATTCTCTGGATCCGCCTTTATCCCACTGCCCCTCCAGGAAGCCCCTGGACCCTCTTGCCTTGGTTCCCAGGTAGGGGGACAGGTCAGGTGCTTATGTCTGGCCTAGGTTATAGCTGCCCCACTTCCCTTCTAGGAGTCCTGAAGTAGGGGGCAGGGGCAGGCCAAGGTTGGCCTGAAGCTCCTGGCTAATTTTCCTGGCCTCCATCGATCCAGCAGCTTCTCCTGAGTCTATTAGCAGTCGGCAAGTGAAAATATCCCCTATCGCGAGCCCTGACCTGAGACAGGGAGGAATCCATAGCAATTTGTTCAAACAGAGGAAAGCTTTTCCCTCTGATTTGTATTCCGATTTATTTGAGGCAGGAAGGGGGTCAGAGTGGGGGATGGCGAACCCTGGCTTGCAGGAGCTGGGCCCAGGCCCATTCTCCTTAGCCCCCCATGCCAGCCAGGGTGGCAGCTGGTACTCCCCATGGTTCCTGGGCGGGGGAGCTGAGCAGGGGAGGGTGAGCCCCAGCAGGGGGATGGGAAGACAGGCCCGCCAGCCTTCCCAGCAGGCCCTGTTTGGCTGGAGAGCTCAGTTGTGGATTTGGTTTTCACAAAATACAAAGCCGCCTGCTTGGAGCCTCTCTCCCAGGCACTGGGGCCTGTGCCAGGCGTGCGCTCACCCGCTGCACCCATGCCAGGATGGGGGCTGGGCTGGGCACATGGACACAGTGGCCCCAGCTGGACTGAGTGGCAGGCGGCCTGTTCTTCTCCCGACGGCCTCACCAGCCAGCCTTGCAGGAGCAGAGCTGCTCAGGCCCAGAGGGAACCTGACACCTTGGAAAAGCATCTGTGTGAGGCAGGAAACCCTCACCATGGGAGCTCTGAGCACATTTCCATGATACAGTGCTCATGCTTTGTTTCTGGTCTGAACAAATTAAGCCTCATTGGTGTCCTAACCAGGAAGTCTCTTTTGAGCTGACATTTGTTAAGTACCTACTATTTGCTGGGCACTGGGCTAGTGCTGCCAAGCACCCAGTCTTTGCAGGGTCCAGTCTTCCTCATGTGCCTCAGTTTCCTCACTGAAGCTCCTCTCACCCTTTCACATAACTTCTGTCACCTCCCTCACCCATTTCTGCTCAGTCTTTCTCCCTTCCTCCTGGGAATCCCTTCTACCTGAGGGTGGTTCTGATGACTGAGGGTCTCAGGACTTATGGCTCTGCAGCCCCCTTTCTCCAGAGGGACCCTATAAACAGGCTAGCTCTTTCTTCTGAGTTGCTTCCTTTGGCCCTACCATGCCCTCCCCTCCCCACCAGGCCTTTGCAGAGATGACGCCATGGCAACCGCAGAGGAGGATTCTGGGAACGGTCAGCCAAGTGGTCCTGTGGCCCCCCTTCCACTGCTTCCTCCCCTCAAGCGTCAGCATGCCCAGCAAGGGGAGTAAGCAGAGAAGTTCTTCACACTGAGGTGTCAGCGGCTAGCAGCTCTGAGGTCAGCTGTCGCACATGACTTGCCAGGCTCCATGACACCACCAAGGTCTAATTTCAGAAGCCAGCAACTAAATATATCAAAGTCAATGAATAATCATCTCTCTCACTCAGGAGTGAAGGGAGGCAGTGTGGCCTAAAGGATAAGAACAAAGGCTTCTGAACCAGATCTGGGTTCAAGTTCTGCCTCAGCCATTCACTAGCTGTGTGATCTTGGGCAGGTCTGCTCTGTGCCTCCATTTCCCCAGGCACAAGACAGCAATAGCAATAGCACCTTCCTCAGAGGGCTGAGGAAGAGGTGAAGAGGAAATGGGGGAACTTGTGGAAGGCCCTTCTTAGCCCAGTTTGTGGGACATGGGGAATGAATGAACCAGCTGTTCAGAGGAGGACCTGCTAAGTGAGTGATTCTAGTGCCCAGGTTTGGTGCTAGAATCACAGATGCTGCCACCAGGGAAGTGGCCTGTGAGGCTCTATGTACAGGTGTGTAACACAATATTGGGGGAAATAGGGAGCAAGACCGAGAGCCCGGCCCAGGAAAAAGGGTGGCAGAATTCCAGCCCTCCTTCCATTTTGCCCTTGGAGACGTTTATAGGAGGAAGGTTTCCTTCGAGCTATGTTATAGGTTGAGGGACAGGTGTTTTTGCACCCAGACCTTTGCTGCCACCCCTATCACTGCCCATTCCAGACCTCACTTTGGTCCTAAGAGGCATTTCCTCCCCCGCTCCCTGTCGTCAGCCTCCAGGAGCCTCCTACTGGCAGTGACTTTTCTGTGCCTGACTGTAATTGAACTCTGGTCCAATTGGCCTCCCCGCTCCCCAAGTCCTTCACTTTTCTCCCCCAACCTACTGGGTTTCAAGTCAATTACAAGTTGTTCAGAGCCTCGGCATTATAATCAGATCCTGCAGTGCATACCACTTATGTGGTTTCTAAAATTTTAGCCAAAAAAGGAGAGAAATCGTTCAGTGATGGAGAGAAAAATAATGAGAATACTTAAGCGGGGGGAGCGGGGCAGTTGGCGGGGAGGGCATGGCATTTCCTGATTTATAAATATACCTGATGCTGAAGAAAATATGTTCCCAAACTTTATGCTTCCTGAATTGACTCTTGGAAAAAGAAAAAAGATTGTTCATCCCTTTCAGGAATATTATGTACTTTCCCTTCCAGGGATATTCACCTTTTGAAAGGGACACAGAGAATAAACAAGTGACAATTTAATATGCCAGGTGGTGATGAGCATTAAGAAGGGCATACAAAGCAGGGAAAGGGACTGAGATTGATGGAGGTGGGGTGGGCATGCTGTCTTAAATAGATTGGCAGGAAAAGCCTCTCTACAAAGAAAGCCAAAGGGAGTGATGGTTTCCAGCAAGCTCTGGAAATCTGAGGAAGAGCAATCCAGCAGAGGGAGCTGTGAGTGCAAAGGCCCTGAGGTTGGTGTGGGCTTGCCCTGCATGAAGAACAATAGAGAGCAGTGTGGCCCAGTAGGAGGAGAGCAGAGAACATAAGGTGGGGATGGGAGTGGATGACAGAGGTGTGGCAGTCTATTGAAAAAGTGTTGGCTTTGACTCCAAGTGAGATGGGACCACAGTAGGATTTTAAGCAGAGGAGGGATGGGATCTGACTTTGTGTTGTAAAGGAATCTCTCTGATTGCTTGCAGAACACAGATTGTACCTGGCAAGGGAGAAAGCAGGGCAGACCTATCAGAAGCCTGCTGTAATAGCCCGGGTAAGAGAGAGTGGTGATGGCTAAGGTGAGGGTGGTGCCACTGGGGTCTGAGTCAGGACCAGTTTCGAAGGTTTGGCTGAGAGGGCCCAATGGTGGATTGGGTGTGGGGTGTTGGGAGGAGAGAAGTCAGGGATGATTCCAGGTTCTGGCTGACACTTAGCAGGGGACACTGTTTTCATAATGGTGGATGAGGAGTGGCTCTCAGGCCTTAGGGGTGTGGGTAGGAAGGGCTGCCCTCCTGAGGTCGTTGAATGGAAGGAGGCGTTAAACTTATCGGACCCTTACATCTGTGCTCCCTGATTTTTAAACCTCAGAGCTAACCCTCCTCCTGCCTCCTGAGCTGGGGCGAGTTATGCAGAAGCAGCTTTAAGAGGTCCCAAGCAGTCAGGTTGTGGCGCTCATAATCTCACCCCACAGCTGGGTTAGGGTGGTGCCCAGGAACACACAGTGGCCTGA
Organism: Eidolon dupreanum; assembly: GCA_028627145.1. Classification (NCBI taxonomy): domain Eukaryota; kingdom Metazoa; phylum Chordata; class Mammalia; order Chiroptera; family Pteropodidae; genus Eidolon; species Eidolon dupreanum. The sequence goes on along the minus strand of CM053502.1, from coordinate 88,077,210 downwards.
GGTGGGGGGATCAGAGTGCTGCCTGGTGGTGGTAGACTTCTCAGAAATACTGTCCTTCCCTCCCCTGCCCTCTGTCCTGGAGTCTGAGGCCCTACCTGCTCTCAAGCTGCAAGACTGATTTTGATTTCAGGGTTGTTACTATTATTATCCATTTAAACAACTTTGTAGGAAAAAAAAGGAACCCAGTGACCATCAAACATTAACTGTTCATTCTAAATTCCCTAGCCATACCTGTCAATGTATTTTTACATAGTAGTAAACAGTGGTTCGTCCTGCTTTCTTGTCTGACTTTATCTCCTATACACGTCTCGCAGTATTGACTGAGCTCTCAGACCTGTCACTTTAATGGCCGCAGGGCACCCCTTGCATCGACGTGCTGGAGTTTGGTCACCATTTCTCCATTTGCTGGGCATTTGGGCAGGCTCCAATTTTCCCTTCTTCTAAATAGCTCTGCTGTGAATATCCTTATGTGAATTACTTTTTCCTTTTAAATTATTTCCTTGGGGCCTATTCCCCAAAGTGAGATTGCCTAATAGGTCATAGGATAGGAACAGTTTTATGGTTCTCATTTTGCAATGCCCGGTTGTGCTACAAAAAGTTTGAGCCAGCCTAGTGCACGGTCCAGCCACAATGGATTTTATCATTTTAATTTATTTTTACTGGTTTAATAGGTGCATTATGGCCTGTTTCTTTGCTTCCAGTTTTTACTTCCTGAAGCAGTGTTTGAGTCTTTCAGCACCTAGTAAGACCTGAGCTGTGCAGAACTTTACAGTTTACATGGTGCTTTCTGGTATGTCATCTCACTGAAGACACCATGAGCCTGTTATTGGCCTCTGTTTTATATGGCAAAATGGGGTTTAATCAAGTTCAGTGCTGGAGTGGAGACTCCAACCAATTCTTGTAGATTTGGTTGGAAAGGACTCCCACCCACCTGCCACCATCTCTTTCTGAGGGCCCAGGTTTCCCAGATGTTTATTTCAGCCCTAATCTAGTACCTCAGCCCTGTTGTCTCCCCTCAGTTCCCATAGCCAGGCCTGTGCCAGGCCCTAGGCTATGCTCTATTCTTCCACGTTGGGTCTTACCTCCCTGGGGCTTGGAGGAAGTCACTGGGCTTTTGGGTCAGGTGGGGCTTTGGGGTTCTTTAGGTCAAGCAAAGCCACTGCTCCCTCCATTCTCTGGCCTAGAACTGGCCCAGTCTCTATTCTGGGTCAGGAACCTGGACCTGGCAGTGTCTCTGGTCCCATCCCTAGTGTTGGTCACAGGTACAATAGAGCCTGAGGCTCCTAGGGACAAGGTCACTCAGGGAGCTGTCTGGGTTGCTGCAATTCTCAGCCTCAGGAGACCTTGTCATGGTGGACACTGCCTGAGTTATGGGCTTGTTTTATTCTGCTTCCTTCTAACTATACTTCTAGAGCGTGTACAAGGTAGCATGTGGTGTGCATGGTAGGTTCCATTCTTATAGTGTTTAACACTCACAGTAAGAAGCACTCTTATGTCCATTTTACAGTCAGGAAACAGAGGCTATAGACTAGATCATCAAATGATTTGCCTGCAGCAATTACTGCAATAGCCTGGTTGAGAATCCCTTGCCCAGGGCTGTGTCTCCTCCAGCCCTGATCCTTCTATGGCCTTGGGTCAGTAGGTATGCTTTGGCATGTGGGGGCTTGGTCATATCTAGTTTGGGTTGCTGTCTGGGCCCAGAGTCAAGTGAACTACAGTGATTAGGTCCCTAGGACCAGCAGAATGTGGTGGGGCTGAGTAGCTGGGACCCAGGCAGAAAAAATTTTTATATGAGTAACCCCATGTCAATGGGCCCCATATCCCTGGGCCAGGCAGGCTCAGGTCTTGGATTTCAGAAGCCATTCTCTGCCCTAATGGATGGCAGCCTCTCTTCCCCCACCATCATCCCCTATGTTACCTCTTTCAGCTGACCTTGATGTTCTCTTCTCTTGAGATTATGGCTCTTGGCATCCTCCCAAATAGATCTCCTCATTTAGTTGTGCATTTTCCTCTTGCAGGTCCTTGGAAGAGGTTCCCAAAGGGTCCCAGGCTATGTTATGAAAAAGAAAGGGAACTGAACTTTATTGAGCACCTACTAGATACTAGCCATTGTGTTCTGTACCAGTGTTTATTATCTCATTTAATCCACAGAACCGAGAAGTTATTTCCACTAGAGCCTCAGATTATTCCTATTTTGCAGATGAAGAAATAGAGGAGGCTTCAAGAGATTTAATGACTTTTCCAAGGTCATGTAGCCGTTAGGTCAGAGAAAGAACCCTACCTCCTGCCCCTCACAGCACACCATCTGGGCAGCCCCTCAGACTCACAGTTATAGCCTCGGATCAAGCGATGCCCGAACCGAGGCTTGTGCCTTTCTGTTCTCTTCCTAAGTATTCTGCCTACACCGGTTAGAGTTACTATAAGTCCCCTCATTGTTGAGAGTTTTGATTCTGGTGTTCTGGACCCCACCAGGGAGAAAGTCCCTTTATAGTTTCGCCCAGGGAACCTCAGAGTCTTCATTTATAAGACTTTCCTGGTGGCTTGTCCTGATATTCTCGGATTCCAGACATAGGGTGCAGATTAGACTTCCACCGATGCTCAGACAATGAACATAGCCTGGCACTCTCAAAACCTGTGTGTCTTCCGAAGAGGCTGGGATGTGGGTGCTGTGGTGTCACACATTTCTAGGGACTGGGGCACAGATGGAATACCCACTATTTTCAGCAGAGAGGTTGTCAGGAGTGCCAGGCTCTACCACAGGTGTCAGGCTCTGCAAATGGACCCAGGCTCTGTAAACAGTAGCAGGCCCTGCATTTGACTATGAGAGCACAGATAGGTTTTATGCTACAGTGTGATGACAGGGTGGCAACGTGTGCCCTGACCCTTTCAGCTATGGTTACTCTCTATACTCAGGTACAGTACCCTTGTACCCAGAGATCAAAGACACATATACTCACTTGGGTTGTGGAGAGATTTTTGTAGCCAAAAGAGAAGTTGGCTAAATGCTGGTTTGGTTTGATGAACAAAGAAGTTCTTGTGGTGAAAGCAGACTTTAATCTGCAGCAAGGTGAAGGCCTTATTTGGCTTTGCATCCTAGCTCTGGGGGCAGGACATTTCACATAATAGGTGCTCAGAAAATGTTACGGAATGAATCGATGAATCAGTGGCGCATTAATGGGTGACTGTGCCTTTGGAAGGATTGGGATTCCAGGAAGTGATAGGGAGGATGGAGAGGGAATTGGCCTGGACTGAGGCCTAATGATCAGGAGTGGACAAGACAGTGTGTCCCCTCCAGATGATGGGCATGAAATTGAGGCCAGAGGAGATGGTGCAGGGTAGGTGGGACTCTTTTAAACTGGTTTTCCCAGCAAAGAATTGGAGCCTCCCCCAGACTTGGGGTGCTCCTGAGAAGTCACTCTGGCTGGCAGTGAACAGAGGACAGGCTTCAGTTCTGCAGCCAGCCTGGTCTGTGGGGAGGGCAGGGCAAACCCCTCACTGCAGAGAGCACAGGGGACAGAGTTGATCCATGTTCGATGGCCTGTGGTCCACAGAAGAGGTACATAAGCATCATCCCTAGCAGAAGGAGGCCCAGGCAAAGCTGGCCAGCCTCCTGCCCTGAGAGCCTCCTCCTAGACCCTGGCCACCATTCTCTGAGAAGCTAATTAAAAGAGAAAAGCTTGTTAATATTTCAGCACTGTTAACCCTGCTAAATTATTAAGTGTCCATTTGCATTACATGCATAAAAGGATCAATAAATGTGTGTACAGGAGCTGAGAGGGTGAAGGAGGCATAGTTTCTAAGGATGCTGCACAAGACTGCTCCACCAGTGACTCAGAGACAGCCCTATGCCCCAAGCCCTGCGTCCTTAGCGCTCGAGAATTGGAAACGCATGGGGCTGAGCACAAAAGTTGGAGAGTCAAGCAGACTTCCATCAGCAGGTCATCCTTGGGCAATTTACTAAACTTTGCTGAGCCTCAGCTTCCTCATCTGACAACTGAAAACAATAGTAGGCTTAAGGGCAATAAATAAGATAATAGATATAAAACACTCAATACAACGCTGGCACAGAATAAATTGTTATTGTTATATTACATTATGTATACATTGTTACGTTATTTTTTTATTATGGGGGGAAGGAGACCTGAAACATAGTTCCAACTCACAGCAATCCCTCCCTACTTCCTTTCTCCCCCTCAGCAGGCCTTTATATCAGCTCCTTAGACCAGCGCTCCCGAAACTTTTTGGCACCAGGGACCTCTGCTCCTAGGAGAATCTAATGCTTGATGATCTGAGGTGGAGCTGAGGCAGTGATGCTAGCGCTGGGGAGCGGCTGCAAATACAGATGAAGCTTCGCTTCCTGGCCCGCTGCTCACCTCCTTTTGTGCAGCCTGGTTCCTAACAGGCCATGGACCAGACAGGTCTGTGGGTCATGGGTTGGGGACCTCTGCTCTAGACTATATTCTTCCTTAGGGCAAGGCCTGGGTGCCATCACTCCTTGTACTCCCAGCACCAAGCTCAGCACCTCACACTCATAAGCATTTGTTGGATGAGTGTCTGATGTCAGACAGAACCAGAACACAGGTCCTGATTCCATATTGTTTGGCCCAGAACACTCATTGATGCTTGCGGGAGGTGGTTGGGGTAGTGGAACTTGCACTGCCATCTGGCATGTGGGCAGAGAGAACCAACCCAGGTGGAGAAGTCTGTTGCCCCCACCCCTTCTCCTTTTCTCTCCTTGTCCTTCCCCTACTCTGCTCTGTGTGGTAGTTCCCCAGCCTGCAGACATACATCCCCTGAAAGAGTCAGGAGCAGGAAACAGGGTGACAACCCCCACTTGGCTATGATGAACCTTTTTAAATGTGGGGTGGGGAGGACACCTGAAGGAAAGCTAATAGGGCTTTAAATTCAGGTTTTCCATGCATTTTGCTATCTGCCTGCCTTATTTGGCTCTACATCCTATTGCTGCACCCTCAAGTATTTGACAGTGTCCCCTACCCTTTGTCCAGCAGCCAGGAGGAAATTCTCTCATAGGGGTGGGAGTTCTTTATGTAATTCTCCTTCTAGGTTCCAGTGAGAATTCTCTTCCAAAGCCCAGTGGGCAAAGTGGAATTTGTATTAACATGAGTTGTTGAGAGTCTGTGGCTTCCTCACTGGGCCTGCTGGGTGTTGGCAGTCCCCACCCCCACCTATAAGTTGGGGTGTCTACTTTTGGGGGAAGAAAGGAGTGAGCTGATAGGCCAGAGGCATTCTGCCAGGGACTTGCTATTTCTGCCTCAGCTATTCTCATGATGATGCTACCCCATGAGTGACATCTCTCATGCCGCTTGACTATTCTCAGCCAGTGGATTGGGGGAGGGGGGGACGTGTTCCTTACTCTACAGCCTTAGTTTTGTATTGAGCATTGGATCAGCATTTCTGCACTTGTTTTATACAACATTTCTGTCTCTCAGGATATTAAAGGTACTCTGTGAAAAAAGGGCTTTATAGTCAAGTACGTGTGGAGAGCCCTGGATGAAATGAAGATAACAGATGTGTTTACTGCAGGACTTTTCAGAGCCTTTAATAATATTGTGTGCTGAGAGTGCAGGAGAGTGAAGGTGTAGTGTTCTTACTTGGTGGTGAACTGTCAGTGAACACTTCATGGCACACAGGTTGGGAGACACAATTTTCCTTTTCTTTGAGGTTTGTTGATAGAGCTTAGAGAGTGAAATAGAAAAAGTCTCATAGACCAGAGGCAGAAACACTTGGTTCTAAATTCCTGTCCTGTTTTCTATCCACCAATGTGGTCAACAGAGGTGATCAAATCCTGTGGTGCCTGGATCAAATACAAACTCTGGGGCCCACCCTCTCTCCCCACAGAGTCAGAGCTGGTGCCTCTGTGTGTGGCCTGGAAATCTGCATTGGGAAGGCTCCCCCGGTGACACAAAATGGGTGTGGGGGAGTGCATGGATGACTGGGACAGTGAACCGAGTCCCAGGCTAACTGGCAGAAGGCCTGGGTTTGAGTCCCAGCTGTGTCAGTGAGTGACAGGCATTGCCTTCTTCAGATCTCAGTTTCCTTTTCTACCAAAGGAAGCCAAACAGGACTTGCCCTTTCTGCCTCTCAGAACTGAGGCGAGAAGCTTGGAAATAACACAGTGGACCCTGGGAATGTAGCAGCCCTCATCACCTGTGGCAGATAAGGCAGGGTCCCGTCGTGCAAAAGGCTTCGAGCCCCAGGGAAGGTGGGTTCCTAAGAGGAGTACAGGATCATTTATAGAATAAAAATCCTGCCTGACATGGTTAGATTGATCACTGTGTTTCAGAAACTGTTTTAAACATTTTACGTGAGTTGACTTATTTATTCCTCACACCAACCCCATTTTACAACTGAGAAAGTAAGACTTAAGTAATTTGCTGAAAGTCACAATGTAATCTGCTGAAACCTAAGTGTGTGGTATGGCAGAAGGGATGCTCGGTGAAGGGCACCATCCTTCTCCCCTGTTTTCCAGTTTCTCTGAAGCTCTGCACAGTTCTCAACGTGAATCTTCAACATATTCATGAAACATCCCTACTGGTTTAATGTCTGCTTTGAGCGCTTCCACCCTAGAAGGTGGAGGGGGCCACAGAGGGTGTTCTCCTGTCCTCAGCTCTTGCTCCTGTGCAGTCATCTGAGGAGCTGTCATTCAGCGAGAGAGCACATACTGTGTGGCCAGATGTTTTACATACATTATCTTAAACCCTCATACCAGCCCTGGCGGGGGGAGGCGTTATTCCCATTTTACAAAGAGGCTGAAGCTCAGAGAGGTTAAGTAACTTGCCCAGGGTCACCCAGGTCGTGGGGAGCAGAGCCAGGAATTTATCCCAGATTGTCTGCTCTTTCCATCTCTCTAAAGTAGATCTCTCCTCTGCCCACTTCCTTGTCACATCCACCTGCTTTAGAGTCATCTTAGCATTTAGCACACTCTGAAACCATCCTGTTCATTTCTGTTTCCTTGTTTGCTGTCCGTCTCCCCAACAATGCTCTTTCAAGAGCTGGTCCTTGTTTGCTTTTCATGACAGCCTCTTCAGCACCCAGCAGAGCAGCAGGCTTGAAGCATTTGTTGTTTGACAGACTGAATGAAGGGATTATGTCAGGTTCCTCTTGACATAGGCCCTGGTCTGGTTGCCTTTGGAATCAGAAGATGCTGCTGCTGGCAGTGCCTTCCTGGGGTGCGTGGAGTGGGGCTAAGGTCAAGTGGGACAGAGCCCTTCTGGGAGCTTCTGACTTGGTGGGCTCTCTGTTGTTTAAGGGAGGCTCACTCATGTTAATGAAACTCAGTGAGGGTGATGGGTAAATTGAGTCACCAAGGCCTGGCGACTTTGCTACTAGCCAGTACCACTTTAGAAGGGAAATCTACACCTGGAAGAAGTCATCCATGGGAAGCAGTTCATCAAGTAGGACTCAGAATAAATAGAGTGGGGAATTATAATGGTTAGTGACATCAAAGGAAACAAGGTTACCTCAATGGGCAATGTCATCAAAGGGAGGGGGATACTCTTTTTTTTTCTTTTTTAATATGAAGTATAGCTTAGATACTGTAAAATCATAAGCATTTTTACATGTGCATCCACCTGTATAACCACCCCCTAGCTTAAGATATAGAACATTTTCTCCCCCATTCCAGGTGGGATCCCACCTTCTCCCAGAAAGTTCTCTCATGCCCTTCCCAGTAAAGAAAGGCCCACCTCCACAAACAGAGGCAGCCCACCTTTTAGATTTCTGTTACTATAAGATTGGTTTTTCCAGTTTAAAATTTCAAATAGATAAAGTCATTCACGATTTACTCTTTTATATCTGACTTCTTTTACTTAAATTGTGTCTTTGAGATTCAGTAGTGTCTCTGTGTCTATCAGTAGTTCATTTTTCACTTCTGAGTAATAGTGTGTTATATGAATATACCAGAATTTATTTACCTGTGCTACCCTTGATGGACCTATGGGTTGTTTCTTGTTTTGGGCTATAATGAATAAATGTGTTGTGAATATTCTATTGTTTTTTTGTCATAAGCAATCATTTCTATTGGGTACATACCCAGGACTGGAATTGTGGCACCATGGGAATACGTTAGCTGGAGTAGGTACTGCCAAAATATCTTCCAAAGTAGTTCTACCATTTTAGAGTTGGATAGTCTTAATATTAATGTCATCAAAAGGAGTTGGATAATCTTTTTTTTAACACTTTTCCAACAAGTATTTATTATTAGTTGAGCCAGGATCCAGGGTCCCAGAGTGAGATGTACCCAGGTCCCCTTCACCTCCCTGAGAGTAGGATGGAGGACAGAAGAGGCGCGGGGTAGAACCAGTTCAGATCTTCCCAAGAAATGTGCCTTCTGCCTGGCTGACACCCAGGATGTGGGCCAGAGGGACTTGTGCACATGCTGGTACCATTTGCACACGGAGACATCACTCCCTTTAGCGTTATTGCCCTCTTACTGCAGTGGAAATTCAGGTAGTTCAGCCATCAGTTCCTGGTTTGATTCTGTTTGGGGAAGCTGTCAAAAAGAGGCAGTCTCTGGTAGTTCTTGATTTTGGTCTTGATGTCTTCTGCCATGTTGCTGGCTCCTAAAGATGTCCCTGAAGCAGCTCACTGCTCAGTGTCTGGATAATCTTAATGGTGTCATCATCCATCATGCCCCATAGCCCCATCTCCAGTGAGGAAGTACACCTGTCAGGCAAGATGCCTTGTGTCTGCTGGCCAGGCCCCATCTTTTTGGCCTGTGATGGCTGGACCCTGAGAAAGTTTACCTCTCCAGCTCTTTTTCAGTATTCCTTATCAATCACTGAAGCTTCTGTCATTAGAATACTACCTGGCTGTAGGCAAACCACAGTGTCCAAGATTACAACTTATCTTCCATTGGAGTCTGTTAAATCAATGTCTTTGTTAAGAGGCACCCTAGGCCTCTTGTAGGCAGCCATGTGATCTCCTGGTCTTATCAGCAACTGGCATGCATTGGTGGGTTGTTTCCTGATGAGATTTCCTGGAGACCCTGGCCACAGATGGCTATCTCTATCATGTTATGGTAATGTTTATGCATCTTCATTATAGGGGACGACAGTGTCAGACTCATTCCTCAGATTCTAGGATGCATCTTATTTATGGACTCTGCACAAAATTCATAGAAAGTGTGAATTGAAAAAGACCTTAGAGGTCATCCAACCCTCTCCCCTCCTATAGGTGGGGAAGCTGAGGCCCATGAGGTCTGACTTGCCTAAGGTCACACAACTTGTCTCCTGACAACTAGTCTAGGTTCATTCCTTTGTGGCAGCTAGGCAGGCAGGATGGTTACCTGAACACACAGACTCTGGGTTGGTGGCAGCTGCCACTCTTTGTAGAACCTGCTGCTGTTTAGAGAGACTCATGTTTAAACATGGCCTGTGTCACTCCCCATTGCTGCCCCACCAGCTTCTCATTCTGCAGCCAGAATGCTTCTGTGAACCCCCTCTATAATTGATTTGTGTCTGTCCCATCAGTGTTGCTTGAAGAGAGTCTGTTATGGTGCTACTTGAGACATCTGTAGAACACATTAGAGTTCTGCTAAGAACTTCTCATTTATCCTGTGTTATTGTCACATTCACCTTTGTGAGTTCTCAGGGTTGAAAGCATTCTCTCCATTTTAGAAATGAGAAAACAAGGCAGGCCCAAAGATCACTAGTGGCTTGCCCCGAGTAAACTATAATATGTAATGTATGACTCTGCCCTGTCAACTGACGTGAAGCCTCTCTGTTCCTTGAGGCCTGGTTCAAAAGCTGCCTCTTCCATAGGGCCTCCTGTGATTCTTCTTCTAGCAGATGGTGATGTTTCTCTCCCCTGACCTCCTAGGGACTTGTTCCTCTCTTATAATGCTTAGCAATTGAACCATGGGATATTCTTGTAAATCCATTTGTTCAACATCCACTGAGTGCTTACTGTATTCAAGGCCTTGTGCTGGTGATACCAAGGTGAAGTCCATGGTCTGGTAGGCAGAAATACAAGAACTCTGAATTTGATAGACACACAGATTAATGCTTTGTTGTGACCGATTTGGAAGGAGGGAGGATGCAGGTCAATCATGGGACACTTCCTGGAGGAAGTTACATATTTTATGTACAGGTTTTATCTCACCTCTCTGCACCTCTCTAGGGCAAGGACTCAGTGTTCACTGCCTGTGTCCCTTGTGCCCTGGATCAGCTCTCCCTTCTCCACATTCTTTGCCATCAGCTGCGAGCAGACAGGTGTGAACTTGAGGACCTTGCCTTCCTTTCCAGACCCCACACATTGGTGGGCTGGGGGCTGGTTTTCCTTTAGGACAGTGAGGCTTGACATTGAGGGAAGGGCTGTGAACTTTTCCAGTTCAGTCATTTTCCCTTTAGGTTCTTGCAGCCCTGGGCACTGTGAGAGAGGTCAGGAAGGAGCCAGTTTTTTGAGAGCTTCCAGGCCCCCTGTGAGAACTTCTGTCCCTTGGAAAAGGGACTTCTGTCCCTGGCATAGGCTCAGGAAGCAATGAGGGCAAATTAACAGGCCTTTGGGTGAGGAGAATGTGTAGTCTGTGGGGTTTGGGGGAATCTTAGGTTAGGCTCTCTAAAAGCAGAGCCTAGGATATTTGGGGGTAGGTGCAGCTCAGGGAAGTGATTTGCTGAGAAAATGCTCCCAGGATAAACTAAGGGGGCGAAGGAAGCAGCTGGGCAAAAATGTGGTTCATCTGACTAAGCCTCAACCCATTTCTGGGGACTGGGGGTGGGAACTCTGGTGCATCAACAGCAACATAGTCATCTCATCTTGAGGCAAGGGAGCTGGGCATTTGCACCCGTGTTTGCCAGCCATTGGGTGTGCAAGTGTGTGTACTGGGGAAGAAGGTGATGTCCTAGGAATTTCTGGCCCAGGCAGCTCCCACCAGCTAAAGGCAATTCCTAGGGGAGGGTGAGCTCTGTGCACCCAGCAGCTATCACTGAGAGCATCTGGGGATGGATGCACTGGCCAGATGTGGGAAGCTGGGTGGATCATCAGCAGCCTCCACTACAGGGGGCTGCTAAGACAATGATGCTCACTGATTGATAACCAATCTATACAGATTACAAAGCCCCTCACCTTCATCAGCTTACTGAAGAGCACAGATCTCTTGCAAGGGGTGTGGGGTGGCGGTTCCTGGCCCCTCTACTTCTGACATCCGGGCCCTGGGAGGATTCTTTCCTGAGCTCTATGGGGTCAGGCTTCTGAAGAATGGCCTGGGGAGGACTGGGCTGACCCCTCCCCCTGACATACTCAGGAGGGAGCCTCAGATCCTCTTTGGCCCTAGTGCCTCTTGTCTAAACCTCCCCCCTCTTTGCCAGCTCCAGCCCAGGCCCAGATCGTGCATGCAGGCCAGGCATGTGTGGTCAAAGAGGACAACATCAGTGAGCGTGTCTACACCATCCGGGAGGGGGACACCCTTGTGCTGCAGTGCCTTGTCACAGGGCACCCTCGGCCCCAGGTAAGCCCCCACCCGGCCTGTGCGGGGCTCCTCCTGCCCTCACGCCCTCACCTCCCACCCCCACTTTAGGATCAAAGCTTGAGAAGAGGCAGCAGGAGTTCGAGACTAGAGGCCGACAGTGGCAAATAAACAGAAGACAGGAGACTGGGGCTAAGGAAATAGCTGGAAAATGAACTCTGGGAAAGGGCTGGAGGCTGTGGGCTTATTCACTTGAAAATATTGATGGCCAAGGGGAAATTTGAATGTCAGTTATTCAATTCCACCCCATTTCTTGTATCTGTCTAACAGACATCCTCAGATGTACCTTCAGTCACTGTTTGAGGGTAGACTGTGTACCAAGCACTATGATAGGTTCTTTTGTCAGTGTATTTTCTCTAGCTTATCACAGCAATGCTGGAGGAAAGCATTAGAGCCCCCATTTTACAGCTGAGGAAATAGAGGTTTAGGGAGGTTGGGTAAACCCCCAAAGTCACACAGCTCTTATGAGGCGGAAGCAGAATTTTAATCCAGAACCATAGCTTAGCACAATTCCTCCCAGTGTACCAGTCTTTGGGTTGGGGGCTCTAGGAATTACCAACAACATATAATACAATCTCTACTTCACGAGGCTTCTGATAGGCAAGCCTCACACCCTCGAGGTTAAAAGACTCAAAGCAATTAGAAAGCAACAGATGCCGAGTATCTGGAAATGCCAGGTGAATTTTGTCCCAGACCAACTGTATGGTTCAGGCAGGAAGTGTTGGCTGGTTATTACTGAGAGTTGATGGGAGGAGGCAGGAGGTGGTGGGCTGGAGGGATGTGTAGAATTTGCTGGTGAGCTGCTTTGACCTTTAAGAGCAGCAGAAAAGGTTTCGCTTGTATCCTAGGAAGGAGAGTGAAATAGAAAACCCTTTTTGTGGGAGATAATTTTGGGAACAGGGATGGCTTTAGTAGGTTTGGCCTTTGAGACAAGCAGATGGGCAAGGAAACCCCTAAAGACTCTTTCAACCGGAAACTGTGATCACTGCTTGCTCCTTCTCAAAGGTTTGTTTAGAAGTGAAAACAATGCTGCCAGTCTTCAGGCTGATGTTCATGTCAGGTGTGACCATTAGGGATGGTTCTCCCTGGTGCCAGGGAGGCAGCTGGGCCGTTTTTCCCTAAAGCTGCACTGGCCATCTCTGTGTCCCTTGTGCACCACATTTATGAGTCATCTGTGGCTGTGGCTGTATGTACATGAATCCATTTTTATATTTCCATCCTTGGTTTCATTGTTTTTCCTGCTACTTAGGTTTAAACCCTTGGGCTCATATTTGACTCTGCTCCATCTCATTCCTCGCATCTAGCCAGTCTAAGGCCTTTCTTTTTTCATCTCTTGCTGGGTCTTCTCCTCTCTATTCCTCATTACCCCTCTAGGTCAGTCCTTCAGTCCTGTTCCTTGGACCACTGCAGTAGCCTCTCACTGGCTTCCCATTCTCCCAAATCTCCCCTCTAACCGATCCCTGCACCATGCTCCCAGAATCCTCATCCTCCAACCTGCTACATCATATCACTGCCCCGCTCAAAAACCTTCCATGGCTCCCCATTAACTACCAGATCCAGTTCAGGCTCTTGGTGAAATTGAAGACCTACCACAATCTACCCCCACCTGCCTTTTCTGTCTTATCTCCCACTGCCATCCTCCTCATACCCTGTGCTCCAGTCAAACTTGCCCAAGTATACCCTGTTCATTCCTGCTTTAACCACTGCTGCTCACCTCCCCTGAAATGCCTCCTAACTCCTTTTTTGTTCATTTCATTACAATAAATATTCATTGAGTACCTGCTATGTGTCAGGCACGTGATGAGGCCTGAGGATACAGCTACAGTTCCTGTTGTCATAGAGCATCTAGTCTCATAGAGGAACAGCATCATCTCATAGCCCATTTTGTGGTCAGGATGGGAAACTGAGTGGACATGGAATTCTCCACCCCAAATATCGAGAGAGAGAGAATCCCTAGGGCCAAAATGAAGAAAGACTCTATAGCAATGGTAGTAAGCAGAAGCTGAAGAACCTGGTCCTTGGAGGGAGTTGGGCTGTATACTTACCTCAAGAATAATAATATTAGTGCACATATGGAAGGGATATGAATTAAAGCCATAGGGCCATCTATGGCTAGGAGTTGGAAATGGACCCTGTCTAAAGCTGGAAGCTCAACAAGAGTGGCACCACCTATAAATGGGGACCAGAAGACCTTAGTCGCATAGCCCAGAGTCACAGCAGGGCACAGACTTTATTCTTCAGGGTGTGGGTACAAACAGGGTCACCCATACGATAGCATAACCCTAAGCCTGTCTGTGTCTTATACTATCTAAGTGGTAAGGAAACCCTAAGCTGAGAAACTAATATAAAATCTGGTTGGAACATGTGAATCCATGTATCTCGGACAAGGCAACCAACTACGCCACAGACAGGCCTATCAGAGCCCAAGTGGGACTTCTGTGGAAAATAATTCCCACTGATTACAAGCCTGTGGCATGAAAATTTAAAACCCATTTAAAAATACAGTGCTAGGAGAACCAGTCCATAGACACAAATAATTGAACAATTAATATTTGAGGAAAGAGAGATAATAGAGCACGTTTAAAATGTTTAAAGAGATAATGGAAGGTATCAAATGTATAAGACAGGTTATGAAAACTGATCAGTTAGATATGGAAAAAAGCAAATAGAAATCCTAGGGAAAAAATATATAGTCTTTTGAAAATTTTGGCCTTGATATCATAGAGATAACTAAAGAGAAAATTAATGAGTTGGATGATAGATCTGAGAAAATCAGCCACAGTGCAGTCTGGAGAAGACAAAAGAGCTGGAGATGTGAAAAGGAAGCTGAGAGACATGGAGGATAGAATGAGAATCTACAACATAAACTCAGGCATTCTGGAAGGAGAGACTAAAGAAAACTGAGGAAGCAGTATTAAAAGAGCTAATGGTTGAGAATTTTATAGAACTGAAGAAAGGTACAAACCCTGAGATGGATAAGGCAAACCATGTTCTAAGTATGTGAACAAACACCATCTAGAAAAATCATGTTAAAACCGCAAAAGTCAAGTACAAAAAGAAAAGATATTTTTATCGCCTTGTTCTCTCTTTAAAGCACCCTCTTATGTAAATATGGATTGCTTGAAACTGGCTGTAGTCTCCCCCAAGCTTGTAACCTCTAGGTCCATGAGGGTAGAGTTTAGGGTGGCCATGGGATGAGAGTAGCAACATTACTGCCTGCAGTTGCCCTCCCTACATGAGAAGGTTGCCCTTTCACCTACTTCTCCAAGCCTTATTGTTTTTATGATCTATGGCCTGACCTGTTCACCAGGATCAGGGGCCTAGCCCTGTCTCAGTAACAAGCAGTCCTCCTCAGCTTTAAGATAGGAGCTTCCCTACCCCATCCTCCAATCCTTAGGACTAAGTAACCTGGAACTGATCAGTTTTTCTTAAGCCTCTGGTACTTCAAGTAGTAGATCCAGTTTCTTGTGTGATCCTTGATAGTGTCCCATAATCTAAGGCAATGTTAATAATAATAGACAGTTGTTGAGTGACTAATACATACCATGCTCTACCCTTAGGTGCTTTATATACTTTGTTTCTACACCTTACAATGACTCTGCAAAGTGGGTATTATGATATATAATAGTTATAGTTAGATATTGCTGCATAACAAGTACTCCAAAACTTAGGATCTTATAACAACAAACATTTATTGTCTCATAGTTCCTATGGGATAGGAATCCCAGAGTGCCTGAGCTAGCTGGTTCTGGCTCAGGGTCTTTCACTAGGTCATAGTCATTTAAAGACTGACTGGAGCTAGAGCTAACTTCCTTCGAAGCTAACTTCCATACCTGTTGACCTAAGGCTTCCATTCCTCCCCTGTAGGACCTCTGCATAGGGCTGCTCATGACATGACAGCTGGCTTGCCCCAGAGCGAGTGACCCAAGAAAGCAACCAAGATGGAAATCATAGTCTTTTATAACCTGATCTTGGAAGTGACATACATCACTCCTACCACATTCTATTAGTCACACAGAATATCCCTGCTATAAAGTGGGAGAGCACTACAGAAAGATGTGACTACTAGGAGGCAGAGATGATTTGGGGCCATCTCGGAGGCTGGCTACCACACAGACCTTTTGTTACAGATGAGAAATCTGAAGCCAAGAAATGAGTAATCTTAGTTTGCCAGGCACTACGTATACCTTAATTTAATCTTCCCAATAACCCTAGGAGAGGGGTAATAGTCTCCATTTTACAGATGAGGAAAAGAAGGCAGGAAAGGTTAGATAGTTTGCCCACAAATCTATGCTCTTAACCATTGCACTATACCTCTTTCTTTAAAGCCTCATCCATCTGATCTCCGATTCCCCGGGCTCTTCCCTGAGGTGTCCTACCCTGCCTGTGTATTCCCACAAGTCTGTTTGTGTTAGTTTCTTAGGCCTGTGTATGCCCCATGTACACTTGTGAAAAACCATGGGGACCCGAAGGGAGGCACATTGCAGGGTGTTCAGCCTAGAGGCCCCCACCCTCACTGCTGCATCTGACTCTATCTCCTATCACATCCCCCCTCGCTGGACCTAGGTGCGGTGGACCAAGACCGCCGGTAGCGCATCCGACAAATTTCAGGAGACGTCGGTGTTCAACGAGACGCTGCGCATTGAGCGCATCGCACGCACACAGGGCGGCCGCTACTACTGCAAGGCTGAGAATGGTGTAGGCGTGCCGGCCATCAAGTCCATCCGCGTAGACGTGCAGTGTGAGTCAGGGCCCCCCTTGCCTAGCTCCGGGGTTCAGGCTGGGAAGGAGGATGGGGGTGGGGGTGCGGTGGAGAAGCGGCACCCTCGTAGAGGACAGAAGAGATTTTCTCTCTTCCATGCTAGAGAGGGCATCTTTGCTGTTCCTCCGATGTGTACTACCTATACCACTCACACATTCCCATCTGTAATCCCACATGAACCTTGCGACATCCCTGTAAAGTGGTCAGGGAGGGCAGGACAGATTGGATTATACCCATTCCACAGATGAAGAAACCAAAATATTAAGGACTCTTAGTATTGCTTATATGCCTGGCTTGCTTACAGGCATAGGTCTCTTGACTATAGTCCTGTGCCCTTCCCACAGTACCTCAGGCCTCTGCTTTTATCCTGGGCCAGCTTTGAAATTTACCTACCCCACCACATGCAGAACTAAGAACCCCTCAGTCCTTGCTGCTGCTTGAATGGGAAGCCTCCAGTCCCTACCTGCCCTCCATAGATATCTCCTTAACCACTAGAGGCTATCTCCCCACTTGCCACCCGCCTCCATGCCCATCCAGTCTGACCCAGGTACCCAGAAGCTGTGTGGCCAGGCTCAAGGGCCTGTCTGGTACCATCTTAATGTCTACAACGAACCTACCCATTAAGTATGCCCTATGTCCCCCAAGTGGAACCTGATAGAGTGATGAGCAATAGAATCCCACACCCTCTTTTCTGTCCCTCCTCAGCTACCCAGAGGTCTGCCAAACCCTGGAGCTGAGCGTCATTTCTCAAGTTATTGGTGCTGGAAGGGGCTGACAAGCATGGCTTATATTTCACCAATGCCCCACCTTTGCCCACAGCCTTGACTTCTATCCAAGTGGGCTGTGGAAGGAGGACAGAATGGTAGGGATATTGGACCACCTGTTTTAGGATGTTAGAAGGTGGAATGTTGGTACCTTTGGTTCACAACCCCAGCTGCACACCAGAATCTCTAGGGCATCTTTTTAAAAAACACTGGTGCCAGTCTACAGCCGTGCTACCCTAAAACAAGCCCAATCCCGTCTGATCTCGGAAGCTAAGCAGGGTTGAGCCTGGTTAATACTTGGATGGGAGACCACCTAGGAAGACCAGGTGCTGTAGGTGTAAAAAGTAAAAAAAAAATAAGGGATCATAAGCTGACAAGATCCTTGCAATCTGTGAGGTCAACCAAGGGTTGCCTCACCTTAAAAAAAAAAAATACTGGTGCCTGGGTCTCACTTCCAGAGGTTCTGATGGAATTGATTGGGGGCTTGGCCCCGACATTGAGATTTTTTTTCTCAAACTTTTCTTTTTTATTGAAGATTAACCTATATTAATTAGAGTACACTACTCTTAAATTGTACAATTTAATGTACAATTTAACGTAAACGCCATCCATTTCAAGAGAATTTCCAGAACCCTAAAATTTTCCCTCATGCTCCTTCCCAGTCAATAATCTACTTAGAGGCAACCATCTTCTGATTTCTAACACAATAATGAGCATTGCCAGGCATCAGTATTAAAATGAAAATCTCCAAGTGATTCTATTGTGCAAACAGGGATGAGAATCACCAATCTAGTCCAATTTACCAGTGAGGAAACAGGCAGAGAAAGGACTTGGGCAAGTCACATTACAAATTAATAGCTAACCTGGGATTTGAACCAGGGTTTCCTGATTTCCAGTCTGTAGCTGCTTCCTCCATTTCTTGATGGGAGGGTGAAGATAGTAACCCCCATGCAGGTTCCTGGGGAGGGATAGCTGGGAAGACATCAAGTCCAGTCCCCTGATGAAAGGTTGGTCAAGCTTGCAGGGCTGGGAGAGTATCTGGCTCTCTGGAAGCATCCTTGAGGGCAGCTCAGCTTTCCCCGAGGGCTTCCAGGAGCCCAACTCCCCTACTTGGGGTAACCTAGTCCTGACTCCACTGGGGCTGTGCCCTTGCAGACCTGGATGAGCCAGTGCTGACGGTGCATCAGACAGTGAGCGATGTTCGAGGCAACTTCTACCAAGAGAAGACGGTGTTCCTGCGTTGTACTGTCAACTCCAACCCTCCTGCCCGCTTCATCTGGAAGCGGGGCTCTGATACCCTGTCTCACAGCCAGGACAATGGGGTGGACATCTATGAGCCCCTCTACACCCAGGTCAGGATGGGCAGTAGCTGGCCCGGTCCCCTCATGGCTCACCCTACACTCTTCCTCTTGCACCCAACAAGGGAGGGGACACTGGTGTGGAAGCATTACTGCAGTTCTTGGTACTGCCCTGACATTCACATTGTTGTTCTGATGTTAGAAGCATGCATCCTGATTGGGCTTCAGACACCCTGGGGCAGATGAAATTGAGACAGAAAGCTCAGGGAACAGTGATAGTGACAGGAGATCCCCCAAGGCAAGATATCCTTCAGAACAGGCAAAGGCACCCCCTAGAGGCAGGCAAGTCATCCCTGCCTGCTGCTGGTTGGCAGAGTGTTGGGAACCCATGGGCAGACACAGCAGGAGTTGGGGACAGAGAGATGACTCCACTTCTCACAGGCCCCCTGTGATCCCAGAAAATGATGATGAAGCCATTCTACCAGGGAGGGCTTTCAGAGGTAGCTTTCCTCAGTGGCTTTCAGAGTGTCACATGTGGCCATGGCCTATGGAACCAGTTCCATGTTTGTATGGGTTGCAGGACAGAACAGGGTTTCTCCCTTACCCCTCCACTTCCCAAAGTGGAGAAGCTGAGGCCTGGTTCTGGGCAGTGTGCACCAGGGCAACCTCGGACACAGAGAAGCCCAGGGTATGGAGAGTGCAGCATCCACCAAGGCTCGGGCTCCCTAGGGATAAGATAGGAATTAGAATGGGAATTTGCTTTGGTCTCTGGTGCTGGGTAAATATATTAGGGACCCCTGGGAGCCCAAGCACACTCCTCACACCAGTGATCCATTGCTGCCCAGGGAGAGACTAAGGTCCTGAAGCTGAAGAACCTTCGGCCCCAGGACTACGCCAGCTATACCTGCCAGGTGTCTGTACGCAATGTGTGTGGCATCCCAGACAAGGCCATCACCTTCCGGCTCACCAACACCACGGGTATAGGAACTTCCCGCCCATACCCTTGCCTACCTGAGCTGACTCCCCAACCAGGAGACAGTGTCTCCTCCTACACGGGACTCTAGGCATGTCACCACTGGTGACATTCCCTCCTCCCCTCTGCCTGCTTCCTGCCTTCTCCCCTTTCTTCCCCCGCCCTGCCCCGCCCCAGGCCTTCTCTAACCCCGTGGTTTCCCTGGCTTCCTATATCCTCCACATTCAGCTCTGCCTCACAATCTCCTAAGACCCTACCTCCTTGTCCTCTTAGCACCACCAGCCCTGAAGCTGTCTGTGAATGAAACTCTGGTGGTGAACCCTGGGGAGAATGTGACGGTACAGTGTCTGCTGACAGGCGGTGATCCCCTACCCCAGCTGCAGTGGTCCCACGGGCCAGGCCCTCTGCCTCTGGGGGCTCTGGCTCAAAGTGGCACCCTGAGCATCCCTTCAGTACAGGCCCTGGACTCTGGCTACTACAACTGCACAGCCACCAACAATGTGGGCAACCCTGCCAAGAAGAACGTCAACCTGCTGGTGCGATGTACGTGGTGGCTCTGGAGGGGTGGGAAGGAACTCAGAGGCAGACAGGGGCCCTGTCCTCCAGGAACTATGTGGGAGAGGGCCCTGTTTCTTCTTGGTAGGTGAGATATGCTGAGGAGGCATGTTCCTGGCACTTCTATTTCCCTACCAATAGATGGCCATACTAAAATGTACATAGTTTTATTTACAGGCATTTACAATCCACATTTCCAATTACAACCTCAACAATCCAAGAGGTAGGAAGGGCTGATGTTGATTACCTACTTTTTTTTTTTTTTTTAATAGAATGGGAAATAGGTTGCAAAAAGCTAAATGTGGACTTCCAGTCTTCAAGATAAATTTCCTGGCTTTCCTCTTGTACACTGGTTTCTACATACCTTATACGTAAATCTTTATTAGCAAAGCATTTCAGTGAGTCTGAAAATAATTATTAAGTGTAAAAATGATACAAAACTTGGAGCATGATCTAAAGAATTACACTTTCCTTACTAAACTTCAGCCTCAGTAGTTAGCACTAGCTGCTATATCTTGATTTTACTACTCTGCTTTATGGAGAAAACTTTGAATTCTTCTGCTTATGCAACTTTAGGTTGTTGTTTATTTATTTATTTTATATTTTTTAAAGATACAGCCTGTTCCCAGTTCTTTAGTGCTTGAAAGTAAAGTATAGCTTCTGCCAAATTCAATTGAGAGAGTTTTTTTGAAGAAATGAGCTCTTTTGTTGTTGTTCATCTTTCACTGACCAATCTCTCTCTCTCCTCACAATTAGAAGCTAGCTCTCTATGACTTTTTACTTAATCAGAGCAAGAAAGAAAGTAGCAAGATTGTGACTATCTGGCGACTTTTTTTTTTCTTTGATGGCACTTTTCCCATCAGAAGACTGTTTTTCTCCACCTGTTTTCATTTGGATTTTAAAAACTGATTTGATGAGATCTCAGTTTACATTAAATACTGTGGTCACCTCTTAAGGTGACATATAGTCTGCTTTACTCAACCCAGTCCTGGTTTATGGCTGTTGTACCAGTGTTTTGTCCAATTAGCACCCAGTATTAAGAGTTCTAACTCTTAGATAATGTCAAACAATATTCAGATTTTTTAAAGAGGTAAGACCCCTATCTCTCTAAACTATATTTTAATGTAATTTCATGTAAAATGATTTGTTATAAAAATTACATGAACTGTTGCAAAGAGTCAGGTAGCACAAAAGAGTAAAATGTACAAATTAAAACTTCCCTCAATTCCCCTCAGTCCCATTCTTTAGACAGAACCACTATTATATTCTGATGCAACCTTCCAAAATTTGTATTTTGCACATTCGAGGTTTAAAACAAGAATAAACATAAAGAAGTATAGCGGTTAGGAGCACAGGCTCTGAATTAAACTCTGAGCCTCTGTTTAACCCTCCTTTGTGAAATGAGGACACTAAAGTACCTCCCTCACAGATTGTGGGATGAGTTAAATGAGTAAACTCATGTAAAGTGCTTGGAACAGTGCCTCTCATATAGTCTATGTTCAGTCAACAGTAGCTCTAATGATTGCTAAACCTGCTTCTCTACAGAGAGCTTTTTTGAACTTCTAAAAATGCATCTGAGCAAGCAGAACAATTTCCAAGCAATTTCCAAAAAAGATGGTTTCTCATGGGGTGGGGGTTGTAGACCCTAACCTTCAGGAGGGCCATTTCAAGGGAGGAGCTGGATCTGGTTGGGGGTGGGACATAGACCCTGGCTTTGGGCCAGACCCGGCCACCCTTCCCTCCTCATCCACCTATAGCCATGAAGAATGCCACATTCCAGATCACCCCAGATGTGATCAAAGAGAGTGAAAACATACAGCTGGGCCAGGACCTGAAGCTGTCATGCCATGTGGATGCAGTACCCCAGGAGAAGGTGACCTACCAGTGGTTCAAGAATGGCAAGCCAGCACGTATGTCCAAGAGGTTGCTGGTGACCCGAAATGACCCTGAGTTGCCCGCTGTCACAAGCAGCCTGGAGCTCATTGACCTGCACTTCAGCGACTACGGTACCTACCTGTGTGTGGCTTCCTTCCCAGGGGCACCTGTGCCTGACCTGAGCGTCGAGGTCAACATCTCCTCTGAGACAGGTGGGCAGCTAGAGGGGCAGTGGGGAGATGTGAGGGAGCTGGAAAGGCTCACAGAGGGGAGGTCGGGCAACAGCTTGGGAAAGGGAAACCAGAGTGGAGAGAATACTATTTGTTCATGCCACACACATTTATTAAGCACCTATTATATGCCAGGTGCTGTGCTACATGCTGAGGGAGAGTGGTGAGTAAAATAGGCTCTGCCCTCATTGAACTATTGTTCTCAGATAGTTTCACAAATAAATATATCACTGCAAACTGTGATACATGAGAGTCAGGAAAGAGTTTCCTAAAATAGAATGTTTGGTCTGAGATCTGAGGGAGGGGCAGGATTTTACTAGGCAAAGGAGAGCAAGGGAGGGTGGAAGAGAAAGGCAGGCCAAGGAATCAGCGTGTGAAAAGGCGCTGAGACAGGCAAGTGCATGGGCCATTTAGAGAACTGAGAGGAGAGTGTGGCTAGGAGAATAGAATGAGATGAGAGTGGAGAGGTTAGCAGGGGCCAGATTATGCAGGAGATTGGGGTCTCTATTCCAGTAATAAATAATAATGAAATAATAATGGCTAACATTTATTGAGTGTTTACTATGTTATATTTATCTCAATTGCCTTCATGATTTACCTTATGGGATAGATAGTTTAGTTTTTAGAGAGTTCAAAAAACTTACCAAAGATAACACAACAATAAGTGGTGGAAAGGAGATTTGGCAGTCTGACCTCAGAGCCTGCTCTCAGCCACCCTTAAAAGGTTTACACTTAGAGAATGACAGGAGTTTGGAGGAGATGACTCTGGAGAGAGTTTCTAGAATCTCATCCTCAGTCCCCAGCACCTTGCACTCAGGAGCTGGCTGACTTCAGCTAAGCCTCTTTAACTCTCTGGCCCTCAGTTTCTTCTCTGTGAGACATTGAACCAGATGGCCTTGGAGGATCCTTCCTTTCCTGACATCTGCACAGGGAGAGGCCAGGTGAAGCTAGAGGAGTCAGGAGAGGCTTCTGGAAGGAGACTAACCTGAGCTGGGCTTTAAGAGTGGGCCACGCCTCCATAGATTCTGCAGATCTATTTTGCCAATCACTGTGTGCCAGGCCCTGGATGAGGAGCTGGGAACCCAGCCACCAACGCCACAGACCCATCCTCAGAGCCCACTGCCTAGCCTGGCAGATACACCTGTTGGGCTAAAGCAGGAATTGGAAGGGCAAACCTTTGCTAGGCCATAGGAACTAAAGGCAGGCTCTGCAGAACATCTCGCAGGCATGAGAGAAGGAGTACTAGGCTGCCAAGGGATGCCAGGGAAGGCTCCTCAGAGGAGCCATGCACCAAGTGAGCATTTGCTAGGCAGGGGGACAAGCCCAGGAGAGAAGGGATGGGGAGCCCCTAAGGTGTATAACACTTAGCATGACCAGGGAATAATATGTTCCTTACAAGTGAATCCCACAGCTGGGACACAGGATAGGAGAGGAAGATGAGGCTGTGGGAAGGCAGAGGCTAGGGCACAAAGGCTTTATTTGCAGAGCCAAGGAGTTTAAGCTTTAACCTGAGGGCAGTGCAGCCTCAAAGGAGGGAGACACCTTAACCTTTGGGAGCACAGAAGGTTTGGGAGCTGAGATATTTTAGAAACAAGGTAGTCAACAGGGCACATGGCCATTACTTCCATTGGCTCATAAGCCTGATGTCTAGGGCATGGAAGATTTTTAAGGGCCTGTAGAAATGGCTTAGACCTGGAAAAATAAATTAATTGGCTCCAAAATACAAGAGAAACTGCAAAATTAAAGCCAATAAATGCACAAATGTTTATAGAGTATAAATTATGCTAACTAGACTTCAGCATGCCTTGTAGGGTTATTTGTAATTTATATTTAATGTAGGACATTTTAATTTGTTTGATGAGATGTGGGATGGAACCCATGGAAATCTTTGAAAGCCCCGTCATTTGGGCAATATGTTGGGTTGGATTAGGTTTGGCTGTGAATAACAAAAACCCTAAATAAAAGTGGCTTAAACGAGCTAGCTGTGTATTTCTTCTTCATCTACAATTGAGCAGTGCAGGCTCAAATAGCGACTCTGCTCCACCAGTTACTCAGGCCCCAAGACTCTATCTTATCTTGCTCTTCCCCTATTCTTGGCATGTGTTACCTCATTCACAATGGCAGTTCCAGCTGCAGTCATAAACCTACATTCCAGCCTGGAAGGAGGAAAAGAGGGACATGGCCTCTCCCTTTAAAGACCCTTATTTCCTGTTAAGTCCCATTGGCCAGAATTTAGTTACATGGCTACAGCTACCCATAAGGAAGGCTGAGAGATAAATAGTCTTTATTCTGGCTGCATGCCCTGCTAAAACTCAGGTATTTTATTACTTTGGACGAAAGGGTAAGGATACTGGGGGTACAGACTATCTATTTGTGATAACAGTTCAGAAAGAGAAGATGGAGGCTTTAACTAGGGCAGGGCCAAAGGGCAGGAGAGAGGGGATGGGGGGAGGAAATATTTAGTCAAACTGTTTAAAAGGTGGAATCACCAAAACGTGGTAATGTTGTGGTAAGAGGAAAGAAGACCAAGACGACTTCAGCTCTCTTTCTGAGCTGGAAGACCCTGAAGTAGAGACCTAGGAAGTGGAGAGAATTTGGGGAGGTGAGTTCTGATCGGATATACTGAAAAATCTGTGAAACATCTGGGATGGTAAGGGGAGGCTCAGCACTAGGAGGCTGGAAGCAGAAGCCCCAGAGCGGAGGCCCCGGAGATGGGGAGGGGGGAGCTCTAACCCTGCTCCTACCCACTCCTCCACCCCCTTGCAGTGCCACCCACCATCAGTGTGCCCAAGGGCAGGGCTGTGGTGACCGTGCGTGAGGGTTCGCCCGCTGAGCTGCAGTGCGAGGTGCGGGGCAAGCCGCGGCCGCCGGTGCTCTGGTCCCGTGTGGACAAGGAGGCTGCGCTGCTGCCCTCGGGGCTGCCCTTAGAAGAGACCCCAGATGGGAAGCTGCGGCTGGAGCGCGTGAACCGCGACATGAGCGGGACCTACCGCTGCCAGACAGCTCGCTATAATGGCTTCAACGTGCGCCCGCGCGAGGCCCAGGTGCAACTGAACGTGCAGTGTGAGTCCCACCGTCCTACCCGGTCTACCTCCCAAGTTGTCCCTTCTGCTCTCAACCAGGCTTGCCCCCTCTTCCCCCTTTCACCCACCCCAGTCCAACCAAACCCCTCTACCTGTTGCTGATATCTCTAAACACTCCTTGACATATTTTTACAAATAGGGAAACCGAGTCACAGCGGTTAAGTAACTTGTGTAAGTTCTCACAATTAAAAATAGGGGCTAGGATTTGAATATACGCCATCTAGCTCCAGGGATCAGGCTCTAAATCCCGACATTATGTTGCTTTTCATTATATAGGGTTAAGGGGGCCATTTGAGGCATGAGTAGAGGCCCATTCTGGGAAGCATGGTTGGAAGGAATGGCCGGGAGGGGCTAGTTACCTGCAGCTCGGGGAGATGTGAGTGTGGCTACTGCATGAACGTGTTGTGAGTGTGTATTCGCCCTGAGACCCTGCCAGGCTTGGGGCACGGGAGTAAGGGCGAGTGCATCGCCTCCTCCATTGGGGCCACTCTTCAGAATGCCCTTGGCCCTGCTGACCGCCGCCCCTGCCCCCAGTCCCGCCGGAGGTGGAGCCCAGCTCCCAGGATGTGCGCCAGGCTCTGGGCCGGTCCGTGCTCCTGCGCTGCTCGCTCCTCCGAGGCAGCCCCCAGCGCATCGCCTCCGCTGTGTGGCGCTTCAAAGGGCAGCTGCTGCCTCCACCGCCCGCCGTCCCCGTCGCCGCCGAGGCCCTGGACCATTCTGAGCTGCACCTCGACGCTGTCACCCGCGACAGCAGTGGCAGCTACGAGTGCAGCATCTCCAACGACGTGGGCTCGGCTACCTGCCTCTTCCAGGTCTCGGGTGAGCGTCCCACGGGTCGCGCCCCACCCAACCACGCCCACTTTGGCCCAAGCTCCACCCCAACTCCAGCCCTGCCCACGCCCCGCTGGACCCCGCCCCCTTTCTCCCGCCTATACCAGGTTTAGGCTTCTGCCTTTCTAAGACTCACCCCTGCTAGATCTAGATCCCGCCCATCCTACAAGGATTCACCTCCGACCTCCTCTTACAGCCCCGCCCACTCCACTAATGCCCGTTTTAGGTCTAGGCCTTCTTTTAAGGCCTGCCTATACCTGTCCTAAGCCCCGCTCGTTTTAGCTCAGCCCCCTCCTTGGACTCTGACAAGCCCCCCCGCCCCCCCGTCCTCCTACCCCCGTCCCTCCTTCAAGGTCTTCCACCACGCCTAGGCTTTATCCCACTAGCACTGCAGAAAACAGGTCTGAACTCTTCCCTTTAAAGGCCCTTCGGCATGGCTCCTAGGCCCCGCCTACACAAGGCATAAGCTCCACCCCTTCCAACCTTGTCCAATCCCAACTCTCCGTTTCCATCTGTTTCTGTAAAAGGCCCTTTGTCATCAGGGTTTACACCAGGTTTAGACCCGCCCACTCAAGCCCTGGGCACCGCCCCATCTCAGGCGTCATGCTTCAAGCCCCTCCTTCATCCTTGTCTCCAGAGACTCCTCTCTTCCAGACCGTAGGCCCAAAGTAGGTGGCCTGAGTTGTAGCTTAGGGGTGCAAAGACTCCCTTCAGTAGCGTCTTTGGAACCTCTTGGGTGGTGATGGGGCAGCCAGCGCACATTCCTAAGCTGTCTATCACCATAAAGTTTCAGGCCTCTTGGGGCCCAGAAATCTCTCTTAGCCCTATCTCCTCATCAAGTCATTTCTAGTGGGCTGTTAGGAGCAGCAGATGGGGAGTGAGTGGGTCAGGAAGGGGCGGAGATCGTGATGAGGGGCAAGGGGAACCGACAGGGGTCGACGGGGTAGCCAACCCTAGTCTCTCCTCCATTGGGGAGAGCTGTTCCCCCAGGCATGCCTGTCACCAGTTCCACCACACCCCCAGCTCTCCCAACAGCTCCTGACTGACTGGGTACCCTTTTAGCTCTTGTTTGGATCCCTTCACTCAACAGCAGGGGGCTAGCACCACAGGTCACTGGACACTTCCCCAGCCCCACCAGCCAGAGGCCCCTGTGACATTTCCCACCTCCTTCCCCTCTCCCCTGTTTTCCCATACTTTCCCTGTCTCCCCACCTTTTTGCCACGCTCTATCCCTGTCCTTTCTCTTCTCTTGTCCTCTCTCTTCTCTTCTACCTTAATTCCTTGACCCTTCTTCCTGTCTTTTGCCCAATCCTCTTTCCCTGTGTTTTCTGTAACATCTCGATTCTGTCTTCCCAAATTTCTCTTTGCTCTCTTTTCTTTGGCCTTTGCACTCCATTCTCACCAACACCAACCCTTGGAATTACCAATCGTCCTTTTCTCCATCTCCCACCTTCCCTCCTACTTCACCTGGCTTCTCCCCAATCTCCTCCCCCATCTCCTCTCCTCACAATATTCCCTTCTCTTTGTCTCTCCCATCCCCTCTCTCTGTTCTACCCCATCCTGTCTCCTCCCACACCTTCTCTCTCTGTGTCTCTCCCCATTCCCCACCCTCCATGGCCCCATGCACCCCTCCCCGCCCTCTCAGCCAAAGCCTACAGCCCGGAGTTTTACTTCGACACCCCCAACCCCACCCGCAGCCACAAGCTGTCCAAGAACTACTCCTACGTGCTGCAGTGGACCCAGAGGGAGCCTGACGCTGTTGACCCTGTGCTCAACTACAGACTCAGTGTCCGCCAGGTGGGCCAAGGGGGATGGGGCTCAGATGCTGGCTGACCCTGGAAGTGCTTATTGAGGGGGAGGGGGTTGGAGATGGGGATGGGACACACTGATGTTTCTTAAAGACAACTCTTCAGTGCCAGGGAGGAAGTATTCTGGACACAGCAGCAGGAGCTGGAGGGAGCTAGGGATCTGACCCCTCTGGATCCAGGTTCTGGGCACAGCCTTGAGAATTGCTCAAGGGTCAGTGGAGGGGGAGAGGAGCAGAGCCAGCTCTGCTTATGGAACACAGAATCTACTCTTATGTCAGAAGCTTAAGGCAGAAACTTAAGGCATGAGCTTAAGACTCACCTACAAAGTTTCTAGAATGCAAAGCCAGAGCCATTATGCTGGTCTCATGTCCTGTCTAATTCCATGTGGTTCTGCCCAGACCAGGGGGCAGTTAGGCAGAGGGTAAGAGTGTGACTCTGGGGCAGTCTACCTGAGCTAGAATCTATCTCTGTATGAGCTTGGGGAAGCTACATCGTTTTGGCCTCAGTCTCTCCATCTATAAAATGGGGGTAAAGTTATAATATTCTACCTCATGGGATCATTATTTTAAGGATTAAATGAGTTACTAGTTGTTTAGAAAAAGTTTAGAACAATGCCTAGTATATATTAAGTGTTCAATATATATTGCTATCTCTTATTATTAAGACATCCCTCGGAGGTAGGCATGGAGGGAGGGGGTGATTGCTCTATCCCACAGATGAGGAAACTGAAGGCCTGGCTTCCTAGTCCTTTGTTTTTTCTGCTCCTTGACGCTGACCCCCAAAGTCATATCAGGGCCTGGGCTGGTGCTCTAGTGGAGGGCGTGGCCTGCAGAGCATCTGGAAACTCCCTTTATCTACAGTTGAATCAGCACAATGCCATGGTGAAAGCTATCCCAGTGCGGCATGTGGACAAGGGGCAGCTGCTGGAGTACATCCTGACTGACCTCCGTGTGCCCCACAGCTACGAGGTCCGCCTCACGCCCTACACCACCTTTGGGGCTGGTGACATGGCCTCCCGCATCATCCACTATACAGAACGTAGGTGGTGGTGATGGTGGGAAGAGTGTGCCCTTCTTATGCCCAGGGAACCCCCTTTACCTACTGCACTCAGTTCCTGAGCTTGGGGCTCCCACTGTGCAGTGTCACTACAGGGCAGGCCCCTCTAGCCCCCAGTCCTGGCTCTGAGGACCCTATACCCTAGTTCTAACCTTAGGCACCCTCTGCATAGCCCCACTTGATTCTGACTTGGTTTTTCTGCTTGCTTTCTCAGCCATCAACTCTCCCAGTCTATCAGGTGAGATACCCCACCCACTTCTCTCCCCTTTAGGGACACAAAGTCTCCCCTGGTGGGAAGAAGGGATCCCAAAAGATACCCAGAGAAAAATAGGGTAAGGCCAGCAGCTGGAAGGAGAAGCAGAAGGGAGCAGGGCTAGGCATGGAGATGTTTGCATCTAGGATTTATTCTGGGGCTTAAAGGTGAGGGACAGGGATAGAGTTGGAGGATGTCTAACTCAGGGCCTTTCATCCTCACTCAGCATCACTCAGCATCACTCACTATCTCCAAAAGAAAGGCCAGGCCAATTCATATCCCCTGTTCCCTGGGGCAGGGATCCTTAATCTGAGACCCATGGACCCCCAAAGAATCTGTGTATAGAATTCAAGGAGTCTGAATCTGGAATCTGGAAGGGCATACATTTACTTCTTTATTTTCCCTGACTTCTAGCAGAAATGTAACATCTTCAATGATGAATGTAGGCAACCAACCACAGTAGTATAATTAGTACTTGCGACTTTGTCATCAGAAATCTGATGTTTTCACATCACCTTAAAGTTGTTGCAGCTATCTCTAAATGTCATTTACATTCATTAGTATTTCAAAACTACTGCAGTTATTAGACCTAACACTAGATCTTGTGATTTAATTAGATAATAAAGAAGCCCACTTATATCACAGATTTGTTTAAAAATATTTGACAACTCTATTTCAGTATAATTGATTTCCTCTGTAATCCTTTATATTTCATTTTCTGCATCTAAAACCATTATTCTGAGATGGGGTTCTTAGACTTCACTAGATGCCAGAAGGAGCTGTGGTGGCACAAAAAGGCTGAGAAGTCCTGTTCTGGGAACACATTAATCAAGACCCCTGTAGCCTGGTTTCTCAAGCCCTGGAATCCTAGGCCTACTGCCTGGATGCTTGGGAGCTGCCTCAGGGGTGGCCAGGGAGGGCAAAGCTGGACCAGAGGGCCTGAGAAGATTGACCTTTTTGTTTCACCCCCACCCCCCACCCCAATGCAGACAACACCTGCCACTTTGAGGATGAGAAGATCTGTGGCTACACCCAGGACCTGACAGACAACTTTGACTGGACACGGCAGAACGCCCTCACCCAGAACCCCAAGCGTTCTCCCAACACCGGTCCCCCTACTGACATCAGCGGCACCCCTGAGGGTGAGAACTTGGCCTGCTTCTAAGAATGGAGGACTGCTTCAGGGTTCTAGCCTTGGGGAGCCCCAGTCTAATGGAGAAACACAGCCCCCTCCTCAAGGAGCCTCAGTCTGAGGGGGAGACACAGCTGTGTCCTAACAGAGGATCAGGAAGAAGAAGAAATTCAGTAGAGCTAAGAACTGATGAAGGCTGGCCTGGACTCCCGTGCTGTGAGAGGCAGGGAGGATGAGGTGGGATGGGGTGAGGCATCTGGGATTCAGGCAGTTGAGACTAAGGCAGAGAAGGAATCAGGTGGGAGGAGACCTGGGTGGGTTGAGGAGGAGGCTGTTGGCGCATCTCCCACTCCCCTGCAGGCTACTACATGTTCATTGAGACATCAAGACCCCGGGAGCTGGGGGACCGTGCACGGTTGGTGAGTCCCCTGTACAATGCCAGCGCCAAATTCTACTGTGTCTCCTTCTTCTACCACATGTATGGGAAGCACATTGGTGAGTCAGGGGACCAGGTAGTCTGCCCTAGTGTATTTGGGGGAGGAGAGGGGAGAGGTGGTTCACAGGAGGCCAGGGACCAGCTAAGAGGTTGCATGAATGGAGTGCCTGCTAGGTGTCAGGTGACATCTTGGGTGCTCTGCATCTGTAGTCTCATTATCCCTCACAACCGCCAGGTGAGGGAGGTGTTACCATATAAATCAGAGAGGTTAAGCATCTGCCCAAGACCACACAGCAACCCGTCTGACTGGCTCCCTCAAAACCCTGAACAAGGGTTGGAAGGGTGCTGCTTTGTGAGCAGTGGGAGGAAATTCTGCTTCCTAAGTGTGGGTATGAACTTAAGGAATGCCCTTTAGAAAGAGTTGGCACTGGTAGGAATGTCACGTTAATCAGTGAACTCATCAGTGCAGCTATCATTTCCAGAGCTCCTGCTCTGTGCCATGCATCAGGTGCTGCAGTAAAAGGGGTGGACAAGTTTACCATCCTCTTGGCACCTGCAGTCAAGTTGGAGAGGCAGACAGAGATAGACACTAAACAACTAATTGCACCAGATAGGATTTAGTGGCCACTGACACATGCCTGCAGCAGAAGGATAGGAGCCAAGACAGCTGGAGTAGGTGGGGTGGGTGACCAGCCCTTTTGTTGCCATTAGGCTTCCCCAGCTGGAGTAACAAATGCAAACCAATTCTGCTTTGCCCCACCTTTTCCGACTTTTAACACTAAAAGCCCCACATCCCAGGAAAACTGGGACAGTTGGTCATTTTATCCCCAGCTTGGGAGGGACACAGGACCCAGCTGCCAAGAGGAGCACATTGGGTCTAGTAGGGCCCTGGGAAATCAGACCTTATGAGCTGGGATGCTGGGGTATCTGGGAGCAGTCTGGGGCCCAGAGCTTGCTCAGTGTTCCCCAGGCAGTGGAACAAACAAGTCAGTGAAAGCTTTCCTGGGACAGATTTGATTCTTACCTGAGGAAGACCCAGTAAGCATCAGAAATGCCCAGAAAAAGAGTGAGCTTTACTGTCCCTGGACAGGAGGTCTGTCCAGAAAGGATGCTGTGGAGGTGACCCCTGTCCAGATCATGCTACTCCCCTATTCTGTCTCCTTCCATCATTATCTTCTCCAGGCCTCCTATGCCTGATCCGCACTCTACCTGATGCTCTCCCTGCCTTAGAGGCCTTTGCTCATGATGTTTCCCTGGCCTGGAACATTCTTTTGCTTCCCTCATTCACATCTTCCCAGAGAGAGCCCTGACAGCCCCATCTGAAATACCTCTCTATTCCCTTCTCTGCATTATTTTCTGTATAATGCTTACTACCAATCGAGCATAAGCTCCAGGAGGGCAGGGTTTTTTGTCTTATTCACTAATGTATCTCTAGTGCCCAGAACAGTGCCTGGCACATAGTGGTGCTCAATTAGTTGAATGAATGAAGTAATGAAGGAATGAATGACAGGGAGGTCTGGATTTGATGCACCCTGAAGTAACTTTTAACCTTGAGATTCTGTGAAAGTCCTGATGACAGTTGTGAAAAGTTCTTCATTCACCATTTAATTATTGAGAACCAATAGCAATTTGATGCAGACTTTCCCTTGAGGAGTCAAACAGGGAGAAGATATGGATCCCAATAACTGCCACACACCTGAGCAGAGAGTGGGCTGGGCCTGGAGAGTTACAGTTTAAGGACTCAGAATTACCAGAAAACATAGAGGATTTCTAGGTTAAGCCTAGGAAGACTTCTTGGAGAAGGTGATGTTTCAGAGAGGCCTCGAAGCACAGGAAGGATTTAGTCAGGGAAATGTGGTAGGGAAGGGCATCTCAAGCAGTGGAAACAGCCTGAGTAAAAACCCAGGGACTGGAAAACTGGAATACGTCTAGGCTCCAGCATGTGGTTCCATTTGGCTTTGGTGGAGGTAGGGAAGATAAAGAAGAATGCAGTGAGCAGGCTCATCCTTGAGGGAGGGTGAGGGTCTTGGGCCTTGGCTGACCCCTGTGAGAGGTTGTCAGGAAGCTCCTGAGCAAGGGAGATCTTGGAGCTGAAAGGGTGCTCAGGGAAGAGAGCAGAGATTCAGTCTTTGTTTGAGCAGTGAAAAAGGGGGGATTCTCCCATTAGGGTCCTTGGGGCACATGGTATAGGAGGAAGAAAAGGTATGGGGATTGAATTTGGACCCCAGGGGGATAGGGACAGGGAAGATCTGCAGGAGGGGGAAGAGAGAGAAGTTTCTTTAGGGCTGGTGGAGAGCCTGGAAGGCTTGGGCTTTGCCAAAGCCAGTGTGGCACCTCCTGGCCCACTGGGTGTTGGTTGCAGCCGTCTCATGGCCCCATCTGCTGGTGAGGGCCCCCCACCCAGGTCTGGGTCTGCTGCTGGGGGAGAGGTTATTTCTTGCTGTCCTGGTTCCTCCTCTCCCCTCCCCTTTCACCCTACCTGGCAGTTCTGGGCACCAGCTGTCCCCAGAACTTGTGTTTTGCCTGCTCTTCTTGGTCCAAGCCAACTCCTTGCATCTCAAGCAGGTGACATTTGGTGGCTCTCCCCCTTAGGGGGTCTGTCTATCTGGTGTCACAGATGGTATGGCTTTGTCTGTGGTCAGTGCCATGGAAATGTCAGCCACCAGGCACCATCTAAGTTGATTCCTCTTCCCTCTGAGCCAGGTGTTTTATGTCACTGGGGGCTTAAGGTAGGCTGGAAGAACTGGGGAAGGGGCACAACATTGCCTGAGTGCTCTTAGTTAAGCCATGACCGCCTTTCTCTCTTCCAATGCCCCTCAGTCCCTCCAGAACTCCAGGCCCTGTGGCTGTGGGCAGATGGGCTCAGCACCCAAAGACTAATGCCTCCAAAATTTCACTTTCACTATTTTTACCATGGCTATGTCACACCTCTACTAATATCTTTATTTAAATCAGCTCATTCTTTTTTTTTTAGCTTCATCCTAAGCATCAATATTAGATAAATCATGAGTTTGAAGGACTAGCTTTGTTCACCTCTTTTAAAACATGTATCTAAATATTTAAAAAATTTTAAGTCTGTTCCTGAACCTCCAGAAATCATCCCACGTATCTTGTACTGTCAGGAGTATGTGTTGATTGTTTTGGAATCCTGCTGTATGCTCAGACATTGGCCCCACCACCTTAGGACAACTTCTCTGTCTAGATGGGGGAGGGTGGTGTGTGAGTGTGTGTGTGTGTGTGTGTGTGTTTGGAGGGTGGGGGATTCACTGATTAAGAAGGAAGGGAAGAAATGATAGAAAAGTTGCAAATTATCCTGATGAACTACAGCCCTACTGCTGTCTGTCTCTTTCCCATGTTGCACTCCCCCACCCCAACCCCTACCCTGGGAAAATGGGACGTTGAACCAGTCTGTGATGGGGAGAAGGTCCCATCCAACAGGGACAGTGCTGTGAGCAGTGGCGAAAGAGGAGGGCTTGGTGAATCAGGAAGGGTAAGTGTGCCCTTGTCAAGACGTCACTGCCCCACTCTCTTCACACCTACCACAGGATCCCTCAACCTCCTGGTGCGGTCCCGGAACAAAGGGGCTCTGGACATGCATGCCTGGTCCCTCAGTGGCAATAAGGGCAACGTGTGGCAGCAGGCGCATGTGCCCATCAACCCCAATGGGCCCTTCCAGGTGAGTCTGCCAGGCCCAGAAGCCCCTCACAGGCTCTCCCAGCTCTTAGGTGGTGGCTCTGGCCAGGAAGTACTTGGGAAGGCTCAGTGCTTGTTCCTGGGAGCCGAGGATGGAAGCAGGCAGGGTGTGGGATGGGGGAGCTCCCAGGTGCACTGACGGGTGGGGTCTGTCTGGCAGAACCACCCCAACGCCTGCTCCCTGCTTTCTGATGCCACTCCAGATTATTTTTGAGGGAGTTCGAGGCTCAGGCTACCTGGGGGATATTGCCATAGACGATGTCACACTGAAGAAGGGAGAATGTCCCCGGAAGCAGATGGATCCCAATAAAGGTGAAGATGGAAGTGGGGGGTGGGCAAATCTGTGGGGGTTATTTGGGTGGGCACATGTGTCAGGGGAAGGAGGGTGTTTGTGTTTGAATTGGGTAAAGAGTGGCTGGCTGACAGGCCATGTGTGTTGGTGACTGTGGACACTTGGGACCCAGCCCAGCTCAGGCTATGGGGCATAAACAGGACAATAAGAAGACCAGACCCTGCCTTTATGAGCTTGCTGAGCTATTCATGTACCAGAATGCCTCTTGTGCCTGTGTCTAGGTATGTCTCTGGGTGTGTGGATTCAGATGTGAATGTGTGTTCACCCCTGGGGCCGGGTGTTTGCAATAATAATAGCTCATGATGAATGAGCTCATCATGGATACACAGGTTTTTGTACTAAGCAAGATACAAAATCCTGTATATCCATGATGAGCTCATTCAACCCTCACAGCAGTGCTCTGGGGTAGCTCTTACTACTAGACTCATTTTACAGAGGCAGAAACTGAGACCCACTGAGGTTGAATGAATTGCTCCGTGTCTTAGTGAGCCACAGAGCCAGGATTTGGACCCCAGCAGGCTGAGTTACCTCCACACCACATCACCTCACATCTGATGAGTGTGTCTGTCCACCTTCAGGCCCCCAGAGAGAGAGGCAGAGTATGGGCCCTCCCTTGGCTTGCCTGCTTGCCCTCTACTCCCTGGCCCTACTTAGCTGACCGGAGCTGTGGTCTGTCTCCCCTCTCTCTCCCATTGCAGTGGTGGTGATGCCCGGCAGTGGAGTCCCCTGCCAGCCCCGCCCACAGCTCTGGGGGCCCATGGCCATCTTCCTCTTGGCATTGCAGAGATGATGAAAGCTGCGTGGCCCCCCGCCCCGCCCCTGGCACACCAAAGTGTCCGCATCGTACCAAAGACTGACCCCCGCTAGCCGGGGTGCCCGGGGCAGGGCCGGCCCACCAGGGAGAGGGGCCTGTGTTGGCTGCGAGGATGAGCAGAGAACAAGGACAGAGGCCCGGCGCTGAGGCCCTATAGATAGTCATTCAACACACGCACACACTCACACACCCACACTCACACACACACGCGCACACACACACAGATATATTAAAGCACAAGTTTCTATTCAACCTGCCAGCACCTTCTTTACTGCAGAGACGGGGACTCACCTGAATGGCGTCTGCCACCGCAGGGACCTCGTTACCACGTAGGCCTTGTCCTGGCTGCACCTGTGGTGTGTTCCTGCCCTTCCTCCGTCCCTAACTTAAGGCTGAGCTCCAGCCCTGTGGCTTTACCAGAAGGGGAGGAGACAAGAGACCTCGCTCTTAGCTGGACTCTGGGACTCCCTGGGATGTGGGAGACCAGAGTCAGAGGGGGCCAGGTGGGACTTTGTGACTCTATGAATGTTCCCATGCAGGGACAAGGAAGGTGAGGCACCTGCTGCTCGCAACTGTTTCCAGGGCAAGGGCCAAAAGGTGGAGACCTCAGGTCACCCAGAATCCCTGACTTGTTCCTGGGATGTCATATTCCCCCATCACCATGCCCCCTTTGAAGGGACCCAGGACGGGGTCTTAAGCCTGGGCAGTCTGAAGATTGACACCTTCCGCTCTCACCCCCCACCCCCTTCTCCTCAAGCAACTGGATTCCTGAGAGCACAGTCTCCACCCTACTTGGTTGGCCTAACCTTAGCCCTTAGCTGCATCTCCAAAGAGCCAGGGGAGTAGTGGCTAGGCCATTTTCTGGAGTGAGGACTGACTCTGAGATGGGCAGAGGAGAAGTCCTGCTTTCACAGTTTTGTGCTCCCACACAAGACACTGAACTTGGGTGTAGAGTGGAGCCTCTGTTTCTTACATACTTGGCATAAGGGGGTGGCCTGGATGGAGGGTGTGTGTAGAGGAGCTGCCCCTGCACTCCTCCACTGCAAAGCACTGTCTAGATGGCTGTTCCCTCCTCATCCAGGGTCAGTGAAGGAGGAGGGGTTTGTAGAGCTGGGGGTGGGGGTGGGGCAGTTGCTGGTCATCCTGTTCCCTGGGAGCTGAGCTCATGTCCCCAGCTGTGAAAGGGCTCCCTGTCCTTGGGTCCTGGATCGGGATCCTGAGATGGGCATGATAGAATCTACACCTCTCCACTTCAACATCCCGCTTGAGCCCCTACCCATCTGTCCATGAAGAGAAAAGGCCTGGCCCCTTCCAGGATGAGTCTTCATGCGTATGTGCATGTGGCCGTGTGTCTGTGTGTGTATGCATGTGTGTGGGCCCATATGTGTCTATATAACACTGTTGATACATCCTTGGGCAGGAATGTGTACAAATATGGGTCTACATGTGCAGTGATACACGTCTGTCTTTGAGGCTGGGTCCGTACCCCATCTCAGTGAATGCCTGCCTGTGTATGTCAGCGTGCATGTCCATCTTTATGAGTGACAAGAATGCCTGTGGGGTGCTGGCCAAATATATCACTTCCAGCCCTATTCTATAGTCTCAAGCTGCCTGCCGCTGCCTGAATTTCTACCTATCATCCTCAATGGATGACAAAGAGCTTACAGATGACCCTACTGGAATGCAAGAACCTTTGGAGCGGGGTGTCACAGGGCTTCTCCTGGAACATTTGTTGGGGACAGCTGCAGAGAAGAGGCAGCACTGCAATGCCAGGAGGCAGACAGGGAACCAAGGCTAATGCCACTGCTCTGCCAGCCTGTGTTACCATCATCACCAACAGCTGCTGGGTGGCTAGGCCAAGGCTGGAGCAGGGCTTCCTGATACCCAACCAATCTGGCTGCCTCCCTGGACCAGCCAAGGCCTCTGTCCTAAATGTGTGGCTGCAGGTTCCCAGGACATGCTTCTATCGTGCCTGCTGGGTGTTGTTCCTTAATCGTCCCATCTGTGCAGGGTCTGTTGCCCTAACTAGACTGTGAGCTCCTCCTCTGAGCCTTCCAACCCTCTCCCACCCCATCCCAACCTCATGCCCAGCACAAGTGGGCCCATTCTGGAACTCACTCAGCAGGCTGTGCCCAGTGGGATGGAATATATAAATCAGTGCTTTCCAGTCCTGGCCACAGGATAGAACCACCAGAGGGTCTTTAAGAAAGCACTGATGCTTGGGTCCTATCCCAGAGGTTCTGATTTAATTGGACTGGCATGTGGCCTGGCATCAGAAATGTTTAAAATTTCCTCAGGAGAACTAAGAGTGAGAACCACTGGCCTATCACCTGCTGGGTGCTTTCTCTGTGGCCTCTCTGTAGTGGGGGCTGGAGACCCAGAGACAAATAGCCCTAAGCATTTTCTCCTTGGATTCCGTGGCACTGTAGGCCTACTTCCCTCAGATGGCCTTTGAATACTTTGTCTCCTGTCCCGGCTGCTCCATGATGGGGACTTCGTCTCCCCTGGTCACCTCCATATCTGTAGAGTCTGATGCAGAAAAGATGCTCAGCATATGTCAGTTGAGCTGAACGGCATGCGTGAGACTTGAGTTTCTGTCCTGGAGAGAGGGGACCTGGTGACATGGACAGAGAATGCAAGGTGAGGAAGTGACAGAGAGCACTGCTCAGGGAAGTTGCAATGGGTCAGGGGCAGCCCTGACTTGAGGGTGGCTAGACCTGGGCTAACACAATGTGCTGACTGAGATGCTGAGGTCCCCGGTCTTCATGCACAGATGGGTGAGGTTGGTGTGTTTATCTGTATGTGCCAGCAGGCCTGCAGGGGATGTGGGTGTCAGTGTGTGCTAGCACTAACAGTGTGTGATGTGAGCGCCTAGGGTGCACCAGTCTGCGTGTGTTTGTTACATCAGGGGGTCTGTAAGAAATGAGTGTCTTTGTGTGTCCCTGGGTAGCTTATGGGTATATTTGTATGTCCCTGTGTGCCTGTAAGTCAGCACCTCTGTATGAGTGTTGCCTGTGTTGGTGTGCCAGTGGATGTCAGTGTCTGTGGGATGGTAGGTGGCCCATGCAGACCTTCAGCCCAGGGGAGACCAGGCTGGCTGGATCCAGTGCATCTCTCCAATGGCAGTCTTACCCTCTGGGTCAGGGTGGCTGAGGCATTTTGAGGCCTTAAAGTTGGGAGTCCAGGGTCAGCTCTCAGGGTGTTAGGGCCTCTTTACTTTATCCCCTCCAAGTTGGTGTTTGAGGGAGAAAGAGACTCCTGGGGCCACATGTCATACAGATAGGAGAGGGAGTATCTCCTGACTCTGGGACCATAAGACAGCCACCTGGGGTGCTGAGCTAACCCTGAAGACTGAATTCCCTCTTCCTGGGACCCTCCTCTCACCTTTGCCCTCTGTGGGACAGCTCTGACACCTCTTTTCCATTCATTTCCCTGTCTCCCTGTGCTCTGTGAAAGCCCCTGACTCAGGTGGCCAGTACTGGGATTGGCCTCAGAGGTCAGTACTCCTTATGGTGAAAATGAGGAGGGTGAAACCCAGAGATGGGAAGGGACTGTCCCCAGGTCACATAACTAGTTAGGGTGGAATCAGCCTTGGAACCCAGGCACTAAAGCCCCGGCGGTGTCACACTGCTGGCCACTGCCCCTGGGCTCTCCTGCCAGGCAGAGTGAGGAGACTGGTCAGACTGCCCTGGCTCCAGGTGCTGGTATAGATGTTACAGTTGTTACCGGGCCTGGACTGGGAGAGGTACCCCTGCCCCAAATCTGGCCTCTCATCCCAGACCACAGCCCTCCCACCCCCGCCACCTCCCGCCCTGCCCCAGGTCAGGCCTAGGTGCCACATGGAGGCTGCCTCCTTCTGCCCACACTGGCTGTACCTACTGCCCCTCCCCCAGGCTCTCAGAGAGAAGGGACACTGTTTCCCTTTCCTTCCCCTCTTTCTTCACACAAGCCTGGGCTGGGAACGAAGGTCAGTGTGTCCTAGTGTCTCCATCCTGTTGACTTTTCCCTAAGAATTAGGAAGGCTGAGGGAACAGGGGCAAATCTGTATTTTCTTTTTCCTGGACAGCTCAAGGAGGTCGGGGAGTATTTCCAGGGTCTGTCCCCAGGAATAGTGGGGCGAACCTACTCTGGAGAGTCCCTATAGGGCCACTGGTTGAGGTTCTAGGTTCT
Source organism: Eidolon dupreanum (assembly GCA_028627145.1). Classification (NCBI taxonomy): domain Eukaryota; kingdom Metazoa; phylum Chordata; class Mammalia; order Chiroptera; family Pteropodidae; genus Eidolon; species Eidolon dupreanum. The sequence goes on along the minus strand of CM053502.1, from coordinate 88,037,641 downwards.
GGGGAGCCTTTCCTGCTTCCAAAGGCAGGATAGCATCCCCCTCTCTGTTAAGTCAGTTCTGTGTGTGTGTGTGTGTGTGTGTGTGTGTGTGCGCGCGTGTGCGCACGCACGTGCACGCCGAGACAGAAAGACCACTCTTTCCTGGGGATCCCTTGACCCTTAGAGCTGGAAGGGCCCTTAGAGACCATCTAATCCAGTGCCCCCACTGTACAGATAGAAAGCTGAGGCCCACAGAGATGGCACTTGCCCACCACCATTCCTATCCCTCGTGTCACCTGCATTCATTCCCCAGGAGCCCTAAATGGAATATGCTCCCTCCTGGTATCTCCCCTCCCCCAGCCACTCACATAATCACTATCTTAGCCCAACTTTGCTGGCCCTCTGCCCCATTGGTCTCCAGCATCCTTCCCGCCCCAGGGTAGCCAGCTCACCAAGGCCTTTATCCCCAACCCAGGAGTAGGGGCAGGGGAAGGAGGGGACTGCTTCAGCCCTGAGGCCTCATGACCTTGGGAGAGAAGCCCCCCCACCCCATGCCCAGGCCAACCCACCACCAAGGTCAAAGCACAACAGGAGACCCTCACTAACGGGTGAAAGGTACTGGGGTTGTTTTAGTCACACGACCCCGTCCTCACCCCTTTGCCTTGCTCTCTGTCTCCACCCCAGCCTCTGTCCTCCCTTGTCCCTCTTTCACCCTGAAGCCCCCCAGATGTAACCTCTAGTTGCGGACGCGGTTGTTTCAATAAAGCTGCAGTGTTCTAGCACTCTTGGTCAGGCTGTGTATGTGGGGGCATGTGGGCAGGCCAGAAGGGGATGCAGGGGAGAGACTGGGGGTGGGGAAGTGTTTCTCTCAGGCCCCTCGGGGAAGCCTTTCTTCTCTTTGGCACCTGCTCTCATGGATCCTGTTCTGCAGCCCACACAGTGAGGACCTGCATCCTGGTCTCCATCCCAGTGAACTTGAATGTCCTCATTTATTTGTTTCTTCAACAAATGCTAGGCACATACTGCCTTCATGGAAGCTCCTGGTTAGTGGGGGAGATGGACACTAAGCTAATACACCAGGAAATGTATCATTATGGATACAATTATGTTGGTGCTGTGAAAGAAGAAGGTAAGAGAAAGTTCTTATTGGGGTTGGGGCTTCAGGGAAGACTTCTCTAAAAAGACATTTAGGAGAGACCTAAAGAATGATTAGAGTTAGGCTACTGGGACAGAGGGGGTCTTCCAAGCAGAGGGAACAGAAAACGCAAAGGCCTAGAGGGGTGAAAAAACTTAAAAGCCTCATAAAAGGGGGAAAAGGACAAGGAGGAATAAAGTTGGTCAACCACTCATACCAACTTTGTCCTTTCCCTTCCAGCATCCAAGCCCACCATCCCTCTTACATATTCCTACTCCCCTCACAATCTGTGTTCCTGTCCTGGGCCCATAAACCCCACTCTGCACTCTACCTGGGACTGCCACCCTTATTATCATCACCAGTTAGCTGCCCACTTGCTCCCCAAATCATGTTGTACCAAACTTCCCCTTTCCCCTAGTCCTCTCAGAATCCTAGAATTTCAGAGCTGGGAGGTCTTTATTTCAACCATCTACTACTACTCCCTTAGGAGAAATAGCTTGCCAAGGTCATGGGGGCAGACAATGATGAGGAAAATTCACTCTCCCATGAAGGTTTGTGAAGTGATCTCAAATCTCAGACATGAGTGCCATGATATGAACTACAGAAAGATCAAATGACAAGAAGAGAGTCTTTCGTTGTTACTCAGTTACAATGACTCGTGTAGGTCAAGAAAATAGTTTCATTTTCATGTTCCAGATGGGGAAACTGAGACTCAGAAAGGTGATAAAGCTAGGTTCTCCCTACACCAGCTTTATCAGCTCACACCTTGGGTAACTTCTTACATCCAGACCCAGGATTTCTCTTCTAGAGGTTGGGAGCCACCACTGCAATGAGTTGGCTCATTGGGTACAAGGAAGAGAGGCGCACTCAAGCTCATTCAAGTACAGAAACATTATTGTGAGGCTATACATAATGAGGGGACAGACACTCTCAGAAATCCAAACACAAGGGGGTAACAGGTGGGTTTCTGGAATTAAATGGGTATTGTGGATTCAAGGTAGCTTTAAGGGTTTATGACTCCGCACCCGTGACGGAGTGAAGATGGGTGAAAACTCTTCATTATCTTCCTATAGAGAGGAAAATCTAAGTCCCTTCCCCTGGAATCTGGATTGGTCAAAGTGACTCATTTGGCCAATAAAATGTGACATTGTGTTGAAGATACCTTGCAGTTTCAACTCAGGCCTCTGGGAGGCCTGAACTACCAGGCTGAATGTCCAATATCACTAAGGCTGACATGCTGGAGAGGCCACATGAGGGGCTCCAGTTGACTGCCCCCGCTGAGCACAGCATTCTAGCCACCCCCCAAAGCACCAGACATGGGTGTAAAGTTGCCTTGGACCTTCTAAACCAGCCCATCCACCAGCTGAATACCTCTGTGAATGCCACATGAAACAGAAGAATCTCCCAGTCAAGCTCTGCTCAAATTCCTAACCCATAAAGTCATGGGATATAATAAAAATAAGTGTTGTTTTAAGTCCCTGGGGTTAGGGATAGTTAGTTACAACAACACTCTGGCATGATTCAGCTACTTTCTAGCATCTTTTGTCCACATAATTCCTCTCCTGACTCACGGTGTTTACTGCTTCATGACTTCATGACCTCATCAGCTCCAACCTTCCAGTGGCAATTCTGAGCATTTACTTAGCCTGTCTAGAGGAAGGACTCATTGGATTGGCTTACCATTTTGTTCCCAGTCATATGTATATCAATGGCAACTTGTTTATTGTTTACCCTTGGGTCAGCTGGGTAGGAAAAAGGAGTCTTGGATATAAAACATAGCTGCCTTGGGGCTGTGGGTGGGCTCACTTCAGAGGGGTGGGGCTGGCAGGCACCATAAATGTACCTCCTTGGTTCTTTATTCTCCTCCATGACCATCCATTCTCAGGGGTACAGTTGTGGAGTATGTGCACTATGAAAATGACCCCATCCAAGAGCAGGTCTCAATGCAAAACAAGCAGATAGGTCGACTAACTTACAGGAACAGAGTCTCGTGTTACTCATTTACGAAGCCTCAGGTATTTTTATTTCATGTTTACAGATGAAGAAACTGAGGCTCAGAAAGATACTGTGGTTACCCAAGCGCGTAAATTTAGGAAGGGAAACTTGGGTGCAAATCTAGATGTTGACTTCTGGTGCAGTGTTCTTTCAGCCAGATCCTCTCATCTTTTTCCTTCCCTTCAGGAGCATTCCATTTTTCTCACAGCTCAGCCCCAGGAACAGGATGAAGAAGGGCCCTTTTCTGTATGGGCCTCCCTTTCAGATAGAAATTGTCTCTGGTCCTGATTTTCTATTTCTGGCTGCCTGACCTTTTTGCATATGTCCTTTGTGGAAAGTGACTCTAACATCTTTTTAGAAAGAGGCTGGGTATAAATAAATCCAAGAAAAAAGTCGAAACTCTTCTCCTTGAGGCTGCTCTGGCCTCCACTGGAGACACCCCTCTATTCCACTTCTTGAACCCCTGACTCCCAAATTCACCTTTCCTGGGCATGCAGCCCCATCAGTGCCCAGGGTGTCCCCTTGCTCTGAGGTCAACTTGGCAGCCCCCTGAATGCAAATTTGACCACCGAATCCATCCCCCTGTTTCTTTAGCTGCCTTGGTCTTTAAAAATGTTTTGAGCTTCCCATTTCTTTCTGGCCCCATGAGGCCAGACAAAGCTCAGCCAAGGGGACTCAGCACTTTGCAAGGCCTCACTCTATCTACAAGAGCTGCCTGAAGTAGAACCCTGATCTCAGTGCCCCACCCTGCCAGAACCACCCACTAATTCACTCTCATCTGCAAGGCAGTGAGAAGTAGAGTGAAACATGAGTCAGAGGAGGCTGAGAGTGACAAGTGTCTATACAGAGGGATACTTGCTGGCATTGAGAGAGGTCCATGGTATATTGTGTAAAGAGCAAGGCAGATTAGAAAAGAGCATGCCTGTTACTATCTCATGTTTTTACATAAAGATATCTATGTATATGTGAGTGTGTAAATTTTTTTGTCACTGGGTTATCTGTAGTTATCTCAATGGTGAAATTTCAGATGCTTCTGACTCACATGTATTATTTTTAATAACCAGGGAAAAAAATCTATTTTCTTTAGAAAAGAAAAGCCAGAAGTCATCAAGTACTATAGATTAGAAATAAAGGTCACTTTCTGTTCTTAGCATTATTCTTATAACTACACATCACAGACATTGTCAAAGAGCTTTGAACTTAGACCTTGAAATTTTTTCCTGCTGATTTATTCCAATAAAAATGCTCAAAAAATTGGAAGGGGGAGAATTGGGTTGCGCTGACCAGGGATGAGAAAGTGGGCTATCAAGCCAAATTTTAAATAAGAGAAATCTCAACACTACTTCCAGCAACAAACACTAACGTTGGAGATATACCTGATGCCTGTGTGTATGTGAGTTGTGTGCGAGGGTGCATGCAAGGCTGTGAGTGTATGTACATGTCCTCTTTGAGACACCTGGGGCACAGGTGGCCCCTGTGCAGTGCTGGCATCTGTCTCTCTCCCGTGAATGAGGCCTCACTCCAGCTCAGGTGAGTGCATGAGCAGACACAGCCAAGGTGGGAGTGGGGAAGGCTGGCCTCTACAGTCTGGGGAGGGCCTGCGGGTGGGCAAGAACTGCTGATTGGGCCCTTCCCACACTTCTCCCCCACCCAGCAGGCAGAAAACCCCCTTGGGAACCCTCAGATCCTTGACTAGAAGCATCCAGTCCTCTGCTGATCTCTACCCCAAGACTACGGTCAGAGAAGGAATCTGATTCAATGGAAGAGGGGCTGAGGACAGAATTTGAGCTCAGAGAGTAAAAAGAACACTGTAAGGAGGTACAGGAACCCCTGGATCCAAGTTCTGGCTGTGATCTCAACTAAGCCAGCCCCAGCTGGGCCTCAGTTTTCCTATAAATTGGAGGAATGGTGGGAGAAGTTTGAACTTGAATATTCTTCCAGTTCTGGGAGTCAGTGAAATCAGGGGTGGGGTGTTCTTAAGCAATGCAGAGGAAGGGGGCACCCACAAAAGGGTAAATGGCAACCCCAGTCACATAGCCCTGTTTCTGTTTGTGGGACTGAGCAGCTGTCTGTCTCTGTCCCCCTCCCCAACACTAGGGAACCCCATTATCCAGTACTAGGTGGAAGCTAGTCAACCTGCTCCCCCCTCCACACCCCAAGCCCTGAACTGGCCTGTCCCTCACCAGGAGACAGGCAAGTGGCAGAAAAGGCAAGACGGAGTCTTGGCCGGGTGCCTGGTGGGGTGTGGGCAAGGAGCGGGACCGCAGTGGCTGAGCCCAGCAGGCGAGGGGGCTGCGAGCTCCAGGCTCTGGGCTCTGTGCCCAGGGGCGGGCAGCCTGCTGCACACCAGTGGTGCCAGCTCTGGGGACGAGCAGGACCTGTATGGGGTTCTTGGAAGGATAGGGTGAATGTCAGATCTGGAGGCAAAGCCAAATACAAAGCAAGAAAGGCCAACAGTCTGCAGGGAGAATGGCTGTAGAATCTGGGGTGCCTATAGGTAGACTTGGGGGGTGGGTGATGGCAGCTACTGGGATTGGGGGCAGGGCATGAGAGGGAAGGATTGCCTTCCATGGCTCCCCAGAGGCATCAGAAAAACCCTGTCGAGTCTGGCCTTTCTATCCTGGTGGTGGAGGTGGCCTAATAAATCCAGAAGGTTCTCAGAGGTCATTGGCCAGAGCTGGACATCCCCTCCTGGAGTGAGGGTGAAGGTGGAGGGAGATAGGGCCAACACGGGGTCTCAGAGACGTTCAGTCACCCCTTTCACCCTGGGCCCAGAGAGGGGGACAATTTGGGGTACAGCAAGGGTGGAAAGTCCCCGTTTCCTCTTTTGAGTCCCCTTTCTTTGTTTAAAACTTGAGTAGCAGGGAACATTCTGGATAAATCACTCTCCCATTCCCCCATTCAGCATAAGACCATCCCCCTGCAGATTCTGGTGGGAGGCATGTGCGTGAAGCACCCTGGTGACTTCTGGCCTATGGAGTAGTGACGATGGGGGTAGGGCAGGGGTCAGGTCTCTTCCCTTAGTCCTGATCCCCAACCTCTGGTGAGCAGGCCTGGCTCTGAGGAAGTGGTGACCCCTCCTTCCAGCCTTGACTGCACCTTACCTCAGGGCCTGCCTAGCCCAGGGCCACGCCCTTAGAAACCTCCATACTTCTCTCTTCTTGCCTCTCTCTCATCTACCTGTCACCAGGGGAATAGCCTTCAGGGCTAGCAGAGATTTCTGTTGTCTCCAGACCTGAGCAGGGCCTAGCCCCTCTTGGCTGGTGAGTGTTGAGTCAGCCTGGAGATGTTGCCAAGAGTTTCAACACTGAAGGGAACCTCTGGTCACCCCCTCCATTAGCTGGCCACTGTCTCTCTGTAATCTCCCCCAGCCCTGCTTGAACTGTGCCGGTGACCAAGAGCTCCGCACTGTGCAGACAAGTCACTCCCCATTGGCCAGCTATTATTCCCCCCCAATCCTATGCATCTGGTGTGATGGTGCGGGGAAGGCTGTGGCTGAATGGGGGGTGGGCTTCTATTCAGCACCCCCAATGTTTCAGAATGGGCCGGGGAAACCCGGGCTGTTCCCTTTGAGTTACTTCATGGAGGCTGTGAGAAATAGTGTAATGCCCAGTGGGAGGGGCAGACACTTGGGTCCCAGAGTCTGGTTCTGGTCCAGGCTCTGGGCTTTCTTTTGTTCCTGTGTCTGAACTTTGATCTTCTACTTGCAAAATGGAAGGAGCTGGATTGAATAATCTCCTTAGGTCCCTGAAGCTCTGACTTCCAGTGCTCTGTGTTTTGTTATTAGGGTAAAAGACTGGGCACAAGGAACCATACCTAATAGCCCAAATCGTTTTTTGTTTGTATCTCTGGGTTAACAGAGGGTGGATTCCTGCAACACACGTTTAATCTGAGGGCCACTGTCTATGTTTGAGACCCAGTCTCCTTGCCTATCCCCATAGGCCTTGCACAGATTATTAGGTTTGACTGAGACATATTCCCCTTTTCAGAAATGGCATTCTCTTTAGGCCAGGGTGGATTTCTCTTTCTCTCCTATTGCCCTGTCATTCCTGCCCAGCTTCCAGGTGCCCTCTCCATCCTGGATCCATCTAGTCAGTTATAAGCCCACTTTCCTCACCACCCACCTTGATCCCTGGATCTCTGACCTTTTTCTTACCTCTAACTCCTGGGAGAATCTCCACCCTTTTCTATCCATTGTCTGCTTCTCCCTTCTGGATCTTGACCCTGGGAGTTCTTCCAACTACTAAGGCTGAGGAGTACATAGTTGCACTTTTACCATATAGTGTTTGTTGGTTGGTTGGTTGATTTGTTCATTCATTCATTCACCCACTTTGTCACTGTGGCAGACACTGTTGGTTACTAATGCCGTAGTCAATTCCTTCTTTCTTACTCCCTTCCCACTGTAGAGCTTGAAAAGCTGAAGCACTCATTTCTGAGCCTCCCTCACAGCTAGAGCTGGTCCACATAACCCAATTATGACCAACAAGATATAATAAACTCTGCTGGAGGCTTTTGGGGAAGTTTTTGTTCTCTGTGAAAAGAAAGAAACTCAGGAGGATAATCCTATATTACCATGCTGGCCCTCACCCTGCTTCCTTCTCATGGGCGTGATTGTATGAGGTCATGATGTCTGAAACAGTGGTAGTCATCTTGTCACTATGAGGCACCAAGCCCAAGAATAAAAACCAACACTTTGAAGATGATGGAACAAAAAGATGGAAGAGCCTGGGGTCCTTGATGACTGTTGAGCTATTGAATCATCCCAAAACCAACCCACTCACACTTCTCATTTGGTAAATAAATGTCATAACAGTTAAAGCTTAAGGTATTAGGTTTTTTTGTTATCACCATAACAGCAACAATTTAGACATTTATTCAACTGATCATTCACTTATGAATTTACTCATGTGAATATTCACTTTCTTGCTGTATTGATTTAGAATATAAGTTCAGATGCTCTAAGGGAGACTCCTACATATTAGTGGCTAAATTAAATAGAAATTTATTTCTATTTCACATAGCAGTGTAAGTATGAGTAGTCAAGGTTGGGATGACAGTTCCAAGATGTCAGGGACCCAGGATCCTTCTAGCTTGTTGCTTCACCTCGCTAGGGTATTTTCTTGTTAACATGCTCAAATATGCCCTCATCGTGTCACGTTTCGGCTAGAGGAAAAGGGGAAAGACAAGAGAGGGCTTGGGTCTCTCTTTTAAAGATATGATCTGGAAGTTACATATGCCATACTTTTGTTCACATCTCATTGGCTAGAACTTAGTTATATGGTCATTCCTAGTTATAAAGGAGGCTGGGAAATGCATGCTTTATTCTAGGTTGCTATATGTCTAGCTATAAATTATACATCTTTTTCACTGTAAAAGAAAGCAAGAACATACATGGGGGGCAATTGGCAGTTTTTTGATTTTTTTCACTCACTCACTCATTTATTCATCAAAAATGTATAAATACATACTATGCAGAAAGCACTGTGCCAGGTGCCAAGGAGTTAGATTTCAGGCTGCTCGTAGTCTAGTGAGAGAACAAGGCAAGTCTAGACATTCAAATCCAACAAAGCCTTGTGAGCGCCTGCTCTGCCCAGACATGCATCGAAACTGAAGAGTGAAGGGCACCAATGACATTACATTTGATAGACCCTGAGATGGCCACCCTCCCCATCATGTCCCCTACCTCTACTGAGCCCAGGGATATGGGAAAAAGGGAAAATGTGACAATGACAAGTAAGGGCATGTCCCTCAGAACAAATCTTTGCTTAGAAAATTTCTTAGGTTCTAATGAGAATCCTGCCTGCTGAGATGTACGCTTTCTTTTTGTCCTTGTGTGTGATGAGTATCAGTGCTGGCATCTCCTCTGGACCCCCCTCTGATGCCTTTGAAGAAAGGCTGTCTGTCTCTCACCGTCGGAGTGGTGAGGTGACTCACTTCCTCTGAGAAGCAGAGAATTTGTGTGAATGGTTCTGACCCTATGCCTGGCACACAGTGAGTGTGCCATGAGAGTCTGATAAATAGATGAATGAAGAATCAAGGAGTGTGTGGTAGATTCTTTTATCCAAAATTTGCCACAGCAATATCTGTGGTCTTAAATTATATTCTAGGATCTGGTCACTCTTCATCAAAAGGTAGATATATTTTCTCTCTTCTTGTGACTGCCTCTGCCAATAGAATGCCATATCGCTCTGCCTGGGTCCTTCTCTCTCTCTATGTCTCTCTGTCTCTCTCTGTCTCTCTTTCTCTCTCTCCTCATTGATATCCAGCATCAGCTCCCAAACATATGAGTGAGGGAGCTTCAGATCATTGCAGCCCCCCTCCTTGGATTCACCCTTGTTGATGCTGGGTGGAGTAGAGATGATCTCTCCCTACAAATCCTGCCCAAATTGAAGATTTGTGAGCAAAAGAAATGTTGTTTTAAGCTCTTAAGTTTTGGAGTAGTTTTTAATTTAATGATAGATAACTGGAATGGCATGGTAGATTTTAAATGGCCAAGAATTCTTTGCAACTCCCATCAAGAGATGGAGTCTATTTTCCCTGCTCTTGAATCTGGGCAGGTTTTGACCAGTAGAGTACAGCAGAAGTGATGTACAACTGCCAAACCTAGGCCTAAAGGGCCTTGCAACTTCCATTCTTACTTTCTTGCTGCCCTGAGACTGTAAAGGGATGAGCTATCCTGCAAATGCTGGAGTCACAAGTCCAGCCGACAGCCTGTGCTGATCTCCAGACATGTGAGTGAGTTCATCTGGAAACATCCTGCCCCAGTTAAGCCACTGACTGCAGCCACGTGAGGGATCCCAGGCAAGAACCCAGTCCAAACTGCTGACTCTCATGCTTGAGAGTAAATAAAATGGTTCTTGTTTCTAAAGCCACTGAGTTTGTTACACATCACTAAATAACTGATAATATCAGCTCCCTATTTCTGAACCAACATATGAACCCAAAGGTACTTTGAGTGCCTAGTACTGTGCCAGGTGTGGAAACGGATAGAGGAGATGAGATCCTTGGCTCCAGTAGTTGATTGCCTAGTTGAATCAAGTCTCACACTGGAGTAGATTGCTAGCTGACAACTCAAATCCATTCTCCCTCTGTCATGATGACGGGACTGTGGCTGCCCAGCTGCACCTTTTTTCTCAGCCTCCTTTACATCAAGGTGTACCAGGTAATCAAGCTGTCTCCAGTGGGATGTGGGAGGAAGTGATGGAGGCCACTGCAGGCCGGAGGCTGTAGGTCAGTGGGACTGTCTTCACCTTTAGGAGAATTGGAGGAGGCAGGGTCTCTGTATTACCTTTTGGAGGAGAGCTGCTCACTGCCTAGAACTCAGACTACATGAGTTATAATCCTCTTATTTACTCTTTGGATTGTTATAGGAATGGAGTTTTACCCTATTTAATGCAGCCAGCCTCTCCTACAAGGCATCCTGCAGTGACCCATGTCTAGGCTCCAGGCTGAAGCTTAGGACTGGTGCTGGGGGTTGGGGGGACATGTGTGGTGGTTCCTTCTGCTAGAATGTGAGCTCCATGAGAGCAGGTACTTTTGTTCTTTTTGTTCACAGCTATGTCTCCAATCTGGTGCTGAAAACAGAGCATGACAGTAGATGCTCAATAGGTATTTGTTGATTGGATGAGTGAAGCAGGGACTAAGTAGGACTTCCTTGTAATTCTGGAAGCTCCCAGAGGTCAGAACCGTGTTTGCCCCTCTGACGGGGGCTCTCTGGGAGCCCCTTTTCCCTGTACTTTCTCAGTCCCAGAGCAGTGTCTCTGGGCGGCTGAGACCAATACAGGGCAAGACTCTTAGGTTTTTTTCCCCTGCCTTCCAGGCCCTTGTGACATGGGCAGTGACTGTGGCAGGGGCTGCTGATGGCATCCAGTGATGGCAGAGGGTGGTTAAGCACCCTTGAAATGAAGCTTAGCCTCATTACAGCTTGTTTGAGAGGAGAGCCAATTAGGGAGGTAATTTTCCTTGAGCAGTCTGAAGAATGGAGTAAAACAATATCTAATTAGTCAAAAAGCCAGCAGCCGCCCCACCTTCGTCAGCTCTATGGAGGCTCCTGCTAGCTCCCTCACCTCCTAGGAGTCCATCCCCCCAGGCATCTGGATGTGGCCAGTGGGTAGAGAGGGGACAACTGAGCCCCACCTGAGATCTCAGGGCTCCAGTGGGCATAATGATCAGTTCCTTCCGCCACTCAGCCCCTTACTAACTTAACACATTGTAGGTATAAACACTCCCAGCTTCTAAGAGCTCCATACTCTTGGCAGTGGGAAGTCTCTGAATACTAATTGCCCTCTTTGGGGCTGTAGTTTCTTTCTATTATATTCTTTATGGGGAAGAAAAATAGGAAATACCTATTTCAGAGGTTCAGAAGCCCCTGCACCTCCCTTTCTCCATCCAGGAAGTCCTGTGCCTTCTGTCACCAGTAGATGGAAGAAAGATGGTTTCCTGGGAGTTCTGCATTGGCCAGAACTTTATGGAGAGCAAATGACAGAAACCTGGCTTAAATTAAGTGAGAATGGAACCCCTCCCCCCAAAAAAAACTCAAAAAAAGTATGGGGGTGGATTTGTGGGAAGAATTTGGAATATCTCTTATAACCAGGGGAAGCAAGGACAAGCAGGCAGGAAGACCTTGGGAGCAACTGGAACCCAGGACTCACACGCTGCCACAACTTTCTGTCATTTTCTCTTCGGTCTCCACTTTTCTGCCTATTGACTGGAGTCTCTCAGACCCTCTTCCTTTCCATGGCGGGTACTATGGCTTCTTCCCACGTGATCCATAGCATTTCCATCAGGAAGGAGCTGACCCTCTCCCAGCTCCAATCCGAAGAATCCTGGGGAAGTATTCAGATTGGCCCAGCTGTGAGCATGGGCTCACTCCTCAGTCGTTCATCTATGGCCAAAGGTAAGGAGCATGATAAACACCTTCTACTAGGATCACAGAGCTGGACAGGTGGAGTCAGTTCTCCAGATGAAGGGGATGCCAATCCCAGAAGGAAGACAGGGACTGGGAAAAACATGTTAATAGTTATCAGTTACAGGGACACCTGTCCACTTCCTTCACTATGTGCCTGGCATCTTGTCAAAAGTTGATTTCGTTCACCTCTTATTTCTTGAAAGTAGCATGAGGTAGTTTCTATTATTATCATCCATGATATGCAGACAAGGAAACAAAGCCTCAGAGAAGTTAAACAACTTGCCCTAGGTCACACAGCTGTTAAGTGAGAAACTTGAACCCAAACCTTTTTGTGGCACAAGTCAAGGAGGAAGGGAGGTATAATTCATATGATGAACTAAAGTTTGGAAATGTGAAATGGCACTCATAATACCAGGCAGTCTGTGCCAAGTGCCCAAAGCAGAGTTCACACAGAGCTGAAGGAAGTCAGATCTGGGGGCAGAGTTGAGCAGGCGCCAGCAATTGAGATAGGCTTCCTAGAGGAGGTGAGCATAGCAGGATAGTTGGGCTGCTTCAGAGTTAGCTTGCGGGCAAAGAGGCACAAGTGCTGGCAGTTGGAAGTTGGGCTGGGGTATTGCAGGGGGAAGGGCAAGGGGACAAGCGTAGACTCAACAGCATCTAGTTCAGTGGCCCGGTCAGAGGCTGTGTGGCCCAGGTCAAATAGGTGGGCTGAAGAGACCCTGTGAGCATGACTGACACTAGGACATTGTGGATTTTTAAACAAGTGCTGACAGGAAAGAAACAGCATTTCTGGAAGGTGAGTCTAAAATACTTATTGAATACAGCAACCATCAGCCTAGGCTAAGGGGAGGGACAATGTAGAAGCGGTTGGGGTCTCTGCCTGCCCTACACATCATCTTGAGGCAGTGTAAGTCTTAGATTTGGAAGCAAGCCCTCTATCTTGCTGAGCCACCCCGGTGGAGCAGCACCCAGCACAGTGCCAGCCCCACAGTAGGTGCTTAATAAAGAGGAGTAGCTATTACCCAGCCTAGGTGGTGACAACACTGCCAGGACTCCTCTGTCAGCTGGGATGTTGAATGGAGGGAGGCCGTGAAAGAGAATATGCTCAACTACCCAGCACTTGCTGTGTGCCACGCACTACTGCAGAAGGTGCATCCTGAGAGCAGAGATTCTTTCTGTGTGGATCACTGCTCTGCCCCTGCAGCCCAGAACAGTGCCCTGCATGGACCAGGGGCTCACTAACTTGACATTCATGCGTATAAACGCTCCCAGCTTCTCAGAGCCTCATGTTCTTAGCATTGGGAAGTTCTTCCCTATCACTAATTGCCCACTTGGTAGTTGTAGTTTCTTATATCTGGGGAATCTGCAGAGTAAGCCTCATAATCTCCATTTTACAAGTAGGAAAACTAAGACTCAGAGAATTAAAAGGACTTGTCCAAGGTCACACAGCTAGAAAGCGAGGGAATCAGGTTCTGCTAATTTCCCGAAGCCATTTTCTCAACTGGCAACCCCTGTTCTCCCTGGGGATGAGTGGTAGCCAGGCAGAGGAGGGGGACAGGGTTCTGCACCCCCATCTGACTCACTGATGGGAGGTCTTTTTCACTTTCCTTCTACCCTTGTCTGGCCCTGCTCAGGGTTCAAGCCCTTCAGACCTGGGTGGGGGGCAGAGGAGAGAGGGTACCTGCAGGGCCTCAATGGCCTGGGCCCATGATGGATACCAGCAGCTTATTGTGGAGTCTGAAGGAGGTGGCTTCAGCAGCAGGGACAGCCTGCTAATTAGGACATGGTCTTTATAACTCGCTATTCTGAGATATCATTTTCTAGACTTGGGGTTGGGGGTGGGAGTAGAAAGCACACATAGAGTTGTTTTTAATTACATTTGGTTTGCTAATTTCTGATAGAAAATAAATATTTACTGGGAGCCATATTTCTTCATTTCACGCCAGCTGACTCCCGAGTTTATCAGGAGCCCAAACAGGCACCTTCTGCTCACCTCCCAGCTTCCCCCCTCTGAAGTCCCCACCCCGGCACTGGAGTCATACGCCAGAGCACAGAAGAGAGGGGGTGGGAAGGGAGAGAGATAAAAGGAGACAGAGAGGCAGAGGGGAGCCAGGCTTGGCTTCAGGTGTGGACAGAGGGGGAAGGGGGCCTGAGGACATAGTGAAGGGCCCCCCTTATGGTACTCATGCAGCACAGCGGCTGGAGCATGGGCTGGGAGTCTGGATGCTAGGGCCCTAGCTCTGTGCCAACCAGCCCTGTGCATACCCTCCCCTATCTGGGCCTGTTTCTACCTATCAAGATCATCTCTAAGGACACTTCTGACTTCCACATCCTAACAAATAGTGATTCTGGCCCCCAGAAGGGCCTCTCCAAGGACAATCTTCTGAGACCATTTTGGGTGATGGGGATGATAGGAGCTTTAAAAAGTCATCCTATCTATTTCTTGGCTTCCAGATGGGCCCTTGGAGGGAGTGGGAGGGGGAAGGGGAGAAGAGGAAGGAGAGAGGGGAAAAGTATAGGAAAGAGAAGAAGTGATGGAGAATACCCCTGGGGGAGGAGGAGGTAGGTGGCCCCCAGGGAGTAAGGACATCTGCCTTCTCTCTGCTGAGGGTTGAGGTCTTGGGATTCATAGGGGGCACATGAAAGGGAGTGTCTCCCTGATGCTGGAGAGGGGAGAGGCAAGTAGAGGCCCCTTAGTTGGGGGCTGGAGGCTGTGGCAGAATGGAGAGTTGGAGCAAAGCAGTTTCTCAGCCTTAGCACTATTAACGTTTTGGATTGGATAATTCTTTGTTTAGGGGGATTGTCCTGTGCATTATATTCCTGGTCTCTACTCACTAGATGCCATTAGCGCTCACCCTACCAGTCATGACAACCAAAAATGTCTCCAGATATTGTCAAATGTCCCTTGGAGTGCGTGTGTGTGTGTGTGTGTGTGTGTGTGTGCGCGCGCGCGTGTACGCAAAATTGCCCTTGATTGAGAAGCACTGTGTATGATAACCTGGGAGAGCAGAGGGGAGGAAGGAGCCTCAGGATAATAGGGAGGAGTCTGGGGGGACTCTGGACTGAGAAGTGATGGGACCCTCTAAGGAATGGGAACAGATAAGGAGATTTGGAGGCTAGAAAATGGAGAGGCCCCTGCCCCCAGCCTGGTTTCTAAATCCTTGTTAAGCTATGATTGTTTTTTTTTCCAATTACATTTCAATTTAGCTCAATTACTTTTCCATTATTGTTCAAGCGACTCGGTTTTAATTGAAGCTGCTGCTTCTTATCTCTCTCATTCCCCCACATAGTACCGGGAAGGGAGGAGGAGGGCTGGGGTTAGGGGAAGCTCAGGTTTGTGGAGTTTAGGGGCAGTGGGCATTTTCAGCAGAAAGACCAAGGCCTTGAGAGGTGGGGAACACCCAGGAGCTCTCTAGGGCACCCCAGAGTGGCCAAACAAATCTGTAGGGGGAAAGGGAGAGCTACAATGAAGGAAAGCAGTAATGACACTAATCAAATACCAGACACTGTTGTAGCTGACTAATAATGTATGTACTATTATCATACCCATTTTATAGATGGGAAAACTAAGGCACAGAGAAGTTAAGGAACTTGCCCCGAGTCATACACCTTATGAATAGCAGAGCTGAGAGGCAGTACGGCCCTCAGGCCCTTGAGTTTGCATGCTGAACCCTAGGTTATACTATCTCTTCCTCACAATTATATCCATTGGCCCCCTCCCAGCTCTGTCTTCCTGACACTCCCTCCTTCCAAGGTCTGAGGCTCTGACTTAGTTCTCTCCATGGTGTTTGATTTTCCATCTGTCTCTAATTCCTCCCCAGCCTTCAGGGCCTGGCCTTCCCTACCTCTTCCAAAAAGTCTTCCTTGATTGTACTTATCCTCATATACTCCCACAGCCCTGAGTTGCCCATCTGCCCATCCTGCTACTAGCTACTATAAGGCTGGCAATGGAGGCAGGGAATGTGGTGGTGGTGGTGGTGGCTTAGAAAGGGCAATGATTCAGAGTTGGGCAGATTGAGTTAAGTGAATTAATTAATCCACAAGCTGTGTGATTTGGGCAAGCCACTGAAGCTCTTTGAGCCTCTGTTTCCTTGTCTATAAAGTGGGTAGTAATAACATTGACCTCCTGGGGGTTGGACATTCTGAGGATTAAACTAAAGGAGATGAAGTGTGTAAAGCACCAGCAAGGGGTAAGAGGCTTAAGCAGTATAAGGGGTTTTCTCAGCCAACCATTGTATTGCCCCTGAGTCACAGGCACAGCAGGGATCAATCTCCCCACTTCACAGAGATGTTCATCCTGCAAGGAGTTGGAGCAAAGACTAGGACGCCTCCCCCCTTAACTCTAATGTCATCAACCCTGTGCCAGAGGAGACAAGGGACAAGTATAAACAGCTGTGAATTTCTGAGCCCACGCGGTGAAGAGCTTGAGCTTTTATTTGTCTGTTACCTTCCTTGTTCTGCCCGGGAGCCCAGTAGATTCACAGAGGGGCTGTCCCTGTGACTCTGAGGGTGAGTAAGCGATAGAGGTGAGAGTAGGCAGGCCCCCTACCATGCAATTGTGGTGTGTATGTGGTTTTCTCACTAAGAGAGATGACTTCATCAAAAGGAATAGAATATTAGATCCAAAGTGGCCTTATATTGTATTGTATTCTCAAATAGCACAAAGTCTGGAAGTAGCTGGTTCCAGGGTTTGTCAATGACCCAGGCTCTTTACAGATCCCTCTGCTCTGCCATTCAACATGTTCACAGTGTTCACCTCATGGTCACAAGATGACTTGCAGAGAACTGCATTGCAGCTTCTTAAGACAGCATCTGGAGCTGAAAGGAAGGAGAGAGAAGAAGGAAGCCCTTCTCATGCTCTATCTCCTTTCATCAGGGAGTAAAGTCCTTCCCAAAAACTCTCCAGAAGAATGTCCCTATGTCTCATTGGCGAGAACTGAGTCATACAGTTGTCCCTAGCTGCAAGGGAGTTTGGAAAAGCCAGTCTCTGACACCCTTAACCCAAGGGCATGCCCTTTGGGGCCCCAGCTCGATGTGGAGAGGGTCTCCTGGAAGATTCATCCCACCTCAGGCCTTCATGGACCTTGACTTTTGTGTCCCTCATCTGGAGCATCCCCTGAACCAAAGCTTAGTGAATAGTGTCTGAAAATAACCTCAGGATTAGCGGCTTTGGTGCTTACCATTCTAGTTATAAGCTTTCATCCTCAAATTAGCTTGGTATTGGTATTCCCTGCTGCCTTCTCATCTTTTTTGAAGCTTTTAAGTTTATTTCTTGAAATATATTTTGTCCAGTTCTTTTTGTTGTTTTTAGAAGGAAGGTTTATCTGAAAGGTTTAGCATGTCATTACCTGGAACAGAAACTGCAGTATTTGACAAAGAGGAGTGGAATGTCACACTTTGCTTAGACCAGTGACTCATCCCCCTGGGCAGGGCACACTGCTGAGGCCCAACAAAATCAGGGGTCTCTGAGAGAAGGAAGGGGTGGGGAAATGGCTGCAATGTGAGCCACCAGCAGCCAGTGCCACAATAGTGATAATTATTGTTGAAACCACACTGGGGCAGGGTACAGGGGACGGCTGAGGAGGCTTGCCTGTGAAGTATGTCTTTTTGCTTGTACTTTGGGATTTGTTGACATTTTCTTCCAACAAGAATTTTATTTTTTATTTTGAGACAATTACAAACTCACAGAAGAGTTGGAAGTATGGAACAAAGAACTATTTATTTTCTGAATTGTTTGAGAAAAAATTGCAGACCTAATGTTCTGTCACCTCCAAATGTATTTCTTATACACAAGGGCATTTTTCTGCATGAACGTAACCATCAAAACCAGGAAATTAAAACTGATACATTAATACCTTCTGATCCTCAGACCCAATTCAAGTTTTGACAGCTGTCTCTATATTGTCTTTTAAATCCAAAAGATTCCATCCAGGATCATGTGTTGCATTTAGTTGTCATGTCTTTGCCAGGTGAAACTTCCTTCACTTCAGAACAGTTCTTTGATCTCTCCTTGACTTGTATAACTTCAACATGTTTAGAGATTACAATGTTTCTCAATTTCAATTTGTCTGGCAAGAATATCAAAACAGTGATGCTGTGTTCTTCTTACTGCATCTTATCAGGGTCAATATGTACCATTTCTGATGATGTTCACTTCTAACAAACGTTTTGAACGTATGTATATAAGTATGACTTTTGACTTCTCAGTGTCCCATAGCTGCTGTCCAAACCCACACACCTAAAACAAACTGAGGCCAAGGTAGCACTGTGCTAAATGGCCTGTTTGGGGTAATTTCAAGGTTTATTTGTTCAGAGGAGATAGTAATCAGGGAAGGCTTCAAGGAAGAGATTGAGTATGACCTCCAAGAATGGGGATGATTTGGCAGGGATTGAAAGGAAGCAATCCAAGTAGGAGTGAGAGTGTATGCAAAGGCTCAGAGCTGAGCAGACAGAGTAAGACTTGGGTGACAGAGACAATGTTAGATATCCATCTAAGCTGTGTTGTTTCTCTCTTAGGTACACAGAAAGACTACATTTCCCAGGGCCCTCTTGCAATTCAGTTGAGCCTTGTGACTGAGCTCTGGCCAACAGAATATGTATAAAAGTAATGATCACTTCTTCTAGGCTTCTCATAAATCCTTCTGCATGATCCTCCACACTCACTCCTTTCCTTGCACGATAATCTGGAGCTCAGTGCTAGACTCTGGAGATAAGCAGAGAACAAGGCTCTGGCCCCTTTGAAGAAGTTCCCCAGCCATAGAGACAGACAAGTAAACAGACAAGTAAAAAAATTATGACAGAGTGGGAAGCCCTGTCCCACAGGCTCAGCCAGGTTTATTAGTGCTCATCTTCCTCTGTGAGAGTGGTGGGAGCTCTCCAAATTCCTGACCTGGTTCCCCACTCCTTCTGTGTGGGCCCTGCCAGACATCAATCAGGGAGATAGTCATCAGGGGATAGTTCCTTCCTTCTGTCCCAGGGTGGAAGGATCTTTCCTTGTGAATACATAAAGGATTAGGAGGGAGGTGAGTGGGGAAGGGGAGAGACCTGGGTGTTTGTATGTTTATGGCAGTTTGTGCCTCAAGGTGTTTGTTGGGTGAGTTTATAGGCAACATATCCTTAGAAGTAGACTGACAAGATGGCTATCATTGTGATGGGGTTCCCTAATGGTGCAATTTTAGACTTCAGTAAAAGGAGTTAGATATTTTCTCTTTTATAAAAATTTGGGTATTGGTCCTGAAGAGACGAAGTAAGCATACCCCTACCTTGTCTCTTCCACTGCATAAAACTATAAATCCTAAATTCATGGAGCAGGTATGAGAGGATTCTGAAAAATAAATGGTGGCAGGTAGATTGAGGAAAAGTTAGAAGCTTCATCTCTCTGGCATTGTCCATCCTGTACTCAAAGGCAGCATGAAACTCAGAAGTGCACACTGGGTGTGGACAGAAAGAGCTCCAGGAGAAGATTTCTAATTCTGGACCAAGGACTGGGACCTCTATGGGTTATCAAAAGTAGGGAAAATTCTGTGGTATTTTTCCTCTTTTTCTTCTGGCCCCAGATCCCAGGCAATACTCTGGTGGCAGCGCTAATGGTTACATAGTGATGGCCATTTAGTCAGCAGGACTAAATATCTGAGAGAGGAAAACTCTTCTCTCAGTAGATCCTAAGAGCCTAGGGTGAATCCCCATTACTTTTTTATTTCTCTGTGTCCTCCCAGTACTTGGTACTGGACACAGAGGCAGTAGTGGAAAGAATGCAGCTAAGTGAGGAAATTAATACCCCAGATTTCTGGCAGGAAGTCTGGGAAGGGTGGTTCCAGGGATCTTGAAAGCATCAGGTGGATCACGAAGAAGAGAGAGCTCAAGAGATTAATCCCATAGCATTGTGTATAAATTTCAAACCTCACCTGTGAGCCACATATGCCCGGATCTGATCCTAAACAGTTTATCCACACTTTAAGAACTGAGCTATAGTACAGATCACCACTCAAATCTCAGACTGACAATTGGGTAGCACAGACATAGAACTATCCCCTAAAGCAGTGCAAACATTTTGAAAATGACATTGGAACCACAACCCACAGGAGGCATGTCAGAACTTGTAGCCTAAACCTAACTTGGTTGATTATCTGCTAACGCCAACAACAACAGCACCCACATACTTCCTAGGATTTAAGCAAGACCCAACATATCTAAGATAAAATCCCAAATCACTTGGCATGTGAAGAATAAGGGAAATGTTAACTCACAAAAGAAAAGAAAGCAATGGATGTCAACCTCAAGATGGCACAGATGTTGGATTATCAAAGACTTTAAAGCAGCTGTTATAACCACGTTTCAAGAAGTTAGGGTAAGCATTCTTGAAATAAATGGAAAAATCAAAATCTCAGAAAATGAGTAGAAAATATGAAGAAGAACCAAACAAAATTTAGAACTGAAAAAATACAATAACAGAATTAAAAATTCACTGGATAGGCTCAATAGCAGAGTGAAGATAACAGAGGAGAGAGTTAATGAAATTGCGTTATTCGATTTGAACAACAAACTAAAAAAATTTTAAAAAAAGATGAACAGAAATTTGAGGACCAGTAGGACAATACAAAAAGTTGAACATTTGTGTTAACAAGTTTTTAAAAAATGGAATTCAAAGTATCTTTTCTGACCATAGTGAATTAAACTAGAAATCAGTAACAGAAAGAAAACTGAAAAATATTCAAACACTTAGATATTAAACAACTTCTAAGTAATTCATGGATCAAAGAGGAAATCTTATAGAGAAAATATTTTGAAGAGAATGCAAATAAAAATAAATATATCAAAACATGTGGTATGCATTTAGAACAGGGTTTAGAGGAAATTTTATAATATTAAATGTTTATATTAAAAAAGAAGGAAGCTCTCAAATCAACAATCTAAACTTCTTCCTCAAGAAACTAGAAAAAAAGCATAAAATAAACTCAAAATAAGCAGAAGTAGTAAATAAAGATCAGAGCAGAAATCAATGAAATTGAAACCAAGAAAACAACAGAGAAGAATCAATTAAATGAAAATCTGATCCTTTGAAAAGATTGATAAAATTGGTAAACTTATAACTGATCAACAATGAATAAAATAGAAGACGCAAATTGCCAATATTAGGAAAGAAGAAGAGAATGTTACCACTAATCCCACAGACATTAAAATAATAAGAAACTACTACAAATATCTCTATGTCAATAAATTTAATAACTTATATCAAAGGTCAGCAAATTATAGTCCATAGACCAAATATGGTCCATCCCCTGTTTTTGTAACAAAAAATTTTTTTGGAACATAGCAGTACTGGTTTGAATAGTCTCCATGCCACTCCCAAATTCATGTCTACCTGGAACCACAGAATGTGACCTTATTTGGAAATAGGATTTTTGCAAGTGTAATTTATTAAGATGAAGTCATATGGGATTAGGACGTGCCCTAAACCAAATGTGACTGGTGTTCTTTTTTTTATTATTAAAAGTTATTGGGGTGACATTGATTAATAAAATCAAATCTCAGGTGTACAATTCAATAGTATGTCGTATATATATTGCATTGTGTTTTCACCACCCAAAGTTAGTTTTCCTTCCATCACCAAATATTTCGTCCCTTTTATCTTTATCTACCTCCTCTCTGTGACTGATGTTCTTACAAGGAGTGGAATATTTAGAGACCGAGAGACACAGAAGGAAGAAGACCATGTGAAGACTGAGGTAGAGATGGGAGTTATGCTGTCACAAGCCAAAGAATGCCTGGAGCTGGAAGAAACAAGGAAGGATTCTTCTCTAGAACCTTCAGAAGGAACATGGCCCTGCTGACAACTTGATTTTGAACTTCTAGGGAATAAATTTCTGTTGTTTTAAGCTACCCAGTTTGCAGCCCCAGCAAACTAATACAATAATCATGCTCATTCATTCATGTATTGTCTATGGCTGCTTGAATAGTTGTAGCAAAGACTATAAGGCCCCAAAAGCCTACAGTATTTTCTGTTTGTTCCTTTACAGAAAAGGTTTGATGACCCTTGACTTAGATGAACTAGACCAAGTCCTTAAAAGCCACAAACTACCAAAATGTACCCAAGAAAAATAATTAGAATAAGCCTGTATCTATTAAAGAAATTGAATTCATAATTTAAAAACTTCCAAAAAAGAAATCTCCTGGCCTGCATGTTTTCTCTAGTGAATTCTAAGAAACATTTCAAGCAGAAATACTATCAATTGTACACAATCTCTTCCAGAAAACAGAAGAGAAGGGGAAACCCCCCATTTCATTTTATAAGGCTAGCATTACCTTAATGCTCAAACTAGGTGAAGACAGTAGAAGAAAAGAAACTTACAGACTGATATCCCTCAAAATTCTTAAACAACATCCTAGAAAATTGAATACTGCAATACATGCAAAGAGAAGAATACACCATGACAAAGTGGAGTTTACCCCGGGAATGCCAGACTAGTTTAATACTCAAAAATCAACCAATGTAATCTATTATATTAACAGACCAAAGGAGAAAATCTACATGATCATATCAAACTGAGATAATAAATGTACATTGTTTTAAGCTGCTCTAAGCTGCTGAGTTCTGTGATAATTTGATATCCAGCAATAGATAATTAATATTAGCAACACACTTGATGCTCCTCCTGTTCCTCTTGTATTTCTTCCCTCACCCATCTCACATCCTCAGAGAAAATATTTTGGTAACCACTAACCTGAAAATGTTGTTTATCTTTCCCATGCTTTTCTATACTTTTACTCTACATGCATATCCCCCAAACAATATGTGGTAGATTCTAATGTTTTAAAAGTTTATTTAAATGGTATCACATTGTATGCAATTCTGCTGCTATTCTTTTCTTAGAATTGTATTGTGAGATGCGTCCGTGTTATGTGTATAGACCTTGTTATTCATCCTTACTGCTGTGTAGTATTCCACTGTAGAATTATGCTATGATTTTATTTATCTATTCTTCTATTCATGGACATTTAATTTGTTTCCTTTTTTCTTTTTTTATTTTCCAGTGTTGCTAGGAAACTTACCATCCATTTCTCTGAGTGTGAATGTGTAGGAATTTCTCTAGGGGGAAGAAAGCTTGGTCTAATCCTTGGGTGTTAAGGCTTCTTTTCTCCTAGATTTCATTATAAAGTGGTCACAATCTGAGCTGAGTGTTTGTGTGTGTGTGTGTGCGTGCACACGCTCACGTGTTTATGAGGGTTTGAGAGGAAGAGTCATGACATAACAACAGACAGCAACGACCATGAGTCACTGAGCCCTGTCTATGTATTGAGCACTATTGAGTATTATTCACAGATCATCTCCGCTGAAGGGAAATTTAAATGCTATCTGTCAAATTTTCTGGGAATCTCTGGCTCTCCCTCTCAATTCCTGTCTTGACAGTGTAGTTTCTTTCGAGCCCCCTCTTCAATCTCTGCCACAAGTGAGGGGCTGTGGGCTGCTAATGAGACAGGCTGAGGAAAGGGCGCAAGACCACTGCGAGGGAAAAAACAAGGCAGAGACAGAGGGAAAGGTCATGCAGGTGAGGAGTGCCCTCTTCCTCTGCAGAACTCAGGGGCACTTCTGTCTGGACCAGGAGGGCCCAAAGTGTATATGAGCATCACAGTTTCCCAGAGATGCCACAAACATGCACGCTCACAACAGTGCACACACACACACACACACACACACACACACACACACCAGCAAAAACACACACCATGCGCACAGACACACATGTATTTGAACACACACATCTGTGCACCCAGCAGAACATCCGTGTGCTCTGCAGTACACACACATGTGCACTCACATACTCACTCTTTCTTGCCAAATAAGAATGGAAAATGATTTATCCCCTAATCCTCCCTTGCAGATTCCTGGTGTATATCAGAATATTAAAGCCTTCGAGAAGTCCAGCATGAAAGAACATCCGCTTACTTTTGTTTAGAACCTTTCACTTGTTTCGCCATTTACTTCCTATTTATGTCCTTTGTGTTGTTATTTGTTTTTCAACATAGAAATTGTTTGTGTTTTTTTTTTGATTAGGAAAACAATGCATGCCCATTGCAAAAAAAAAAAAGAAGTTAGATAATGCATTAGAGAGCGAGAACAAAGTAAAAATCACAGAGGGAAGACTATGACTAGCATGTCAGTGTATATCCTTCCAGGATTGTTTCTCATAAGTATGCACATGCATTTCTCTTTTTCATAAATGGTTCATAACTTGTATTTTTTGTTCAATAATGTATATTAAAAGTCTCTTAGTGATTGCATGATATTCCATATTATGGTTGTAGCAGGTTGTGTTTGCCAAACATGGCTGCAACCGTAGCTCCCACTTCACAAGCTCTTTTAGAATCATGCCACTTCCCCTTCAATAAGTGGAGTCTGAGTCTCCTGCTCTGGAACCTGGGCTGACCTTGGTGACTGCCACCAAACACCATGTGATTAATTATAAGAATTTCACCTTATCTTCTTGGGATCCAACCAGCAGGCTGTGAGGAAGCCTGTGCAGCCACGAAAAGGCTCATGTGGGGAGCAGCAGCGGTCCCGAAGCCACAGTCCCAGCTGAGCTCCCAGCCGACAGCCAGTACCGATCACCAGCTTGGTGAGTAAATTGCTTTTAAGTGACTCTTCCAGCCTGAACTGAGCTGTCCCAACTGGTGCCACACAGAACACACAGCTGCTTCCCCGAGCCCCAGCCACAATGCAGTTATGTGAGAAAAAGAAATGATTGCTGTTGTCTTAAGCCACTAAATTTGGGGTGGTTTATTACACATAACAGATAATTAGAACATGGATGTATCATACTTTATGTAAGCACCACACTGCATATTGAGAGTGTCTTTAATCCTCCAGCATTCGTGTCTACCTTTCTTCTTCACTCTGTCCTATCTTTTGAATGGCTGCACCCCTGTCTGACATGTGTGAGTTACCCAGTACTGGGTTGGGTGCACACGAGAGGAGTTCAGTGCTTATTGCAGAGGTTGGTGAAGGAAAATGGATGATCTCTTGGGGACCTGAGATGGGTCCTGTATTCCCACCCTGCTGGGGCATAGCCTTTTGTCTGCTTTCACTAGGGCACCTCTCTCACTGCACATGTCACTGCCTCCCACGGGTCTTTGGGAAGGGTAAGCAAATATAATGGGGGTGGGGAGTGGCCTCAGGAGGTGATGGAAGCATGAATGAAGGTACCTCTTCTTTCCCAAGGGAAGCATAAACAAACCTCTGAGCTCACAGACTTCTTCTGGAGCAGGGTCTCCTGCAGTGAGTTGAGAGCAGAGTGGTACAGAGCCAGGCTGGTGGTTTGAAGAAAGGCTGCAGTTGTTGGTAATGATGCCCACAGTCCTGCTCCCAGGAGGCAGCAATCCCCCTACACACACACACACACACACACACACACACACACACACCCCTCAGCTTCTTGCCACCACAAAGATCCTGGGCAGTCTGAGCTGGCCTCGGGGGTGAGGGGGTGAGCTGTCCAAGTCACCATCCACCTGGGTGGTCCTTGTGGCTGGGCAGATGGGCTCTTCTCTGCCTATATGGCCAACATGGGGCCGCTAATGTGGGAGCTGGGTCCGGACTGGGTGGTAGGGATGCTGGCCCCAGAGAAAGAGAGAAAGGCAGCCAGTGAACATCTGGGAAGGAAGGAGCTGCAGGATCCCAGAAATACAGCTACTCCCTGGCAGACCACCTGCCTCTGGAATTTTATGGGTTGTGGGGAGCTCCCTGCCACTCCAGACCCAGGCCCCACCCCTGGGCTCAGTTCAGGGCTCTTCCCTGCCCCAAATGAGAGTTATCTGGGGCCAGATGGAGAAATCTGGGAGTTTTCTTCATTATAATTGCTAAAGCTACATTCAGAAACTTCTATTAACAGAGTTGGGAAGGACTTCAAGACCATGGAATCCAGGGTTTTGCCTCTTTAAATGTGCACATGATTCACATGGGGTCTTGTTAAAATGCAGATTCTGATCTAGTGAGTCTGGAGTAAGACCCCAGAGTCTGCATTTCTAACTAGACCTAGGTAATTCCAATGTTGCTGGTTGCTGAGCCATTCTTTGAAGAGCTCTGCTTTAAGCTCAGGGGCCCAAGGAGGCAAATGGATGGGCTTGAGGCCACTCAGAAAATCAGAACGTAGACCCTGCTTTGACTCCCATTCTGCACCTCGGAAGAGAACCACCCTCTTCCCCAGCTTCCCGCACCAAAGGAAGAAATGCTGAGAGCCCACATGGTGGCCAAGCTGAGAAAGCACACATGCACTAGCTGGTAGGGGTGGGGCAGGTGAAGGCGACAGACCCGCTGCCACCTCCGGAGCCCTTTCCCACCTCCGGAGCAGGAGAGGATGGTCTCTCGGCACACAGAACATTATGTCTGAGGCACACAGCCTGAAGCAGGGAGGGGATGAAATAGCCTAAGGCTGGCTTCTTAGCCCCTGCAGCCCTTGTCCTAGCCCAGTCTCAGCCTATCTGCCTCAGGCACATACACACCACACACACACACACACACACACACACACACACACTCCTCCACAGGTAAATCTCAGCAGCCCGCTTTTGATGTGGGGCAATTTCCCACCATTCGCTCTTGGCCCAGATTGCCCATCACAGTCCAACTGCTTAGATAGGAAAACATCCAAGAAGCCCAGGCCCCTGGGCCGAGTGATAGTGCCGAGACCGTTTTCCGCTCCACGTGCATTCATGGTCCACCCAGCCCCTGTGGATTGGATAAAGGAGAGAATGCTGGGGACACCCCACCTGAGGGAAGAGGCACAGTGCCTGTATTCAGGAACCCCTAAGTCTGAGGGAGATGTACTCCTGTTCTCAGGGAGCTATGGGTTTAAGAGGACAGGTAGGGCCCCTACTCAGAGAGTCACTAGTCCAAGGAGGAAGACACAGCTCCTGCTGTCAGACTATTCCTTGTTGAGAGGAACTCCCAGTTTGGTTGGCTGTCAATTCTGCACGAAGTAGGGACTAAAGATGCTAGACTATGAAAGATCTCTGATTCTAGATGTAGGGTCTATGGAGATTACTGTGGCATTTGAGAAACCATTGCTTTCTGTTTCTGGTGAGAATGGACTGCAATGGCAGGAGAACTACAAGCAGAAAGTGGGAAGGACTTTCTTTTCACGAGCAATGAAGGCACGAGGACGGTGGAGTTTGGTGCAGGGAGGGGTCTGCCCAAGCAGCAGGATCTCTACCCTGGTTGAATTTTTATCCCATGAGGTTCGGGTACCATCCAGCCTGGAGGCAGGGAAAGGGCCAGGCCTTTCAAAGCTTCTTTACTCTGAGGAAGCACTGTCCTTGGAATCGAACAGGACCTAGCAAGAACCTCTTCCCAGGTGTTCAAGAAAAACAACTTCCCCAATTCCCCTGAACATTGCCATCCTCAACAGCAGCACCCTAACTGAGAAGTCCCCTCCCCATTTGCTCTATCACCAGCAACACAATGGCCAGCACTCTGGCTGCCACCAGAAGATTTGGGTTCAAGTCCTAGCTCTGCTTCTGGTTTGCTGTGTGACCCCTGGCAAGTCAGTGAACCTCTCTGAGTTTCATCCATCGCAGAGAGAAGAGAGCCCCCCACTTGGGATTATTGTGGGGTTAAACGTGGTGCTGTTGGCGAAAGCAGCTAGTAATTTATAGATCATCACATAAGCATGATGGGCTATTTCTACAGTTTAATCATTATTACGTACCTTACTGTGGTGGCAGAATTCCAGGTACCTATCAGGGTGACATGACAGCTGCCTGCCCTCTTGGGTTGCAGAGTCTAAGGCAGGAACATGGGCCTTATTGCATGGGTTTCTCTTAGTAGCCAAGGCCCATCTTCTGGAATCCCATTAGGTCCTGCTGGGCTCCATACGCACAAAATTCACATAGCCCTGCCAGGTGGATCATAAGGCATGTGAGTCTGCCTGCTCAATTCCCTCCCTCAGGCCCCAGGAGTTGACAGCCCAGAACATTGAGCATTAGCTAGTCACCCGTCAGTTTTCTAAAAAAATACAACTCTATTAAAATAACAGCATGATTTAGTTAATTATTCTCCATAGTAAGTGGGTAACTGTAGGAATACAATTCATCCATCTCCCTGTTGCCTGATTGAGTTTCCTAAAATTCCGCTTAGCACTTGTCACTGCATCTCCTCCCCCAAGAGCTTTCAATGATTCTCAAGATTGCCTAGAATAAAGCCCCAAATCATAGGTCTGAGATTTTGGGACCTCTACCATCTGGGTCCTCCCTATATTCCTGCCTTGCTGACAGGACTGTACACTCTGGACAGACTAGGCATCTATTCCCTGTCCTTGTCTCTGTCTCCTTCAAGCACTTTTAAGATTTTGGTCAAATCCAGCTTCCTCCATGAAGCCTTCTTTGATTGCTATAGCCCAATTTCTTGAAGTAAACTTGTACACTGACATCAGAATCCCATTAAATAGGGGTTGGAGGAGGTGGTTGAAATTCATGGGCCCCACCCCAGATCTGTTGGACCAGATGCCCTGAGGGGAGGAAATATTTGGGACTTTGCTCGTTTGACAACCCCCACCCCATCCCATCATGCCTCAGTCCTTGGTAACTGGCTGTCCTGCTCTGAACCACTGTAACCCTTGGAACTGGACCTCTTATCTAGACACATCACATGCAGGAAAATGATGGCTTAGATATTCCAAAGCACTCTCTCTATATAAAACACTCAAATCCTTCATAAACCATATTTAATAACATGGAGCTTGGGAAAAGGGTTAACTACAGGGAAGGCAGAGAAACTGACTTGACCCTCCTGCTTTAAGAAGAGACTCAGGAGGCCAGTGTCCCTTGGCTTCCAGCAAAAGCTATTGCAAATCTTCTCTGGAGAACATTGCAACTTAGTCCCCAAGAGTCCCACAGATTAGGGTTAGGCAAAAAAATCTCATGATCGAAGTTCACCACACGCTTATGAAAATGAGCCACCATGAATGAGACTCAGCAGAAACCATAAGCAACAGATGTGAATTCCCAAGGAATTCAGATACTAGGATAATTAGACACTGGTTACAAAATAATTATGCATAAAATATTTTTAAATTAAAAATAGAATGGCAAAGGTAATCATGTAATGAAAATCTGAAAAAATGACAAGGCAGAGTTTTCAAAGGACTGAATAAACTTCATAATAAAACAAACTCATTGAATGGATCAAACAGGAAATTAGACATAGCTGAAGGAAGAATTAGTGAAGTGGAAACTAGAGCTGAAAACTGCACTTTATTTCCTTGGCACAGCAAGCCAAGGAAATAAAATGTGAGGAGTTAAAAGGTGTGATAGACTAATTGTAGTCTTGAAAGAAGAGAAAAAATAGAGAAGAGAAAATTGAAACAATAATGGTTAGAAATTTTCCATTTTAATTAAAAATATGGATTCATAGAGACAGGGAATACAATGACAAGCAGCATAAATAAACAAGGTCTCATCTAGAATACCTGGCCAGGCTGCCTAAATTTTATGGATTCAGGGATGACCGGGTCCTAACTGGCTTCCTGAAGATGGCCCTTGGCTATTAAGAGAGACTCATCATGCAGAGCATCAAACAGAAAAAGAAAATCCTAAAAGCAACCAGAGAAATGACAGATCTGGTCTCACGCCTTCTTATAATATTAGTCCTACAGATGAGCATGTCCAGTCTCTCCAGCCAGATCCAAGTCCCTTAAGGCCCAAGGCTCTATCATCTGTGAGTCCTCAGGTTCATTACTAACCTCTGAGTCTCTGGTTTTTCATTGGTAAAAGGCTGAAAGGGAATGTTGCAATATGTTGGGAAAGAGTCTTGGTTTTGGAGACAGGCAGGCCTGGGATAAATTCTGGCCCTGCTATTCACTGCCTGTGGCCATTTTTATTTTCCTGTGGCCAATGCTCACACATAGTCATTGACTTGTGTATTTCTGTTGAAGCTAAAAAAAAAAATGAAGAGCAAGATAACAAAATACCCATGTAATGATTTCAATTTTTAAAATATCTACGTAAGTATCCACTCTGCGCTTAGACATGCCTCATATATTGTCTCAGGGAGCCCTTGTGACAGCCCTGTAAAGTGAGCACCGTTTGGGGAGGGGACCTCAGGGGCCAAGACATGAGAAAATCACTTCCTTTGGCTCATGATGTACCCTCACTGGTTCTGGGCAAGACCCCTTCTATTTTCATTTTCTTTTCTCTCCTACATCCCCAACCCCATCCTCATTCTCTCCCCGACACCAGCACACATTCTGATACACTTGCTATATGTCCTTGAATATGTATGTCTATCCTTGTTAAATATGTAGTGTTGGTTTGCCTGAGAACATGTTTCTAATTTCCATAAATGATATTGTGCTACAGACCTTAGTTCTGTTTCTTTCTTCCCCACTCAACAACCTATTTTTAATATCTATCCCTGTATCTATCTGTATATCTAGTGTGTTGTTTTCCATTGCAACTGGGCATTCTACAGTGTCCCCACTTAACAGGTGAGGTAACCGAAGCTCAGAGAGCCTAGATGACCTTACCCAGAGTCACATAGCCAGTAGGAGCTGGCCTTGGTCAGAACCTTCACAGCAGGTTTCTCTTCCTTCACAGATTCAGAGGCAGATGCTCATTGCCTCTTCTCACTGGATCCACAGACCTACCTGCTCCCTGCAAGGAGAGAGTCCCTGTTGGGCCTCTACTGCCTTCAAAATACCCCACTAACCCTAGTGCTTGGGTTCTGAAGGGCCCCATTCCTTCTTTTTCAGAACCTCTTCAGTGGATTTCTTTTACTATATTTAATTCAACATCTAATTAGGTAAATAATTTCTTTAGATAGGTAATACAATTGCATGTTTCAATATTCAGAAGACATAAAAAGGTATACAATGAAGCCTCAGTCTCTGCCAACCACGCCTGCCTGGTTCCCCAACCTGGAAATGCCCACTGTTACCAGTATTTATTAATCTTACTAGAGATATTTTATCATTATATAAAAATGTTTACATGATGTCCCCACCCCTTCTTCATTTTTATACAAATACTAGCATGCTCTTTTTACTGTTCTACACATTACTCTTGTCACTTCAGATTGTATCTTGGGGATTGTTTCACATCAGTATTCTAATGGCTTTGGCTTTCTTTATGGCTGCATAGTATTTCATTTTGTGGATGTACCATCATTTATTGAACTAAGTCCCTTTGATGGACATTCGTCTAATCTTTTGCTAAATAAATTGCTTCAATGCATACCACTGTGCATGTGTCACTACTCATGTAAGCAAATGGAGCAGATATTATGGCACATTACTCTGATTCCTTCAGGACCAGGCACTCACCTCCCACCTGCCAGAGCATTGCCTGCTAACAGCTCACAGCTGCAAATCTCTTCAGGCACTCCCCTCCACTGACCCTCACCCAGGACTACGCCCCTCTCTGGGGTATAAACATCCACTAACCGGTGCCCAAGGCCCCTCTTTCCCCAACTGAGGACATCCCTGCAGCCATCCCAGCCTAGAGCTCCCTCATTCTCCTAGAAGTGTTGCTCCCAAGAACATTCCCTGGTTAATATCCTGCGTGTAAATCTCTGCCTCAGAGACTGTTTGCAGGGAGCCAAATCAACGACGGAAAGTCTGTTTGTAGGATAAATTCTTAGTTATGGAATCGAAGAGTCAATGTGCTTGTAATTTGGGTAGATTTCAATGTATATTCAAAGGGCAGAACCAACGAATATGTACGCCACTGGTATGCTATCTGTCCTGAACAGAGCCCTTCCGCCTGACCCAGGGGAGAAGGAGCTTTTGTGCCGATGGTCACATAGGATTCCCCAGTATCCCTATGCAGCAGGCAGGACAGACAATTTACACTTTGCAGCTGGGGAGGCTGGGCTGGGAGGGGGCTGCTTGCCCAAGGTGGCATAACTGGCACAACAGAGGCGGGTCACCCTGGTTTACACCAGACTTGGGGATGCTGAGATGTTTGCCTCACCCAGGGACTAGAGGATGGGGAAGAGACTGCAAGAAAAATATGAATAGATAGAGGGTGCAGCTGAGGAGTTCTACCCCTTGTGAACCCACCACTGTGGGGAGAGTCCTAGAAATGGCTGCAACATCATCCCTATCAGTGCTTTCCAGGTTTCCATCCCTCAGAGTTGAAGCAGGAAGTTGCTGAAGAAACTTCTCAAGGGCAAAAATCTGAGCCAGAAATAGAGGGAGAAGAGGAAAGAACACATTTCCCTTCTTTGTGTGTGCACTCGTGCATGTCAGAGCCTTCCTCCCCCCAGCTTCTCCTCCCGTGGAGGGCTGCCCCTTTCTACAGCTGTGCAAATGGACCGTCTGAAACATTGAATGACTTCCACAATACCACCCAACAAATTAACCTCAGAGACATGATGCAGTGAAGATCTCCTGATCTCCATCCTAAACACAACTTCCATACCTTTGTGTGGGTTGGGGGTTTAGGGAACAGGTTGGGAGCCTTTCCCAGGGCCGCCTGGGCTGCCCAGCCCCAGAAGATCATGCTCTAGGATCCAAGCTCACTGCTACTCAGAAAGGAGGGCAAGCAGACCAGACCCCACACCCTCTTGCTTCTCAATGCTGCCTCTCACCCCAAACCCAGACTGACAACCCCTCTCTGCCACAGCCAAACACAACATCATCACTCCAGGCACTGCTAAAGAACTTTCTAACTTTGGGGTCTGCAGCTGGAGATAAGGGGAAGGTAGAGTTTGTAGGACTTTCTATTTTGGGTTTTACCCTTCTCTGATGCCCCCTAAACAGCCCAGTCTGACCCAACCCTTCCTCTTCTTGCCTCAAGGTTACTGTAAGCTGTCAGACATGGAAAAAAAGTAATTCAGACTAATGTGAGGGCCATGTGCAACCTCTCCCAAAGCTACTCAAATGTCTTCCTACTTTTTAGACTGTAGAAAAATAAGCTTATGCACTAAAATCACCTTTCTAACCATTTATAACAGCCTTGACTTATTTCTGGACCCTGACAGCTGTATGATGCTATGTGTCCTCAGCCTGAAATGGCCTTTCCCTCTCCCCTGCTCTCCCACCTGGCTCTCCCAACATTCGCCCAGGCACCTCCTCCTTTGGGAAGCTGTCCCCCACCTTCTCAGGGGAGTGTGATGCCCCTCCCACCTACCTCAATAACCACTACTGACACTCAGATTTCTGAGTTTAATCATGGCCCTCCAAAACTATATATCAAAGCCCTGACCCCCAGCACCTCAGAACATGACCTTGTTTGAAAATAGGGTCATTGCTGATGTAATTAGTTAAGCCGAGGTCACACTGGAGTAGGATGTGTCCCTAATCCAATATGTCTACCTAATGTTTTTATGAAAAATGCTATGTGAAGAGAAAGAGACATGTTCAGAAGGAAGAAGATGTGCAAATACCATCTACAAGGAAAGCCAAAGATTGTCAGCAAACCCCCAGAAGCTAGGAGAGAGGTCTGGAATGGATTCTTCCTCACAGCTAAATTTCTGTTTCATGCTAACCAGTTTGTGTGGTGCTTTGTTACCACAGGAAACTACTGCACTCACTGGATTCTTGGTGTGTATCAGCTGATACTAAGCTTCTTGCAAGAATGAGCTAAGGCAGGGGTCCCCAACCTCTGGGCCATGGACTGGTACCAGTCCATGGCCTGTTAGGAACCAGGCCACACAGCAGGAGGTGAGCAGTGGGCAAGCAAGCAAAGCTTCATCTGTGTTTGCAGCTGCTCCCCAGCGCTAGCATCACCACCTCAGCTCCAACCTCAGATCATCAGGTATTATATTCTCATAGGAGAACTGGTCGCTTGTGCCAAAAAGGTTGGGGACCGCTGAGCTAAGGCATTCCTGGGATGCTACAAGCTGGGTAATTTTACCCTCATTTATACTTTTGGGAAATTGAGGCTTAAAGCTGGTTAAATGGTAGAGCAAAGATATGGACTCCAGCTGTCTGACTCCAGAGCCAGTTTTTAACCACTAGCCTACATGTCCTTATAGTAATTATTAATGATATTACTGAAGAAAAACACACAGTATTACTCAGGCTCCGGACTCAGTGCTGATGAATCCCACAGCACCATGAAGGAGGAGGAGCTTCCTAGGCTCCTAGCCAGTAAGAGGCAGGCCCAGGATTTGATCTATAAGGAGATCCCTCTCCTATAGACAGGCTACACTGCAGCTCCACCCTAGTGGGCACATCTGTTTCCTGGCTCAGCTGCATGTGTTTTGATAGGGCAGGAGTTGGTCATCTCCACTGTTGGGCCCCACGGCCCAGCAGGGTGCCGAGAACACAGTAGGTGCTTCATAAATTCAGTGGGAAGAGTGAACCCATGTGTGTCTCAGACACGGAGGCCTCCCTGGGTCTCATGACAGCATTTCATACACAGCTCCAAATATCGACAGAATCCCCATCTCAGCCTGCTAAATGCTTGCCTAATTTTCCACTCTATTGGCAGACTTCATTTTATTTAACTGGCCCCTATTGTATAGCAATTGGATGGTTTCTCATCCCCTCCTAAACTAGGGGGAGGTGCCAGGAACACCCAGGCTGTGGTGGTGACACCTCCTGAAGGAGCCAGTCTCCGAAGAGTATTTCTGTGCCATTAAAAGCAACAGCTAGCTGAGGTGAGGCTTGGGGAAAGGCCTGGGCCATCCCGGGTCTCAGGAGGTATCACCCTGTCCCCAGTCACCTTAGAGTCATGTCCTCAGTTCCTGCTCACCTTTGCTGACTCCTTTGAGGGAACAAAGGACAGAGCTCCCACCCTGTCCCATTCTGCTCTGACCTACACTCTCTTGTCTTCTCCATGTCTTAAATCTTCTAACTCTCACCTGAAATAGAATCCTGGAGTTGCTTTAGTAATATTCACTGAGTGCTAACCAAGTACCCAGCACTGACTCAAGTGCTGGGGATTCATCCATGAACTAAAGAGACAGTGTCCCTGCTCATAGAGCTGACATTCCAGAGCAGAGAGATGGATGCAAAACAGAGAGAGAAGTCAGGTGGTGATAACCGCTATGGAAATGGGGAGGAGGGGCTGGTCCAAGAAGGAATTGAGCGGAGACCTGAACAAAGAGGAATGAATCATGTGGGCATGTAGAGGAAGAATTTTCCAGGCCAAGAAAACAGCGAGTGCAAAAGTCCTGAGGCAAGAAAGGCTGACATGTTCTGGAAACAGCAAGGAGGCCCGTGTGACTGGAGTGAGTGAGCGAGAGCAGCCACATGGTGCAGGCCTTCAGGATCTTCCCACAGCTTTGGCTTTTAAGCCAGGTGAGATAAAAAGGTTTGCACAGACGTGGGGCTTGGACTGGTTTGTTTCAGAAGATCCCTCTGGCTGCTGTGTGGAGAGAGGACTATACAGAGGACAAGGGGAGAAGCAGATGCAATAATCCCGGCAAGAGACAATTGTGGCCTCTACCGGGGTGGTGGCAATGAAACATGTACACACACACACACACACACACACACACACACACGTAATCGTTTGGGATCTATTTTAAAATTAGGGCTGGTAGCATTATCAGATCTAGAAGGAACTTCAGAGACCGTTTTCCAGCCCCATTTTTTAGACTTCAATAGGCTCCTCTTATCCACAGTTTCACTTTAGCAATTTTGGTTACACAGAGTCTGCTGCAGTCTGGAAAGATTAAATGAAAAATTCCAGAAATAACAATTCGTAAGTTTTAAAATATGCACTGTTCTGAGTAATGTGATGAAATTTCACACCTGCCTGGAACGAGAATCATCCCTTTGTCCAGTGTCTCCACGCTGTGTAAGTTCTCTGCCTGTAAGTCACTTAGTAACTGTTTCAGTTATCAGATTGACTGCCAAGGTATCACGGTGCTTGTGTGTAAGTAACCCTACTAGTAGCCTAACGCTATGTCACAGTGCCTACGTCATTTACCTCACTTCATCTCATCACGTAGGCATTGTATTATCTCACATCATCACAAGAAGGATGAGGACAGTACTATAAGACATTCTGATGAGAGAGAGAGAGAGAGAGAGGGACCATAGTCACTTAACTTTTATTGCAGTATATGGTCATAATTATTCTACTTTATTATTAGTTAGTGTTGTTAATCTCTCTGGACTCAGTACTGGTGACTCATTTATAAATTAAACTTTATTGTAGGTATGTATGTATAGGAAAAAACATAGTATATATAGGGTTCAGTATTATCTTTGGTATCTCTGGGAGTCTTGGAATGTATCCCTTGCCGATAAGGGGGGACTACTGTACAAAATCGAGCCCTAAGGAGGAGAAGTGACCTATCTGAGCCACACATGCAGCCTGTCTCAGCACCTCCAGCTCCTATGCTCTTGCTTCAACATCTCTCTCTGCCTCTTGAGTATTTCATTGTGTCTTCTCTCCCTCCCTTCTTCCCTCCCTCTCTGTTCCCAGCCTCTGTCTCTCTATCTCTGAGGATGCCTCCGCATTTATTTCTCCTCCTGTCAGGCCCAATTTGGAGCATTAATTAGTGATGAATTAGCAACATAAATCCCAGCAGTCGCCGTCACCTGGTGCCCGTGGGCTCTTGGAAGGGACCTTGCAAATCTGATCTTAATGTCTCTCGCCTCCTCTCGTAGGGCAATTACTTCTCACATCATTTGTCTGTGGAGGCTATGGCCACCCCCCCACCCTCCCAGCCCAGCTGAGGACAACAAGTTCATCTTTGTCAATTAATTATTGAACGGTTTATTTCGCACTGGGAGGTGATAAGAGAAGGGAAAGCCGCATGTTGTGAAATCATCACCATAATTACACAGATGCTGCTGCAGCGCCCAGCATCACAACGCCGCAGATGCCAGTGGGGGCAGGGAGAGAAGAAAGGGCAGAGGCCTTTTGGTGGGCAGGAGGCCTGACTGTGTGGCCTTAGGACAGCCCCTGGGCCTCTCTGGATTATAATCAACAGGCATACCCATACTGAGTTTTCAGAGTCCAAGACCAAACAGGGTATTAAGCAGGATCTTAACTACAGGTGCAGGCTGTGTTTCTTGATCTGGGGTGATCAGAAAGTGGGAAGGCTCAGACTGCCTTTATAGTTCTTCCTTTCTGAGCCTAGGAGCCCCATAGCATGCACAAAATATAGTTGCATGATAGAAGGTCTTCAATTCTCTAGCAAAACAAAACAAAACAAAACAAAACAAAACAAAACAAAACAAAACAAAACAAAACCCTTTCCTTACCTTACCCTAGCAAAAATGGCCCACAAAGCCCAAAGCATCTGCCCCGTTACCTCTTGCCTCATCTCTGACTGCTCTCCCCTTTGCTCACTCCGCTTCAGTCACGCTGGTCTCCTTGCTGCTCCTTGCAAATGCCATGAGCTTTGTATGTGCTGTTCCTTCTGCTTAGAGTGCTCTTTCTCAGAAACCTGTATGGCTCACTCTCCTCTTCTACTGATCATTGTCAACCATCATCTTTCAGTAAGACCCTCCCTGAGCGCTTTATTTAAAATTGCAACCCACCCATCCTCTTGCCCTAACACAAACACTGTCTCTCTTGCTGCTTTATTTTTCTTTCATATCATTTCATCATATTTGACATATGGTATGTTTTACTTATTTGTTTATTCTCACTCTCTCCAAAGTGTAAGCTCCTCAAGCGCTGGGATTTTTGCCTGTTTCCTCCTGGTCCCTCATCCTCCACCCCATATCTCATCTGTGTCTGCAGCACTAGGACAGTGCCTGTCACAAAATATGCAGAGTCAATCATTATTGAATGAATAAATGAATGAATGACTATTTGTGTGGGATAGGATATGGATATGGAAAGGACAAGGGTGAGTTCCTTTTCCAGGAACAGGCTGGCAAGGTCTGCTGCAGCACTAGGAATTTAGGAAGATTCTTGAGAGATGGAGGACCTTGGCCATGAAAGAAAACTGCTGGAAAAGTCATTTAAAAACAAAAGTGTTCCAGTTGATTTCATGTCTGCGCATGCCTTCAGGCTGGCATGCTTGATGCTGCCCGTCCATCGGTCACACACAGATTGGTGCCCTATCCCCACCCCAAACTCTCCCCAGGGATGGGACAAGAACATGAGAAGCTAAGGACACTTTGATTAACTCCCCAGCGAGAGTCGCCTGGCCTGAGTCACCCTCTCTCCCCAAGGCTGTAATGGAGGGCAGTGTGCTGGGAGCAGGGCGGGCAGGGGCATATCTGCAGCGAGCGAGGAGGGGGAGCTGGGGCCTGCAAAGGGAGGGGGATGCTGAGGAGCAGAGGGAGACAAGGGTCAGGGCTCCCGCCTGGAGGAGTGAAGGGGGACTGGGTGGAGAGATAACAAGAGGTGTTGTGAGGAGGCAGGCTGTAGGTGGGGCAGAAGGAGATGCAGAAAGAGTGGTGAGCCCAGGTGAGGGGGCTTAGGGAACTGATAGGGGCAGGCCTAGGCCGTGAAGGGACACCAGATCTTCTTCCAGGACCCTCTGACCCTAAAGCTCCTATCCTCTTCTCCGAGCTATGCTACCCTCCCCTCTGAAAATAAGATGGTGATTTTTTTAGAGCTAGTTTCCCCCCCAAATCTCTGGAGATACTGGAGCTGCTGTTTCCATGGAAACCTTTCCCGCCAACCTCGGGAAGGAGGAGCTGGGCAGCCCCCACCGCCCCCACACCGCCCCTGCTCCAGCCTGCAGGGGGCCCTAAGTTGAAAATAATCCCCTCCCCCATATTTTCTCAGCAGGGGCTCTGCTTCTTCGCTGAGGGGAAGGTCGCTGGTTTCTTTTCTGTCGCTCAGGCCTAATGTGGGGACTCAAGACCCCCGCAAGAGAGAAATGGGGCTACTGGGAGGAGGGGCTGCTTGGCTTCTAGGGCAAGCTCTATCTGTGGGCATCTCCCCCCCCCCCACACACACACATACACTGCATGTGCACACACACATACAAATGACTGGTTAGGAGACCAGTCTTTAGGGAAGGGCCCCAGACAAGTTCTTTCTTTCCCAGGAAATCCCAAAAGATCCCATTTCTCTCTGGCTCTGTACCTCTCTGGGGAATTGTCTTCGCCAGGCTCCAGGCCCACTGAACTCAGCAGGGATCACACTAACTGTAAACAAACAAACTGTCCAACTCAAGTAAGAAAGGAATTTATTGAAAGGACACATCATACCTTCTGGAACTGATGAGACAGCTGAAGAAGCAGGCTCAGAAAACTGGCCAGAAGCAAGAAAGGCTGGTGAAGGGTGACAGCTCAGTTAAGGCAGGGGACACTGCTGCCTCTGGACACTGGCTACCTGTGAACACCAGCATATCTGGGCACTGGCACATTGTGAACAGTTTTAATGGTCCTCACTTCTCCATGTCACTCTCTCCAGGTCAAGATCCTGGGCAAAGGGATAGGATGAGGGAGTTTTGGGGGTGATGAAAATGTTTTGTGTCCTGTGGAGGTGGTGGTTACATGAATCTCTACATGTTAAAATTCTTAGAACTGTACACCAAAAAATTAAATCAATTTTACTGTATGTTAATGTAAAAAATGAAATTCTGGGCAAAAACACCCTTTGGCCAAGGTGGTTTCTGTGCCCA
Source organism: Eidolon dupreanum (assembly GCA_028627145.1). Lineage (NCBI taxonomy): Eukaryota > Metazoa > Chordata > Mammalia > Chiroptera > Pteropodidae > Eidolon > Eidolon dupreanum. Next base: position 87,998,140 of record CM053502.1, on the reverse strand, counting down.
TTTCTCAGTTTTGGGGGCCAGGGGAGGGGACCTGTCTGCACCCTTTTGGCTTCCAGAATGGGTTGGGGCTCTGCCCCCCTGTCAGATTCATATACTGGGAGATTCCATGAACAGGTACAGAGTTTACGTGCTGGGCGGCAAGCAGATGGGCAGATGTCCACTTCCCTAGATGAGCATTTGGGCGCTTGGAAACTTCTGAGGAAGTATGACCACTTCGAAGGGCCCTTAAGCCCTCTCCCTTCTAGGCCAAGTCACCTCCTCTGTAGAAGGAGAAGCTCTAGAGCTTCTTGATCTTGTAGTCTAGCAATGGATGGCATGCTGAGCAAGGAGGCATAAGAATTAACGGAACTGCATTTAGGAAGCCTGGGTTTCTGGTGCGACCCTGTTCTGCCACTGTCCTGAACTATAGCAGGGTGGAGATAATGACCACATGTCACAGGGAAACCCCCTGAGGGCTCACCTGAGAAGGAACACACTTATGCCAAAGCAAGAGGGTCTGGTGTCAGAGAGGACACTCTCTTCTCCAGACAATTGCAGCCAGAGGATCATCATCCTATGAGCTATTGTGCTGGGAGCCTGAGAGGGAGAAAGGGATGCATAGTGCCTTCTCCAGGCCTGGACCCAAGGGAAGCTTTGTGCCCTCAAGGGGACTAGAGGGTGGTGGAGGGTCTTTATTAAGCAGTTGATGACAGCCCAGCACTGGCCTTCACACACTTTGACTGTCAGTAGCTCAGGGAGTCAGGGAGGGAAGGCTTCTCCCTGCCCCTCGAGCGGTCCTCCCCTGGCCCACACCAACCCCCACTAGTTCTCCCTGTGTCTGCGGTGGGACTCTACTCTGGTTTCCAATCAGGAGCTTCCCAAAGACTGTGGGATGATGCCCTTCCTGGGAAAATGTGATTGCTGACTCCTTAAGCTGATGCAAGTAGCAGTAGAAAGGGAGAGATTCCTGGACCTGGGCACCATGAGCACATATGCAAGTTCTTGCCCCTTCTTGAGCACCTTTCCTAGCCCCGGAGCTGTCTAGGGACTTGCTCTCCCTACTGGCATCACAAGGGGTGGAAGGGGCTCTACCCCAATCTACTCTGGGCGGAAGTGTCTGGGAGGTTGAAGGCAAGGGGAACAGCTACAGACTGGCTTCCTGCACAGTCCAAGAGATTGGACCAGATGGTCCAGAATCCTGAAAGGGCAGGCTGGGGTTGGGGATGGGGCTGGGGAGGTTGGGAGGTGTGGGGAGACTCATGGCCCACCTGGTGTTCTCCCTCCTATCTTTACATAGCCCTGGGCTCTGCTCTGCTCTCTCTCTCTGCTCCTCTGTCCCCACCTAGAGCCCTGCTACCTGAACCAGGACCCCAGAGAGGGAGGTGGGGATGGAGAGAGCAGGGGTTCTCCAAGGAGAAGGCAGTGTACCATGGGGCATCATAAAGCTTCCTCTGAGCACATATCCCTAAAAAAGCAGTCTTTTTTTCCCACAGTTTTAAAGGTTATATGTTGCCTTGTGTTGTCAGAACTGCATAAGAAAGCCATGTGACAATAAAACCAAGAGCCTCAAAGGGGGTGCCTTTTTCTGGCCTGCTCTCTCAGCAACCACAGAGCACAGCCACCTGGCTCCCCAGCTTGGGGAGGAGGGGTTCTCTGATGAGGTGTGGAGGTGGGATGTCTGAAACTGTGGAGGCCAGGGGAACTGAGAACGGACAAGGGTGAGAACTCCACTGGGAGACAACATTTACTGAGGCCTTTGCAGCGTCTCTGGCAATAGAGATAAAAAGTACTTTCCAGTTCTTAGGATGCTGCCTGCTGTGGGAAGACACAGAGAAGCAGTTAGAATCCAGTAAGTGCCATTAGGAAGGTGAGCATAGTGGGGTGGGAGCATCCAGGAGAGAGTCCACCCCACCAGGGGAGGGCGTGAGACATAGACATGAGCCTGGGGAAGATGTCAGGGGAGGCAGAGAGCAAGGGAGAGTGAGGAGCACCCAGGAGACAAGGAAGTGTAGGCCTCATAATTAGACCTGCTCAATATAAGGCTACTTGTGTTGGACTGATACCGTGGCCTGTTAGGAACTGGGCTGCACAGCAGGAGGTGAGTGGCAGGCAAGTGATCAAAGCTTCATCTGTATTTGCATATGCTCCCCAGCACTAGTATCACTGCCTCAGCTTTGCCTCAGATCATCAGGCACTGGATTCTCATAGGAGCACTGGTCTCTGGTGCCAAGAAGGTTGAGAACTGTTGCTTTATAGGGACACTTGTGATGACATTGGGCCCACCTGGATAACCCAGGATAATCTCCCGACCTCAAGATCCTTAGTTTAATCATATCTGCAGAGTCCCTTTTGCCAAGTAAGGTCACATTCACAGGTCCCAGGGATTAGAGGATGGACATCTTTAGGGGACCATATTTAACCCTCGACAGGGTCTCCACTGAGGATATCCTGCTGTAGGCATTGGACTGTGAGACCCTAGAGGTGAGAAGATTGTCTTTTTTCACTCTTGCTCCTGCCCTCCAGAGTGTCAGGATCAGAAAATCACATGACTTCTGGAGCCACCTTGATTCATTCCTGTCTCTGCCTCTTCCTAGCAGTGATCCTGGGCAAGTCACTTAACCTATCTGTGCCTCAATGTCACTATCTGTAGGATGGGGATAATAACAATACTGATCTCAAAGGTTTTTTTTGTGAGGATTCAATGCATTAATCCATGTAAGGTACAGAGAACCTCACCTGGTGTGTTAATAAGTGCTGTGATCAGAATGTATAGTACCTAGCATGCGGTGACCATGTCAGCTGCCATCATTATGATTATAATTCCTACTATATTTCAGATGGATCCAGCCCTGTGATAGGCACGTGGGAGCTACTGAAGGAGGAACACTGCTTGTCCTCAGGGAATTTACATTCTAATCGAGAATACAAGGGCTTGTGGAAACATAGTGCTTTTTTCTAAGACTAAAAATTGTCCAAAAATTATCTCACAAATGTTCGTGCTGTTAAAGTTTCTTGTGTTGCATCTGCGATAGTCATTAGTGCAATTAGCCAAGTTTTTCCAGCTCTCCACCTTCTGGGCACGCGGTTGAATTGCACCTTCAGGTCTTATTGAGGATGAGTAGGTGAGTGGATGAGTGGGTGGGGTCCTGGGACTGGTCCTGGCCAATGAGCCATGAGCAGAATCGAAAGGATCACTTCCAAGCCTGAGCATTTAATTACTGCAAGATATTCCAGAGTTCTCTCTGTCCCTCTAGCATAGCTTCTCTTCCAGCCAGATTCCCCGAGTGACCATGAGGAGCAGAGCCTCCTGCCTATCCATGATGAGCAAGTGAGAATTAAATGTTTTTTTTCAGCCATTGAGATTTAGGAGTTACTTGTCACCTCAGCATAACGTAGCTTCTCCTGACTAATTCAGCAACTAAAGTGGTTTACAGAAAAAAAAATTCAGTCAGCACCATCACACTATTATTGATGACTTGCTACTTCTTCATGGTCTCTGCACCAACACATAGTTTATATAATTGTTATCCATGAAGTATATCAACTCTTATGTTCTACTTTTCCACTTAATATGTTCTCCCTATGTGTATACATCAGTGAGAATGTACTTTGGCTACTAATGACATAAAACCCAAAATAACAATGACTTAAACACCCAAGTTTACTTCAATCTCTCAAGTAAAATCTCTAGAGTGGGGGTCCCCAACCCCCGGGCCACAGAACAGTAGCTGGGTAGCTGTCTGTGGATTGTTAGGAACCCAGCCGCACAGTAGGTGAGCAGCAGGTGAGCGAGCAAAGCTTTATCTATATTTGCAGCCACTCCCCAGCACTAGCATCATTGCCTCAGTCCCACCTCAGACCATCAGGCCTTGGATTCTCATAGGAGCACTGGTCTCTGGTGCCAAAGAGGTTGAGGACTGCTGCTCTAAAGGTAGGCAGTCCCGGTGACCCCACGATAATGAGGAATTTAGGCTCCTTCTTTCCTGTTACTTAGCCACTCTCAACAGATGACTTCCCCCAAATGGCTTCAGATGGCTGCCGAAACTCAAACTATCACATCTACTTTCCTCCCTGAAGGAAGGAGGAAGGCGGAGGTAGGAAGTGGGGAGATTTTCTCTGTAATGACATATCACATATGACTGTTCTGTCTATATCCCATTGGCCAGAACTTGATCATAAGGCCACATTGGGTTGCAAGGGAAGTTGGGAAATGAAATATTTATTCTGGGCAAACATGTACCCTGTTATTTTTTTTTCTAAGGTAGAAAGAGGGTTGGTTTCTGGCAGCTGGCAGTTGCTGTCACAGTATAGGATGGTACTCCTTCACACATAAGTTCCATAATTTAATGACCAGTTTGGACCTTTTCTTATTTTTTCACATTCCAGATAATCATATCAGTGCAAATTGCTTTTCTCCATTTGTGTTATTTCCTTGAGATTTATTTCCCAATGTGTAGTAACCTGCCAGGTTGAAAGGTGTGACTTGTTTTCTCCAGCAGTGACTGCTGTTACATTTTGCTGCCCTGGGCTCCCAACATCAGCCCAAACAATAGAACTATGGAAGATTTATGAGCCAATGTTCCTGTTTCCTCCCATCCTAGTCTGCATCAGCTTGTGCCGTTTTAGTTTATTTTTATTGTTTTGGTTGATGTATTGTTTAAGGGTGTTTCCTTTATATGTTATTCATTAGCAGCCAGCTGAAGTTTGAGCCTGGGCTTGTTTACATTCTGCATTTTCACAAATAGCAAAGATCACCACAAGCTGTTTTTTTGTTTTTTTGGGTTTTTTTTTTTTTTTTTTTAACTGCAAGGGCAATTTAAAAGCCCATTTTAGAGCTGAGGAAACTGAGGCCTTGAGGCCAAAGTCATGCATCAGTTATGGCAGAGCCAGAACTGAACTCCAGTTGTAACTACTGGCCCAGTGCTCCTATAAAAAGAACCTGCTTAATAATAAAGCAGGACGGTAACAGATGCTGAGGTACAGTGGGAAAATCCTGAATGGGGAATCGTGGGCTTCCATGGATGAAGTTTATCTGACTAATTAACCCCCATGGTTTTGTGCTGTGTAAGCTGCTTCCTTTCTCTGGGCCTCAGTTTCCTCATAAGCAAAGTAGAAGTGGAGGAGCAGACCCCCTCTAAAGCCCACCCCCCCCCAGCTTTGAATGAAAAATGCAATGATAAAGGCTGGCAATTTAGGAGCGTGGGCTGTGATGGGGAAAGAGAATGCATGGGGAAGTTGGGGGCATCTCAGGAGAAGGGCAGGCTGGAGTGTCTGGCCCGCCCATTGATGTACACACTGGGCTGTCACTGAGTTGCTTGAAGTCTCAAGACTGGGCTGAGGGTAAACATGCATAAGTCTACTTTGGATGCACAGGTGAGGACTGAGTATGGGGTTTTGAGGCTGCCACTCTTTCCCTCAGCCTAGGTAGGTGGGGTGGGGGCTGGGGGTGGAGTCTGAGGCCTGGAAAGAGAGGCACAGACAGGCCCATTCCTGGAGGATCTGGGGTGAGCTGAAGGCTGGGACCTTGGCCTGGTGTCAAGCTCCAGCCCATGGTGATCTTCTTAAAGGACAGAATGTTTCTTGGATGTTCTGGGTCACTAAGGCTGGTGGCCTTGGAAGGGTGACACTGGGAAGTTAGTAGGTGCCCATGAGACCCCAGTCTCCCTGGCCAACTTCTCTCCCATCCTGATCCAGTTTACAAGACCTCCCACCTAACTGATTTCACTCAAATCCACTATCCTGTAAGGTGAGGGGCTCTTATTCCCAACTGCACAGCTGAGGAAACCAAGTTGAGAGGCTTAAGTGATCCCAGTCAACAGGAAGGATCAAAACCTAGAACCTCAAACCTGATGCCCGCCCCCCCCACTCCATGGCTGAGACTGTGTAAACAGCAAACCTTATGTGAACACTTCAGAGGGATGAGTGGGTCCGGGAGAGCTGGGGCAAGAACAGATAGTTAAGAACAGAAAGGCCATGACTAGAAGGACAGGTGGACTAGAGCACTGACAGAGGAAATGTCAACCTAAAGAAAAACTGTATATGTGTGTTTAGGTGAGTGTGCAATGAGTATGTGTGTGTGTGAGTGAATGTGCATGCACATGTGTGAGTGTGTATGCATAAATGTGTACTGTGTGAATATGTGTGTTGATGAGAATGCATGTGTGTGCATATAAAGATGGTAATGTGAGTATGAACATGAGTGTGAATGTGAGTATGTATGGGTGAGTGTGTTTTATTGAGCAGGGTCCTAACCATCAAGGAGGTAGGGGATGAGGCCTAAGGGGTGAGAGAACCAGGGATTATGCTCTTGACTTTAGGTGGGTGGTGGGTGGGTGCCATTGAAGGGGTGGGTGCGAGGAAGGAAAGGGGCTTCAGAGGAGCTAATCCTAACCAAAAGGGTCTCAGACATAGGCTGGGATTTAAAGAGAGGCAGTTCTGACCTGACTCCTGGAGGCCAGGTCAGGAGCCATGTCGGAGGTGGGGAGAGGCCCATGGCCAAATATAAAGTGAAGGTCAGAGGTTCAGGGGCCCAGCGGGTATCACTCCCTTCCTTCAGCTTTTCCTCTGCCTCCCTGGATGCCCCTTCTCAGCCTCTTTTGCCCCCTCCTCCCATCTCACAGACCTCTGAAAATGTCAGTGCTGGGCTCAGTTGCTGATGCCTTTTTTCTGTGCTATCTACACATTCCCTCGGTGATCCCAGCAGTCTCTGGCTAAAAATGCCATCTGTTTGTCGATAACTCAAGTTTATTGCCACCACTCAGACCCCTCTTCTGAAGTCTAGGCTCATATGTGCATCTGCTTACTCAGCATCTCCATTAGGATGAAATGGACACATTTCAAACTCAACAGGTCCAAAAGTGATATCCTGGTTTTTCCCCCCACAAACCTCTTGCACCCAGAGTTTTTTCTCTGCTCAGTAAATGGCAACAGCATCCTTCCTGATGCTCAGAGCAAAAACTGGGGAATCATCCTTGACTCAGAGAACCCTGTAGGCTCTACCTTCCACATCTATCCAGAATCTATCCACTTCTCACTGCTGCCCCACCCCTGGTCCAGCCCCCATCACCTCTACCCCAGAGGACTGCAGAAGCCTCCTCACCAGTCTCCCTGCTTCTGTCTGCGATCTCCTATGGTCTACTCTCAACACAGCTGTCAGAGGTAGTCTTTAAAAACACAAATTAAGTCATGTCCTTTCTCTGTTCATCTCTGAGTAAAAGTGCAAGCCCTCACAATGAGCTACAAGCTCTACGATCTAGTCCCTCATTACCTCTCTGATTTTACATCCCACCTCTCTTCCCCTTGTTCACTGCGCTCTAGCAGCCCTGGCCTTCCCGACGGCTCCTCAAACACACAGGCACTCTCCTACCTCAAGGCCTTTGCACTAGCTGTTCCCTCTGCCTGAATGCTCTATGCCCAGATATCTGCAGAGCTTGCTCCCTCATCATCTTCAATCTTTCATCCAATGTCATCCTCTATACCACTATCTAAAACTGTAACTGCACCCTAATTCAGAATTTATTTTCCCTATTACCTTGCTTTATTTTTTACTGTATTTGTACCCTTTAATGTGCTATACAACATAATTGTTTCTTTTGTCCCTATCAGCTTTTTTCCACTCACACGTGAGTGCCGCAGGGGCAGGGCTATTTGTCTGTCTTGTTCACTGATGTCTCCCCAGAGCTCAGATGATACCAGGCATGAAGTAAGGGCATAGGACATGTTTACTGGATGAATGAATGCATCTAGTCCAGTCTCTCACTTCAGTTGAGGAAACAAAGGCCCAGAAAAGAGGGAGTGTTCCTGAGTCACAAAAAGAAAACCAATGGTAAGACACAGGGTCAGACCAAGCACCTCTGGTTTCGCAGTCCAGTGCCCTTGCTGAGTAAACCTGAGTGTAGCAGACACTGTTGGGACCCCACTGTGATCTGGTCCCTTTACCTGGTCTGTGTGCAAGCATGGGGGAGGAGATGCCCCACCTTCAAAGATCCAGTTCTTAAGGGGAGACAGCAACATCTGTAGGTCAGGGGTGGAAGTGGGGGCAGGGATTTAAAAAAAAAAGATATGGGCTTCTGTGCTAATCTGGGATAGACTTACGAAGCAGTGAAGTGCAGGAGAAAGACCACAAGCTTAGAGACCCAGTTTCAAATCCAAGCTCAGCCCCTGACCTAGTGCGA
>CM053502.1:87973752-87989887 GCA_028627145.1 Eidolon dupreanum | reverse complement strand
CCTTTGGAAAAATCCTGAGCTCTCTGAGCCCAATTTCCACCACGGGAGCAATGACGTGACTTTTATCTTTCTATGAAAATGCTGTGAGGATTATAAGATAAAATATGAGAAACACCTTGCGTGATGGCAACGCATAGTAGTTGCAGAATAAACATTAGTTCCTTTTCAGCCTCCCACTTGTGGTCTGTTTATGACCCCACTTGTCTGTCTGGATGCACTTTGGGCCCCAGCAGCTGAGCATATACTGCATAGCTTTGATTGTGATGAATTAGAGACTTGTCACTTCTTCAGGGAGTACTGGCGGCCTAAAGGATGGGTATTCTGAGGCCATTGGTCATCTCCCAAAGGGTGATCGGGTGAGGCCCGTGGTGAATAAGACTGTCTGGGATGAAGAAAGGAAGCAACATGCTCCCAATCTTGCTTTCGCTCTCCGCTCTCCAGTCTCACTCTTTCCTTATGAGTTCTCACAGTTTACCAGCAGCCAAGTAGTACTCCCAGGTAAGAAAACATTGACAACCAACTCCAGAGTGTAAAAACCATTCCTCAGCTGGGTGAGAAGTATGCCTTTGGATGACATAACAGCACCAACAGTGGACACTGGTGAGACCCAGGAGCCCTAGAAGCTATGGAGGAGCTGAGGTCAAGGAGGGCTGTGTGACCATGGGATCCTCCACTAGTGTCCACCTCCCTCCCATGCGCTGGGTTGCTCCCAGGCTGACCCCGTGCTCTACTCATCCCACCCCCTCTGGCATTGCATCTGCATCTCTGTCCCAACAACCCCATTCCTGTCCTATATCTATGTCCAGGCTTTCTTTTATGCATAATCACTCCCCCAGAAACAAAGGTCAAGTTCATTTTATTTCTTTTAGAGTATAAATATACTGGATTGTATTTTAGAGCTAAAATTTTATCACTCATCAGATCCAACCTCTCTTATATTTTGAAAACATGACAACAGAAGCACAGAGAGGAAAAGTGGCTTTCTTGGGAACCCACAGTGAGTTCGTAGCAGAGCCAGAAGGACACCTCTGATGCCATTCTATTTTATTTTACTACCACAAGGACATCTGTTATAAGCTGGGCAGATGAGATTAATGTCAGAGACACACCCTTTCTGCCTGTGGCAAGGTCTCCAACGCAACCTGAAATGGGCAGGAATGTGGGCCACATGGAAATGTCCTCCCTTCTGCTTACTGTTTTTATCAGTGGCTGGAGGAAACTGTAGGGAAGAAAAGAGACCATTATAAAGAGCCTGTCATATGTGGGGCATTGAACACACCAAAATATTAAAACTGAGTTTTCAATGGGGTCACCAACATACGATAGAGGTGAAATTCCAGAGTCAGATCTTATATATAGAATTTGCCAAGGAAATGTTCAAGAACCAGTTTCATAACTTGTGGCACCCTCAGACAAGTCAAGTACATATAAAGAGAACAGTTAGTAGAAAAGAAGATTTGGTGAAGGTATTACTTTGAAGAGAGCTCGGGCTATGCTGTAGACCAAAACTCAACCCACTAGGATAGCTGTAATCAAAAACACAGATAAAACCAAGTATTGATGAGGATGTGGAGAAACTGGAATCCCCATACATTGCTGGTGTGAATGTAAAATGCTGCAGCTGCTTTAGAAAACAGTCTGGAAGTTTCAGCTTTCCTCAAAATTTCTTCAAAATTTACAGTTACCAGCTTCATACAGTATCATAGCCAATGAGGTTTATCCAAGGCATGATTATTGCTAAATGAAAAAGTTAGAGTTACCATTCGGCCCAGCAATTCTACTCCTAGGAATATTCCCAAGGGAAATGAAAACATATTCTCACACAAAAACCAGCTCACATGCACACTCATACCATCTTTGTTCATAATGGCCCCAAAGTGGAACAACCCAAATGTTCATCACTGATGAATGGATAAAAAATGTGGTATGTCCATACAATGGAATGTTATTAAGCCATAAAAAGGAATGAAATAACAATCCATGCTATGACATGTATGAACCTTGGAAACATTACGCTAAGCGGAAAAACCTATCACAAAAGACAATATGTTGTAGTATTCCATTTATAGAAAATGTCCATAAAACAGAAAGTAGATTAATAGTTGCCTGGGGCTGGAGATGGGGTAAAAAGGGGGAATGGGAAGTGACTGCTAATGAGTACAGCGTTTCTTTTTTGGGGTGATAAAAATGTTCTAAAATTAATAGTGGTGACGGCTGCACAAGGCTTAGAATATACTAAAGACCACTGAATTGTACACTTTAAAAGGGTGAATTTTATGATGCATGAATTATATCTCAATAAAGCTGTCACCAGAAATGTGACTGCAGAACTATCACTAGCCTAAGAGGGAGCAGAAAAATCATGAGCTTGCTGGTGTTTTCCTTTATGTCAAGGGAAAATAATCTCCATTGAATAAATTTGAAAGAGGCTGTTGGACACAATAAAAAAATCATCACACCACTAGGTGACACCATCTTGTTTAAGGTGCTTGTCCAACCTGCCCAGGACTGACTGATAACAGAATCCAGTTTCAAAAAGATCTTGATAGGCTAAAATATAAAAAATGAAAAAGGTTAGGGAAAAAGTAACTTGCTGCTTAGTATCTGCATAAATTCAGAAGAGGGCAGGGAATTCAACAGAAGTTTGTGTGAAAAAAGACCTGGTTTTAGTTGGCCATAAGTTCAACAGTTTCTAACTGATGTGATAGCCATAACCGCTTGCTCCAACTTAGGTTACATTAAAAGAAAGAAAATCAGTGGATCAAAGGAAGGGACAGTCCCAGTGTGATGAGAACCCAGCTCACCTGTTGTGTTCTTTTCTGGGCATCATATAAGAAGTACACTGGCACACATTAACTAATCTAGAAGAAAAAGGCCAGAAATGCAAGAGCCTAGAAACCACATCAAATGAGAACAACAAAAATATCTCAGAGTATTTAACCAGAACATGTAAGACATAGCTTGGAACCAGATAACTGTCACATCAAAGGTTGAATAGACTTGCACTATGCCATTTCTTAGGGATTAGAAAGGATCATGCATGTATGTAATAGAAAGGTAGGTTTGAGTTGAACATACTGGACTAAACTAGTTATTAAAATAGACTGTCTCAAAAAGAAATTATACTAGCCATAGTTTATTGAAAAATAAGTGAAAAGCACTTATTTTTAATAGATTATACATTCACATGGCTCATAAGCAAAACAATACAGAAAGGTTTTACAGTGAAGTCTTTTTCCTATTCCAAGTTATCTTCTCCACCTCCTCATGCATATGGGGACAAAGCTTCTATATGCAAATGAATTCATATATTCTTATCCCCCCTCCTTTATACAAAATGTAATATATAACACAGAGGGCTATGTCTTTGCTTCAGTCCTGGTACTTCCTATTGACCTGTTACAATCTTTTTTTTCTACTGTGTCTAATCTGATGCTAAACCCATATATTGAGTTCTTGATTTCAGTTATTTTATTTTTCAATTCCATAATTTTCATTTGATTCCTTTTTGTAGATTCTATTATATGATTAAATATTCCCTTTGCAACTGTTTTTTCATCTTCTGGTTTCTTGAACATATTAGTCACAGCTATTTAAAGTCTTTATATCTGGATCTCTTGTGGGTCTGTTTCTATTATCTATTTTTTCCCCTTGCCTTAGGTGATTTGGTCCTATCTCTTGGCAGACAAGTAATTTTTTACTGAATGCCAAACATTTCTGATTTTAAAACTTCATAGTATATCCTAAAGATCTTTCCACTGATATACTGAAATATAAATTGATATAATAAAAAATACATTTTTTTCTAGATACGCATTTTATAAACAGTATCTCCAAACCATGCAACAATTCTGCAAGATGTGTATCTTGCCCAGAGAGAGACCCACAACTAAAAACCATCAAGGATAGGATTCATATCCAAGTCTATCTAGCTCAAAAGTGGATGCTCCCCCAACAACATCTGTGAACAGCCATCACAAGAGGGGCTCAGGTGGATCCTGAAGGGCCAGATGTTGTAGAGACAGCTCCAGCTAGGCTCTGTTGATTGGGAGACCCACTTAAGCTAGCTCAAGAATAAAGGGTCATATCTCTTAAGAATTCTTGTGGCGACAGCAACTGTGTGTTAGTAAAGATCTCAACAGAAAGTAGGTCGCACACTCACGTTAGGATAATTTGAGGAGGGCTTATTTAATACAAAGGAATTAATTACAGAGGTATGGGTGAGATGTAGGGAGACCACAAGGGAAAGTGAAGTAACTCAGGGTTGGCATCAGTGGAGCTGTCACCACTCCAAAGCTCAAAGGGCTGAGGGAAGTAAGAAGTTACTGGAACCCGGAGAAGAGAGAGCCATGGAAAACAGGCCACCTTGACAGGAACCTTTAGCCAACCCAAGTTAACCTTTCAGGTAGAGAGCCAGGAGAATAGATAACCCCAATGTTACTATGCTCCCCCTTTTTGGTCTTTTTCCCAGGCTCCCTATTGGCCAAACACAATCAGAAGCAACCTGAGGCAAAGAGGAGGATAGAGAAGTGATCAAAATGGATCTAGACAGGAAAGAAAATATCTGGCACAGACAACACACACAGAGGCCAAAGCAATAAAGACATTTAATTGTGTCCATATGTCTGGTTGTAGGCGGCCCCAGTGTTGTTCGGCAGCTCAGTGATACGGTTCAGGGATGTCACTGAGGATCCAAGCCCTCTCTATCTTTTCAACTCACGAGTCTCAGGATGGTTGACTTTTTATCTTCAGGCTTGTCACCTCACTATCACAAGATGCCTTCCACAACTTCAGTCATTATATCCTTACTCAACTGCACTCAAGACTGGAAGAAGGAGCACGTTTCCTTACCTATCTCCTTTAATCAAGGAGTAGTCATTCACAAAAGCCTCCCTTCCCCCAGCAGCCTTCTTCATGATTCTCTTTGGCCAGACTGGGTGACACGCCCACCTTTGAACCAATCACTAGTAAAGGTGGACAGTATTATCTTGGTTGGCTTAGACTAACCATGTTTCATCTCCTGGCACCAAAGCTGGGTCCACTTTCTTAAGCATGTTGTTCCCTGACAACAAAATCGGGGTTCTATAGTCTAAGAAAGAAGAAAGGATAGTATCGGGTAGGTAACCAGCCATACTGCCACAGATATTTTTACCTTACTCCAGGAAGCCCCAGGCATATCACAGGAACCCAGAAGAAGCACCACAGCTATGCTCAGGGCACTAAATCAATGTGGTTCTGGATGGGCAACAGCTCCTCCCAGCCAATCTGTCTGCACTGCATGGTCTCTTCTCCCTGGCCAGGCTCTGCTTCTCTCTGCTCTGCCTTCCTCTCTCAGACAGATTCCTCTGTCTACTTGTGGCTTCCCCTGTACCAAATCTTAACTTCTCAGCCTATTTCAGGGCAAAGCCCTACTGCATCTGAGGCTGGGGATGGGATCATGAGTACAGACAACACAAGGGCAGCAGGGGCTGGGGATAGAGTGTCCCTTACAAGGGTCTGTGCAGAGGTCAGAAGAGGGCAAATGAAGCTGGGACAAAGTAATGGGATAGAATTTACCTAGATGCGAATAAATGTATAATGAAACCAGGGTGTGTTCATGCATTTGAAAGAGGGTCATTCAGTACAAAATTGAAATAAAAACTCTCCTGACTGGTACCCTCCTGGTGCTGCCACAGGCTGACTACTGGAGAGAAGTGTCCTTTCTGTCCCCATTTCTTCACACCTCTGGGACAAACTCAGAAACCATACCTAGTAAAAAGGGCCTTGTGGGGGATGTAGCAGATGCTATCGGTGCCCACCCAGATCCCCTCTATCAGGCCCAGTCCCAGCTGCAAAGAGCTCATAGTTGCCCCCTTTTCTGGAGAAAAGAACCACCCTGCCCAGCCCTCTTGGAGGTTCCCTCCTCCCCACCCTGGGCTCCTCACTGCCAATAACTGCCTGACTGGGTGTGCAAGGGGGAATGAGAAGCCAGTCCTTTCCCCAGGGGCCTTTTCCCAGGGGCCAGCTCTGTGGTGCTGTTCATGCCCCACAGTCTCCTGTGGGTCAGGCCTCACCCGGGCCTGGCGTTTTCCCTGGCCTAGCTGGCTCCCCCCCTCCTACTTCCACAGTAAGTCACCTTCAGTCACAGTAAGAATTCCCATCCTAGGCTCCACTGGTAGGGAGGAGTTAGACAAGACATCTAAGGCCTGTCTGCTCTGAGATTCAGGGATTCAGGTTCTCCATCCAATGGAGCTCCCCAGGGGCAAGAACTGCGAGCAGGAACCCTGTCTCCTTCATCTTGCTCTTCCTTTAGTCACTGCACAGGAATTCTTAGAGCAGCCGCTATGTGCTACACATCCTGCAGGGATCTGTAAGAGAGGCACGAGACGCAGCCTCTGATTTCAAAGGGTTTAAATTCTACTTAGTGAGGCAGAACATACCTATAAAAAGGGAAACAGTCATAGCGAACAGCATATGCCAAGGCTTAATGGTTGGCTAAGCAGATGAGAGTCCTACAGATGTGCAGAGAAGGGAGATGATGCTGAAGTCAGGAAGGGCTCCCTGGAGGAGACGCCCGTTGGTTTAAAACTTCCATAGGCAAGAAGGAGGCCAGAGGAATGAGCTAGGACTCAGAGGCCCAAGGCATTGGCCATCTGGAAAAGTGGAAGCAAGAGAGGTAAGACAGGAGAGGAAAGTTGCTGCCTAGGGATGGCAGAAGGGACAGGATGGAGGATGAGAATAAAGTTCAAAGCCAGAGTGATTGGGAGAAGGAGGCTCAAATATCAGAAAGTCCATTTGTCTGGTTCATTGTCATCCCCACTGCCTCGCCCCACAACACCTAGCACAGTGCTGGGCACAGAGCAGGTGGATTGTATATGTTCACTGAACAGGGTCCTACACACGGGGCCCCTCCTCACCCTCTTTCCTAGATCCAGGTTCCTCGGAGCAGGAGCAAGGGCTGAGGGATAGGAATGCAGGTGGAGCCTTCCAGGTCAGCGTAACTTGGTCCCCAGAGAATCAGGGAAAGTGAAAGCCCTCCCCTTCTATCCTAGCAGGAATTTAATTAGGAGAGCTAATTAGTGGACCGGGAGGGAGAGATGGAGGCACTGGCACTTGTGTGTGTGCGTGAGCATGGAAGCTGAGGATAAATTTCAGGCTTGTCTTCTGCAGGGAATGAAGCCGCAGGGAATGGGATGCTGTAGTTGGACTAGAGCCAGGGCCCCTGCACTGGGCTGGCTCCATCCCCCTCCACCTGAAACAGGCTCCAAAGGTGAGTGTGTGTGTGTGTGTATGCATGTGCACACCCACACATACACTTACATATGCTCACACTCTTCTACACATGCTTGCACATACACATTACACATACCCGCATGTACTCACACATGCACCTCCACACATTTACCTACTCATGCAATTCATATACTGAGACACATTTACATATTCAGATGTGCCTTTGCTTACAACCACACTATACATTTACACACTCATGCACATTTCACACAGTCACATCCGCACACATCCACACTCTCAGATATACTCACATACACATTCACATTCTTGCCCACACAAGTGCACACATTTCCCATGCACTCATACACACTCACACACATGCACGTGCAGGAGGAGCAGTTTTAACCTCCATGGCTCCACACCCAATTCAGATCCCTCTTAGTTTTCTAAGCTGTACCCGAAGGCCATTAGCAGAGCTGGCAACCTACACCATGCAAACAGTAGCCCTCCGCCCTCACACCCAGGCCCTCATCAAAGTCCTCTCTCATCCCTTGGCTTTTCCAAAAGGAAAAGAAGCTTCCCAAAGAGGATGCCATGGTCTGCTCCCATGGCCCAGGCACCCCAGGGTGAGGAAATTCTTCCTTCCAGCTAACTTCAGTACTCTGCAGAATCAGGACATTCCAGTTCTCATGGACAGAGAATGTTCTTACCAGACAGCACAGCACACGTCCCAGGAGAGCCTGAGCCACAGGGCTGTATTATTTATTAAGGGAGGGGCTTTGGAGGTATGTACAAGTGCATGGGAAATGTATGCATAGGGCTTTGGGTCTGAGCTCTGAAGATTCTAACCCAACTCTGAGTGACCTTGAGCAAGTTACTAACCCTCTCTGAGCCTCAGTCTCCTTGTTTGTAAAGGAGGGTAACCACGGTTCCACGTTGTGTGAAGAGTGGGTAAAATTATACATGTAACATGCTTAGCACAAAGCGAGGCACATAGTATGTGCTCAATAAATTTAACATGTCATCATGGGGCCAAACCCAGCATTCCTGGTTTCCCACTTCCTGACCAGGGTTCATACTTGCCCTCTGGGCTTGGCTCCCTCTTGCCTTCCTTGCCTGTCTCCAAATAGGAAGACAGGTTATTAGTACAAATTTGATCAAAATGACACATGGATTAGCATGTATGCTGCAAAGTCTAATTCTGTTTACTGTTCTAGGGGAGCATGCAATTATTACAGGAGCTGGGACAGAGTGTTTTTAATAACATTTCTTGTTAAGATTTAATTATAGGAAATTGTATTTTCTTAATCACTGAAAACTCAACTGGCTAGGAAAAGAATCGTGATAATTTTGTTTGCAGTTTATTAAATCCTTAGGATATTCCTTCTCTTACATTTGCTTTTATTATGTGCTGCTGCTAAGTGCTTTTTAACCCTTGGAACTGTGAGGAGGAGGGGCTGTGGGAGGCCATCCCCTGCCTCCTTGTCCCCAGGCCCTCTACTCCTGGCAAACTCAGATTCCAGAAATCCTATAAATCAAAGCAACTTAGGAAGCTGAGTTGTTAGGTTTCCTGCTCAGTTAAAAAGACAGATGTGTTCTCCTCCTTGTCTGAAGTTGGGCTGAGGAACCGTCCACAGAATACCTGGCCCTCACATCAGCCTCTTCTGGAAATTCAACCCCAGATATCTCCCTGCCAAGAACCCTCAAGGAAGATTGCAGAAGTAACTCTATTACCTGCCTGCATTCACAGGCTGTTCCTGATCACCTCAGGAGGTCCTGAGTCTAGAGAAGCAACCTGATAGCAAGATGGCACTGCAGAACCATCTGACCCCCATCTGTTCTCTTCTAGACAGGGCGGGACTATGGGTGAAGTTTCATGTCTATAACAGACCTCGTATAAGGCCTCTTTCCTACCAGATGTTAAGAATTAGGGATACAGAAATGGATATGACAGAACCCTGCCCAAGGTGTCCATGGGGCCCTCCTCCTTCCCTTTCTGCAGCTTCCGTGTGTGCATGAGGAGTCACAGGGAGGCAAGGGGGTGGTGAAGAAAGCCTTACACTGAGGAAACGGGATGTGTGAAAACCAGAAGCACAAAGGAGCCACAGTCTACCAGATCCTCCCAAACCAGGCTCAGGGGAAAAGATGCAATATTATCAACAACATGAGGAGTGATGCTTATAAAAACCAATGTGAAACGCCAGCCCCCGAGGGATTTGTGCTGCATGGTTAAGTAACAATTCCTCAGCCAAAGGAAAGCATCTCTGACTACGAAATCCTGTGATCCCAGAAGAGAGAGAGAATGTGTAAGTGTGTGTGTGTGTGTGTGTGTGTGTGTGTGTGTGTGTGTGTGTGTGTGTGTGTGAGAATCCTCTTGGCCTCAGTCACAGCTCCATCTCCATCTCTACCTGACCCCATGACTCGCCAAGCCTGGACAATCTCCATAGAGACCTACATTCACAGGCAGCCTTTCCTCCAGAGAGCACCATCCTTTTAGTCAACAAGCACCACCTGTGTCTAGCCTAGCGCTCTCCTGCTGCAAATCAAACCCATGCCCTCTTAATCTTTTGGGAGATGGGAGAGAAGGACAACCAGAAAATGAATGGAATTCCCAGCAGAACGGCCTCATCTGACACATCTCTAGGTCTTTCCACTTCCCTCTAAACTCTGAGACCCTGCTCCCTTAACCACCCCCAGTGTCTTCTCTGTTCCCTCCACTCTCTTTGGTGTCTTTGTTCTCTGGAGCTGGGGAAAGCAGGCCTGACAGCGTTAACCCCCGATGGCAGAGTGCAGGACATCAAAGAGGCAGCAAGAAAGGTGATGGATAATAGATGGCTGGAAGCATGAATGATACATATGCAGATAAATGATGGATAATGGAGCCTGCATGATGTATAGGCGCTGACTGAGTAATAGATGTGTAGGTACATATAGATTGATGGAGGGAGAGTTTCAGAAACAACAGACAGGGGCAGCTAGAAAGACTGATCCAGAATCCGTGATAGATGCCTTGATACTAGATAGGCAGGAAAATAAGACGCAGGACTGGTACCTGGGAGACAGCACAGAGGGATATATGAAGAGAGGGGCTTTCTGGACATAGAGACTAGAGAAAAAACAGGTAGCAAATGGACACTCAGAGCCTTCCATTGACAGCCACTGCTCCTGCCCAGGCGTCCACGGTAGGTCGCAGGATAGAGGGGGTGAGCTGAAGGAGCCTGGACGCATGGACAGGCGATGAATGCGCCAGTAAATGACGAATAGGTGGGCGGGCCCACTGATGGGGCGCTTCTCCCCTCTTCGTTTGGCCTCCCTCCGCCCTGGGCTGGGCTTCCAGGAGCCTGGGTGAAGCCCCGGCAGCGGGGTGCTGCGCTGCTTGTGGCCGCGCGGGGGCGCCTGTGGCCGGGGTACAAGCGTGGAGGGGCGGGGAGGGACTGTGGATCGCCGCGGGTCCTGCACCGGAGTTTGTTTCCATGACTGCCGGGCCCACGTGACCCCCTCCTCACTCACCCCTCTCCTTCCCTTCATAAATAATGCCCCTGGTTGAAAACTGCTCCCCAAGGAAGGGCAGGAGAAAGGCTTCTTGCTGGGCTGCTTTCCCTAGAATCGGAGCAGGTCTTTGAAGCCCGCCTGCCTTCCAGAGCTGCCCAAATCAGTTTGCTTCTTTTCCCTGTCACTCCCTCGGCCGTCCCTCTTGCTCTATTTTAAATCATTTCCCTCTCACCACCCCTGCCTCCTCCTCCCTCAATCCTCAGGGTCTTCCCGACCCCAGCTCCTCTCGGAGCCAGCTGGTACAAAGTGGAGAAACAGTGAGGGAAGCTATTGTTCTGGAAAGGGCAAGGCAAACTCCTGGGAAGGCGGGGCGGGGGGGGGCGATATTGAGCAGATAAGACCCTCTATCTGCTGAAGCTAGAGTGAAGCCTAGCTGCTGTGAGGGGCTGTCACAGTGTGAGTCTGGATCAGCAGCCCCTCCCCTCTTACACACACAGATGGAGAATAGAGGCATCCGGGCCCGACAGCTGCAAATGGCCCTCCCTCAACCCCAGCTCAGATCATCTCTAGCTTGGATGGTACAAAACTACAGAGGAGGAGACAGGAGGAGCATAAACCCCAGAAGCAGTGGCCTCAGGGAGGGCTAAGGTCCTGGAGGTGGAGCTGTTACTGTTGGAACAAAGGATCCTTGTCTAAACCCATGGTTTCCTTGTGTTTACTGGAAGCCAGAAGCACAGACTCAAGCCGTCCAGAAGAGACAAACTCTGCTGCTTCCAAGGCCTGCTTTCAGTTCTTTTCAACAACCACTTATTACCCTATCCCAGGGCCCCTGGAAACAGAGAACCTTGGAGAAACTTTTGTAGAGAGGCCAGCCAGGAAGGCACAGAGAAATTAAGTTACTAGCTCAGTGCACCACAGCCTGCAAGCTGCAGGATTGTAGCCACCATCAAAGCCAGGGAATTCTCAGTCTTGAAAGGTTAGGGAAAGCAGCAAGGGAGGAAGATATAAGACATGCAGAGAAAGTGGCCAAAGTGGAATATTTTTCATGTACTGATTTTCCCCTCCAAACAGTAGCCAAATCCCTCACCTTTCTAGCCCTTCACATACCACTCTCCAGTTCATTGCCCTTGAGATTAAAAAAATAATCTGGCTACTTTGCCTCTGCCCAGAGGTGACACCAAAACTATCTTTAAGAAGCAGTGGGGGTTGTCCAGGATTGGCCAGAGGTAGGGGACACAGAGAGGGAATTCCAGGCAGAAGGAACCACATAGTACAGGCAGAGAGGCATGGAGTGTGAGGGAGGTGGAGACAGCTGTGTTCCTGGGGTAAAGCTTCAGTAGCAGCAGAAAGACCGCAGGACAAAGAGGCAGGGCTGATCACAGAGGTCTTGTCCTTTTAAGAAGCTTGCAGTAGGGAGCCACTGAAGGGTTCCAATCAAAGGAGTAACAGGTTCAGATCTGTAATATAGAGGGTGGATTGGATGGAGTGGGCATAGAGACTGGGCAGCCAGTTAGGAGGCTACTACAATGGTCCAGGGGTAAGGGGAAGTGATGGGGTACACATCAGGGTAGTAAAGATTGGCTTGCGGGGAAGAGAGGGTCAAGAAATATTTTGGAGATGAAAGCATCAGGACCTAAGGAGATGGAGACAGAGTGAGCAAACTAGAAGTCAAGGCTGACTCCTGGGTGTCTGGCCTGGGTCTGGGTCAGTGGTAGTGCCACCCTCTGAAAGGTCATATGGGAGGAAGAGTGGGCTTAGAGGAGATGTCCAGTTTGGAGCAGGTTGAGTTTGAGCTATCTGATGGTGCACAGACTGACTGTCCAGGGGGTAATAAGCTGTTCCAGCCTGAGCCCCATGGGCAAAGGCTGGAGGGGCCAGTAATGTTTGCAGTGGTTGAAATCCAAGGGGAAGTAGAGGTAACTGATGGGGTGGGGAGTGGGAGACTGAGAAGAGCAGGGGCCCAGGCTGGAAGGGGCCAAGAAGGAACTGTCAGAGAGAAGGAAATTGACAGAGCACTGTGTTGGAGAGGAGAGGGGTGGGGAGAGGGACAGGTGAAGGAAGGAGGGAGAGAGTGGTACCAGGTCAGATGCGGCACAAAGTGCTAGTGAGAAAAACACTGATTGCCCCACCACCTTGGCACTGGGCATCTTATTCACAACCAGGGTCTAGCAGAAAATTCAAGGGACATTCAAACTGAGTAATTCGAAGAGTGTTTAATGAAAGCATGGGCAAGGTGCAAAGGTAGGTGTAGGGAAACCAACTGTGGGGTGCGGGGTGGGAGCTCCAAGGCTAGTAACAGGGGAGCCAGGCCCAGGATACCTAGAGGGAAAGCCATGTAGAGAAGCCACTGGATAGGAGCAATAGCTGGTGTGGAGGGACAGCTCCCTACAGTTATTCAGGGAGCGAGTCAGGAGATTAAATATTTCAGCCTCACTCTCCTCCATCTCCTGTGAGTCTCCCCATTGGTGGGGACCAACCCGAAGCCAGAGGGCAGGGAGCCTGGGGCATGCAGTCCACAGAGGTTAGCCCTGGAGCCCACACACTAACCATCAGGCTGCACAGCCCTGGTAAGCAAGCAGATAAAAGCACTGACTCATGAGATGAAAGCAACGCTGGATCTCGGCCCCTCTTGTTCCTTTCTCCCAGCTATATATACTTCTTTCTGCCTGACCACCCATTCCTCCATGGCAGGGGTAGCTCCAGATCTAACTTCACCCCCACGGGAGAAGATGCTCTTCCCTGCTAGTTCCAGCAGCAAAATCCTGGAGAAGGTGTCTAAGTGGTTTGGCCTTGGTCACATGCCTATCCCAGAACCAGCCACTCTGCTTGGGTGCAGGAAGAGGGAAATTGTGCTGGGTTGTAGCCACCCCAGGAACACTCAGGCAGAGAAGAAGGTGACAGCTGCTGGGAAGAGCAGACTTGTAGATTAAAGCGGGGAATGTGATGAGGAGGCAAGCGGGGACCAAGATATGGCCCTTTGTGTTTCTAAATGAAACAGGAGGTGAGAAGGCAACAGAGGGGAGCTTTCCTTCTTTGCTTACTGCTGGGCGTGTACCAAAAATACACAGAGATTTGTCCTCACACACACCCATAAACACACATGCTTGCATATATATAAATATATAGACACATATACATGCCTATACAAGCATGCTTACTCATTTTACCCTCATGTACAGACTTACACATAGTCACCGACAGATACACTGTATCAGTCAAGAGAAGCAAGGTTATGATTCAGTAACAAACAACTCTAACATGTCTCAGTGGCTCAAAAACTCAAAAGCTTCATTCTTGCTTACACTGCATGTCTATCACAGCTTCTGCTCCTCTTAGTCACTCCAGGACCCCTGCTGATGGAGAAGCCGTCAGCTCAAACTTTGCTGGTCACTGTGTCAGAGGGAAAGAAGACCTCACACCAGTGATTAAATCCTTCTGCCTTTCTGTTCATTGGCCAAAACTGGTCATATGGTCCCACCCGAAGAAGCCAGAGACCCTGAACTTTTCAGCAAATAGTACTAGTGACTACCACAACATAACATGGGTGTGCTAACACACTCACTGCTCTTCCTATGGCTTTTTTATTTTATTCTTTTATATGTCAGACTCCTAACAACTCTCCGTTCCCAGCAATTAGGATCAAAATTTCTCTGCCAGAAGCCAGAGGTCATTGTAACTTCCCTCCACTTTTATTTCAGGCCTTGTCTGCTGCCCCCAACTCTCCCTCTCTCACCTGGACCCCCATCATCATCTATCTCCCCTCCCTACCCACTCTTCCTTACCTCCCCTACCCCATGCTTCTTCCTTCCTGCCAAGGAGAGAAGAAAGGGACAGCTGCACATTTATTCAGTGAGACTTCACGCTGTCGCCCCACCACTTGCTTCAAGCTCCCTGCTCCCTCCCTTTCTTCTTTCTGTAGTTGCCTTGAGAGCTTACTAAGAGTGAGCTAGTGGCACATAGAGAGGAGGCTTCTATGGAGCTGGAGAGACAGAGAGGTGAGGCCCAGGGAATCTGGGGGTGAAGGGAGAGCAGGCAGACAAACAAAGACCCAACAGGGCCTGGGATGTAGAGAAACAGACACAAACAGACAGAAGCAAAAAAAAAAAAAAATAGACATAAAATGTGTATGAGAGAGAAGCAGAGACAACAGCCAGTAACAGAGGCAGATGGAAAGAGACACAGATTGACAGAGACAAAAACAGAGACACAGAAACTGGGCAAGAGAGATGAATGCAGAAAGGAGCAAAGAGACAGAAAAGACTGTTGAGCTCCAGGGTGGAAGTAAGGCTGTGTCTAGGCTGTGTGTGTGTGTGTGTGTGTGTGTGTGTGTGTGTGTGTATTATTATATAGCTCTGGTTATTGAATCACATTATCTTGCATTGAAAGCAGGAGCTGAGATATCTTTAAAGAGAGGGAGAAGACGTGGCCCTTTTCAAGCAAGTGGCTGGGGTTTGAGGCCAGACTGTAAGCTCAGGGTTCTGGCAGGGGTTTCCTTGGAGATTTCTAGTGCAGTGTTCAGCTCAATAGCATTGGCGCTGTCAGTTGGAGGAGCCTTTGGGGACTAAACTGTGAATACATTCTCAGCTGCCTCTGCCCTACCTCTGCCGCCTGCTCTAGCTGTGGGATGGCAGGTCGACCCTGGAGGGAGGACAGAGCTGGGGGTGGGGTGCAGGCAGTCCCCGTTCTGTGCAATAGGTGGAGGAGGTCTCAGGCTGAAAAGAGAGGCAGATTCCAGTCTTCAGGGAGCTCTGGGTCCGAGTAGAGATGTAAGCCTCATTTGTTCACCAAATGATTATGAAACCTGTGCCAGGCCCTGTGCCAGGACTTGGAGACACAGTGGAAGACAAAAACCACATGCTCCCTGCATAGGTTTTAGTCTGGTAGAGCAGACAGACTCCAAATAAACTATAAAGCTAATATGACAAATCAGTTTAATACTACAAAGGAAAAGAATGTTATATGTCATAGAATGATGGCCATGGGGCTTCTTTAAACTTCTTTAAACCACTCCACCCTCAGGAAAGTCTCTCTATGTGAGTGATATTGTGACCAAGACCTTCCTGATGAGGTGTAGCCAACCAAGAAGAAAACTGGGTGTGGCATGGGGTGGGAGTGGGGAAATGACCCAGGTGGAGGGAACAGACCCAGTAAAGACCAAAAAGCAGCACCAAGCTTAGGCACCAATACCAAGACCTGAGGGTGGTCAGCATGGTAGGAGCAGTGAGCCGGGGAATGTCGGGAGTGAGACCAGCCAAGTGGGCAGGAGCCTGCAGGACAAGCCCTCCATGGAGTGTGGGTTTTATTCTAAGGACAATGGGAGAGACGTGAGTGGTATCTGTCTATTCATGTGCTGGCACCTGCCACATGTCGGGCACTATGCTGGGGCTCTAACCCAGCTAAGGTGTTGGGCTAGAAGTAAGAGGAATGTGGC
>CM053502.1:87718415-87973252 GCA_028627145.1 Eidolon dupreanum | reverse complement strand
ATGACCACTGCAGACCATTCTCCTTCATCCCCAAAACATACAGCCCCATCTCATAGATTGGATCTCCTCCTGGGGTTCATTAACCACACACTGTCTGGATGTCAAACACTGGATGCAGCGACCTCTGGGGGTCCCTGCTGGAGATTTTTCTCTCCATCCTTACCAACCAATACCGGGAGCAGGGCCAGAGGCTCCCGTCCCTTCCTCTCGTCCCTCCTCCCCGACCCAGGGCAATTTCCCCAAGAGCGTGCTCACGCTGTGCCCTCTGCGAGCCTCTCGGTACCAATTGACTGGATTTCAATCAGAAATCCATCTCCGTTAAGGACCACTTTGGATAAAAGCAGAAGTAACCTGCAATCGAGATGCTGATGCCAAGCCGTAATGCGAAAGCTGAGAGAGGCCGGCTGCCCAACTCCGGCCTCCAGCCCCCAGCGGGGTTGAAACCAGGCCTCAGCTGCAGCAGACTCAGCTTTTAGGCACCTAGGGAAGGGAGTAGCTTGATCTGCCTCCATCTCTGACATCGGCGGTACAGGCCGAATCACCGCGCCAGGCCAAAGAGTTAATCGGCTGCTAGCAGCTGGCCAGGGTCTGGGAGCCAACTGTGGGCCCTGGATGCGCCCTCAGGCTTGTTCCCAGGGCATGCCAGACACGGGCTCTCATAGGCCAGCTAAAGGGAATGCGAGTGTCCTTAAGAGCAGAAGGAGGTGCGGGCTCAGCACTTCTCCCACCCGCCCGCCCCCAATCTCAACTCCACTACCACTTCTGTTACTCTAGTTCCTCTCCCGGCCTATATTGCGGTCAGGAAAGGGTCCCTGAGAGAGAGGGTGGCTGCTCCAATCCCCTCCCGCTCCAAGACGCCGCACCTAGGGAGCAGCAGAGCTGCAGGGACAGCAGGGACCCCGCGAAGCGCTGGTGGCTGTGGTGCTCAGCGCGGGCAGCTCCTCTGGTAAATAATGCACGCCTCCCAGTCCCGGCTGCAGCAGGTAGTGTATCAAAGTAATATCGCGCGGCGAATTGCAGTGTAATCGCCGTAATTTAGGGCCCCATGGGTGAGCCCGTTTTGAAAAGGCTGCGCGCCCGGACAGGCAAGGTGACTGGAGCGTCTGCGCCGGCTTTGACCTCTGGATTTCCTCCAAGCTAAGTGAGGCCATAAAAAATTCAGAAGCCCAGGCTGTCTGCTGGCAAATGGGGTGTGGGCAGAGAGATTGTATTATCTATCTAGACCCAGCGAGACTGATGCCGGGCCGGGAGTAAAGTGATGTCCCTGGGCGCGCACCGCCGGACAAGTCGGGCCTCCCAGGTAGCGGAGAGAGGCCCGGGCTGTGTGTTGGGGGCGACGTTTTCATTAGAACTTGGGCCGCCCCTTCCTCGAGCTGGCGGATCTTTTCTTACCACAGACCGCTCTGCAACCATCTTCCAGACCCTCCCAGGACCCCGCAGGGCCGTGGTCGCTCCCTGCCCCCCGCCCCGCGCTAGGAAGTCGTCGGGGCATTAATATTACTGCCCAGGTCCTCCTGAGAGGCTTGCTGCCCACCTTCCCTCCCCTCCCCCAGCCCCGCCAGGGAAAGTCATTCTGGGGTGGAGAGATGATAACAGGAAATGTATTTGCAGGCTCCCTTCTAACTTCTTGATGGGAGCCAGCTGGAAGCGCATGAGCTGTGCTGTCCCTCTGGGTTTCTGTTCCTGGTGACCGAGAAGGTGATAATCATGAGCTTCTCTCAGGAAAGACAAAGAAATGGAAAAACTTATCTGGCTCGGCAGCCCTGTCGCATTGCATTAGCAGAGAACCTTGTGTCTGTGGCCCCGCCTGGATGCCAGAGGGGCCATTTTGTGTATCTTCAAGAAGCACCACTCCCGGCTCCTTCCCCGGCTCCATGCCTAAGTGTCTGGACACAGGAGTTCCTACTTGCTCCTCATCCCTCTCCAAATCATTTTCATGTCTCAGTGAAGAGATGCAACATAGACTAGGCTTTTCTGGACTGACGATCTGCTGATATTCCCCAACTCCATTCCACCCTCTAGTTTCTCTTTAGCCGGGCAGTGAGCTTAAGAGCCAGAAGGGCCCTTAGAAACCAGCCATTCTGGTTAAACAAGCTGTGGTGCATTCTTACAGCAGAACATTCCACAGCCAACAAGAATGAGGGAGATTTATATGTGTGTGGAAAGCTGTCCAGGATATATTGTTCAACAGAAAAAGCAAGTTGCAGAATAGCGTGTAGAGAACGATCTCATTTGTGTTACATTTTAAATAAAGGCTATATATACTCACATGCTTGCATATGCATAGGAAATGTCTGGGAAGATAAAAAAGACTGTTAACAGAGGTTATCCCATGGGATAAGGAGGAGATAGGGACTTTAACCTTACATGCTTACATTTTTGTACTGTTAAATTTTTTCAACAAACAATTGCATTACTTTCATAATTTAAACATAAATCTTTTCCCAAAAAAGAAAAGAAAAAGAAAGAAATCTTCCAGTACAACCCTTTCATTTGAAACTGGGGCCAGGGAAAGAAAGAGACTTTCTCATGTTACACAGTGCTCACAGCCTGGCCGCAGTCCCTGTCCTACACTGTCCCCACACCAGGCTCCTCCCCAGGAACGCAGCCCTGACAACCAAACTCAACAGGCCCACAAAGGAAGCATAGACCCCCTTCCCAGAGAAGGAAGGGTTTCTGACAGGAGTGTGACCTGATTTAAGAGACCAGTCAGATAAAAGCAGGAGGGAGCAACGACAAGGGTTGGAAACGAATCTGAACACCCAGCTGGATGGCCTTTACTTGCCCATGGCCCTGCCCTCATCCAGCTCCGACAGGCTCAGTCTTCTGATACAGATGCCTTCTCTTGGTCCAGCCTTAGCAGAGGTTGGGACTGAAGGGTCATGCCTAAGGTGACCAATCATCTTGATTTGTTGAGAAAGGAGAGGGTTCCAAGGATGCGGGACTTTCAGTGCTAAAATTGGGACAATTTTACGCAAACTAGGACATGATCACCCTTGTTGGGTCAGCCATGTCTGTAGCAACCCTCTGAGAATCTGGCCAAGGACACCTTTTGGCAACTCAAGGATAAAGATTCTAGAAGCTTGTCTCTGGGCAAGGGCAGCTAGCCCCTGCTCTCGCTTTTCTTAGATGGGTGAAGCTGCAAGAGTTAATTTACATTTTGTCAGTTGTGATTTCCTCTTAGTCCAAGCACGTGCTTGCACAGACACATGCACATACACATACCTCCTTGCCTCTCTTAGTCTATCTAGAGGCACGTCAGCCAGGGCCCAGCTAAACCAGCCAGAGCCCCCTGTCTCTTTGAGCAACATAATCCTCAAGAAATGCTAGAGCCTTTAATTACACATGGGGTGCATCAAAATTTCTCATCTCTCCTTCCCCACCTCAGGAGACAAAAAGGAAATTTCACACCCTAGTGAGCCCAGCTCATCTTTTCCTCTTTGATGCCAGCCTGGGGTTAAAAAGCGGGGACAGGCAACACACGCCTCCTTTGGGTACTGATTCCTTTGCTGATTTTGAGATTCAAAGCATGTATCTTAAAGATCATAATCTGATTTTGCCATGCCCGCCTTCCCAGCCGATTAATGGCCCCCTGGCTTCCGCACTGCAGCACCCAGTACTCTGCAGAATGCCACCTTCCACCCCCATCTACCTCTGGCCCCACCGAAGACTGGTAACCCAGAGAAGAAAAGGCTAAAGTTAAGCTGGGGGATGGAGAGCAGTTGGGGGTGGTCAGAAGAGGAATGGAAGATCCAACTTCAAGT
This sequence comes from Eidolon dupreanum, assembly GCA_028627145.1. NCBI lineage: Eukaryota > Metazoa > Chordata > Mammalia > Chiroptera > Pteropodidae > Eidolon > Eidolon dupreanum. The sequence continues at coordinate 87,969,488 of CM053502.1, read as the reverse complement.
TCTAGTTCTGTCACTAGCTTTGGACAAATTACCTCCCCCCTCTGGTCTTCAGTTTTGTCATCCACAAAATGAAGGGGTTGACCTAAGTGTCTTTAGACCTAATAAAGTAGATTTCCTCAGTTTAAATTCTGCCTCCTCCTTCTAGCTGGATGAACTTGGGCAAGTTACTTAACCTTTCTGTGCTTCAGTGTCATTATCTCATTGGATTTTAATAAGGATTAAGTGAGTTAATATTTTATAAAGTGCTTAAAACAGTGCCAAGCACATGCTAAAGCAGTTATGACAGAGATATTGGTGGCCTTGCCATATGCCCTCGTCATTCGCTAGTCCCATGCGTGGCTCTTGGACTTCTTCCAGCTCCAAGCACCTGTTTCTCTGCCTGACAGCTTTCTTTGATCCACCTTCCCCCTCTCCCCCCACCCCCCACCCCACTGTTTGCCCTGAGTTCCAGACAGGCTGGAAGTGCAAGGAATTTAAGTGCCCAGAGCACCCCTCAACTGATGAAGGTAGGAAGTTGGTGTAGAAACACCTCAGCAAAATGTCCCTCATTGAGATAGCTCTGAAGCTTGTTCTACAGTCTCCCCAAGGTCCAGCAGGATTGAGCTTAGGATCCACAGTGGTAACTGCTCTTCAACACAGCCTTTATGGGTTTTCCTCCTTCCTGTCTCCCTTACCCAGTACTCCCCAAGACCACCCTCCAAATAAACTACTTACACTCAAATCCTGCTGCAGTTACTACCCTGTGCCAGTGCATTTTACAGACATCACTTTCAGTCATTGCAACAATCCTGTGAAATGAGTATGATTGCTTCATGTTACAGATATGGAAACTGAGACCTACAGAGGTTAAGTGCCCTGCCCAAGATCGCACTGTAGGTAAGTGGCCCAGTGGGGATTTGAACCCCAGTGTGTCTGACTTCATTGGCTCTATATCTCCATCTGTCTCCCTCTTCCCCCTCTGGGAAGCCGAATCCTGCTTCATGGACAGACACTTCATTCCTTCAGAGCCACAGTGGCAACCCCTTTGCTCCAGGCATGGAAAAGGGGCACAGGACCAGGGTGATCTGTGAAGCTGCCTCTCTGGCAGCCACTGAGAGCCCACCCAAGGACTCCAGCAATCATACACATACCCATAGAGCCCTTGGGTGGCATAGTCCTGAGCAGAGCAATCAGGCCCTTTGTATCACAGACCTATTTTAAGTGCAAATATGTGGGAACCCCTGGGGGAAAAATGGCCTTCCAAGGTCCTGGAGATGGATCCAGTTACTATCTGCCTCAACGGGGCACCTTGCTTCCTGGCCCCCAGCCGAGCCCCCTTTCCACCTCTGGAAGTGTGAGCTGCTGGCAAGAGCAGTGGGCTATGTGCCTGAGACTAGAGAGGCCCAGCCTCACAGTCATACCTTCTTAGAAGACCTCACTTCAGACGGGCTCATTACAGTTCCTGGTGTTTTACGTTTTATACTTATCAATAGCTTTTATGTGCACATGGTTCCAAAGTCACAAAAGCCTTCTTCCCTTCTCTGCACCTCACTTTCCCTCCCTAAACACGACAGCCACTGTTGTTGATTTACTATGAGTCCTTCCAGAGATATTCTCCAGGTAGACGAGCACACAAATGGAGGCATTATAGCACACCATTCTTTTTTCTCCAGAACAACATATCTTGGAGATCTTTCTATATCAGTACATAAAGAACTTCCTCGCTCCTTTTTATAGCTGTCTAGTATCCCATAATTGATTTAACCAATTCCCCAATGGATGGATACTTTGAGTTATTTCCAATGTTTTGCTAATACAAACCTTGTACATATGTTATTTCGCACATTATAGAAAAAATAGCTCAAGATGGAATTGCTGGGACAAGGGATATGTGCATTTGTAATTTGAAAGATGCTGCCAAACTGACCTCCAAAGGTAGTGAATCACTTATGCTCCCACCAGTCCTGTGCCCTGCTGCGAGCCAACTGGGCCAGGCATGACTGTGCACTGCTGACTTGGATCTCACAATAACCCTGGGAAGGTGGTGCATTATTATTTTTGTTTGATGAGAAAATTGAGAGAGATTTAATTTTGCCCAAGATGACCCAATAAACATTACATTGAGCATTTAATTACATGCCAAGCCCTGTTCTAAGTGCTTTACATTCATTATCTTATTTAACCAGTAACATTAAGAGGTGGTTGTTCTTACCATCATCATTTATTTTCCTGTTAAACCAAGTATTGGAGCTCAGAGATGTTAATTTTCCCAGCATCACACAGCCAGTAAGTGGCAGGGCCAGATTTGAAATTTCTCAGCGTGGCTTCAGAGTCTGGGCTGTAGCTGCTCCCAGGAGGCTGTCACTGGCTCCCAGTTTGCTGCTTTATTATGTGCTCTCAATTCCCCTAGGCACTATGGGGGGTGCACAAGCAAAAATATTAGACATATAATTGAGGAGCTAGAGACAGAGAAGGTCAGAGCTGGAAAGGATCACAAAAATGCCTTTTTGAAAGGGGGTCTCTGCCCCTGAACAAGGGAAGAAGGGGTTGAAAATGTGAGAGGGAGGTTCTGGTTGCTTCAATGCCTTATTGGAATGCAAAACTGTCTCACCCTGCATGGGAGGGTCTCACAAAGAGCCGGTTCCCTGAAAATGCCCATAACCTCCTGAAAATGAGAAACTCTGGAACTTTTCGTTCTGTAGAAAAGGGGAAGATTTGCTTGGGGCAGGGACAGTGGCTGGGTCTTCTCAGAAGCAAAGCCAGCAAACACTAGAAATTACTCTGCTGATCTCCAGGCCAGAGCTCAGCGCCCTGAACCCTGCAGGCGCTGTCTCCTGCACAAGCTTAAACAAAGAGAACCAGCCCAAATACCTTAGTTGAGGGATGGGGGTGGGATGGGGCTTATATATAAAGTAACTGCTACATACACATAATCATTTAAGTTCCATGATAACCTTATTATTTTACAGTCCCCAGCTGAAGGGTGTTGCTGGCAGTTGACTAGCGCAGGGTTAAGTAAGTGGAGGCAGATTTGGGGAGAAGCCTGAAATCCAAGCTTTAAGTGATCTATGACATGGACCCCAGTGAGCTAATGAGACTGATTGCAGGTTCTTGAGCCAGGACATGACTTGATCAAATTTGTGTCTTAGGATACTAACTCTCATGGCAATGCTTTGCACATGCTGTTCCCCTGCCTGGAATGCCTTTTCCAGGCTTGTATATCCAGAGAGCTATAACTAAAAGCTCTCTGTGAAGCATTCCCTGGCCCCTGGAGCATTCACATCCCTTTGTCAGATGGGGAACCCCTAAAGGTAGTGGCTAGGTCTTATTTTTACATCCCCGGGCTCTGGTCCAGTGTCAGGTATGTAGTGGGAGTTCCATAAATGTTTATGGAATGAATGAATTAATGAATGAATGAATGGAGTGATGAAGGCCTGACTGAGAGAATGGCAACAGGAAGAAAAAGGAAATGTGAAGCCAAGTTGAAGAAAAATAAACAGGGCCTCTTGACTAGCTAGATATAATAATAACAGCTTATACCTATGTCGCACTTACTATATACCAGAACCCATTAGGGAGGTACTGTTATGATCCTCATTTAACAGATGAGGAAACTAAGGCTCAGAGAGATTACACAGCCACTAAGATCACACAGCTAGTAAGTGATAGAGCTGAGCTTTGAACCCAGTCGTTCTGATCCAGGGTTCATGTTCTTAACCTGTTGTCTATTTTAAACTACTTATAAGGGCTGAATGAGGTGAATAAAATCAAAACCATGCAACCTAGGAAAATAGGATAATGATGCTTAGAGACTTAGGTCTTCTAATCTCTAATCTGTTGCATTATCCCTGCATTTCCTCCTCCCTCCCATTCATTGAATATTCTCGTAGGACTCAAACTTTAGAACCTACAGAATGTATAGCCTGGGCAGAAAGGGCAGAATCTTCTCCTTTTTGAGACCCAGTGTGCAGAAATGGGGGGTAGGGAGCATGAGAGAGTGCTGGCAGGAGTCAGAGCCCCAGCCCAGCAGCTTTCGGCCTGCCCCAGTGGGCTCTGGGCGGACAGCCAGTCCAGCCTGTGGTGCCATCTTTCTGCTGCGCCTTCTCCCTCACCCAAGTCACACTCCACGTGCTCAAGTTTCTTTGTGGTGGGTGTTTTGATTAATTTTATTCTAATTAATTCAGTAATCTCAAGCTGTTTGCAAAATCTTCACCGAGCGCTGCTCCGTGATGGATCTGCAGAAAGGGGCTGCAGACAAACACACGATTCATTTCTCTGTTGGCGCTATATATATCTTAGGACTGGGAGAGGGTGGGCTGGGGAAAGGAGCAGGAAAGCTGCCTGCCTGCTGGCTTTCAATGTCATTTTCCAAATGCCCTCTGCTTGCCTGGGCCAGGGCTTGCTAACTGTGATTGAAGGACAAACACCCTGAAAGCTTTCTTGCAGGCAGGTGGCCAGGCTTGGTGGCAGGTGTGTGAATTCCACTTCTGCCTCTTCTTTTTTTGTGGCAATGCAGTTGGTTTACTTAACCTCACCAACTTCAGCACCCTCGCTTAGAAAATGGAGATAAAATGCCTGCTCTGGCTACCTCATGGGAGCTCAGAACCAGCTAGAGTATGGGGACAGGCCTAAGAAATTGTACAAAAACTGAAGTGCTGTTGACATCATTATTGGAGAGGCAGTAGAGTGTGTTGGTTAAGACTCAAATTAGATTTCCTGCCTCAACCTCTTACTTTCTGGATACCTTGCAGAGGCTACGTCAAGTCTCTGTACCTCAGTTTCCATATCTGTAAAATGGAGGTGAAAATAGTATCCACCTCATAGGGTTCTTGCAAGAATTAAACGAATATGAGTTTTTAGAACAATGCTTGGCATGGAGTCAAGCACTAAACAGAATAAAACTACTATGGTTATCTTAGTCATCTTTGTTTCTTTAAAATCTTCACAATGCAATACAAATGCCCAGTAATGAAGGAAGCCTTCTCTGATTAACAATAGTGAAACTTGCACTCCTGTTTCAAAGCACCCATCCTTCCCTCATTTCTCTGAATGTGTTGAAGTTTTCATCCAAAAATCTCTGTGTTCTCTGGGTGGCCCATTTCACTCTTGCAAAATTAAACATCTCAGATTACATGGCCCATTTTACTCTTAGTCTATATCTCCCACCATGGTGGAATTAAAGGGACTCAGTCCATGGCTGTTCCAGAAGACCCATCCAAAGGGACTTAAAGGCAACATGATTATTAGAAGAGAGCTCACTTTGAAGCTGGGTTTGCTAAGTATACACACTGATTTTACTTAAAATCTAAATGAATATAAGAAATTTTTTTAATTGAGGCACTGTCAATTATCTGTATGAATGATGATTTTCTTTGATATGGAGGGACTTGGGAGAAACATATGTAAATGATGGAAGAAGTTCCCTCCCCATACACCCTTGGAATCTGTACTAGGGCCATGAAGAGGAAAACCAACAAACCAACTGACCAAATGGCCAATCAACCAACCAACCAACCAACCAACCAACCAACTGACTAACCAAGGTAATGAAATGGGGAGGGAGGTGATGCTTTAGCAGGATAGTCAGGGAAGGCCTCTCTGAGAAGGTGTTGTGTGAGCCAAGCCCTGAAAAGTGAGAGGAAGCCTGTTGTTTAACCATCTGGGCAAAGAACACTCCAGATACAGGGCACAGCCATGGAGGCGGGAATAAACTTGGGGTGTTTGGAAGATTGAGAGCAGACTGGCTGAGGGGAACAACAGGATAAATCAAAGTGATGAGGCCACAAGGTCCAGACCAAAGGCCCTCATAGGCTATAATAAGAAGCTGGATTTTATTCTAAACACACTGGGAGCCCTTGGAGGGTTTAAAGTAAGAGAATGACCCAAGCTCATTTATATTTTTAAAGGTCACTTTAGCTACCTCTCTAGAATTCATCCACATATCCTTAAATTCATTTATAATAAGATTTACTGCACACCTATTGTGTGCTAGCCATGCCAAGGCACTGACAGTTCAGAGTTGAGTAGGACATTACCCTCCCCTCATGGAGCTCAACGCTGATGAGTAAAGAGACAAAGAGATGCTTTAAAGGCAGGGTGGCAATTGACATGGTTGAGCTGCGTATAGGGTCTGAGTGTGGAGGAAAATACTGGGACCTGGAATTGGAACAGGAAAAGCTACTGGTTAGAGCAGTGGTCTTTCAAAGTGAGTGGCATCGGAATCCTTGGAAGGCTTGTAAAAACAAATTGCTGCTGCAGATACCCTACCCTGTCTTCCCCCTGCCCCCCCCACCCCGAACCTAATTTATTAAACCTAGAGTGGTTCCTGGGAATTTGCATTTCTAGCTAGTTGTTAGGTGGTGCTAATGCTGCTGGTCCAGGGACTACGCACTGAGAACCACTGGGTAAGAGACTCTCAGCTTCTATGGACCAAAAAGAGTTATTTCCAGGAATCCGTTTCAGCACTTGGGGCTCTGGACAGCTCCCAGCATCTTCTTTCAATGTTCATCTTCCACCCAGGCCTGAGACTGGAGCCCTCTGGGGGACAGCCTTTTCCTCACCATCTCCCTCCACCCACTGTTCTTTGGATTCCACCCACAACTCCTCGCTTCCCTTCTGGCACGTCTTCAAACTCTGTCCTGCCTCTGGAGGAGCAATTTCACTCTCAGTTGCCTTCACTGATTCTTTTCAGAATGCAGGAGACCTGTTACCACTGAACTCGGCTCCCATCCAACCAGTTGAGAGCTCTCATCTCCTTCCTTCTAAAAACTGCTCTGGGTTGGAGGATTCTGAGTCTCCCAGCCTTCAACTGCATGTCACAGGCTTTATTTGCTTCACACCCTAATAATCAGGCTACCCCTTTCCTCTCTTCACCCCCCTGCCTTTCTCTGTGCCCTAAATGTCCTTTTTTGTCCCTGTCATATTTCCCTAGCCCTCTCCCCTCCTCACCCCTTTGACCATCTCTTTTGTGCTAAATTTAGTGAGCTTTCTCATAAAAACCTAAATTACCAGGGCTCCTGGTAACCTTGGCCCTTAGTCTCTCAAAGAAATAGGGCTCAGGTTTCCAAAAATCAATCAGAGCCCGAATTTCAAAACTTATAAAAATTCTCCAATTTGTGGTCTTCCAACTATTCTCCAAGAGTAGAATTCTCCAAGGATTTCCAATGGGCAGCTGATCCCGCTCCCCTATCCTCCACCAGACTGCAAACTCGCTGCGAACAAGGAGCTTGGCTACTCAGCTCTGGAATAATATGCTCAGCGCAGCACCCAGCACCTAATAACTGTTCAGTAAATGGCCCCTTCATTTTATTATTATCATGATTGCGTTGTTGTTATTGTTACCTCCTCTCCTTGTGCCTTGACCAGTGCTTGGCACATAGAACCTCAACAGAGTCTTCCAGGTAAACACATTACAGAGTGCAGAGTTGTCACTCTCACCTTGCTAGTCTCTGCTCCTACTGCCTCATTTGCCTGTAACAGCTTCTCCCTCATTTGCCTTTTTTTACTTTCTTAACTACTGCTGTGTTCCAAGCTGGAGCACTTGAATGATTTTTGTGCAATAACTCCCCACCCTCAACACCCAGATTTTGGAGGCCTGGGAGATTAGTATCAGAAGATTTGGTGGGTAATGGGTTCTAGGCAATAGCAAACGGCCCCTTTACAGAGACACAATTATGCAGGTTACACTTGTCTGGCTTCAGACACAGCCACAGACCTCAGGGAAAGTGGCATCAGCACAGATGGTGCATAGAGCCACATTATATAGAATATTCTCCACTTGCTGTAAAGCTTTTGACAAATATATAAGAAAAGAGATGATTTTCTTCTCCTTCTTTTTTTTCCTTTAGCCAAACACTGCAGGCCCTCGTGAGTCACAAAAGTTTTGAGATATTACTCAGGAATATAGGAGGAAAACTCCATATTTTCCCCTGTCAAGGTTTGGTTTTCTTATTTATTTACTAGCATGCCACTGGGTAAATTGAACCCTGAACAACATTAAAAGGAAATAAACATATCTCTCAGCCGCTCACAAACCTGGGGCACTCACTGCCTGGTGCTTGCCGTGGAGCTGGATTATCAAGATGCCTCCCCAGCCAGGGATAAAGTTGCAGCCTGGAGGTGGGATGGGGGTCCAGGGCCTGCAAAGCAGGGGACCTTCAGCTTCCTACTGTTGGTTCATTGGAGCTCCCTCCCCATCCACCAGCCTCCAAGACCCATGACAGACAAACACCTATACTCGGTATCCACAGCAGTTCTGGGCAGGCAGAATAATTCTCATTTTATCCTACCTTTCTAGTCCCTGTGTTTCTCACAAACCACTACACACACGCACTCACACACATATACACACCAGCAATGACAAACAGAATAAAACTACAGGAGAAATGTCATCTCAGAGTCATATCTGCATGGTTGAAATCAGAGGGTAGGATGCCTGAGAGCATTCCTATGGCCTGTTTATAGTCATAGAGAATCGATACTTACTTTTGGGAAAGAAAAAAAATACACTCATATATATCTGTGGTGGATAGATGGATCTCTCTCACCCTGAAAACCATGACAGATGAGTTTTGTTTGGACCTCTATGCATTTTAAAGGTGCATTTAAACTCTTCAAATTAGAATCTGGGTTGGTGGTGGCACCCACCCAGCCCTGACTTTGTCTCCTCTCTCCCTTAGCAGGGGAGTGGAGGGAGGGTGGTGGGTGGTGGGGGAAGCCAGCCAGGGCCTCATTCAGAATTCAATATTGCCTAAGTGGTGTGACTGCCTCTCTCTCTCTCTCTCTTTGCTCAGTTTTCATGATGAGAAAAACTGGGCCCTCTCCCCAGAGGAGCACGCCTAGACTAGGTGGGTTTATGGGGTGAAGACAGACAGATGCTCTGCTGCCCTGTGGCCCCAACCCACCACAGTTGTGACTCAAAGCTAATTGGGATAATGGTAAGCAGTTCACAGAGGCTCCAAGAATACCAAATTCATTCCTGCACTCTTCTGCTCAAGAACCTGCAGTGGCTCCCAATCACCCACAGTAACTAAGTTTCCTCTCAATCGAAAGCAGTAAGCAGAGACTACATGGAGCTTTGGGTTGAAAAAGACTCTGAGGTCCCACGTGGCTCGGCAGAGAGAGTGTTAACAATTGATTAGTAGCATCTTCCATGGATGAAGGAGGGGAGACTGGAGGCACTCATGCTGAAGAGCTGTTTTCCTTAGATTTCAGAATTAAGTCCAAATACTTCAGCTGCCCTTTCAAAGCCCTCCACTCTCTGGCCCCTCTTTAGCATCATTGCCCACTCTTCTCCAACAAGGCCACCCCACCTACACGATACCTGGCATATGCCACCTCAAAATAGTCTCTGTGCCTTTACTCAAACTGGTACACCTTGTCCTCCTGCCATCTTTCTACCCTTGTGTATGAGTTTAATTTCTATTAACTTCTTACTGTCCAGAGGAAACCCTCCTCTACCATTAAGCTTTCTTAACTGTTTAGTCCACACTGGCTCTCGGGTCATTCAGGGGCATTACCACATATTGAAATGTTTGAGTGTTAGCATGTTTCCTATTTCTAAGAGTTCCTCTCCTCAACCCAAATAGAACCATTCCACTATCACCTCCAAATAAGAATAACATCTTAATTTCTTTTGTATCCCCACACCCACCCACTCCCAGCACTTCACCCAATTCTTGTCAGCATTCAGCCTGACCTAAGCACTTGCTGATTACCAGGCCTTCCACAGTTTTAACTGGGTGCTTTGAGATTTCTGGGGTCTTAGAAACCAAACTTGTGGGGCCAAAGATGGAGTCAGAAGAGCCTGCTCTGGACCAGGAGTCCCTAAGACCCACGTTCCATCCCTGATTCACTGTGCAACCTATGGCCTGGGCACAGCTTAACTAAATATCTGGGCCTTGATGTGCCTATCTACAAAGCGAGTACCCACCTTCTGCCCCCTTTTTTCCCACACACAAAGGATAGAATTTCAATCTCCACCCTGACACTAACTAGCCAGGAACACAGGGCCAGTTAATAGGCCTCTCTGGTCCCCAGTGTCCTTGCCATAAAAATGTAGTATTCTCATGGAGAATAAGTGTCCAGGAATGTTTGCTCCCTTCTCTTTGGTCCAGTTCCCTGAAACCCAGTAAAGGGAGACTAGGGAGAGGTAAGGAAGTAGGGAGGTGGGAGAGATTTTAGTTCCAGCATCTTTTCTTTGGTACTGCTTGCCTTCCTCCAGAACCTCTGTACTTTCTCCCCGACCCCCAGGGTCAGGAAAGGGTGTGGGAAGACAGATGTACTCTATGGAGCCCAGGGGTTGGGGCAAAAGGACCCCTCATGCCTCTACTAGCTGAGGTGGGGAGATGCCTCTGAGGCCTGGAAGTCAGTCATAAGACAAGCTGAGGGGTTTGGGGGAGGTTCAAGGCCCAGCAACCTCCTGGGAAAGTGGGGTCAGTGAAGAGGGTCTGAGAAGACAGACCCCAGTTGAAGGGTTAAGAAGAAGAGAAAGCAAAGGTGACCCAAGCCAGCAGGGCCCTGGGCCTGTTAGTCACAGGCCTCTTCTGGTCAGAGGCACACAGACCCTTCACAGGGACCACAGCCCCCTCCTTTCTCCTGGGACATGTAGACCGAAGATGCTCTGCCCGCCCTCCCCATGTGGCCACCACAAATGGTGATTACAAAAATTACAAGAAAATATCTGTGGTGCAGTTAAGGGCAGAAAGCGGGACACAGCACAGTATATGCAGTAGGAGTACCATAGCGTCAAAATCGTTAAGAGGTAATACCCAGGAGAGGCTAAGAGGACAGCTCTGGAGCCAGACCACATGGATTTAAATCCCAATTTGGTCTCTTCTAATCTGTGTGAGCTTGGCAAGTCACTTGACATTTCTGTGCCCAGTTTCCTCATCTGTACAATAGAGATGACTACTATGGGTACCCGTCTCAAGTGAGTTAATCTTCAGAAAGAACTTAGCACAGTGTTTTCCATCACTATAGAAGCCACTGAGTCATACGCTTAGAAGGGTGCAGACTTTGTTTCTTTTAGTCGCTGCTTTATCCCTGCACCTAGGATAACACCCAGCACATAGGAGGCATCAACATATATTTCTGAATGAGTGAATGGGTCAGGGGAATGCACAGAACCATCAGAGGCTGCCACACACCTGCTCCAGTGGCAAAGCAAACACACAGTCTGTAACTGTCTCTATGAGTCTGTCTTTCCACATACACTGAGCATTCTCTGCATGCCAGGAAATGTGCTATGGGGTGGCCAGGGCACAACACAGTGGTGCAGGAGTCCAGGATCCTATGGCAGAGGTTGCTAGTTGTCTCTATATCATTCTTTTTTTCTTCCCCAGTCTTGGAACTTTTGCCTGGTCACATGCCCAAACAGAATAAAGGCTACATTTCCAAGCCTTCCTTGTAACTGGGCATAGTTTCGTGACAAAATTCTGATCAATAAAGCATAAAGGAAAGTGTCAAATGATAGCTTCTGGAACTCTCTTTAAGAGATAGTTGGTGTTCTTCCCCCAGTTGACTGGTAAGTGATGTAATGACTGGAATTGGAGCAGCCATGTTGGACTGTGAGGGGACCTTGGTCAGAGAAGCCACTTATCACAGAGTAACAAGATAGTAGAAGCCTTGGTCCCAGAGGACTATATGAAACAGAGCCACTCTATTATCCCTGGACTCCAGACTTTCAAGAGAGAAAGAAAGAAAACTTCTAAATGGTATAGACGAATATTTGGAGGTTTGTTATTACCTACAGCCTATCTCAATCCTAACTGGTACTGACTCTATTACTACAAGCTTATGGTCAGCTGGGAGAAGCACACAAAGAAACAGAACAACTCTGCCGAGTATGGTGATAATGGGCAAAATCACAGAAGACAGGGAACTACAACCCATTGGCAGGGTAGAGGTGGTGCTGGGGCTAGGGGCTGGGGAAGGGATCTGAGAAGGCTTCCTGGAGGGAGTGACCCCTACACCTACATGAATCCAAAGAATGGAGAGGAGTTTTCAAGATGGTAGGAGTGGGGAGAGAGGGGTGAATGTACTATAACTGAGACTTATGCTTAGAGTTTGGGGAGCTCTGGAGAGAGAAAGGGAGAAATTTTGTCCTGAGAGACCAAGAAGGATTTTCCAGAATGAGTGGAGACAGACTCTGATGAGAAGGACTTTCACATGCCAAGGCTTGGAGGGTGTTCCTGTCTGAGGGACACCAAGTGGAAAGGTAAAGAGGCTATGACCGAATGGTGAGTTTTAATCATGGTATGCACAGGGATGGGGCAGGAATAATGCAAGATGAGTTATGAGTGTTTTAAACCCTGGATGGAGTAAGAGTTGAAAACTTGGTGCCAAGTGCCCAACGTTTTAAGTGTGTAGTATATATAAACTCGCTTAACCTCATAACGACCCTCTCAGGCAAGTACTCTTTATAATCACCTTTTGCAGAGGCAGGAACCAGGCACAGGGAGGTTAAACCCCTTGCTCCAGGCTGCATGGCAATGAATGGCCAGGCTGGGGTTGGAGGCTGGGCAGTGGGCCTCCTCAGCCTGTGTGCTCCTGAGACCCTCTACACTCTCACGGGGCTGTGGGATGCATGGAGAGTACTCTCAGCTCTTTCCCATCACCCATCGTGGACCCCTCCCCACACATACCTACCTGGCATCCTCTGTGGGCTCATATTAGTGTCTGGATGACTTTTAGCAACACCAGGAGATTTTGATCTTGGTCCTGAACGGAGAGGGAAGAGAAGGAGCTCCCAAGAGGCCCAGGCAGTCTGAAGCATCCAGAGAAAGGCGCATCTTAAAAGGGATCATGAGATTTATTCAGACAGGGTCCTCCATTTTGGGAGTGAGATTTCCATCAGGAAATACCATGACTTTAACCTTGTGTATATGGTAGAGAGATAAGGACCATCTATACATTAGTGCATTTCTTACATTAGCTCATTTATACCCTCGCATCAGTTCTATGAGGTTGATGTTCTCACCCTCATTTTAGAGATGTGATGAGGCACAGAGATGATAAGTAACTTGCCTGAGGTTGCCCAGTTCATAAAACGGTGGATCCAGGTCTGTATGACCCCCAAGCCCACACTCACAGTTGCCTTGCTCTTATACATTCTCCATCAGGGATCTTTATATCCATGACAGAATTCTGTTCAGACACTGTTGCCTCCTCCCTCACTGTACTCCTCTCCCCATCCCCCTCTCATCCTGCTACCACAATCTGTAGTCAACATATGCCTCAAAAAGGCGACAAAGCCACAGACATCCTCAGAGGTTTTTAAAAATGTAGTATTATTATGCAAGAGCTGAGAAAATCATTGCTAGAAACACCCTTTGCCTTATTCATTCCTGGCACGTTTGGAAAGCTGTCCTAAGACATGAATCTGAGTACCTTGGGGCACCTGAGACCTGGGACAGTTCTCCTCTATCCCCTGCCTCAGGAAGGAAGCTTCTTAAATACCACTGATCTGGAGAAGAACCTCTCTCCTGAGATGGAGATGTGCCCTTCCCTCACTCTGGCCACAGGTCTGTAATAACCTCTCCACCAGGAGAGAGCCGAAGCAGAAGTGCCACATTGTACAACTGCAGGGGGTGCCATTCCAACAGCACGCAGAGTGTCTTGGTCCCTGGAGCTGTTGCAGTCGGCCTGCTTCCTCACTGACTAGCCTTGGTTCTTCAGCGCCTCACTACCCTGCCCAGCAGTCCTTCTGGGGCTTTGCGCTGGCTTGAGACCTGCCCACTCCAGGCCTTGTGGCATCTTGAGCCCAAACTTGAGTCTGATTGATGGCTGGATGCTGGGCGGCCTGCTTGTCTGGAGTTCTTCCCGGGAGAAGCCCCAAGTACAGCCCAGTAAATCAATAAACAAATTAATAAGCAAATACTGCTGTCTGCTGAGCTGAACTGGGACTCCCGGGCAAACAGATTTCAAATCAACAACAGACGGCCACAGGGCATGTTGGGAACCAGGGCATCCTTTCTGGGTAGAATTTTCAAAGCCCCTGTTTCTCCCAGGACTAGAAACAAGGATGGGGGCAGGGCGAGCGCAGGGAGCAGCAAGGGATGGAGGGTATTGTAGAGGAAAAGACCTTTCCATCCTGAGCACCATTTGTCATCCTCACTTGCTCCACAGTCTGCTGTTTCCTGCTGAGAGCAGGGCTTGGTGCACTGTCGGAAGAAGCTTTGATCTGAGTACTACCAATGATGATGCGGGTGACAAAGGAGCCCCGAATCACACAAAGCACCAATTAAGGGAGTTGGTCCTTTATTGCTGACTTGCAGTCGCACACAGCAGCAGAATAGCTGCTTCTGTTCACTTCTCAGTGGGGCCTGCAAAGGGGAGCGAAGGGCTGGCCTAGCACCTAGAAGGAGTCAGGTACCTGTGGCAAGGGACTGTTCCCTCCTTGCCCATTGTCTCACTCCACTTGGGAGAGAATGGGCAAGTAGGGCACATGGGCCTGAGGGAGACCGTAACTCTAGCTCTGGGCAGCCACCACCAAATCCTCCAGGCAGGGAAGCCCTGGAAGAAATCTCTGTGCCAGCCCCATCTCTCCAGGAAAGCAGAGACCCGCCCTGCAGTGCTCAGGGGCCAGGGTCAAGATGCAAACAGAAATGCCTGGATTGCTGAAAATAAACTCAAGTGGACCTCAGGAGACTCTTCAGCCAGGAGGCCTTTTCTGAAAGGGCCTCCTGAATACCCACATCTTCTCTTTTGTGCTCACAAATGCCACCCAATCGCAACAAGGCCGCTAAGGCTAAATAATAAGGCAGAGAGAGTGTCTGCCCGGGGCGCTGGCCTCTGGGCTGTCTGCCAGGGCTGTCAGGCCACCCAGACTTCAATGCCAACAGAGTTAAGGGACAAAAGAACAGCTCCAGTAAAGGCTTGGAATCTGGCGGGGTGGGGGGGCGCGGGGGGTGGAAATGACCTGTCTTGTGAGGAGACAGAGTTTGGTCTGCCCAGGGCCTTCTGACAAGAGGCCATCTCGAGAACTGTGCTGGCAGCTCTCCCCGGTGTGGGCACTAAAGGTGCCTGCAGTCAGAGAAGCCAGCCTTGTAAGCACTGCCCTGTCTGGCTGCCCACGGCTCTGCTGCTAATGAATCTGGGTTCATCATTTCTTCTGTGGCCGTTGGGAAGGGTCTTGTCAAGTTGCTACAGCTCTCAGCAAACACTTTTCAGAAGGGAGGAAAGTTGTCAGCCCCAAACACCCCAGACACTTGGAGAATTCTGATCATGAAAGGCACATGCTGAAAAACCTCCGATGACCCACAGTTGGCCCATAGAACAATGTCAAAACTTGCGAAGATTCCAACATTTGGGGATAGATCCAAGTCTTCCTGAAGCCAAAGGAAGTGGCATAGCTGTGAATCAGAGCACAGATCCTGGGGCAAATCCTAGCTCTTACTAGTTGTGTGGCCTTGGATGAGTCTCTCCCCTTCTCTGTGCCTCATTTTCCTCACCTGTAAAATGAAGGTAGAAATAGTACCAATGCTCAAGGATTTGATATGGGGATTAAATGAGGTAATGCATATTAAGTGCTTAGAGCAGCAAGTAGTAAAAGCTATATGAGAGTGACTCATTAATCTGAGAGAACAAAGTGGCTGGCTGGACTTCCTTGGGGAGGAAGGTACTCCAGGTGGCTACGTCTGTGGTTGGGGACCCAAAGATCAGAGTGAGACGAGAAGAAAGGGAGAGAAGAAGAAAGGGAGAGAAGTAGCTCTGAAACAACAGGCTGCTCCAGCCACCTGGGTGAACAATAGAAGAAAAATGGGAACCCACTAGGCCCAGATGTGTGTGTGATTTACATACAGTCAAATGTACTAATCTTAAATGTACAGCTTAATCAGTTTTTATATATGTGCGAATGCATACAATCACCACACAGGTCAAGATAACACTTTTATCACACAGAACGTTCCTTCAGACATATTGGCCTTTAACGGTCTTTATCAGAGCAAGAAGCCCAAACCCCAAAGGGGCATGACATAATCTATGGGGTGCCACTTCTATTTTATACCATCCTTTTCGATTCCCCTCTTTGTGTAGACTTTATAATATACATAATACGTTAACACAGTTGTGCATGTTTAGAATTTATTAATACATAAACATGCTTTTGCTGGGGATAGGAGCTGAAAACTCCTGCATATTCTTCAGGCTCCCTTGGTCCTCCCCCGCCCTGCTCTGAGCCGGGCTGCCCTGGGGATTCAGGCAGGATTTGGCTAGTGGAAGGGTTTGGAAGGGAAAAATACAGTCAGGGAATTTATTCCGATGGCTCCCTCCCTGCAAGTCCACCTCAAGTGGCTGGGTCCCTTACTGAGAAGCCCCCCACAGACTGGCTTTCTACCTCCAAATTCTGATAACCATTCCCTCCCCTCCCCTGTGGACCAAGGGCTGGTCAAAGCTTTGCTAACTGTAGTCACTATCCCTTGTAGCTCCTCTACACCCACACCTTTATAAAGAATCCTTTGTAAATAAGCCTCCTTGGATTACCCTAATTTAAATGTGAAATCTGTTTCCTGCTGGGACCCTGACTAATACACAAGCACATCCTCAAAAACGTTTTATCCTCAGGGGTGTGGGATCAAAATATTTGTAGATCACTGTATTGCACGGTATGGTGCCCATTCGTTGTTCAGTCAGTGCCCTGGAACCTGGCTGGACCCATCAGGGCAGTCTTCCTCTTCCTGGGGGAGAGGCGAATGAAGCAGTTTTCAGCAGTTTTGCTCTCCCCTCCAAGCTTGGAAGCAGCCGACATTTAGAAAGTCTGATTTAGGAGGACATGGAGTTGACTGAACTCCCAATCATGGCTCACCAGGGGTTCCCCATCCCAGAGAGTGGTGGCCAGGGAGTGGTGGCAGGGTCCTCCTGCTCACCCAGGCAGGCAGCTCCCTCAGTCCCCATTTCCTGTTGGGGAATCAGCTCTTTCTCAAGTGGCCAGTACTTGATTTGTTTAGGACCTGGGCACAATGAGATGACAGCCTCACCCTGGATAACCTGAGGAGACTTTAATAGTTTGTTTACATAGGTGTGGGCAGGGTTTAAGGGGGGCCACAGCACCTCAGGGTTAGTAAGAGTGGTGAGCCTGCAAAGAGAGTAGCAGTGTGGAGAGGGCTGCCTGACAGTGGCTCACTGTGGGTAGAGAGACAAGCCCTGATGACCTTGCGGGGAGGGAGCAGGGGTAATAAATTCCCTTTCCTCACTCCTCTCCTTAACCCTATCCCAACCCAATGGAGCCCTCCAGAGATGGCAGCCTTCCAGGCCAGAGAACAGGGTGTTGAACATCACATTCCTGGGAGCAGGGAGCAGGGTGTTGAAAGGTGGGGTGTGGATCTGGAGGGACAAAAGGAAGGTTTCCAAGCATAGCACCGGAAGTGGCTGCCTTCTGGAAAGGCCTTGCCTCTATGCACAGGGCTCCTTGCCCCCAGGCCCTGGGAGAAAACCACAGCCCAGCTTCACACACCCCTAGGGGAGTGATGAGAAACTGGAAGAGGCTGGAGGAGGGAGCTGTGTTTGGGTGGTGGGGGGAATCCAA
Organism: Eidolon dupreanum; assembly: GCA_028627145.1. Classification (NCBI taxonomy): domain Eukaryota; kingdom Metazoa; phylum Chordata; class Mammalia; order Chiroptera; family Pteropodidae; genus Eidolon; species Eidolon dupreanum. Next base: position 87,951,982 of record CM053502.1, on the reverse strand, counting down.
GCACAAGTGGAATGTCAGAAGAAGAGGTCTGAGCTTTCCTCAAGGCAGACCAGTGTGGGCAGCTAAGCAATGATCTGACTAAATCCAGGCCTGAGCCAGCACCCACCATGGAGGTGGGAAGAGGAGAGCTCACTTCCTGATCCCGTACAACCTCAATGAGACATGGCCATAGATGAAAATGCTAGTGCCTTCAGCCAGCCACTTAGGAAGAGTTCCTGTGCCTTTGCTTGCTGCAGAACACATAGGTCAGGGTCTGGCTTCTTTCCGGAGCGGGGGTTCTGATGTTCATGGCTCTGAACGAGAGAAGGAGGGGAAAGGAAGTTCTCTCTCTCTCTCATCTCTGAGAATACTCAGAACCCCTCAGGCACAGCTCTGTTCATCTGTCTAACTGTAGCTCTAGGAAGTTTCCTTCATTTCTCTGGGCCACAGTGTCCTCATCTGGAAAGTGGCAATAATAGCACCTACTCTGTGGAGATCTTGGAAGAGGAAATGTGACAACACGTGTGAAAGCATATGTTCCTCACCAGAAGAAACGGAGGATGGTAGGCAAGTGCCATTTTATGGAATACCCAGAAGGAATACTCATCTCTAAATGTGTCTTGTTGAAATAACAAGACCTTTCCCTAAGAATTTACCGAGTGTCTCCTCAGCCCATCCTTGTGGGCTGCCCTAGAGCATGGGAAAAGACGGAGGCTAGCAGCTGGGTTGAAGATCAAACAAAGACAGGAAACAACTTGAGAATTCTGGAAGGGAAAAAACTTCAGTGTACAGGAGTTCCGAAAAGGGGAAACTGGGTCGGAGGAGACAGGGAATTTGGCTTAACAGTGCTGGAGAGGCCAGAATTCTAGGTGAGAGGAGTCACCCAGGTATAAGGCAGAGCCTGGAATAGAAACACCACCCAGGAGGAGGCAGGGCAGGGAGCTTGCTGTGTGCTGGGGCGAGCTGGCAGGAAGGGCCAGATACAGTCTTTGGAGTCCATGCTCTCAAACATCACACCAGAGAAACCCTTCTAAGCCCTTGACCCTGTCTTTCTCCTACCTGCTCCGAGCAAAGCCCCATCCCTGAACCAGTCCAGCCATTTGCTTTCATTCTTCAGGCTGCTGAGATTGCAAGAGAAAATGATACCTTCCTGTCAGTCCTGGAGTCACTACAAATAAATTCATTCATTCATTCAATCAGTCAACAAATATTTATTGAACATCCACTTTTTATATCCACTGTTCTAGGTGCTGAGGGTACATCAGTGAATGAAATGTTTCTCTGGTGGAGAGAAACAATAAACGAAATAAATAAGCAGAATATATAGCAAGTGCTATGCAGAAAAAGGAAGGAGAATAAGAGGAGTTCAATTTGAAGAGAATATCCAGAGAGGATCTCATCAAGAAGAGAGACCAGCAGGAAGTAAGAGAGGGAGTCATGCATATATCTGGAGGGAAAGCATACCAAGCAGTAGGACTAGCAGGGACAAAGACCCTGGGATGGGAGTGTGCCTGGCATGTTTGAGTAACAGCTAAAGGTCAGTGTAGCTGGGGTGGAGTTAGCAAGTGAGAAGTAATAAAAGGGGATTTCAGAGAGTTAGTGGGGGTTCCAGTGTGGAGGGCCTTACAAGTTATGATTAAGATCTTCATCTTCAATGAGGCCCTCAACACCATGTTTGGTTTCCCTCTTGCAAAATATACTTTAGCTATTTCAAAATTTAAAATCTTCTGTACCAATTATGTTGCATTTGGCTGCAAGAAACAGGAAAGCCAACTGGCAGTGGCTCAAATCATAAGGACATACATTTGTACTGAACAAGTGTCTGATGGTAGTGGGTCCCAAAGGTAGTTTAAAAGTTCACAGATGTCATCAAAGACCAAGGCTCTTCCTGTTTTTTCATTCTGCCATCCTCAATGTGTCTCCTCATACGACGAAATGGCTGCTGCATTTCCAAGCCTCACACCCTCTTCCTACAGTTTCCAAAGTAGAAATGAAGGGGCCAGGCAAAGAAAAATGTATATGTACAGTGAAAAGACAGGAAGACTTTCTCCTCACATACGTCTTACCATAGAGGAAAACAGTTTCCCAGAAGACCCAGCAGACTATCTATCCATTATGTCTCATTGGCCAGAACAGGAGGGTTCACATGTCTACTCCTAAGCCAATCAGTGGGAGAGGAAGATAGATGGTCATAATTGACTTGTACCAATTATGATTTATCTTGGGGCTGAACATATTGACTCCTGGAGAAAACTGGGGCTCTTCTAGCAAAGGAGAAAGAATGCTGTGGAGTATGTGATAGATAGTGTCTGCCATGCCCATCCCAATCCCCACTGCTCCCCTTCTGGAGCACAAACAAAGGCCTTCAATGTCCCTTAACCACCCACCTGCTTTATCGCCCCATCTATAATCCCCAGCTGCACCCTGGAGCCCAGCCCTCAGGGCTACTATTCCACTGAACTTACCATTGTTCCTCCCAAATTGGCCACTCTGTTTGGCTTTTCTGTCCCAGTAAATGGCAGCACCACCCACTGGTCCAAGGCAGAAAGTGGGTGGCTTCCTGGACTCTCCCCCTCACTTTCCACATCACATTTTAAATCACCTCCTTCATAGCTCTCCAAAATGTCACTTCCTTTCCATCCCTACTATGACTGCTTTGGCTCAGGCTCGAACCATTGAAAGAGCCTTTTAACTTGGTCCTTGCATCCAGTTACACTCTCTTCCAGACCAGGATTGGGAATAGAGTGAGGTGAGCAAAGAACCTAGGGCACAAAATGTAAGGAGGTGCTCAGTCACAGCCCTGTGTTGCAGCTCAGCTCCTCACCATCCTCCATACTACAACCAGACTAACACTTCTAAAACACTGATCTGATCACGGTCCCATTTAAGCTCAGAACTGCCCAAGAGCTCCTCTCTGCCTGGTAAGAAATCAAACTCCTTAGAATAATCTAGAGACCCCACTTGTCTTCCCAGCCTCCTCTCCATATTTCCTCTTTCCTCATGCATTTCATGCTTTACTCATTCTAGTCCTCCTCATGTTGTCATCTTTGCATCCTGGCTCCTGGGCCTAGAACATCCTTCACCCATCTTCTGTGTTTCCCAAACTCACTTATTTTTCTATTATGAATTATTTAGGACCTATATAAAATTTATAAATACTAATGTAATTAACACCCTTATACTACCACCATCACTTAGCTTAAGAAATGAAACATTACCAATACAATAGAAGGCCCCTGGCACCTGTCCCCAGTCACATCCATTTCCCCAATTATTAGGATAATCACTATCCTGCTTTTGACATTTACTATTTATACAGCATAGGTTTGGGTAGTTAAGCAATGTATTGTATTGTTTTGAATATTTCAAATGTTTCAAAACTTTAGGGAAATGGTATCATATGGTTTACATTCCTCTGCAACTTGTTTTTTTATACACATTATGTTTGTAAGATTTATTTGTGTTGATGTGTGTAGCTCTAGATCAGAGATGAGCAAACTTCTGGAAAGGGAAGATAGTAAATATTTGAAACTTTCTGGGTCCAACAGTCTATTGCAACTACTCAATTCTGCCACTATAGTGTGAAAGCAGACATAGACTATTTGTAAATGAGTAAATGTGGCTGTGTTGCAATATAACTTTAATTATAAAACAGGCAGCAGGCTGGATTTGCCCTGTGGGTCATAGTTTGCGGATTCCTGCTTTAGACCATCGTTGCTGTATGGTATTTCATTGTATGACTACACCACAATTTATTGACCCATTCTTCTATTGATGTATATAGGTGATTGAATTACCATTCTCAACTCTTTACTCCACGACTACATAGAACTATACATTCATACCCTTTGCCACGTAGAGCAGATAGAGAATATATCCCTGCCCCATTAACTTTGGGTTTGGACTAATGGAATGTTAGAGAATGTGATATATGCAAACAGATATTTTAAATGTACTTGTATGGTTTCACTTGGCCTCTTGCAGTACTGCCATTCACCATGAGAACATGCTCCCCAAAAGCTCTTGTCTCTTCAGCCTGAGTCCCCAAATGAGAGATACATGGAGCAGAGCAAACTTGAGCAGAATCACCCCAGCTAGCCTGAAATTCTGTGAGCAAGAAGTAAATGTTTGTTACTGTAAATCACTGAGATGTTTTAGGATTACTTGTTACACAGTATTATCACAGTAGTAACTAATACAATGGACATTTAAGTTGTTTCCAACTCTTTGGTGTTGCAACAAAGTACATGCTTGTAACATGTCAACTGGTGCATCAGGGCACCTTCAACTTTTCTAGTTAATGCTGATTTGTTTTCCAAAGTTTTGTACCAATCTACACTTCACTGGTGGTGTATCAGCGTTTCCATGGCTCCGCATCCTTGTCAACACTTGATTTTGTCAGATGTCTGATGATATGATAGGTGTGAAATTACATTGCCTAACTCTTACTCATCTTTCCCTTTCTCTGAGCCTCCTTTAAGTCCCCAGTCTGAACTAGATTCACATTCTCAGTGTGTCCATAGCTCCTTATGCTTGCCTCTCTCTCAGTGCTAGTAATATGGCATTATATTTATCTTTAACTTTGTCACCAAACAGAGATCCCCTGTCCCCCAGCTCCAGTATAGAACTCAGAACATAGTGGACACTTAGTAAATAATTGTTGAATGAAGGTTTGGTGAGAAACTTTAATCAAGCCGGTCAGCTTCTGCCCTAGGAGAGTGTACAAGCTGAGAAAACTAACTCATCATGCATATGATACACACATAGATGTGTGTGAAAGGTCAGAAACTGGTTGCCTTTCGTGTGGGTGTCTGACTTGGGTTTTGAATGCTACTTGCTTTTATGTGAAAAATATGATCAGACCAAGGTGGATCTCAGGAGATTAGCAGTAGCTGGAGTAGTGAGTGAAAGCTAAGCTCTAAGGGTCTGGGAATGTTTTGTGGGCAAATGCAATCTTGAAAAAAAGCAGGTAATAATAAATAGGTAGCATTTGTTGTACACTGTTTTAGCATTTTATACATATTTGGAGTCTTGCAACAACCCTATATGGGTAAATATCAGAGGAGGAAACAGAGAAAAGCAACTTGCCCAGGGAACACAGCTCGGGAGTAGAGGGCCTGGACTGGTTTAAACTCAGGCATTCTGGCTTTGGGCCTTGAACTTTTAATCATCATTCTCTACTGCTCCTCTGGCAATCATCATCATCATCATCAACACACACACACACACACACACACACACACACACACACACACACACACACCTCAAGGCAATTACTTTAGAGATCAAGGAACTTGGCACCTCCCTTCTGAGTGGCATGGTTTCATTTGGTATATCCAAGGTCATATCCAAAGGTCAGAGTTCTGAGAGATCCTTGAGAAGGGCACCTCTGCTGCCAGTCAGTGTGATGGAAAGAAAATGGGTCTGTAGCTGGGAGACTTGGGTTTTAATCCAAGCTCAGACACAGTCTTAGTTTGGGTTATTTTTGTTACAAGAAGAAAAAAAACATTAATGACTTTAGAATTCCCAAAATGAAGAGGAAAGCTGTACTATAAGGAATGGATGGTGCTGGTGGCACACCCGGGGATTGAACTAAGAACTGGACAATTGATAGGACCTTGCATTCATTCTACACCTTTCTCTTTGGGCTAAGACCAGCATCTCTTTCCAGGGGCACAGTCCTAAGAGATAAAATCTGATTGGCTCAGTTTCAGCCAGATGTTTCCCTCCTGTCCAATGGCCTGTAATGAGGAAGGTGAGATCACATAAAGCTCAGGAGAGGGAGGCCATTGTGAGTGAGCTAGGCAGTTATCTCTAGAAGGTGTCTAAGAAAGTTACTAATTCACTGTAGACCTTAGAGAAGCTCTTTTCCTTCCTGGAACTCAGTTTTCTCATTTGTAAAATGAGAGTTAATCTATGTCTTATTCACTTATTATATCTACTATGTCTGGCACATAGTAGATGTATAACAAATGTTTATTGAATAAGTGAGTAGACTCGAGTGATCTCTATATTACCTTCTGATTCTGATTGTCTTCTAGAATATCTTGTATGTGAGATATGTGGGTGCTGGGAGCTGACAGTGAGGAAGAAGAGAGGGGAGAGAGTAGACAGACACTGGCAGGAGGTGCCTAGGAAAGCCAATTTAAGCAGCCAATTCTCTGTCCCCACCAAACAGGCTTCTGGATAGAATCTGGCTTCTCTAATAAACTCTGTCCCTGGAGGGATAGTGCCCTTTATAAGCTGTTAATTGGCTTCCTAACAATAGCCAGCAGAGTACCATTTGGTAAACATGGTCCAAAGGAGAGAGGGCCCTGGATTTGACTCCAATATCTAGAATCCATACTGTTTCACTTATTATGTGACCTGGGTGGGTCACTAACCCCTCTCAACATCAGAATTTCCATTGGCCAAACATATATGAGCATATTTGTTCTGCCTCATTCATAGCAGTGCTTGTGGGTTGTTAAGTATAAAATTAACCTAAATAGTTGAACTACATTTATGTTGTGCTAACTAGGATTTTTATTTTTTATAATTCTGTCAAGAATTTTATGAGGTGCCTATTTTACAGGTGAAGAAACTGAGGCTTAGAGGTTAAGTAACTTGCCTAACATCACACAGTTGGTGAGCAACAGAACAAGGTGCCACCTTCTGAACCACTAAGCTCTACTATCTTTGTTTATGGCCCAGCTGTAGATAGTCACATGACAATGTGGTGATAGTCATTATTATTACTTCCCGGGACCTAATCTCCCTTGGATAAGCTAAACATTGAGGTTGAAAACCTGTAGGCCTACAAAACCAAAGCTTTGACTTCAAAGAAGCAGAATTTCAAGGTTTATTACCTCTCAAAAAAAAATCAGTCTAAAAACTACACAAATTGAGACATCTCTAGCCTGTCAGTGGGAGAAACCCAGCTCAAACTAGCTGACTCAAAAAAGAGGATTTTCATTTTGGTCTCCATCCTGGGAGGGGCAAGGGTGAGACACTTGGAACCTGAGCTCCAAACAACCGCAGGGCACTTTCTCTCAACAGCTGTCACAGCTGCTGCCCAATGCATTCTGCCTGCCTTCCTTCATATCCCACAGGAGCATCTCCTCATAGAAGGGAGCACAGCTTTCAGCAGTTCCAGAATCATACCCCAATAGTTCTATAACCAGAGCTGAGATGGGATTTCATTTCCCAGCTAGAGGTTAAAAATCTTAGTGAAGAACTCCTATTGGCCCATGTCAGGTCATTTGTCCTGCCATCTGAACAAATCATCATGGCCAAGAGCACTTGGCTGCCCAGCTTGTATTGCATGCCACCTATCCACATGACCAATAGGAATGGGTTTATTATCAGAAAGGGGTGGGTGGGTGGAGATGGCAACACAGGTGTGGACTCTGGGGAAATCTCTGAAGCCAGTGGTCACTCCAATTTGTGTCCTTTCCAACTGGTGACCCCAACCTTGGTTTCTTCCTTCTACTAATAAAAAGTCACCTAATAAGCTATTAGTTTCTATGCCTGTCTCCTTCAGAGGGGTTCATGTGGTATATATAGATGGAGGGGTGTGTCCTCTTCTTCAAAGTACTTCATTCATAGCTGTACTTCAGCTTCCTTGTCTGCAAAATGGGGGGATTGAGCCTGCCCAACTTTCCTTACAAAGCTGAGAACCCACAGAGCTAATGGATGCAAAAACTGCTCTAGAAAGAACAAAGTGCCATATTTACAAACATAGGATGTATTTATTGATTTATTTATGCTCCTTTGTGTTCCAAAAAAAGAATTTGAGGTAGTTCACCACAATGTACACAATACAAAGCAGGACAAAAATAGATAAAGTGATAGAGCAAAGGGAAAACAAGGGTAGAAAAATAAAATAAAGCCAGAGAGGATGCTAACACATGGAAATCTATGCACAAAATTCCTGAACCAGCTCAGGTCTGAGATTCCTCATGAATAAAAACGTGAGAAGCATGATCAGTTATAAAAGGTACTGTAGCTGTAAGGTAAACACATGGCCTGCCGGGAAAGGCCATATAGGTTATCTTGGCAATAATGTCTAATAGAAATTTCTTTTCATCAAGAAAATATTATGGATAACTAGATATTATGAATATGCCTATTTAACAATATTTAGATCCCTGTCCTTTTGTTTTCACGATGCCATCTGACATCTACTTCAGGGTCTCATGTGGATTCATCCTCTATGATTTGATTTAATTCAGCTAAAAACTGGATACCAATTAAATAGCAAGCGAAAACATCCCTTTAATCTCTTCCGTTTTTTTTCTTTTTATGGTAAAATGAGGTTGGGTGCAAGGAGTAGTACATGAGTTCCCCAGTGAAGTATGGGACAAAAAGTTTGAGCATCTTGGCTAAGCTGAAACATAAAAATTCCTAAGATATAAAACTGATCCAAGCAGGCCATAAAGACACTGCCTTTGCCTCAGAACTTGGGCTATAATCTGCTGCCCTGGAACAAAATTTGAACATAAATCAGCCTCCACTGTATTTTTAACCACCTACGAAATTCTTCATTTCCTGCCTGAAATGTTTCTGACAGTGAACAATTCTACTCTTCCCTCACCCCTGCTCTGAAAGTGTGGCCTCAGGGCAGCAGTGGGGGCCCAGGTCTGAGCCCCACAGGTCAGGCAAGCCCAGGATGGTACAAGAGATAAAAGAATTGACCCAAGGGTCTCCATGACAAATAAGTCAGGGTTGTGACTAGCCTATATAGTGCTTCTCTGCAAAGTTGAAAAAGGTGTCCCCTGTAGGCCCAAGAAGCCCCTTGGGTTCCCACCTAAGTTTCTCTCTCCCCCATCTTTACCGAATCCAAGCTTATTTATCCTCCTGGATCCATAGCCTTGACAAAGCTGTCCCCAGTATCCACAGTGTTCTCTTTTTTTCTGAGCTCCTAATTCATCAACAATAAGTACTAGACAGCTGGTATTTAATTATATGATGTCTGGTATTCACTATTTCATGTTGTCAGTCTAACTAGATTGAAGATATCTTGAGGATAATGATTGGTTCTTATTTTATATGTCTACTTTATAGCCAACAAGACTGCCCTTATGCCTGGGCACTTTGCAAATAACAAGGTCATTAAAAACAGAACCCAGGGTGTATAAACTATCTAGTTCTCATCCCTGTGTCCGTTTCACAGACGAGGAAATTAAGAGCTGAAGGGAAGGCTTGACCTAGCCAAGGTCAAGTGAGAACCTGGCCTAGCCAGGAATGAACCCAGTTCTCCAGTCTGTCAATGCAATGCTCTATTATTTCCCTTAAATACTTCGCTCTAAAACTCCCTAATAGACAGTTCAGAACCACAACTGGTTAGAAAACAAAGACAGACAGACAGACAGGCCCACAGTAACCCATCTGTGTGTGAACAGAATTTCCAGCACAAAGCCAGGCCAAGCTGCAGTAGGCTCAGCCAATAGCCCCCACGGGAACCAAAGCTGGTCTTTGTATGTACCAGGGGGATGAAAGGCTTCAGAAAGTTACCTGGGCCTTTTTCAGCTTCCCCAACACTGTGGGAGCAGCATGGTCCATAATGTTTGGGCACATGAAACCCATGATTGGTGGTTTCAGCAGGAAGGACGAGTAAAGGTGAAGAGGGTGTCTCCTCTCTAGGGAGAGACACTTGTATATGTTGGGGGCTGCTTTATGCAGTGAACTATGCACCCTTGATAGCAGGAAACAACCTAAGTATTTGCCCCTAACAACAAATACTTGACAACAGTGTCAAAGCTGATAGAACCTAGTATCAACACAATAACCGAAAATACGAATGGCAACAATTGCTAAGCGAAACCCTATAACGAAAAATTCTCAGCATCAGTCCTGCTGAGTCTCTCTTGATCACTCACTTGGTCACAGCACTGACCACCTAGCAATTCTCACAACAAACCTACAAGCCTAGCATGACCAGCTTGTTTTATAGATATAAAAACCGAGGCTCAGTGAACTTAATTATGCACCTTGCCCCCAATCACACTGCTGCTAAGTGGCAGAACTGGGATTGGAATCCAAGTCAGTCTCACTCCAAAAGCCTCCCCTTTTACTACAACCCACATAGGCTCTCATTCCAGCCCCATTTCAAGTATTAGTCCCATTACGAGAACCAGGGGACAACGTTTGGTTTGAAAAATTCGAGGCTCTTCAGGCAGAAGGACAACAGCTTGCCCTTTATTTCACGGGGGAATGAGGGAGAGACACAAGGAACCAACCTGATGCACACCCAGATATTCATGGCTTTTTCTTTGTGCCAAACAAATGTAGAAGAAGTCTCTTCTAAAAGAACACAGTGTTTTTCCTCCTTTCCTCACTCCCCTGGGCCCATGCCTGTGATAATTGAGTAGCATAGAATCTGGTTTTTCTGGGATTGGAACCAATGCTGGGAAGTATTCTGACAATAAATGCTGCTGATTGACAGTTGATGGATAACATTCTTGAGTAAGTTTTTCCTGTGCTGGGTGTTAAGGTAACTGCACTAAACAACTGCTCGACAGCCTGCTTACTGCTCAGATGGAATTTACTACACTTTTCCTCTGTGGGCCTCAGTCAGGCAGGCAGGCGAGATGATATCTCAGGTCTCCTCCAGCTCCATCATTCAATGACTCTATCAAAAAGAGAACATAGATCTGAAAACACTTTTTTCCCCACTGAGTCAGGTTATTATTCACACACAGAAACACAGGCTCCAATGAAGAGATAACTGGTCTGAAAATAAAGAGCTTCAATTCTGGTCTCATCCTCTTCTATCCAATAATTCCACTTGTGTGAATTTATTTTAAAGAATTCAGAGGGACAGAGCTATGTATGCAAAGATGTTGGCCTTAGCATTATTTGGAGGTAATGTCCAATAAAAGAATGAGTTGTTATTTACTTGGTGGTATATACTGCCATAACAAATGATTTTGAAGATATGGAGAAATGTCTTATGTGTTTTTCAAGTTGCAGTTCAATATCCATTAATGGATCATGAAATAAACTTACTAGGTTTCTTGCTGCCAACTCTTTTTTAATGAAATAGGCTAGAATAGAAAATATCAGAATGCATCACAGGCAGTAAAGATGTTTATCAGGCAATTTTGGTTTCAGTTTTATGGGTAACTGGGCCATGATATGTAAAAACAATTTTTTTTTTTATCATGGGGTCACAGTCAAGACATTTTAAAGTGTCTGGGTCTACAGTGTACTGTACAGTAGGGTTACAACAGTATAAAATACTATGTCTCAGAGCAAGCCTGGAAGGAAATACACAGGAACAAAGGCAGGAATGGTGTCAACAGTGGTAGCATAAGAAATGCTGCTTTTCATTTATGTTTTCTGTGATGGTTGTAGGCTATGCTTACAATAAAACAAAGAAAAATGAGTAAGAACACAAAACGAAAGGAGGAATAACAACAGAAGGTCATTATCAGATCCCAGAAGGCCAAGGAACTCGAGATGGGGCTTTCTGAAGCAGCACTGCTTTCAGAATGGGTCTTGAAGGTTAGATAGAATTCGAATGGGGGATGGGGGAGTGCAGTTAGGCCTCAAGTGGGCAAAGTGGTCACTTAAAAGAAGGGCACAGAAGATGGAGTGGAAAAAAAAATCAGCGTTTTAAAGTGGCTTTGAATTAGAAAGGAAAGGGGCAATTTGATCCTTGGACGGACCATTGTTCCTTTTGGGGCCATCTTGTTCTCTATCCTCTCCCCAGTCCCAGGCTGAGACCTCAAACCAGGGTTTGCCCCGCACAAACATGGCCGTACCAAGCCGGTCATGCCACTCAACAAGATGGCGACCTCCAGTAGCCCCACCTCCCGCCGCCTCGCAGGCCAATGAGAAAAAAGCACGAGTGTTTACGCATGCGTGTTACTACCAACGGGCGCATCCAATAATGACTGGGGGATCCCGGCAGGTAACATGACTAAAAAGAAGCGGGAGAATCTGGGCGTCGCTCTAGAGGTGAGGGGGAGAGTTGGGGGTGGACCACATCGTTAGTTACCTTCTCCTGGCGGCGGAGTAGTGGGTCAGCCCGGCTGCAGGTTGGAAGAGGGGCCAAAGGGAGGAATTAAGGGCTACGCGGGTTTGAGAGAGGGCCTGATGGGGTACTCGTAGTTAGGGGCACAATATGGGGACCGAAAGTTGGAGAGCCCGAGAGGGGACCAGAGGTGCGGGGACCTCTAGAGAGGCTGAGACATACAGGTGAACGGAAGCTCCCAAAAGGGCGGGACGCGGAAATAGGAAGCCCCAAGGTAGACGTAAAATGAAGACCAAAAAGGGGCGGGTACTCGAAGGTGAGGGGGCTCTAAAATTAAGGGAGTCCATACTGTTTAGTATATTACTAGTGGCTTAAATATCCCGAGATGGGAAAGTTTTCCCCTGGAGTACTGAAGCTTGTAGCTTGAAAATTACTTTGGGAACCTGTGGAAATTTGTAGAGAATTCTGGAATAGCGGTGTTCCCAAAGAGCTTAAAAATAATTTGCTGCATACGGTAGGAAAAGAAAGTTGATGCATATTGAACAGCTGCTGTATGCTACATTGTTTGCATTCTCAGTTAATTCTCACTACAAGCCTGAGAGGTTTTTACAGGTGAAGAAACTGAAGTTTTAGTAGAGTCCAGGTTGAAGCAGTGAAGGAGCTGAGAATCAAGCACAAGTGATTTGCCTTCTAGTGCATCTTGCTTCTCCTGTGTTACTGTTCCCTTAGAGCACCCTCCCAGGGGTTGCAAGAGAGATATGGGGTAATAGTCTTCTTGAGTTTACTACCAGTTCAGTGGTTCTCAAACTTAAGAATCCGTTAAGAATCATTTGTAGAGCTTGTTACAAATGGAGAGTTGAATGCTCCCTTATGCCGAGTAATTCAATTGGACTTGGGTGTGCACATTTAACAAAGAATTTGTTTTTAACAAACTACATTCATGCTGATGGAGGAGGTTTTAGCACTACCCCTTGAGAAATACTGGCCTACTTGGTAGGAAAAAAAAGGTTGGTGGAAATATGAATCTCCTAAAAGAGAATATACATGGTTAAATGAGATAGTACTTTGTAGTGGAAAGAGGATAGACTTTATAGTCTATATTAGGACATGATAAGCTGCTATAACAGAAACTCCAAAAGTCAGTGAAAAAACAATTTTTTTTCCTAACAGGCTAGATCAGGGGTCATTAAATGTCTGTAGATCATCAGATAGGCATTGTGGGCCATATGGTCTCTGTTGCAACTACAGTTGATTGTCATTCATGGAGTCTATTTGTGAATTTGCCTACTTGCTAGAATGTATTTGTAACCCCAAAATCAGTACTCGCAGTGCTTTTGCAGTAATTTGTGGACAAACTCAAAGCAGTAAAAAATTTGAGTCACTTGAGGCCCACATATCCATCTAAGGTTGAACAAAACAGTGCTCTGTCCTCTTGTTCTTACATGGTAAACATGTGTCCTTTTTGTGGTCTGTTTAATGATTTAATGCCACTTTTTTTTTTTTTTTTTTTTTTTGCTATGCTATGCTTTTTGTTAGTGATTTTCCTATTTAAAATAGCCCTCAAGTGTAGTGCTGAAGTGCTAGTTTTCCGAAGAGCGGGAAGGCTGTGTATGCCTTACAGAGAAAATGTGTATTACATGAGCTTTGTTCAGGCCTGAGTTATAGTGCTATTGGCTGTGAGTTCAATGTTAATGAATCAAGAATATGCATTAAATTAGTTCTTTAAACAGAAACACACACAAAACATGGTTTTGTATTGATTGGTTGATAATATTATTATGACTAGAGGCTCACAGGAATCTACCCTGATTCACTATTTGCTCATTCTTTGTTGGTGGCAATTTTATAGAACATAACTACCACAAATAACAAGAATCAGCTATAATCAGATAGGCTGTCTTAGCCCAAAAGCCACCATAGACAGTACGTAAATTAATGGGTGTAGCTGTATTCCAGTAGATATTTACAAAGCAGGTGGTGGACTGTATTTGGCCCACAGGCCTTAGTTTGCCAAACCCTGGTCTAGAGTACCAGGACAGTAGTGGTTCTACTATATTCCTTTGATCTTGTTACTCTGTCACCTTGTGAATGAAACTAGCCTGCAACCCATTGATATGTCCACTGGCAGGGAAAGAGAGTAGAGGAAGCACCACCACTGTCTTAAAAGTCCTGGGCCCAGGGTGCCCACTTTCCATTGGCTAAGATGTGAGGCCTCACCTAACTCACCTGGGTGGCTGAGAAATGCGTTTATCAGCTAGGAGACCACATGCCCAACTACAGCGCAATTACTATGGAAGAAAGGGCCAGTATGTTTTAGTGGACAGCCCAGAGTCTGCGCTGCAGATTGCGATTTACCTCACAGTGGTTTTTTGTGATTTAATGAGACAGTATGTATAAAGTGTCTGGCATGTGCCTGGCATGGTGAATAATCAACAAACAATGCTCTTTCATACTAGCAGCCTTTGTAGTTCTTTTGCATCTTTCCGTTGTGGCTAAGTCAATCCCATCGTTTGGACTTTAGTTTCCTTATCTGTAACATAAAGGACTTGAACTTCACCAGGGGTTGCAGACTCACTGACTATGGTCCAAATACAGATTACGAACGTATTTTGTTTGGCTGATACCAATTTTAAAAGTGTTTTGAATTTGGTGGGGCACGTGCTCTCCTAATGCCTTATACTAATCACATCTGCCATTTTTTTAACCTATCAATACCAATATAGATATTTATATTTGCCCTCTTGATCTCTAAGGTTACTTTTTGCTTGAATATTCTGATTTGAGATCTGTAATTGCACCTTAGGAAAAGCTTGCATCTGGCTGTCTCCTCACCTTTTTTCCTCCGTCGCCCCCAGCGGATCTGAGTATTGGATGTGCACTGATGCTCAGTAGCAGTAGATATTGTCCTCATTAAAAGTTGTGCGCTTAGAGCCAATGAAGTGGTGATTTAATCAAAAATGTTTGTTAATCAGACGAGTACAATAAAACCCCCACAAGTGAGTGAGCTCAGCACCTGCAAACAGTCTTCACTTGTTGTAATGAAGCAATTACTGAGCAGGCGGCACTCACTCCAGAGAGGTGACTCAGGCCAGCTGTACTGGGCAGTTACCTCCCAGGATAACCAAGGCACCTCCTAGCTTCCCCCACTTGTGGCTCTTCTTAAGTTCTTTTTATGCAATTCATTTGCTCCCTTGTGAGATCTCAGAATTGGAAGAAACTGGCTATGAGTTTTAGCTTCTGAGAGTTAATTCTGAATAGCAAGAGAAACTTAAAGCTCAGTTGAGAAATCACCAGCTCTGATACTGGTTTTAATGTTGTGTGGGAAGAGAGAGAGGTTGTATTTCAGTCTAACTGATAGGATGATTCTGGCTGAGGAAAAGGTTGCATTTCAATCGAAAGTGATAGGATTTTTTTTGGCTGATGTAAAACCTGTTTTTTAATCTCTGATAGTAGTGAGCTATTACTTGGTCATTGAGCTTTTCTTTTGAAGCTGGTCCATTCAACTTGGTGTCTTTAGATGTTTCAATAGATAATTGTCCTAAGTTAACAGATGTGCAGTGTCAGCTGACATCTTAAAGGGGGTACTTGGTTGGATCTGTTTCCCAGTACGAAAATCTATCAGTTTGGAAAGCTTTTGGCTACAGGTTACAGAAAACTGACCTCAGTGACCTAAGCAAATAGGAGAATACTTTTTTCCCCATAATAAGAAATTTGGAAGTTGGTGGCTACTGGCATTGGTTCAAAAGCTCAGCTATGATAGGGCTGGTATTTCTGCATTCTCTTAGCTGTTTCATCTTAGTCAAAATATAGCTGCCACAGTTACAGTCGCCACATCCAACTTTAAGTGAGGAAGGAGGAGAAAGGAACTGTAGCACTCTTTGTTCCCTTTATAAGCAAAGCAAAAGACCTCCCAGGAGCCTCTCAGCTGACTTCTGGAACATCTCATTGGCCAGAACTGGGTCATGACCACCCCTAGCTGTCGTGTGGCTGGGAAAACATCTATTGAACTTTTCTAACTTTTATATTGGAGGCAGGCAAAGGAGGAGGGGTTTGGAATCGATGTATCGGCCAACTAGTAGTATCTGCTATAAGGAATAAAAGTTAATGAGAAACATTTAAAATCCTTATCAGAAAAAGAGACCAGGATCAGTGATGATTAAGGAATGGTGGTAGGTTGAGAGGAAAAAATGGTCCAGACAGACAGAATGAGCACCAAGAGGAAAGGAGCCTTGACACGTGTAATTATTTGGTTAATGTCAGCCACTGCTGTAAGCTCCCTGAGGGGAGGGGAGCAGAAGCACCAAGTGTGAATGAAAACCATCTCAGTTCTGGAAAAGACTGCACAAAGCTGAGGGGAGCCTACCAATTTTCTGAGACAAGTGATAGAGGCATCTTAGTGAACTGTCAATAAATATTTACTGAATTGGTTTGAGTGGCTAGTGGAAGCACTTGAACCCTTGCCTCTGACATCTGAGCCCAGTTGAGTGGTTTGCTGGTCAGAGGTTAGAAGGCCACAGTGCAGCAGGTGGTTGGATGCTGCCTTGTTGGGGAGCCGCCCAGCCAGGGAAAAAGGCTTGCAGCATGCAGAGACTGTTCAAGGGCTGCTGACCATTAAATGAGCCTCACCTGCTGCCAGGCTCAAACGACAGGTCACTATTGGGCAGGTGATTTCTCTCGGCAGCCTGCGTCTGGCTCTGCTCCACTTGACGGGGGTCAGGAGACTAAAACCTCATTACCTAACACGGCTGGATGTCAGCATGTGTGGAGTGGCTGTTTGCCAGCATCTTAATTAATGAATTCATAAGGCACGAGGTGGATGCCAGTTCTTGAAAAATGCTTTGAGCCTTTCAGCGATGAAGAAGCTTTTGCTAATTTATCAAAAAATATATATGGGGGAAAGAAGAGAAAACAAACCTCAAACAGCATTCTGGCCAGGGACAGACGAAGGCTTCAGGCAAGGACTGACGAGGCTCTCCTTGCAGAGCTGCTTAGCACACCAGAAGGTCTCAGAATGTCTCGGAGCTGGCGTGGGCTTCAGCAGGGCCCCTCTTGTTTCACAACCTGGGGTGGGGGGTGACTCTCCAGAGAAATGACAAGCCCCTTGGCGCTCTGCTTTTCCTGAAAATTGTTTATTGGTTAAAAACTGGGAAGGTTTACTCTCTTCATCTGCTCAGCCTGGGAGAGGAACTTCTCACAGGGCCTGATGATTTGGGGAGCCATGGGTGGAGGCTTTTTCTGCTCCCATAGAACCCTATGAGCCTCCTCACAGAAAAACACCCCTTAACTAATGTCAAAGTAATCAGCATTTTGGGGTTTGAGGCTTGTCGCCTGAACACTTGAGGTCCATGACCCCCATGTGACTTGGCTATGTGGCCTAAAGGCCCCAGATGGAAAGCCCCAGTGCTCTTGCCAGAGACCATCTGGGCAGGCCGTCTGGCTTCTTTACCCATTATAATAAACATCCCGGGGGCCTCCTTGACGTGTGAAAATGAGTGGATTTCCAGAAATCCAGTTCCCAGGCTGCTGGGGCTGAAGATGAAACAGCTGACACCACTCTCAGGCTGTGAATTAGCAAGTGAAAAGAAAGGCTTTGATACCCACTGGGAAAGAAGGGCTTATCAGGGCCACTAGCCCACCTTTTTCCTTCTCGAAACTGGGTCTGTTTTGTGTGAGTTTTGGAAGGTGCTTTGGCAGTTTAGGCAATTTGGGGGAGGGTGTCTGGGATATTTGTGAAGCTGGGAGTCGGAGAGTAATTGCCTTCAATGTGAGGACAGATGCTCGGCTCCCGTCTCACTGTCTCCAAGCAAACAGATTTCAGTCAGGTTCTTCCCTCACAGAGAGTATCTGTTATGTGAGCAGAGACTAAGCAAAGTCCTTGTACAAGATTATTTAGAGTATAGAATCTGTTGAAGGCAGATCAACAAGCTTAGATGGGCTTCGGCCGGGATGTAGAATGACTGTTCCACAGAACTCTTCTTTGTCATGATGTTTTCATGAGGGATTTTAACAAAAGAGCTTGACGTGGTAGAAGGAACATAAGCTCTGAAGCAGAAAAACCCAGATGCAGACCCCACTTCTGCCACTTCCC
The DNA here is from genome assembly GCA_028627145.1 of Eidolon dupreanum. Classification (NCBI taxonomy): domain Eukaryota; kingdom Metazoa; phylum Chordata; class Mammalia; order Chiroptera; family Pteropodidae; genus Eidolon; species Eidolon dupreanum. The sequence continues at coordinate 87,933,956 of CM053502.1, read as the reverse complement.
AATTACGTGACTCTGGGCAGGTTGCTTAAAATCTCCTTGCTGGGGGTTTGCTCCTCTGTGAAACAGAGGCAGGCCCTTTCTTGGAGAGTTGATGTAGACCTTAGGTAGCAGACACGAAGCAGCCCACAAATGGCCTAACCCAGAGTATAAGGATTGGAGCTAAGAGTAGCTCAAGGCTGGTGTCTCTCTGCTTTCTTGATGTGGGCTGGTATCTAACAGCATGGACTCAGACTGCCCTGCTCCCCCATGGACTGGCTGTGTGACCCTGGACAGATTACTTCATCTCCATGGCCTGAGTTTCTTCATCTACAAAAGATGGATACTAATACTACTACTCACTTATGGGTTTATTGTGATCATTCCTTGAAGGGATCCAAGTGAAGAAGCTCAGAGCAGTACCTGGCCCATCCATGCTATAGAAGTGGTGGCTACTACTGGGATTGTGGTTAGGTTTGCATGGAGCTGGCCCCCGTGCCACCTGACCTGGCCAATGTGCTGGGCAGTGTGTGTGTGAGCTGGCACTCATGTTCCTTGCCCCCAAAGAGGTCTCATTTGGGGCTTTGATTCCAGGAGGCTCCGTACACCTGAAAAGATGCCTCACGGGGATTTCAGAAGAATTTTATAGTTTCTCTTAACACAGTGGTTTTATGGCATATAGGACCCCAGGGAGACTTCCCTAAAGCTCTGAGAATAAGACGTTATTCCACAAGTCAGGTGGCAAAGGGGAATTTGCTTAGCGGCTTGGGGTTACTGAGCTGCCAGCAGAGCACCACAGAGCACACAGCACTCAGAGCTGCATCTGAGGAAGGGTCCCTCCAGGAAGGCCACTGGGAGAGTCCCTGTCCCTGATGACTGGAAATGAAGAAGGCCTTTATTTCCTTGGCACCTGCCAGGAGGAGTGATTACTCCACTTGTTTAGGGTCAGGGCCCACGGTGACCTTGACTGTCTTAAGATCTTGACATTTATTCTACAGGAAACATCCCCATCTCTGTGGGGAATTCTTGTCTTGGTCTTATACTTCTCCTCAACTAAGCCTGCTCCTCTGCCCACTCTCGAAGCCATCCACCAGTTTCCGATTCCCCAGTCCAAACTTGGATAAGAAAGGCAGTGGTTCTCACCCTGACTGTGGTGGAATCACTTGTCTGCCTTTCCTGTTACGGTACAGACTTTCTAGATCCTGTCTTGGACCTCCCCTGGGACCTGCAACTCTCTTCTACTTGAGGGATGCTACTTCCCACCCCCTACCTATAGACCTCTTCCCCTCCTTTTTCTCCCTTCTTCCCTCATGGCTCTGTGTCTTCCCTGCCTAGGCTCAGACCAGCAGTCCCCTGGGCAGGTTTTAGCCACTGCTGGTCTCAGGGTCAAATTACAGACTTTTCTATCAGGACACCCTGAACACACATCACCTACGTCTCAGTCCCCTGAACTGCTTGCACTCAGGTTTACACACACCTACCAGGTCCTCAGCTCTGTGTGAGGTGCCAGAAGGCATGGTTTGCTAACTTGTAGGGAGCCCACACCATTGCCTTTACTTCCTCAGGTTCCTTTGCAGCTGTGCTGTACCTACTGACTGTCATCTCAGTGACTTAGTTTTCATTTTCCCTGTTTAAAAATGAATACTTGGTCTTCTGATATAAATGTATGAACACTTCTTAATGTTATTGTACACCAGAGGCATCTACTCTCTGCCTCACACATTGTCTGAATGAGTGCCCTGTCTCAGTACCTACTTTGGCTGTAACCACTTTGCCTGTGACAATCACAGCCAGCATTGCTACCCACCTATAGCTCCAGGAAAATCCAAGCACCATAGCCAGTCTTGGGCACACCATGCTCTTCTCTTCCTGCCAGTCGACCTATACAGTGTGTTGGGCAGGAGTCCTGGGATCCTCCATGGCCTCCAGAATGTAACCTCTCCCTACTGGTTGGTTGAATCTCTTTGATGAGGCCTCTCTCTGCCTTAGTCTCGAAGCTTTACATTCCAACTCCCAGCTTAGCTGGATGCCAGGCCCCACAAAGCCATGGTTGTAGGTGAACTTGGGCTCCACCTGCCATTCCATGTCCCCCCAGTGATGGAGACTGAAGCCCACGGGTATCCAGGCAACAGCTGAGTCTGTTGTGCCTTTATACGCTGCTATAGGCCTATCATCCTGGGTTCTACCAGCCCCAGCTTCTATAACTCTGTTCTGGCTCCAGAGCCCCACTCCAGCTTTACCCCAGGCCAGTCGTGGGGTTCTGAGCATGCCATGTCCTGAGCCAGCTAGATGGGCTGGCCTGTAGAAGTGTTGCTGTTCTGATGGTCTACCTTGTGGGCCTCCACCCCTGCTGAACCCTGCCTCTGACTTAGAGGATGGCCATATCTGAGCCAGAGGGGCTCCCCTTCCCAGTGCTACCAGCCAATAACCAGTGGAAATGGCCTTCCATCACACACACCCCACTTCTAGCTCCTTATCTTATTTTTGCTATAAATTAACTCAGTTTTCTTTTTATTCCACAAAGATTCAGTAAAAATCATTCTCTCATAATGATAGCAAATTCTGAACTCCTACTATGTGTGTTAGGTACTGTTCAAGCACCTTACGTGTATTGCCTCATATCATTGTCACGACTCTGAAATATGAAACATTACTATCTTCATTTCACACATGAGTAAACTGGGGCACAGGATTAAGGAATATGGCAAGTAAGCCCATACTCCTAATGACCACACTTTTCAGTAGCTACAATTTCAGGTTTCTAGGCACTTGGGCTTCCAACTGCTTACCCAGCTCTGACCCTTATGCTTCTAGATTCTTCTTTGTCTTCTTATTTTGATCCTTACCCCCATGTCTTTTCTCCTGGTCCTGGCTGTCTTGTCCTCTGTTGCCTTCAGCCTGGTGGCAGAGAGGAAGCTGACCAAGGACTATCGATTTGCACTGGAGAATCTGCAAAGTGCATAATCCATGTACACGTCATTGAGAGCTGACTGAAAATCCAACTAGGGGCTTCCTTTAAGGACCGCTTTCTGGGTCTTCTTCCCCATTTTTGCGCCTGTCTTGCCAGCTCTGCAGCCATTACTGACCCCAGTCACAACTAAAAAATGCATCCTGACCCTCCCTCCTTGCTTCGCTACAGCCAGGAGGTCACCTGGAATCTTTGCATCCATTGTTATAGCTGCTTGGGAGCCAGCTTCTGCTTCATGAAATGCTGCAGGGTGTTTGACTGCCAGTGGGGTCACCTTCCAAGGATGGGTTTGTGGCCTTCTGAAGAGCCTCCTGACAGTCTCAGCCTCCCCTCACTCAGCCCACATCAAGCAGCTGGGTTGTAAAGAAGGAGAACTTGCTATTTAGAAGGGAATCAGAGCTGTCAGCAGGACATAAATATTCATAGAGGGAGGTTAGAACTTGAGTCCCTAAAACCTTGATTTGTGTTCCTCTGTTTAAGCCTCATTAAAAAGTGGTAAATGAAAGTGGGGATATTCAGTGGAACTGCAGATAAATTGGGCTTGTTCAGATAAAGGCCTCTGACTGCCAGCTCCACAGGCCCTGCCCAGAGCACCACAGCAGATTGGCTTGGCCACTTGTAGTTTGCCAACCTCAATTTAAAGATTTTTCTTAGCATGAGTTCCTGGCTTTTCTCTGGGCCAGTTAGTGCTTTTTTGGACACCTGGGAGCCATCTAGAGGTGTTTAGGGATAGAAATTCCCAAACTTTTTCTTTCCCAGAATGACATGCAAACCAGGGCCTGGCCCAAGGGTGTGGTAGGCAGTAATCTAACCTAGGACTAATACTTGCATTAGGTAATTCACAAAGTACATATCTACATGCATGTGCAGTTGCTTCTTCTAACTTCTTCCAGCTTCTGTGGGCACAAGGGTAGGGTTTCAGAGACCGTTCCTACATGAGGCCTAAATCTGTCCCAGGTCCTGGGCCCAGCCATGCCCAACCCTGCTCTGGCTACAAACACAAAGACTGCAGCGGGCCAGGCCTCGTGACCACAAAGAGGAAACAGATGGCCCCCATGCCTTCTAGGACAGAAGCTACAAAGGCAGGCATTCTTAGAGGCCAGGCAGTCACACACACAAGTAGAATGGGCCAGTCTGGACTAGACCCCTGGGCCTGCAAGTTTGTACCATCTACCCTAGGGGCTCCTAGAGTTTGGGAAGATGAGATTTGGACACACAAAGCTGGGATAGCTGTGTGCTCAGCCTAATGAGAGAACTGGTTAATTTGCCAGGGGAAGTAGGCAGTACTTCAGCCAAGAGCAGCAGAGAAGGCTTCATGGAGGAGGTAGACCTTCAAGAATTAAGTTTCGTTTGGGACCCAGTATGGAATTTGGTGCCCTGGTTGTAGCTCTTACACCATGGAATGGAAACAGCAAGTCTCAGGGTCCTGAGGGGCTGGGCTATGTATTTTGAGGGTGCTGCTATGAAGGGTGGGCCTCATAGTGGCCTGAAGCACCTGTTCCCCTTAGTTCTAGCTCCTTGGCTCCACTAACTATCACATGAGGCTATTGCTATTCTGAGTCTGGCTCCCCAAAGCTCATTTCCCAGCAGCGCCTGTTCTAAGATGGCCTTGGCCTCCCCAGGCACAGGCCCCATCTCCCGGCTGGGACTGCTTCCCAGGACAACCTTACCTTTGGTGCCTATTAGCAGAGAAATGACACAATTAACCAGGCAGTTAACTTAAGGCTCTGCAGTTGCTTCCTCCCACAGGGCCCTGCTTTCAGAGCTGGAGTTGGCAGCAGGCTGGGCTGCAGGGAAGGGGATAGATGGTGTTATCGTCTGTGCTGGGCATTAGGATGAGGGAAAGTGGCTGACCCAGAAAAGGCTGGGATGGGTGCTGGCCAGGAAGAGGGGCAGAAGGCCCAGAGACTTCAAATGCAACTCTGACACTGGCCCCAGAACACCTGCCTGGGATTTTGGGATTCATACTTAAATCATTGATTGCTGTCTACAGGGACCACTCCAGAAGGAATTGGAAAGAGCACTGACTGAGACCAATAAGGAAAGGGGTGTTCCATTCTGACTCCTCAGAGAAGTCATTCTGTTTGGCCGGAGGGTTGTGGGGGGGGCACTCTTTCATTTGTGAAATAGAGGTCATATTTGCTCTCCCTTATAGGGATGTGGTGAGAATGAGTGAAGTCAGATGAAAAATCGAGCATTACAGGGACCCAACCTAAGGTACTGTTTAGTCAGCTGCTGTGAACAACACAGGGCCTCTGAACCTTTCCAGCCCCTGAAATCTAGGCTCCTGCCAGCAGGGCAGTGGTGCAAGAAGAGCAGGTCCAGGCCCAAAGAGGTGGCCAATTAGACAGACAGATGGACACAAATGAACTTTCAAGGCCAAATGCATGATACCAGGATCCAAGCTTGGATAATCCAGTCCAGTATACTATAAAACATTTTCCCACAACCCATTTCACCAAGAACACATCTCTGAAACTAAAAACAAATGGAAAAACTGATATTTTTGGCAACCAAGCTCTCAGAAACTTGGCTGTTTTGCCCCACAAGTTACCACTACCTTTATGACGGGCAATGTTTTTGAAGAAGAACCCAGTCAGAAAAATAGAAGTGTTTTTTAGCTGCATTTTTTTTTATACTCAGTACTTTTTATTGATTCTCATGGAAAAATGTATATCCTTACAACTTAGATTACTTTAAGATGAAGTGCATCAGTGGAAAAATACCTCTGCTTCTTGGCCCCTAGATGTCTAATTATCCGTTTGTACACCTGTGTGGCAGGCACCTGCTGCATTCAGAGCCCTGGTTGTTCCTGTTCTAGGGCCCCACTGGGGTGTGTGAGAGTGATTGAGGGGCTGCTTCTATCTGCCCCCAGCCCATGCTTGGGTCCAGTGGGTCAGGAAAGCTGTGAGCCCCTGAGTAACACCCTCGGCCATTTCCAGTGGGGCTCAGGCTGCACCACGTGGAGGTAGAGGACAGCAAAGACAGATGTTGGGGGTTGGATGGGGGGCTGTCCAGGAAGACTCCTAGAGGCTTCCTCTTCCCCATCCCAGAATGCCAACTATTTTGAAAGTTGAAGGGCTCTGCTGCCCATCTCTATCTGCTGGTGTGCTGTATGTTTCAGATCGATGGGCTGGAGGAGAAGCTGTCACAATGTCGGAGGGACCTGGAGGCCGTGAACTCCAGGCTCTATGGGACAGAGCTGAGCCCAGAGGCCAGGTAATGCTCCTGACCACGCCCCCACCAGCCCTCTGCCAGCCCCTCATATCTATCCTGGGCCCTGGCCCTGTGCTTCCATTCCCTATCCACCTGCCACCAAAGGTTTAGCCCTTGTCCCCTTTGTCCAACCTGCCCTAGTGTGTCAGCTACCTCTCAGGTGGGAGGAAAGAAAAGAGCTTGAGCCATAAAACTTCCCCACTCACAGGAGGTCTCTGGAGAAAGAGAAAAACAGCCTGATGAACAAAGCCTCCAACTATGGTAAGAGTTCCCTTTTGTTACCAGCCCCACCTTGCAATCTCAGGGTCAGGAGGGGCAGACAGCCCAGGGAGCCCACAATGTGACAGGGATCAAGTAGGAGGCAGTCCTTCAGGAGGGAGTGAGCCCTCAGGAGGTTGCAGGAGCTCACTGTAGGCCCAGGAGCCTGGAAGAAGAACATGTTTGTTCTTTCATTCCGGGGGAGATAGATTTGTTCTTCCTCTGTGGGATGAAGGGGTGTGGCAGTAGCCAGGGACAGAAGATTCTCACATCCACCCAGATTTGGGAGGTCTGTCCTCCCTGCTCTCTCTTCCCTTAGCTTCACTCCCTCCCTGTGATGGGAGTGAGGGCAGCTGGGAGCCTGGGTGAAGCAAAGTGAACCTCCCACTTGGGCAGCATGAAGGGGGTGGAGCAATGCTGCCACCTTCTGGGCGGCAGAGGCTCAGCCACATAGAGCCCAGGCTGGGTGTGGAGCTAGAGGGCAGCTGCTGGGCCCACCAACACCCCACCCACACCCTGTCCCTGCCTGTCTGGAAGATGGTTTGCAGAGGTTCCTCCGACTTGTCTGTTCTATTCTCCCTGAACTACCAAACCTGGCCAACAGTCAGCCCCAGAACAGACCACATGGCAGGGAACCAGGGAACATACCAGGGCCTCGGGCTCAGTCTGGTCTGCCCAGAGCTTGTTTGCCGCTATCTCCCTGCTCCTTCTCACGGGTCAGGGTGGGGCATTAGCTCTCCCTCAAGCCTACAATTTTCACACAAAATCACAGCACCACCACTCAGTTTAGTCTTCAGAGTACTACCCACCTGAATGTCATAAGGGGACAAATAGTGTAGCTATAGAGTAGCAGGACTGGCTTCCTGTAGAAGTGAGCTCAACTACCTCGTGGGCACAAACTGCCTCCTCTTAGCATCCCTAGTTTCTGCTTAGCTGGACATCCAGTACCTAGGGCAGGACTGGAAGCACTGGTGGTATGGTCTCAACCTGTACCTACTCCAGCATCAGGCCAAAGGAGGTCCCAGCTGCCCTCTGAGTTTCTGATTGGTCAGATGAGGCACCTTGGATGGATGAGTACCCCAGAGACAGGCCAGAGGACTCACCTAGTGATGCCATGACACTACCTAGTTTGGCTTTCATGTGTGGTCTTTTTGGTGACCTCCTCACACATTCCATCATTCTCAGCTGCATTTGGTTGAGCAGCATTGACTGTTGGGACTTGGGGGGTGGGAGGAGGAGCAGGATCTATAGCCAAAAAGGTTGTGAGGCTCTGGGCAGACCAAGGACAGAGTCCTTTTTATGGATAAGGAAGGAGCTGAGGAGGAACGCCTCCCACAGGAACATCTGTGGGAGAGGCAAAGGCAGATAAGAGTAACAGATGGGCCCAAACAACCTGCCCAACACCCTGTTTCCTCCCAGAGAAGGAGCTAAAGTTGCTTCGGCAGGAGAACCGGAAGAACATGCTGCTCTCTGTGGCCATCTTCATCCTTCTGACCCTCATCTATGCCTACTGGACCATGTGAGCCTGAGATTTCTCCAGAGTTAGCACAGACTTCCCCTCAGCAACCTGGTAACAGCCAAGCAGGCCCTTCAAGCCTCAAGGACCTAGGTACAGGGGCATTTCTTCCCCACCCAGACACTGGAGAAAGGTTTCCTGTTGGCCCAGTCCCTCTTGCCTCCGGGTGCTGTGTGGGGCCTGGGTCTCCAGAAGGACTTTGTGCTGGCTCCTCCCTTAGCCCAAGTGAAAGGCAATAAAGAACACCCAGGCTATTCCTGACTGCTGAGTAAATGTCATGATCTGACTGCAGTTGAGGGGCACTGAGTGGCATTCAGGATTCAAGGAAGAAGAGATGTTCAAGGGAAAGGTCTTGGCTTAGAACTCAGAAGGGAGAAGGGGGGCTGTAACAGTGAGCCCCCAGCTTAAGTAGGGAATAAGGAGGCAGCGGGAAGTACTTCCCAAGCCAGAACTATGCTGGGAGCCATTTCTAGGAATTGGGCATTGCTGGAGAGGCAGCCATTGTGCCACATGTCTACCACCTCCACCAGTCTTGTCCTGCATTCAGTGGCAAGACTTATTATGGCAGATAAAAATGCAGCCTGTGCAGCGAAGGTCATCTTGGGGACTTGAAGTCACATGGCAGCCCCATGGGGGTAAGGATTTAATCCATCTTCAAGAGGCAGGAAAGGCTGGTTAGGCCTGGCAGAGTGAGTGGGCAGCAAGAGCCATGGTAATGACCAGAGAGACTTATGGTGACAGTGGCCAGTAAATCAGGAGGGGATTACAGGGAGAAGTGGTATTGGTGGGCCTACTGGATAAGGAAGCAGGAGCCAAGCAGACAGACATCACCTGCTGTCACTGAGCACATCCCTCAATCCTACTCCCAATACAGGGCCCAGGAGGGTCAGGAATGGGAGACTAGAGCAAGGCAGAGCCAAGTAGGGCAACCAGGGGTGAAGGGCTTAGGAACTGAGATCACTCCCATTAAATAAGTAAAAACAAGGAAGGAGTTGTCCCAAAAGCTCAGGCTGTGAAACACCAAGGAAGACCAAGGAGCCAAGCAAAGTACAGCAGTCTCTAGGAGGAAATAGGCACCAGAGTGATATAACTGGTAGAGAAACAGGCCTGGAACAGAGAGGGAGGCACCATCAGCACCTGCATGTCCCCCACCCCCAAGCACAGCCCCCAGTTCAGGAGCAGAAAGGAGGGGAGGCTGGCTGGGGGTCAGCAAAACCATCTCTCCCCCACTCTTTCCCTGGTCTAGTGGCACTAATTGGTCTGACACCTCTGTTATTTTAGTCACACAGACTGATCCTGGATTGTCACAGTACCACCACAGAGTGAGCTGTGTGATTTATGTAAGGGGGAGAGTGCCTCCCTGCCCTGCTGGGCTGTAGGTTCATTCATTCTCCAGTTCCAGCTTCTAACAGGAGCCGCATAATTTCTCAACTTCCTTGGGCCCCCTCTCTGGCAGCAAGCAGCAGCCCTGGGAGCCCTGAGCTTGGACAAGGCTCTGATTAAACCCTCTCTTCCTTCTTCGAGTACAGCTTTTTCCCCTTCAGCCCAAGGTGTTCTATCCAAGCCAGTCCCAGACCACAAAGTACCCAGGACAACCAGCAGCAGCCCCAGTAGAGCCACACAGACATTAAAAATATGTTTATCTTTAATGATCCAAGATTCTGCAAGACACACTGATATACCCAGAAATGGGTGGAAATACAGCATTTCAGTGGTGCTGCTGCCAACCCAGGGAGGGGGTGGGGGGGTGCTAAGACTGGATATCGGCTGGAGGCCCCCCCAGGTGGAGTCAGTTCCAACCTCACAGGGAGCTTTAGTGCCCTATCTCCATGGAAACCAGCCTAGCACTAGGATGGGGCCCTAGGGAGCCTGTATGAGCATCTCTGAGAGGTATTTCCCATTAAGAACCACAGGTGCCCTCCCCCACCCAAAACTACTGCCCAGCTTTCCCACTTCTGCCTCCACCAAGATAGAGGAAATGGAGTGACCACAAAATGACATGTGACTGTACCCCCTATTAGAGAAGAAAAACGGTTGGGGGGAAGGGTAGCAAGGTAGCTGTGGTAAACAAGAGTGCCATGATTGCCAGAGGGCTGGGTATGACCCAACCTTGGAGGTCCCCTCTGTTGCAGTGGAGCCACTACTGCTGGGACACAGAAAAAGGCAGGTCTTCAATTCAAGGGTGCTTCCTCCTCTTCTAGAGCTGCCCAAGGTTTAGGTCAAAAGGGGTCGAGGCCCAGGAGGCAGTCACATCCACTACCAAAGGCAGTGCTACCTGCATCCTGATGTGGTGTCAGGAATGTGGGGCCCACACACCTCCCTTCCCGGCCTGCGGGACTGTCAGAGGTCCAGGCTGAGAACTCCAGAGAAGACCAGGACAGGGTGGGGAAGGAAGACAAAATTTTCTCCAACTTAGCATCAAAACAGAATAAGTTCAAAGAAACAAAACTTTGATTTGCACACTAGCTGCTCTTGGCCAGCTCACGACAGTAGGTCTTTACCCACTCAGGTTGGCCCAGTAAAAAGCTGGGCAAAGCAGGGGCATGGCTGCCCTCAGGGCAGCGCATGGAACTCAGAAAAGTGAGTCTACAGGATACAGGAGAGAATCGCAGAGCCAAAGCCCTGCTGCTCTCTGACACGTCCTCCACCGGCCCCATGTGCCCTGGGCGCTGATCTCAAACCTGCTGTGAGAACAGTGTCTTTCAGGCTGAGTCCTGGCAGGAGAGAAAGCTCCCAGGCAGGTCTCCGAGGAGGGAAGTCTAAAAGTGTCCCAGAAGGGACGTGAGTGTCCTCTGAAGGCCCCAGACTGAGCTCTTCAGGGGAGATGGAGAAGAAATCACCCACCCCTCATGGCCAAACTATGGTGACTGTGCTCCCCTGTCCCTTTGAGAGGGGGAAGAAACCAGTACTGTGGGCCCTCAGGCAGAGCACCCTGACTCAGAACAACAGGGCATTCAGCAGGAATGGGTGTCCTCAGACCCTCAGGCGCTGTGTGTCTGGATGAAGGACAGGACATCCTCCTTGGACAGCTTGTCCGGGTCTTGGGGCTTCTGGGAGTCATGTACACGGATGCCATCCCCCCATTCCCAGAAGAGACGGCCATAGTAGCAGATGCTGGGGAGGAGAAAGGAAGTCAGAGGGCTGCACCCAGGTGGAGCAGGACTGAGAGATCACCACCCAAACCCTGACAACTGGTTTAGGGGATGAGTGTTCTTAAAGACATGGGGGTTAGGGGGTCCTGTCAATGACTCCACTTGAGGGTCTTCACTCTGGCAGCCAAAAACCCAGAAGGCTTCAGCTCCTCTTCCCTGCCTTCTAGAATGAGCTTTTCCCAACAAACAGCTGCTGCTGCTGAGTCCAGCTGGATTTCTACAATTGCTGATACTCCTGGTTTATCTGTCTGCTGTTCATATAGAACAGTATTAATGTGGTGACAGACACTAGTGTCAGTGACTAATTGTAGGTACATTAGGGCTACTGGGGGCCATCGAAACCTATGATCAACGATCTAGCAAACACACTGGGTCCTGATCAAGGAATAGTTGGGACCCCGAGTCCCAAGGGGCAGGGCTGTGGGCCCTCAGCATGCTCCTACTACCAGGCCAGGGTCAGAAAGTCATGTAAACAGTGGCTACCCTGTGGGGCAAATGCCCTGCCTAGGCGAGGCCCTTCACACCCAGGGCCCCCAACCATCACAGCAGGTCTTGGCATCACTCTCCTATCACTGAGCTTATTATCCAGGCCCAGCCACATACTGGATGGGGGCTGCCATCCCCACCCTTGTAGAGAAGCCTGGCCCTTGCTCAGGGAAGCCCCTGTGTGGGCAGCAATCAGTTTCAGGACCTGGGGTGTGCCCCAAAGGGCTGGCTAGCATCCTGGCAGGAATACTTGGGGCTGCAGAGGGGGCAGGCCTAGAGAAAGGCTACTTACTGAAATGGGGCAATGGAGTCTGCAGGGAGGTCAAAGGTAGAGAGCTTGGTTTTCTTGTTGTAGAAGAACTTCCTCTTGAAGCTTTTGCTGAATCCCATAGTCCATGGCTCTGATAGGAGGAAGAGGGGAAGAAGCCCATGGGGGAACAGGTCAGGCCAACGTTGGGGTGTGCCTTTTCCCACTCCCGTTCTTCCAGTCCCCTCCCCCTCAAACTTCAGGCAGAGAACAGATGCAGCCTTCATCACCAGCCCAAAGGGGCTCCAGGAGGACGACTAAGATAATTCTCAACAACCCTGCCCAGTTCTGCCAACTTGCCACCAGGGCAACATCTCTGGGTCCCTGGCAGAGGGAGCAGGACTGTTAACTAGAGGACACTGAAGAAAAGATTCTAAAGGGGATGCAAATGGCCAACCTTGACTTTCTGGACCTGCTGCTGCCCGCTGAGAAGGTCCTCTTCCCACCATGAGAGAACACCATGCATGCATACACAAATTCGGGCCCTCTCTCCCCAGCCCCAACCTAACCCCCAGCACCCACCAAAGAACAGAAGAGGCTCAGGGAACACAATACTCCCCACCATAGACCTCAAAGAAACACCAGCCTGGCTGCTACCCACTTGGTCTGGGCCAATCACTCTGATGGAGGGAGGCAGGGCAGGGAACAATCACTCATCACCCACCATTCACTGTCCTGACGATGTAGAGGCCAGTGGGCACAAAGTGCCGGTCATCCCGTCCTGTGTAGCTGAGCTTCGGTATGCCACTGGAGCCCTTGATGATCTTCATTTCTAACCTGATTTTCCCAAGGAGGTGTGCAAACAGGAAGTGTAAGTGTGTGCATGAGAGAGAAAGCCCTAACATTAGTCTCTGGCTAATATCGAAATCACACCAACCACGGTATTTTTTCTCAGATCAACATAAGAAACTGAGGCAGACATAAGTGAGCTGCTCCAGGGCACACTGCAAGTGAATGAGTGCAGTGCTGGGTTCAGAACTCAGGCTCTTAACTCCCAACTAAGTAATGGAGGCAGGGGAGTGACAGATATTTTGTGGTGTTTGGGGTGTTTCAAAGTGACACTGGTAAAGGTAAGATCTGACACCACAGGTGCCACTGAGTCCACTACCCATAACATCACTGGGGCCAGTAAAGAGTTAACATGAGAGCACTGAGACTCCATGCCACAGCAAAGGGCACACCCAGAATGAGGGATGAGACCCACAGATCTGACTGAGGCATCCCCAACACCACTAAGAATCTGAGGAAGCAGTTATGCCCTCTCTGCCCCTCCAGGCTCAATCTCTCTGTCAGCACCAGGAGCTGGGATTTATAGTGCTTCAAGCAGCTTGCTGCTCTACCCCTCACAGGGACAATTGTAACTATTACAGCATCAATGAGCCCGTATTTCTGCCTGACACACACCCGCCTGCTTCCCTCCTGACAGGGTGCTGAATCAGCTCTCAGCCGGGGGGCTCTTGGCTGCAGTGGAGCCGCACTGCACCGAGGCAAGGGAGGTGGGAGGTATAGGCAGCCCGCCAGGGCCAACTCACTGCTCACCCCAAACCATCTCTACAAAAAACGAATCCTCGATACTGCCATGTCTCCCACTCCAACTCTTCTCAAATCCTGAGCTACCCTGGTTGAGTCATTCACCTGACAAAAATCTTCTCCATCTCCTCCAGCCTGTACACCTCCTTCACCCTGCAGGTAGAGAGACAGAGGACAAAGGCTTCCTGGGGAGATGCTCCTGTCCAGGCAGCAGCTGGCAGGCAGGAGGCTGTGCCTGTCCTTGCCCTCTGCCCCAGGCCCCCTGCACCACCCAACCCTTCAAGAATGTGGACCCCTGGCCTCTCTGCCGCACTGCTGTCGTGCACAGACAAGCCCTACATTTCAGAGCTGCCAAGCACCCCCTTGGGCTGGCTGCAGGGTGAATGGTCATATGGAAACGGGGAGGGAGAGAAGAAGGGCAGGCAAAGATGTCTCTGTCAGCATTCCCACTCCAATTTGTCATCACCGTTAACAGAGACCAGAATACCAAGGTCCAGACTCTTGCCCACGTCTGACTACGTGGATTTTAGGCCCTCCTGGAGCACAAGTTACTTCCAAATAGTCCTCATAGGCCTGTTACCATAGAAGGTGGGGGGATGCCTACCCAGAATGCAGGGCTACTGTTTGATGCCCAGCCCTTCACTTCTGGGGGCTCTTGAACACGCCTTGGGAATTGCTACTGGGGAAGGTCCCCAGAGACCCAGCAACCAGACCACAAGCAATAGAGACAGGGTCCCTGGGAGCTGCCTCTCAGGCCCAGGCAGACAGGACATTTTCAAGTATGGGAAAAAACTGTTTTTGGACTTTCAGAAGACATCTATAAAGTGCATTCTCAGTACTGGATTTAATTTTAACTAAGTAAATTTATATTAAAAAGAATAAGAATTATTTTGATAAAGTATAGACACCTCAGTCTCTAGTAAAATGAAGCTCCCGAGGTAATAACCTCAGACCTTGGCCTAGCATGGAAACGTCTGCTCTGTCTGTTCCCTGACCTCTCCTCCCTCGTGAAATTTAACATGGCAGCAAACTCTAGCCTTCTTCCCAAGCACCAAGGTCCCCACTCCTTCAAACTATCCTTCTCTATCCTTCTCTTTCTCATCTACAAAAATTTCCATTCCCTCAGCACCCTTTTCTTACTTAAAAAATGAAAAGGCCAAGTGATTTGCTAATGATACTCAAGTATGAATGTGTGACTCGCAGAGGTGTGCGAGTGCTCTCAGAAGCACACACATCTTTAATGAGGATACCTTAACCCCTACAAATAAATCTGTGGAGGCTGGCCCACTGTGACCAGCAGGATGGGAAGTTACTCTGGGGTAAAGGAGCTACCTACCTACCTAGCACTCCCAAACAAATCACTCATCAAGGGCAGTCTTGTCTCTAAAACCAGCCTTGCTGGGTCCCCTTCACTGAGCACTCCCATCCCCCACAGGACGGGGAAGCCAGCATTGGCCAGAAAGAAGCAACAAGGAAGGGAGATTTGAGAGGAAGAGATGATATACTCACCTGATGGGATTCATGTCAGGCCGACTAGGCTTGGAAACAGCTTTCACAAATTTCTCAGCAAGCTGAATTCTACAATCCAAACAGAGTCTCTCAGATACAAGCAAGGGTTCCTCCACCAGCATCCCTGCCCGGGACATTTTCACAGCACCAATGGGAGAACACTCCTGAATCTACAGCAAAACTGCTCCAAGGAGCCGCACTCACATCCCCTAAGAAGCCCAACCTGCCTTTCTCCACTGAAGTCTTTATGCATGCCTTCTCTCTCTCTGAATTCTGACCTCTAATTTTGCTACATCTTCATTGGTTTTTCTGAAGTATGCCTTCAGCTGTGCTCAGGCAGTCTACTAGAACTTTAATATCATCTTTACTGTTTCTACTTCATCACCCCAAACCACAGATACCACAGTACACCCACTCAGATGAACCAATTCAGAAGTGACATCAGCAATGTGGCGGTGCAAGATGTCCCTCCTTTTAACAACTAAGCATCCATCCACCAAGAGTGCCTTTGTGGGAATTGTGGGATCCAGATGAACTGACTTAAATAGGACCAACTAGCCAAGCACAACATGTGCTTCTCCCCGTAAGGTCACCCTCTTGCTCACCCTTAACATAAACATCATCTGTGATCTGAACAGCTGTGACAAAATAGGATTGTGCTGGTATCTATGATCATCAAGGCCCAAGCCCTAGCAAAGTCTGAAGTGCCAGCACTAATATCTTACCCTGCCCCTGAAACCAGCCCATAGGTGGAAGAGGGAAACACTATGGAAATCCGTAAGCAGAGAAGGCCTGGCTGAGGGGCCAACCCTCAGAGGCTGCTGCCACAGGGCTGACCTGGCCTACCCCACCTCCCTTCCCCAGGGCCCAGGTCAGACCGCTGGTTAAAGTGCTGTTCCCGCACGTCACTGCCATTCAGCACGAGGACATCGAGGATGTGGATTGCACTAATCTTCCGCTGGGCCTTTCCCTAGAAAGACAAGTATGCTGCCCACCCTGCCAGGCATCGGCCTGGGGCCCCACTCTGCCCACCATGGCATGCTGGCCCAGGTATTTCTTTTGTCTCCCTCCCAGCTGATTCTTAGCACCAGGCTGGCCCAGGCTTCTGAGCAGGCAGATCTGAGGCTTTGGGTGATAAGCACCCCGTGAACCTCAAACCCAATGAGGCTGTCGCCATGGTGCTCCAGCCAACAGCATGGTTCCCACTCTTGCCAACTGTTTCCACTGACTGTTCTAAAATCATCTGTATGGCTGTAATACTCAAAGCTATGGGAAATAACAAGTTGCTTCTTTCTCAAGGGATCCCTGGTCATAAACTAAATCAGTACTAAAAACACCCAGCAGGGCCGCTGGGGCCCTGGGTGCACAGAGCTGCTAAAGGTCTCCTCCTTCACGCACGGAAACCGTGGTCCTTCCTACCTGAATGTACCATGGCTTAGAGCAATTGCTTGAGCAGAAATAATTATAAAGCCTTTCCCTGGACCTGGGCCACATACAGTGTAACTCAGTTAACTCAGAGGGGAAAAAGGGCCAGGCTCAGCTACACCCCCAGGTCCCTAGCTGGCAGGGCCAGGGCACATGAGCAGAACCACCTCTGACCTCCCCTTTCAGCTCATGGACAATCTCCACAGAGAGCAGAGTATCTCGGGGTAGCTCTGTCTTCAGGTCCAGCTTGACCCAACGGTCTGACTGGCGGCCATCCCACGTGTAGATCTGTGATTTCTATAAGCAAAGAGAAAAGGCTGGGTCAGGCAAGCATGGAGATTGAGGGGTGAGAGGCTCACTTCTCAAAAGGGCTTTCAGTTGGTGGCTACAAGCTGTTAGGACTGGGAAATGTCAGAAGGAAATGTCTAGGAGAGATCAGTCAGCTATACTTCTGTGATAACGATAGTGCTATCCTCTACTGCCTTAGCAGAAGAGAAGTAGAGATCCAGCTTGGTCCCATGGTAGGGAACAGACCAGGGCACCATTCAATAAGCCTAAGTCCACGATTAGTGCCTTCAAGAAAGATCCAGTTTGGGGTATATGTCTGAGGTGGGTTTGGTGAAGGGACCAGAGAGCAGAGCAGGAGAGAGAAAGTAAAAATGAGAAAAAGATAAAGTATGGGAGGACACAGAAAGTAAGTGAGGAAGAAAAAATAAAATTATATAGAAAGACAAGTCAGAGTAGAAAAAAAGAGCAATGATGACTTTACCCAATTAAGTAACACACAGAACTGCCAAGGCTTTCCCTCACCTCATTTTAGACTTCAAGGGCCCCAGAGTAAGGATAGGTAGTGTCTTTGCTAGAAAGGATGACATGGGATGGTGGTGGTGTTGCAAAGAAATGGCTGCATGGACTCAAGCCAAATTAGCCTGCTGACCATCCTACTAGCCTAGGAAGCTCCATACAACAAGAGGCAATATTCCCTTTAGCAAAGTACAGAAATAAGCAAATAAATAAATAAAAGAATGAATGAATGAATGACAACTGACTAACTCAGAGGAAGAAAGGAAGTAAAGCTGCAAGAAATACCTTCACTGGGGTCAAAGCCCCAGTTGCTTGGTGCCAAGAGAACATGCACTGAGTATGGCAGGCAGCTGTCCAGATTCCTACAGACAGAGTGTAAGGTTCCGCCACCCAAAGCTGGGTAGGAAGCAGGCTGCAGACTTACCCCCAGGCCGATGAGAAACTTCTGCTCACTGCCAGACACCATGCAGCGGTAGTCGAGCACTGGGCGGATCTTCTCCAGGGTTTTGGAGGTGAGCAGTGTGGGCTTATAGCTGAAGATGTCAATTTCAGTGCCCTGCAGCCCCGGGTCAGAGAAAATACAGCTGGGTTGGGGGAAGGGACAGGCGCTCAGTATGGATGCCTGTATGGGGGTGGAGGCAGGCTGGGAGAGGTGAGGGACAGGAAGCAGTTGCTCCCTGAAAAATCACCCCCTACACCTCCTGTCCTCCTTAATGACGTTCTAACTGGGGTCTAATTCCCTCTGCCTGGAGTGTTCCTTTAGGACCTATTAGGAGAGGCTGAGATAGAAAACAACACCAGGAAACAACACCGAGGCCCCAAGTACAGATCCATTTACCAGAGCTATAAAGAAATGTCACCAGCATATAAAAGCCATTCCTTCAATAAAAGTGAAGGCAAAGATTTACCACCAGTTGGTTTAAGTGATCTCTCCACCCCATTCAGAAAAATGTACCCATGTTATTCTTTTGAGGCCATCTTCAATCTTATTTTCCAGTTCCTGAGCCCACAAAACCAGCACAATGGCCCATGATCTGGGCTTGATTTAAATGATGGCCAGGGAAAAGCTGGAAGTCAAGTGGTAGAAAAAAACAGGGCAGGACCAGTTCACCAGAAACAGGACAGTGAGCTGAGGGTTAGGCCAGCCCCACTACAGAGCTCTCCTGGAAATCCCTCTTGGGCCTTTGCCTAAGATCATCCCACACTTCAGTGTCCCCTACAGGCAAATCTCATGGAACCCTAAACTGGCCAGGGAGTGATAGCACCATCCTTTGGGTGGCAGGAATGCTGAGCACAGCACATCTCAGGACGAGCCTAATGGACTCCTGGGGAACTAAACACCCCTACACCAAAGGTTCCCACCTGCGGTGGCCTTGGCCCAGCCCCTCAGAGCCCAGGTGGTACCTGTACAAGTCTTCTGGAAGAGAGGAATCTGGGGTCTCAGTGATACCTTCTGTATGTGGAGGTAGGCCTCTCTAACTTTTTATTTTCATCAGATATGAAACTTACCTGGATTAGCTCAAAGAACTTAGATTTTGGGTCTGAGGAAGAAGGAGCAACTCGAGCCTGATCTGGGATCTGAAGAGACAGCAAAGAGCTTTGATTTTCAAATGGACTTTTGACTAAGACTGTGTATGAGTCTACATAGATGAGGGGAGAGGTTCAGACTGGGGAAGATGAAATGGCATGTAACACAGGAGTCTAGAAAGAGGGGGATGGAGGTGGACAATTCAGTTACTGCTCCCTTTCAGGCCCTGTGGTAGCACACCCCAAATGCCACTTCCCTTTGTGGCTACCAGCAGCAAAATGAGGACTGTTCACCTACCACCCTTGACCTTTATGGCCCAGCTGCAGGGCCAAACTGGCAGTGAAAGGGCCAAGGAGGTAACACCCAACAATGCTGAAATGTCCAGCCCTGGAATGCTGTGAGGGGAAGCAGACATTTTCATGTAGACATTTTCTTCTCTATAGCTTCCCTGCCCTGTAGCAACACTGGGCTAGGGAGACGCTTACCCCCCAAAGACGGAGGCACTCTTTCCGGATCTCTGCCTGCCGAGGCTCACTCAGGGTCCTGGGAAAATAAAGCCAGCAAGTGATTAAACCTCCATGAGGTACAAGGAGTGTGACTCCTGTAAGCCCCTTAGAACTCCAGAGAGGAAGCCAGCATGAAAAAACGTGTGTGCACACATGGAGGCCATAATGCCATCAGCCCAGAGTGCTTATCACACTCACATGGCTCTGCCTCTTGAAAATGGGATGACCTCCCCTTCATACCACACAGGAAAGAGGAGACTACCCTCCTGACCATCTGACAGGGTTCTTCACACATCCTTCTTCAAATTACCCATGAGTATGTTCTGGCTCCTCCTCTGCTGATATAGGCCACATTAAGTCCATCCCAATGGACACCACTATGCCCCAAAAAGCCAAATTAGCTTATGCTTGCCCCTACCAGAGATTTTCCCTAACCACTTCTACCTTTCCTCTCTTAATCATTCTTTACACAGTATCCCCTAAACATTATGTATTCTATACCCTCTGATGTACTGTTAATGACTTTTCCTGTATCCTTTTCCTGGGTTAGTCTTATCTTCACAAACACAATATAAAATCTTTGAGGGCAAAGTTCGTGCCATAATTTTCTCTGGCATTCTTCACAGACCACAGCAGAATATGAGATAAAAATGTTTTAAAAATGTGTGTTGAAATGAAATAAAAGAGCTCGGGGGTTGAAGTAAAACAAAAAGATCTCCTGAAATAGGTGAATTCTGGAAAGTAGGCAACACTCACGTGTCTTGAACAAAGGCATGGATTTTGGCCAGAGCTTTGATCTGCAGACTACAGTGGCTGAAAGGAAAAAAAAAAAGATTTCATCCCAGAAGGATTACCAAAAAAGACAGCCAAAGAAGAGCAATGATGACTTCACTGGAGCAGTGACCCTCTATATTTGGAGGAGGGACTGGGAATTGAAAGAAAACCCCCACGACTATACCCCAAAGTGCAGTTACATGGGCCTGCTGAGAGTAAAGCAAAAAAAATGAGTCAAACCCTCCAGACAATTAGATGCCAAGTCCTGCTAAAAGGAAGGTTCTGATCCCATCTTTAAAAATGTGAAAGCAGTAGTGAACTGATTCTAAATAAAGCAGCACCAAAGCTTAGACAGTTCAACTACAGACTAAACTGACTTAACCCACCTACATTAACAGGTCTTGCCAGACTAGTCTCCACTTTCTTTTACATACAATGGCTGGCATTTAATAAAAAAGTATGAGACATGTGATAAAACAAGAAAATGTGACCCACTGACAAAAGGGAAAATAATCCAATAGAACAAGACTTAGAGATGGTCCAAATGCTGGAATTATCAGACAGGGCCTTTAAAATAACTGAAAAACATGTTAAAGGATCTAGTGGAAAAGTATGACATGCATATAAAGATGGAGAATATCAGCGGAGATATAAAAACTATATTTTAAAAGCAAATAAAAATTCTAGAAATAAAATATATATTAGAGATGAAGGATGATTTGGATGGGCTTATCAGCAGACTGAACATAGTAGAAGAATCAGTAAACCTGATAAGAGACAGGTCAACAGAAACACAACTGCAACATAAAGAAAAAAAGTGAAAACAATAACCGAGCATGTAAGCTCTATGGGACCTAACAAGTAGTTTAACATAAATATAATTGGAATCTAAGAAGCATAGGAAAGACAGACTAGGACAAAGATATTGACAAGATAATAGCACTGAGAATTTCCCCAAATTGATAAATGAAATCAATCCAAGGTCAGAGAACCCCCAAGAGAATCCAAACAAAGAAAACCAGATATAAACACACCATGGTCAACAAGCTGAAATCAAAAGATAAAAGAGGAAATCATGAATGCAATCAGAGGAGAAAGGACACATGACATACAAGGAAACAATGGCTAAAAATAACGGTAAAGATAAAAATAATGGCTAATGTCTCATCAGAAAACAAGGAGCTCAGAACAATATCTTTAAAGTGCTGAAAGAAAAACAGTGCCAACCTCGAAGTCTATATCCAATGAAAACACCCTTTAAAAGTGAAAAGAAAGTAAATACATTTTCAAGAGACAAAAGCTGAAAGAATCAGTCTCCAGCAGAGACTAAATAAACTAAAAGAAATTCTTTAGGGTGAAGGGAAATGATTCCAAATAGAAATCTGGTTCTGCGGAAAGGAATGAAGAATGACAGAATGGGTAAGTGTCAGTAAATATCAAGGAACCTTTAAAAAAAAGTAGATGTATATACAATGGTGTGTGTATCTTTAAATCTCTTTTTAAAGACTATAAACTGTTTGAAATAAAAAGAATAGCAATGTAAAGTAAGGTTTTCTATAAAACAAGAGCACAAAGGAAGAACTATAAATACACATTTACTGTAAGTTTCTTACACTGTTCATGAAGCAGAATACTTTTTGAAAGTAAACTATGATAAATTAAAGATGTATGTTGTAATCTCTAGAATAACTAAAACATAATACAAAAGGCATAAAAAGAAAAAAATATGAGAAGATAAAAAAAAAATACTACTAAAAATACTGAATTTGCCCTCCACCAAAAAGGAAAAAACGGAGAAACAAACAGAAGACAGGATAAATATCAATCAAACAACCAAGACAAAGACTCAAACATATCAACAATTACAGGCATGTAAATGTACTAAATACCCCACCTGAAAGGCAGAGACTATCACACTGGACAAAAAGGTAAGAACCAACCATGTGTTATTTACGAACACAAAGACAGGTTAAAAGTCAAAAAGACAAAATAGGATAAACCATGTAAATACTAAGCAAAAGAAAGCTGATGTGGCTATATTAGTATTAGACAAAGTAGACTTCAAGAGTATACCAGAGATAAAAAAAAAAGATATTTCACAATGACAAGAGGGCAATTCATTAAAAAGACAAAATCTTAAATGTGCATTTGCCCAGTTATTACAAAGATCTCAAATATATGAAGTAAAACCTAACAAAACTAAAGAAATAGACAAATCATAATTGAAAAATCATAACTGAAGACTTTAATAACCCTCTTTAGCAACTGACAGAATGGTCAACATATCAGTTAAGATATAGAAGATTTAAAAAATATTATAAACCAACTTGACAAAATTAACACTTATAGAACACTATACTCAATAACAGCTGTTGGAATACTTACAAAGATAAAGATGAGCCACAAAAAAAAAAAAAAGATAAAATCAAACAATATATTTTGAGTATAACAGGATGAAATCTAATAGCTATCTTGGAAATTCCAAAATATCTGGATATTAAATATCACATATCTCCATAATGCATGAATCAAAGAACATATCATAAGGGAAATTCAAAAAATATTTTGAACTGTATAATAATGAAAAAAGATAACATCAAAATGTGGGAGAAGGAACCTGGCAAAATGACGTAGATGATAGAAACTTCGTTCGTCCCCTCTTGTAACCACATCAAAGTTGAGATGGAAACAGAGCAAATAGCAAGCAGAGTCACCTGAGGGTCTAGATGAACAGAAGCACTACAACTAGGGAGAGAAATAAGAAATCACCCTGCAATGGTAGAAAGTAGGAGGGAGCAAAGATGTGAGGCTGCCGAAGCAGCTGAGTGGGACAGAGGCTACAGCAGCTGCAGACACCTCTTAAAGGGGCCGTGTGTGTGAGCGGACTTTCATAGTGAGGGACGTGCTCACTCTGAGCACCAGCACTGGGTCAGCTATTCGCGGGGCACCAGGGACTTACAGGGGAACACTGAGTTGTCAGAGCAAGAGCCGGAGGTGAGGCTTTCTACAGGTAGAGGTACAGGCGGTATCCATTGTTCCTCTGTTGAGCCCTCCCCACTCCCAGTGCACGGACGCAGCACCCCATAGGTGAGACATCAAACTGCATAACATAGGTCGCTCTGCTCAGAGGATTCCCTGAAACTCTATCTCCCTCAACTCGCGGCTGCACACAAGCTACATTCAGTTTTGTCTACAGGGAGTTCTGTGCCATTTGCAGAACACCAAGACTCACAGTGGTGGCAGCTGACATTGGTTTCTGACATGGTTTCTTGAGGCAACTGTAAGCACAGCATCTGTAGATTGCTTGCTGAATCTTAACAGGTGGCCCCAGAGGGGCATAGGCTTGGGCTAAATTTGGCCTGCAGCTGAACTCTTCTCAAGACTGTGCCACTGGACACCTACTACACAAAGTCACGCTAAGACTGGGAGACTTAGGAGCTTTGCTTAGTACATAGCAACAGACATGTAAAGACAGCTAAAATGGGAAGACAAAGAAGCAGAAACCCTATGAGAGAAGAGAACCAAGATCCAGGAATAAGTCAAGCAATCTAACAGATGCAGAGTTCAAAACACTGGTTATAAAGATGCTCAATGAAATTAAGGCAAGTGTAGATGAACTCAGTGAGAACTTAAAGACGTAAAAAATATAAAAATGGAAATGGAGAGTATAAAAGGGAATCAGTTAGAAATGAAGAATGCATTATCTGAGATGAAGAATGTATTAGAGGGAATCAACAGAGTGGAGGAAGAAGAGGATTAAAACACTGATATAGAGGATTGGGAAGCCAAGGACACCCAATCAGAACAGCAAGAAAAAAGTAACCAAGAATATAATAATAATTTAAGAAAACTATGGGACAAAATTAAGTGTAAAAACATCCGTGTAAGAGGGGTACCTGAAGGAGGAGAGGGAGAAGAAGAAGTTGAAAATATATTTGAAGAAAAAATGATGGAAAACTTCCCAACCTGGTGAAGAAAACAGACATACAACCCCAGGAAGCTCAGAGAATCCCCCAAAAAATGAACCCAAAGAGGTCCACACCAGGACACATAGTAATTAAAATGCCAAAGGTTAAATACAATGAGAAAATCTTAAAAGCAGCAAGAGAAAAGCAATTAGTTACCTACAAGGGAGCTCCCATAAGACTCACAGCTGATTTCTCAAAAGAAACTTTGCTGGAGAGAAAGGCTTCACATAAAATATTCAAAGTATTGAAAAGCCAGGATTTCCAACCATGAATACTTTATCCAGCAAAGCTATCATTTAGAGTGGAAGGACAGATAAAGAGCTTTGCAGACAAAAATAAGCTAAAGGAATTCATCACCACCAAGCCAGTATTACAGGAAATGTTGGAGGGACTTCTTTAAAAAGAAAAATCATGTACTGAAATCATGAATAAAGAACGGAAATAACTATGTATTTATTAATAATATCAAATGGAAAAGAATTACATATGCTGCCTACAAGAGACTCACTTCGGATTAAAAGACACACACAGACTAAAAGGAAGGGGATGGAAAAAAATATTGCCTTGATAGACCTAGAGGATATTGCACTGAATAAGTCAGATAAAGACAAATACCACATGATTTCACATACATGTGGAATCTAAAGAACAAAATAAACAACAGAAACAGAAACAAACTCACAGATAGAGAGAATATTTTGAGGACTACTAGATGGGATGAGTTGGGGGGAAGATGAAAAAGGGCAAAAGGATGAAGAAGTACAAATGGAAAGATACAAAATAGTCATGGAGATATAAAGCGTAGCATAAGGAAAATAGTCAACAATGCTGTAACAAATATGTAATGGGAATAAGGGGTACCTTATTTAGTGAGGTGACCACTTCGTGAATTATATAGATCTCTAATCACTATGCTGTACAACTGAAATGAATATTATTGTATGCCAAACTATAAATGAAAAAAAAAATCCATTGAATTATACAATGTAAATATGAGCAACTAATTGTCTATTATACTTCAATAAAACAGGAAAAAAAGAAAAAAAATGTGGGAGATTCAGCTACAGCTATCCTCAAGGGAAAACTTATAGCATTTAAATACACACACACAGACACACACACACACAATTTAATTAAAATAAAAAGGAAATTATTTCCTTTATTCTCCTTACTTTGGGCTTAATTTGCTCTTCTTTTTCTAGCTTCTTTGATTTTAGACCCTTTTTTCTTTTAATATATTTATGTATTAATAAGAATATTAATTTTAAAGGGAAATTTATATCATTTACAAATAAATATTTAAACTAGACGAGGACTTTAAAAGAATACAGTTTTAAAGACTACTATTCCTTATGAACACAGACACAAAAATCATTAATAAAATATTAGTAAATCAAATATAGCAATATATAAAAGTGATAACTCATGACTAACTGGAGTTTATCCAAAAATGCAAGATTTATCACTGAAAATCACCAAATGTAATTCACTATAAATGGAATAAAGAAAAATAATAATTTCTATAGATACTGAAAAAGTATTTGACAAAATTAAATATCCATTCATGATAAAAAAAACTCTCAGCAAACTAGGAATAGAAGAAAACTTCGTCAACCTGATAAATGACATCTACAAAAAACCTATAGCTAACATACTTAATGATTAAACATTTTACACTTAAAATCAATAACAAGACAAGGATGTCTGTTCTCATCACTTCAATTCAACATCATACTGGAGGAACTAGTGAGTGCAATGAGACAAGGGAAAAACAGAACTATCATTATGATCCAGCAATTCCACTTCTGGGTATTTGTCCAAAAGAACTGAAATCGGGATCTTGAAAAGAAACCAGCATCCCCATGTTCACTGTAGCACTATTCACTATAGCCAAGATGTAGAAACAACCTAAATGTCCATTGACAGATGAATGGACAAAATGACTTTTTCAACACCTATCTGGCCCCATAAGAAAGCACTTGTACTGATTCACTCACTGCTACTATACAGCTCTCCAACCTACCTCAAAAAACTTTTCTCTAAGGCTTGCCCACTTAGAAAACTGAGCCAACTGTTAGGACTTTAAAATATTACCACTAACAGAGAGGAGGAAAAACAATTAAAGAAGGTTGGAAAAAAAATAGCATTTGGATCACCCATCTGGGGAACTTACAAACTGGCAAAAGCTTTCATACCAGAAGCTTTTCATGTCATATACTTGCTTTCCAGCCATTTCCTGCTCCCAAACAGCAGCTTCACAAGGCAACAATCATGACTGCCTTTTACAAACAGAAGCAATTAAAGGGAAATTACTCCTGCCTGCCTCCAGGGACAGAAGACAGGGTTGCTCTCTGTTAGGTTTCAATACCATATCCAGACTCCCATGGGCAGGGCTATGCCAGCCAGGCTCCCACTGGCCACCCTTGTGACAGGGCATGAGAGCAGGATGAGGGTCCTCTAGGTATTCTAAGTCCCAGGGAGCCCTGGAATAAGCAGACCAATCCCAGTTACCAATTTTTCAGGGTTGACAAAGTGATACCAAGAACCAGTCTTTTAGTCCTTCATTCTCTGGTCTTCCTTGATACCCTAGTGGTGCCAGCAAAAAAACACCTGGTTTACTTACCTCTCATTGGACCGTATCATGTAGTCGGTAAATTCATGGTCTCCCTTGATCACATCCAAGGGGACCACAAGGTTGACATCAAAATCCGTGTTCCGTAGCTGGTTTAATTTAATATTGACGGAGAAGAGGTAATCTCGCACGTCATCTATGCCCACCTTCAGGCCCTTGCACACCACATACCTGGTAGGAGAAACCCTGTGAGCAAGGGCTTCCCCACCAGCATTCCTCCTCTCCAAGGCCCCTGATGAGTCATGACGCTCAACAGCCTTAAGTCTGTGCACAAAGAACAGCACAGACTGTGCTGCAAAAGTTTACCTCAAATCTTTCCTTTTTATGTTGGGCTGTATTTCTACTCCCTATGGCAGTGGTTCCCAACTGCCCTGTGCCAGGCTAGCTGTATCACCATCACCTGGGGAGTCTGTTAAATTACAAACCTCATCAGTCAGACTCTCCAGGGATGGGTCCAAGAAATGTTTTTAACAAGCCACCTAGTAATTCATACAGACCACATCTTCTCTCACATGGTGCATGGGTACTATATCCCACCTGGGATCCCAACAGTGCCTCTGGCTGGTGACCTCCTTGCCTCTCCCAACTCATGTCCCTTCTACTGGTCACATTCTCCCTCCTGGGCCAAGCCAAGGATCCCCGACACAAGGGTGGTGAATAAGGCTTGTGGAGAGGGAGAGAGAGGCTGAACTGGCATATCAGAACCAGTAAGATTCGAATCCTGACTCCTCTTGGCTCTAATCACTTCTTTAAAGTCAAGGTTTTTAATGTTGCTTGAGTGGTCATGCCAGAGAAATGTACCAAGATTTGTGCTCTGACATTTAACCAACCAGTTTGATTAAAATGGAGAGGAAAACCTCACCTCTCTGAGTTGGCAGGTCGGCTGGTAATTGGCTTAAAGAGACATACTCGTTCAAAGCAGCAGTATAACAGGTAGATGAGCCCCACGCTGAACGGTGTGAACAGGTCAAAGGTTTTACAGATGAAGTGGCCTCCTGGATTGGAGAGAAAACACCAATAGCAGTCAGTGGTTCTAGTCCAAGAGGCGGGTAAAGTAGTCTCAGGGAGTAAATATGACCAAGTCAGGGACCTGGGTCCATTAAAAGTCAGAGGCAATTTATGGGGGAGACTTAGCTTTAGAGGGACTTTGGGGATTCTATAGCACTTTCTTCCCTAAATTTCTCATTCAGCCACCTGTCATCTGATAGAAACCGATTTTTTTTTTTAACTTCCAAGCCAACTCTTATACATGCTCCTGTCCAAAAGGTTCTCCAGTGGGTCCTGGGGTAGGGAGACAGCTGAGGAAGTGTCACCTGTCCGGACAACAGACAGCGCCATGAGGAACTGACAGAGCAGCAGCTGCTTGCTGAGGATCTCTTGCAGGTTCTCCTGCCCCTCCACGGAGAAACCCTGAAACGAAAACATGAGGATCAGGGTGGGGAAGAGAAGTGATGAAGATTGAAAAGAGCATCCCTACCTCATCTTCACTGAGATTTCTTGAAGTGTTTGCATTAATTACCACCACCTGACTGATAAAGATACAGCTGGATATATGAATTATTTTGGCATGGTCACATGGCTAATTATAGATAAAGCTAGTACTAGGACCCAGGCATGACTACTGGACTAGTGTCACTGCTCTATCAGTCCCAGGAAATGGGAATCAAGTCTGCTTTTCCAAGGAGGTGGTCAAGAAAACTGTAAAACTCACATAGGAGTCCAAAGGAAGAGTGAACAGAACAGAGGCAAAACACTGGCTAGTCACAGGCCAACTACAAGATAGGAGACAATGCCCTGTTGAGTCTGACAGGGCCCAGGAAGTACATGTGGTAGAATGCTCACTCAGCAGCTGTGCTGATCACTGAACAGGTCCCAGTTTGGTGACAGGAAAAAAGTGAGCACAACTCTGATAGTCAGTGATCTCTCTTTCTTTGCTAACTAAGGATTTACTCACAAAGCCCAGTTCCCTGTCTCAAGACCATGAAGACTCAACCTCTAGCTGGCAGGGTCTCTGGACAGGGTGTGTGTTCAAAGAATGTAGTTGCTATTCCTGGAGTGGTCTCTTTCCCTGTGAGATTCCAACAGGGAGCAGAGTGCCAAGCTCACCAAGAAGGAAAGGAGGCCAGGGGCTAGGGGATGGGAGAGAGGAGTTGCTTAATGGGCAAAGAGCTTCAATTTTGTAAAATGAAAAACGTTCTGAAGATCTGTTTCAAAACAATGTGAATATATTTAACACTACTGAACTGTACACTTAAAAATGGTTGAGATTATAAAATTTACATTTTTTTAAATCACAATAATAACTTTAATAAAGTAAATGAGGTCGGTCTCCATTAAGCTGGACCCAGCCAAGCCAAGCCTCAGTCCTGTGAAGGTAACAGCTAAATGTCTCAGAACTTAAAATGTTTAGCAATGTCTTCAGGATTTATAGATGCTTCTCAAAATTCATGCCTGTTTAAAGGATCAATTCAAAAAAGAAAAAAAGCAGCCCAGTCACCAGTCTGTATTGCCTAAGCTGAAAGACAATCCTTGTGTTTGCCACTCTAGCTGCCACATTGCAACAGCTGCCTCTCAAGCATTATCAGACTCCCACACCTGCTCAGCTGGAGCAGCCCCTTCACCATTCCTCCCCCCAGCCTGTCTATCTGCTGTTCCCTACTGTGCACAATGCTTTGGTGAGCCAGGGCATCTTCAGAGCCTATGCTGACATCCGGCACATTCCATCACCTCTCCATACTCTAACACTGCTTGAAAGTCCACCCAAGGAGCTCCAGAAACCTTTCTTAACTCTGGCCATGTGACCCTGGAGCAACTGTCATGTTCTCTGTCCCTCCTCTAAGTGGTAGCTCACTCAGGAAAAGACTACATGACACATTAGGTTACTGGCTGAGAAAGCTGCAGTGGGCTCCCCTTGTGCCTCAAGTAGTTGCCCAAGGAACTGGGCTCTATGAATATTCACTTTAGCCCAGCCACTGACAAAGCCTCCTATGGATTCCCCTGAGCTGCTGACTCTGGTTTTGTGGTCATCTGCCAGCCCATCCAGAGGCTTAGGAGTAGTCATGTATAGACAACCTCTGCCAGAAGCAGCACCCAGGTGACAAATGATGGAAATGACCTTCCTGGTTAGTTTTGCCTAGTTCATCTTAGTCATGTTTCTCCCACCTCACAGTGTCTCAGCCAGCTGAGGCCCTTTGAAGAAGTGAACTGAGAAGAGCAACTTGCTCCAAGCAAAAGTGTCTACAACATCACTGCCTTGACAAAGTTATGATTGAAAATATGTACAAAAGAAAAACATATCACATATCCCCTACTAGCTGAATAGTGGGCTAGTACCTTCCAGGGCAGCTCAAGGACTAAATAAAACAAGTCTTAAGCCTCTAATGTGATATGTCCCTATAGCATCACCCTATGGAGAGCAGATCACCTACCCCATCGGCCATCAGAAAGTGGACACCCTTGCGATCTGTGTTATCCAGGACAAAATTCCGAAAAGCAGTGATGTTCTCTGGGCGGGTGATGTCTCCATCTCCATCAATCCCACCCTCGCCTGGCAGAATACAAGATTCACATTTAGCTCATCTGCCCTGTACATTCCAAGAGCTGGGACACGAGCTCTCTGGGGCTGTGAACACAGGTATTAAGTGGGTCTTAAGGCCCAGGAGAAAAGTCCCTGTGAGAAGCAACTTACTGCAGGAATCCTCCTGCAAGGCTGCCTTGCAGTGATGGACTGACAGGCAGAAATAGGGCCCTGCTGTAATAAACCAGAGGTCAAAAGGAACTAACCACCCAAGAGTCATCAACTGAAACACAGGCCTTCCTCTTCACAACCAAAGCTGTGTTTAAAGCACCTACATTTTGAAACCAGTATCGACTTTTAGTAAGGAATGTTAAGAAAGGACTTAGGATTTGGTGCCAAATCACAATGAAGAAAGAATGGAGAGGACTGCTGTGGGTTGCTGAGCTGTCTGTTACCAGTGCATTCCACACCCCCACAGTGGGCTGGAGATGAGAGTAGGGTTTGGATGTTAATAACCCTGACAGTTCTCTGCCGGAGATCTGGCAGTTTCATTATCTCCTGTCGCCACAGGAGAAAAAAGGAGAAATTAATATAAAGGAGTCTTGAATAAGTTTGCCTAGTGGAGTGTTTAACCTGTATCCCACAGGCCTAGGGTAAAAAAGGACAATCTAGTGGGAACCGAGACCTACATGATATGGACTGGGAACCCCAGGCTGAGAGACCTAGGAAAGAAAACTTGACAAGTGGACAACAGCTGCTTCCAACCTAAATTCCCCACACAGGACTGTCCCTCATAGCTGCTAGTATCCTCCTCTGTGTCCCTACCGTAGTAAGGTTCGAAGAGTTCACTGGAGGCTGAGTAGAAGTCCTCTAGCTTAAAGTCGTTAGGGCCCTTCAGAGTCATTCCAAAGCCCTTTGCGTGCCACTTCTTCCTCCACAGCACATACTCGGAGAAGCCACCTGGGCCTGCACAGACGTCAGCAAAGTACAGAAGCTCAGCTTCCCGATCCTTTACCAGTGGTTTCTGCAAAAGCAAGTGGAGGATGAGGAGGAAGGGGAAAAAAATGGCTCAATGAGGAGCAGGAAGGAGAAGAAAGGAGGAGTAAAATCAGCCTTTTGGCAAGCACAATACAGAGTTCTCACCAGGGCCATAACACCCAGGAAATGTATTCTCAGTGATCATCACCCCTGGAGCTGTCCATCCCTACCTCAAATACCCCTGATGCCTTTTGTACCACCAGGCCTAGTTCAGACTCCTAATAAAAACATCTTAATGGGCAGCTGAGTATGCATTTTTTATTTCTCAGCATCTTCACCACATCCTGACTTACAAGAGTCCTACTGAGCAGAAAAGACGCTGTATCCCCTACATTACAGATAGGGAAAAAGAGACACCAAGACACAAAGCAACCTGTTCCCAGCCAACAAAGGTAATCAGAATCCAGTCAGCCTGACCACTAGTCTCAGGTCTTCCTGTCCAATCA
This sequence comes from Eidolon dupreanum, assembly GCA_028627145.1. Taxonomy (NCBI): domain Eukaryota; kingdom Metazoa; phylum Chordata; class Mammalia; order Chiroptera; family Pteropodidae; genus Eidolon; species Eidolon dupreanum. Next base: position 87,902,400 of record CM053502.1, on the reverse strand, counting down.
AAGTCTGGGGGGCTCTAACATCACCCCTTCCCAGACACAGTGCTTACCTTTCTAGACCATAGCCTCTGCTTCCCTTCTCTCCTTTCTCCCAGGCTCTCCCTTTTTTTTTTTTTTTTTTTTTCAATTAACTATTTTGGAATAATTTTAGATTTACAGAAAAGCTAAAAGACATAGAGTTCTCATATACCTTTTACTCAGTTTCCAGTTTTGCACTGCCATTTGTCAATACTAAGAAACCAATATTGGTACACTACTATTAACTAAACTCCAGACTTGATTCAGATTTCACCAGAGTCCTTGTTCTGTTCCAGGATGAAATGCAAGATACCATAGTGCATTTAGTCTCCTTTTTTGCACTTTCTTTTCCTGCCATTGCCCCTCGGCTAGCTGGGGGCCTGAGGTGGTACACAACTGGGAGCTGACAAGGCAGAGAAAAAAGGAGACACTGGTGTGCAGCTAGCTTCCAGTATCTCCCTCAGAGCACTCACCCACCTCAGGAATAACTATATTACAATAACCATTTGAATTTTTACTGGATTATAGGTTTGGCCACTTAAGTAGCTTCAACTCGCAATCTAAAATTTACACTGAACACAACAGCACTACTTATATGTGTATTTACACTTCTCATTTACACATCTGGGCCCTAAATGGAGAAATCTACTTTCCCAACCCTCTACAGCAGAGAGGATATACCATCTACACTGGTGACAAGAGGCTGAGCTTTAGAGTGGGTGACTGCAGAGGACCCTGATGAACATCCAGCAGAAAGGGGCTTAGGCAGCTCAGCCTTCTCTTGCAACAGGCTAGCGTGGCTGAGTGCTTGTGCAGAGTTCTGTAACTGCTAGATAAGATCAGAAAGCTTTAAGGGAAATAGTTATAAGAAAGAAATAGAAATACTAATGTTCACAATCCAGTTGCTTTCTAGGTGACAAGGGCCTTGCCTCTGATTATACCTATCTAGCTTTATCAAAACAGCGACAGTTTCTGGAAAAAGTGACTTAAGCTAAAAATAAACTTCATCATCCTGTGACAAGTCCACTCAGGCATGCTGGGGTTTATCAATTCTTTCTCTCCTTCTCTACCACTCCACCCCAGCGTTCTTTGTTCCTGAGCCATCAATTGTTCATATTCTTGGATCATATTCATTTGCACACAAAAGACAGATCTAATGGCATTTGCCAAGAACATTATGTAGCACTTTCCAGATAGCACAGTGGTAATGAAGCAGGAGTCACAAGTTTAAGACCCGCACACACTGGAAAGAAGGAAAACAATCTCTCACAGTGGCAGACCCCTGGCCCCAGGCTCCAGCCTCTCTGTGTGAGCTGTTGGCCCAAAGGAGGACAAGGAATGAGTCAAAGTATCTCACCTCCAAAAAGAGGGCATAAATACAATCTCATCTGTGATTTCGAGATGTGTGGCCCTCAAAGGCCATGGCCAGGTGTTTTCATAGAAAGGACACCTAGGGTTCTCACTTCTGCCACCTACAGGCTGTGCAGTCAAGGACAAGCACACAACATCTTTAAGCTCGAGATTCTTCGACTATATATTGGTACTAATGTAGGTTATTTCTCAAGACAGTCAAAAAACTTTATAAACTGTAAAATACTAAACAAATGTAAGATATTATATTCAACCAGATTAACTACATTGTAGTTAAAACTCTTGTCCTTTTCCATCTTTTTCTCTTTCCAATGCCTAGTACAAGTACTTCACATGCAGTGGGCACTTTGTAAGTACTGTCTAATTTCCTCCAAAATAGCACTGAAACTTAAAAATCTACATTCAGTTTTTATCTCCTGTTACACTTCAAAACAATGTTTTCTTACCTTAACAATATCCCCAGGCACACAAATCCCTCATGTTATGGTTTATAATATACTTCCATATACCCAAAGAATCTAAACTCCCTTCCTTCCCTGTCTCTTCCAATTTTTGTATACAATTTCTTTATTTCCCTGCCCTAGTCTCTTTTCTCCTTTTACCACAACCTGTGATACCAGAAATACATGGAAAAACCTGAGTCAGGCCCCACCACCACCACCTCCAACTTCTCCATACCTCTCAAGCTTCAAGTTCTCCACACTTATTCTGAGATTTGCCTGTCCCAAGAGCCACTGAGACCATAGCAAATCTGGGTGTGTGCCTGGGATTTCTGCCACTTCCATCTCCCCTGGGAACTGCTCTAGAGCATTTCTGCACTAGAAAAACACACTAAGCCTGCCAGCCTTGGCTGTCACTCTGGATCTCGGGGGGAAAGCAGAGATGAAAAGAGAGGAGAAAACACTAGGGGCTGGAATGTAGAGAAACATCTTTGAAAGAGCAATTCTCCACCGCCACTAACAATCAATTCCGGTCAAGAAGCTGCCTGAAGCGTTACAAACATAGCTGCCTTTTCCTATGTAACTAACATCTCCACCCTCAACCTGAATGGCACAACCCTGCTACCTACATCATTTTCCCGACAGCAAAAGACCATCATCAGATACTAGATACTACAGGCGTTTTCACTCAAAAGCCCAAAATGACGCTGTGACTTCCCATCAGCTAGACAGAGCTCCTCTGCCAGGCAGGGGTCTAAAGGAAATCATTTGGAGCTCAGAAAATTAAATTAACATTCTATCAACCTAATTTTCTCAAGATGCTAATTCCAAGAGCCCTTTTGTGCTTGCCTACGTGTACTGGAAAATGGGGAGGGAGAGACCCGGGACAGAGAAATAACTAAAGTTTGGAGGGGTCTACATGCCAGTTTTGCCAGCATAGAGAATTAGGTTGGTGGAGCTGAAACATTAAAGAACTTGGAAAAGAAGTTTCTTTAGTGGGTGGATAATCAGAGGGTCTAGTGGAAGGAGGGTGACTGAAGCAGAAAAAGGTTTGCAAACAGTTGGTCTCGGCCCGTTCACTGTCAAAGAGAACTACCTTTCTAAAACTAGGTAATAATGCTTTGAAACACTGAACCTAATGCTAGAATGAAATTTCCTTTATTCTATCCTGTCATCATGGAGGGTCTGTGTTCAGAGAAATGAGATGCAGCAGAGTAGAAAATCATGTTGCTCTACCACTTCGTGGCAAGGGCTAAAGCCTAATAACGATGGTCCCACACAAACCTTGTTCACAGAGGCAAAAAGGAAAAGTAGCCACATCTGAAATCACAGATCTTAGAGCTGGAACGACTCTTAAGAACCTTTTGGTCCTACTCTGGCCCTGGCAGGTTAGCAGGGCTAATTTCAGAGATGAAGCAACTGAGACCTAAAGACAGTATGAACTTAAGTGACATCCTAAATGCTACTCTCCCTGCCTCTCACTGAACAATAGAGCCTAGATTCTCAGACATGATACTGATTTTAAAAAGACCAGTGAAAGGATCAAGATGCCCACATTTCACTCAACTCTCAAACATTTCCCGGAGTACTGCTCTCTCATATGAAAAACAGTACCTAAATCAGATGATGTCACAAGTTCCAAATTGGAAAATAAGCTAATTGTAAGGACTGTGTATACTCATCTTTCCACTCTTATCCATGACAGAAAGAAGGCAGGCTAAAGCTCCCTGATGACAGTTGGCCTCCACATACCAATAAGCACAGAAAGGCTTTACAAACATCCCAACCTTGAACCCTCACCAGCTCTCAAGTCCAGAACCTAAGCACCATGGGGAAAGGAATCACATCTATCTCATTCAAAATTATATTCCCAGTGCCTAGCACTGTGCCTGGCACAAAGTAGGGGCTGGATAAACACATGTTTAATGAATAGAGGAGGAGGGCCAATGCTCTAACTCGTAGCTTCACCTTCTTGCTGCCTACAGAAGCCACAGTTGCTGATTTTGCCCAAGAATGTCCTTCCTTTCTCCCTTGCTGTAAGCCCTGCCTGCCTCCACCTAGAGTGAGCAACAGGATCTGCAGAGTTAGGAGCTGGGATTTTGGGCCTGAAGTCCTAAAGACAACACTTATTGGGGCACTCCTGGGACCACAGGAAGCACTGTGGGATCCTATCTGAGGAGCTCAAAGCAAAGTATATCTCTATCATAAAATATATCTCTAACACATAGCACGAAAAATTTCATTGCACAAGTGGCAACTTCTGAGACACTGAAGCTTAAGCCCATTTAACACTATGAATTCAGAAGAATCTTGTTCTCACCCCGCATGAGTCCCGCGGATTTGTAAAAATGCGATCAAACACAAAATCCATGTTAGCCATCTTCATTGCTGCCCTGCAACGAAGCAAAAGAGAGAAGTGCAACTCAGTACTGGACGTATGAAAACTGAGGCTCAAAGAAAAGGTGAAACAATCCATGTCAGGGGAGGGGAGGGAAATATTAGCAAACCTATTTAGGAAGAAGACTCCTCGGATCATCTCGTAGGGATTGGCCCGGGTCCGAGCTCGTCGCATCTCCTCCCCATCCAAGACATCAAACACACTCTGCCCAGAGAAAATCAGAACCTCAAGGTGAACATCACCCTCCATGATGGGACAGGGCCCTTAAAAAGCCTGAGGAGCACAACTCACAGCCCTCTGAAGAGCAAGGCTCCTGCTGCACCCCAGCTCTAAAATGCCCAGTTGTGTGACCCTACCCAAGTTGCTCTCTCTGACCTTCAAATACGTCACCTGTAAAATGTTAAAAAATAATATATATATATATATATATATATATATATATACGCACATCCCCGGCACATGGTAAGTGGTTAATAAATGGCACCAATAATTATACACGGCGTCATGTTCTGGCATTGCTAATCTTCATAGCGAATCTATTTCTCCATTGCAACAACTTTCCAAGGGACCGAAGTTCTGATACTAAGGCTCACTCAACTGGAGCTCATTCAGAGAGAGGATAAACAAACCACAACCAAGGTTTTCCAATGGCACCTGCCCACAGTAGGGGTCCCTTCTTCCCCAATTTTCTCTGAAATAAAAAAGTCTCATTTCACATGAGTACCAGTCACTGTGAGGATATTCCCAACCTTCTGAATGTCAAAAATAAATAAATAAATAAGCTCTGTGAGGCTGGTCTGAGGCCCTGCAGCTTCTTCAACCCATTTCCTCCTCAGTTTCCTTAGTTTGTTCTGCCGCAGACAATGCACTTCATGCCCCAAAATCAGGCCATAAGATACCAAGAGGCGGCTAACATTCACCCAGTGAATTAGGACCCTTGGACCACCCACTATTTCATTTAATTCACAAAGCAATCCTGGGAAATATTTTCTCCCCATCTTATAGATGAGGAAACTCGGAGAAGCTAAAGCAACTGGCCCAAGGTCACACAGCAAAAAAAAGTTGCAAACTTAGGATTTGAATTCAGGTCTATCTGATACTAAGAATGATTTCAAACCTTTCATTACACCAGGCTCCTTCAAGATTACAATGAACTGACCCAAAGAGGTCAGGTGGATCTTTTTCTGGCTACTGACCACAGGGACAGCACAACAGTACAAGGCAGAACAGTCACCAGGAAAAAGGACACCTTGAAGAAATGTACAAGCTACACATCTGATGTCCAGGAAAAATATTATTAGTTAAATGTCAGTCCCCCACAACTGACTCAAGAGAACTAGAAAAGCCCTACAAAGCCCCTCACACAAAGTTTGCAACTCCAGCTCTAGCCACAAGGCCTTACCTTACACTGCAGCATACTGTGAAGCAGGTCTTCCCCACAAAACTCTGTTTCATCTTCAATAATCATCTTTTTCTACAGGGAGAAGAAACAATCAATAATGACCACATGTGACTGTACTTGGAAGATGAAGAAACTAGGGTTTTGAGTGAGTAGAGCAAGAAGGCGCTTGAGTACCTGCCAGAGAACATCAATTCCTGAGGGGCAGGTATAAGAAAATCCTAAATCCCTCTGGCTATATTCCAGATGGCTACAAGATGAAGCAGCCCCCTCGGTGCTCTGACTAGAGCACCATATGGATCAAGACTCATGAATGCTGACGCTGGGAAAAGCAAACAGGAAGGAAATATTCAAACTGTCTGTCCCTAGGGCATAGAGGCAGAAGGATAGGGACTACCCCAAATGACAGAAGCCTGTCTTTCAACTGGGAAGCCTCCTGCTCTGTGATAAGTATGAATGCAGGCAGGACACCAGGCACTGACCTGGTAGTGTCATAGAAACTAAGGGTTCAAGGGAGGCCCACAGGGTGTTAAGTCCCACTTCATGTCCAAGTGAGGCTACCTCTAAACCAACAATGCTCAAACTTGGTATTCTCAGGTTTTACACTCTTTAAAATCACCAAAAACCCCAATAAGCTTTTATTTATGTGGGGTATACATATATATCTTGAGATTTATTATTAGAAATGGAAACTTTAAAAATATTCACTTTAAAAGAACAATGTTATGTTAACATAAATAACATTTTCATGAAAAATAACTATTATTTCCAAAAAAAATTTAGTGAGAAGAATGGCACTGTTTTCCATTTTTGTAAATCTCTTAATATCTGACATAATAGGAGACGGCTAGACTCTCCTGTCTGCGTTTACAATCAATTGGTTGTGATATCACATGCCACAGCCTCTGGAAAACACCACTGGACTTCTGAGAGAATGAAAATAAAAAAGGCAAATAATTTTTCAGTATCGTTATGAAAATAATTTTGACCTTGTAGACCTCCCCAAAAGTGTTCTCGAGATCCCTGGGGCCCCTATACTTTGAGAACTACTCTCTAGATCATACTGATGTGGTAGCTATCTAACTTATCCTTACAGTTTTCCAGAAAGAGATTAAACAAATTCCCTCTGTAACAACTCCCTCATTACTTTCTGAGGACAGGTACAGTGCCTTTTCATCCACCTAGAACATGCCCAGAAGTGACCAGAATATACAGATGTATAATAAGCTATTCTAAAAAGCATCTTGAAGGAGAAAAAAACTATGCATTTTGAGTTGTTTTGCAAGTTAAATGATGAGAAGAAAAAATCTTGCCTGCTACATCTCCCAGAGGCATATCTGTAAAGCCCCGGACACACCCTCTTGACACAGCTTCATTCCCGCCAGAATGGTCAGATTCACATTTTTCACATGAGTATACATACATATATACTGGACTTGAGGAGAAGAAAGGTTAAGAAATAAGTACAAACAATTCAGGGTACATTCTCCTGAAATCCTACCTTTCCCACAACCATCCAATTGCTCATTTCCTGATCGTCAGGAATTTCAGTGGTGCATTCTGGGAACCATGACACCTGCTCACAGGCACTGGGCTACAAACAACAGAGAGGCAAGTAAGTCAGGTTAGACAGACCCTCAGGGCTATACTCAGGGCTTCACCAAAACAATCAAGAGGGACTCAGAGAAAGTGGGAAGGGTCTAGGAAGCTGAGGCCATATGCAGTGGTCAGATATAAGAACTGAGAGCCAGATTCTGAGGTCTAACTTCTGAAGGCCAGGTTCCATTCTGGTTTGAATACCTAGAAACTTCCCAAACCTTCAAAGTCTTTCACTTGTTCCAGTATTTTTTGATGGGCTAGGTACTCAGAATGCAGAATTAAAAAGATATGGTCCCTGACCCAAGAAGTTTGCAATCAGAACGGAGGGAACACAGAGAAGTACACATCAGATATGTGTCTGTGATAAGGTAATTCCTGATAAGGTATCAGGAAGACTCAATGCAATAAGCCTCACCTCCTGATGCCTTTCAAAGTGTTTTTCACAAAATAAATAGGATTCCTCACCTATTCATTCCAAGACAGAGCACTTGCTTTTAATTTTCAATTACTTTCCTCTCAAGTTAAAACAGTGGTTTTCATCCTGGCTATACATTAAGATCATCTGCAGTCCTTTTTAAAAGTACTGATGCCTGGGCTCCACACTCAAGGTTGTGTGCTTCTATTGGTCTTAGGTGGCGACTGAGTATAAGTATGTTTTTACAAGTCCCAAAATGATTCAGCTGGGTCTAAGTTCACTGGGCTGACGAGACAGGATTATGAAACCTAAACAGGTGACTAACCTGCATGGCAGCTTTACACATTCTCTCCTGAGCAAGTGTGGAGAAGAAATTCACCATTGCAAATCGAAGCAATGTGGTTAAAGGTAATATTACATGCTCTGAAAGGCATAAAATGGTATCACAATGCAAGGTCTCAAGGTCTCAACTACCACTGACAGAGGAAAAGTTTAAAAGAAAAATCACTGCAGCTTTTGTCAATGAATCTGGCAGTGAATCGTGGCTTCTCCCCTTGGTCAAATCCACCACCTTTAAACATAAATGGTTGTGATTTATGAACTCTTCAAAAAAAAAAAGGAAGGAAGAAAAAGAAAAACCTCATATACACTTTGGATGTCCCTTTAGAGAGAAAGAGCAGCCTCAGTCTCCCCATGGAAGTCTGAACATTATGGCTACCTGCAAAGTGGACTTTGTCCAAAGCTTCCAACCTTACACTCTATATTCTTGGGCGGCAGTAGTCACTAAGCACTCTCCCTCCAGTGACTCCAGGCCACCCAGACTCATCTACCTTAAAGAGTGGCCACCATCTGATAGTTAAGCTAAACTCTCAACCAAAAGATAAGGCATCTTTTGTAAGAAAAAAACTGAATTATGGTAGATGATAATTAAGATAGCTTTGCCTCAAAAAAAGAATTTCAACAGCCATTAAAAGCAAAGATTTTATGGGCAAATTTTATATTCTGAGTTTAGCAAACTTAGTTCTAATTCTGCCCCACTGGCAGGATCGGGACTCATTTTCACAAATGAGGACATGTAAAGCACCAAGTATTTCCAAGGTAAAAACCTACATCTAGCTCCCAATTTCAAATATCTACCCTATTCTGCACTGTATCATCTATTATTCTGCTGGTCTCGTCTCCTCAAAACTACAAGGCAACACAGCAGGACCACCCAGAACCCACTAGCTCTTGCCTTGTCAGCATCTTACTCTGAAACCTTATTAGGCTTTTATCATGCACAGGTTCATGGGAGTTTCTCCTGAACTGGAACATCAGAGACACAAATAAAATATCAATTTTCCAGAGTTCAGAGCCACATCTGAAGCTAAATTACAGCAACTATGTAGAAGACTAGATATTTGTGTTCTATTTTCTCTTGTTTCAACTCTACAATGGTAATATTTCATCATTATTTGTAGGTGCTTTTATTACAACTACTTCAAATCCTTTATGGAACAATGCAAGACATAAATAAATGAATAAAAATAAAATCTCAACATTATTTGTGCCATGAAAAGGAATAAAAGTCTCTTTTGATATTCAAGGTTAAAACAAACTGGTACCCAAGTAGGTACACAAACTAAATCCACAATAAAAAAAAAAAAAAAGCCATATGACATAAACACACACCTGTTTAGAACCAGGATGTCATAAATGTGTGGAGGTGCAAGGACCTTAGAGGGCACCTAATCCAGTCACTCACACAGTGGGAGATTGGGTCCTCACTGAATTCTTTAAGCAGAGGGAAAACACTACCTTGTGAAGTATCTTAATCACTAGCGGAAAGCTGTATCTATTTATTAAAGTTCTTAGTGGAGAAAAACTCAGTCTTCCAGCATCTTCTACCCACTGGTCTTAGTCTTCTATGAAGCAACAGGAAACAAATTCACATCCTTTCAATATCTCCCTGCCTCCCATGCCAAGTCTTCTATTTTCTATTCTAGATATCTCCAGGACCTTCCAGGTAAGAAACTAGTTTAACCCCCACTAACCACCCTGATCATACTCCCTCCGGAGACTTCTAGTTTGTTAATATGACTACTTAAAGGTATGCATCCAAAAACACAAGTGGCTTTACTGCCCTCCTCCTCCCCACACCAGTTACCTCTGGCTCATCTCGCCAGTCCACGTTCAACTCCTGGTCAAAGCCTTGCAACGTCAGACCCAAGCCTCTTCGACCTTTCTGACTAGAGGCCTCAACAATGTCCTTCCGACCCTGGCTGTATTTACCCAATCCTTCGCCTTCCCTGAAGCCCATCTTGGCCTGAAAGAAAGAAGTAATGGAGCATTTGTATAAACAAACAGATAATAATGGAACATTTATATAAATAAACATTTATTTAGCCCCTATCACGTGCCATAAATTGTGCTAAACCCTAAGAAATAGAGAGGAGTAAGGCCTAAAGTTTTCCTTCTAGCCTAAAAAGAAAAGAAGCATAAATAACTGCAGTTTAACTTTGGGCCCAATGGCTATCTATTCTGGAGGTGAAAGTCTAGGGCAACCAGAAGTTGGATAAATGAGAAAGGACCTCACAGCTATAATTAAATGTACCAAGAGTACCAAATAAATCTGATTAGATATTTGCACAACTACCCTTCGAGCTAATGTGTCTGATTAAGAAACAGATCTATAGTGCAGTTGATAGAGAGACCATGATTTAAAATGGAACCGCTTCAAACTCTCAGATAGTCAACAGCCTTACCAGGCAAGGACAATGAAGGCCTATAGGAGCCCAAATCAAGAGGTTAACCAAAAAACCGCTTTATGTAAAACTCAGGTATGGAAGGTACTAGAAGATCCTGGACAGAATCATTTTTTTTAATGTTGCAACTGTCTATAAGCTCATGCTGAACTGTGGAGTTACTGGGCCCAGTTACATACCCCAAAAATCAGAGACCCAAATCCCAAACCCTACAGATCCTTATCTAATAAAAAAATTCCAATCCTAAAAAGATTTAATTTCCCCTCAAGGGTCTGTACTCCCTATGGAAGCAGCATTACCAGCTCAAGAGCTGGATGGGATTCCTACAGTAGCCACAATTCTTCCCCAGTCAAAAAGGCTGACTGAGTCACAAACCTCCCCATCTTCCATGTCCCCAAATTTTGTGGCCCCCAAACCAGAATCCTATGACTTCAGAAGTGGCAGTTCTCCTTTTTAAATGAATCCATCAGAAAAATGGAGGAATGAGCTATAATATTCCTAAAGCTAGACAGAAGGCAAACTTGGATTTCTCTAACCTTTGCATGTACAATAAAGTTTGATGAGGAAAGTAAGCAAGTCTTCCTATGTACCTTCCTTGTTGTATATCAGTGGGGTATGGAAGCTGAGGAGGAGAAATGGGCTATCTTTTTGAGGCAATACAGAAGACTTTACTACTCCCACTTATTTTAGGCACCTGGGAGTGAGCAGGATTTTAGTCCTTTCTTTTGACATCACTCACTAGAACAAAAAATTCACAGCATAAAGCTGCTTTAACCACTGACACACATCCAGGTACAGGAAAGTATGTTCACATGTGCTCATAATAAGAATTAATTACTAAGAAGACCAAAGTGTGATCCAGCTCAGGACAGGAGAAGCAGGCCTGAGCGGCCACTTTCAACAGACGATTCAAATGTGATAGATACTTCTATCAAGAAGGGGTCACACTCTCTCCAATACATTTCAGTAGCTGAAAAACAAAGTAAAAACTCATGCCCTAGCTTTCTTTCTTTTCACGCCTTTACAAGTTCTCTTCTCTCATTCTGCTGGTAGAGCTTTAGAAACCCAACCCAAGCACTGACATACCATAAGCTTCTGGGAGACGCTGTTATACATGGAATAGCGAGAGGACGTTCCCTCCACAAGGGAGTTTGCTTTGAATGCATCATCGAAAGAGTCAGAGCTACGTTGCTTCCCCTCAGTCTCGCTGTCAGACCCACTTAGGCTTGTGGTAGATACTGGAAAAGAAAAAAGAAAAATGTCTAGGTGACATTTATTCAACTAGTGTTCAGAATATGCATTGCACACATAAATTTCATTAAATGACTCAGGGTCAAATGTATCTCTATTTCTTAACTGTAATCATGGGCAAATCACTAAAAGTTCCTAGTGATACCTGACACACAATGGGAATGCAAAAACATCGATTTTTCTTTCCCATCCTTTCAATTTCTTCCTATCCGAAACTGGGATGGTAACACCTTCCTCAAAGGGTTGTTTGAAAATTAAATGAAATAACATATTTAAAAGGACATTGTTAAGTATAAAATGTATTTATGGAAGATACAATTGTCAGACTAACAGTTTCTGATAGCTTAATCTCCTACTGTCCTTTGTTTCCAGTCCTTAAAGTTATAGATAAGAGTGTAGGGCTACAGCACAGGCCTAGAGAAGAGTTGGCTCACAGGGAGAAAAGGAGGTTAGAGCAAGGGAAAGAAGAAGGGGGAAGGGAACAAAGAGAAAGAAGGAAAAAGAGAAGGAAGAGGAGGAAATAAAGGAAGGACAGGGAGGAGGGGAGATGCTCAGGCAGCAGGACCAACAGAGGCTGATGGCAGAGAAGCTGCACCTAAATGATCCTGGAGGGAGCTGGTGGCCTGAGCAAAACCATTAACTTCATTGTCAATAACCCTGTTGTCAAATGACTCCAAATACAACACAGCTTAGCAGCTGCCAGAAGTGGTGGGTTACCTGTCTCCCAACCAAAAGCAGGACGATCAAGTCTAGATATTCAATGGTATGGCTCTTTCCCTCTCTTTCACAGATATATGAATCTCATAACTTGAAAGCTATGTCAACCCAATGTAACTTTACTGTTTCTCCAACAAACCCACCCAAATCTGGAAACAGACTGTATCTCAAAAATTTCATTAACAATTTCTGCTTATTGCCATTGAAAATGGTATAAATTCCAAGTAAGGAGGAATGCAGAATAGGACATGAAGGTGGTGGTATCCAATCTGATCCCAAGGCTTGAGAAGTTATATAGTAGTGCTCAACAGTATACACATCTCAATAAGTTATTGTGCTTATTTAAGAATACAATAAAAAACTTTTTTTTCAATTTATGCATATTGTTCTTTCAAATGTCCTTTAATTGTTAGGATATAAATGCTTATTATTTAGACCTGAACACTTAATAAACTGAACTGTTTCATTTGGCCTTGGGGTATGGTGAAGAAAGTTAGGGTAGCACGCAAGGTCAAAGACCCAAGAAAACTTGGGAACCTCTGTTTGATGCATTGAAATGGATAGATCACACAGACACATTGACAAATTAACAGAAGAGCTAGACCATATGCATGAGCATGATGGCATCCTAACTCCTGTATGCTAAAGAGGAAAAATAAGGAATATATGTTGTTATTTCTTATAATTGCAAAAGGAGCTTTCAGAAAGGAAAACATATAAGAAGACCAATAAAAGTGATTATCCACACATTATCCAGCATAGAGACAATATCAAAATGATTACCTGGAAGAAGTAAAAGTGAAAGAAATGACATTTTCTTTACACTTTTATATCACTGGAGTTAATACTGGCTATCTTTTTATTTATTTATTTATGAACCATGTAAACATATTATCTATTAATATTTTTTAAAATATCGAAAAAAAGAGACTGACTGCAATGTGGCACAATTCCTTTAAAAGAAAAGGGAAGTCCCTGAGAAGAGATGTTGAGTCACAGCTTGGGAGGTACTGAGAAAAGGTGCAGAGGGCAGTCATGTAAAACAATTCATTATATACCCAGATGGTCACTATTCAGGCATTCATAATTTGAGGACTAGGATTACATCATATTCTACAGCCTATCTGCACCGATCCACGAGAACACAAACTCGTTAAAGGTTGACATTCAAGAGCAAAGCCTTTGCTAATACCCCAGGCCTGATTCTCCCTTCCACTGTGCTCCAACAGCAACACTATTCATACCCTAAGCACAGCACTCATCACACTGCCTGAAAACCAATTACTGTCACATGGCACCCCACAGGACTGGGTCACTCCTGGAGATCAGGAACTGGGTTACAGCCAACTTTCTATCTCCCACACCTGAACCAAGGCTTTCCATTTAACAGAAATTAAGTGCTCACTATAGTGAATTTAAAGGACTCTCACCTAGCTGTCATTTTTGCTAAGCACTGAGTGTATAGCTCAAGATACTTCCTCTTGAACTCAGCCCTCAGAAGTATAAGGATAGATGTCATTATACATTTGTCGAAACCCATAGAGTATACAACACCAAGAGTAAACCATAATGGAAACTATGGACTCTTGGAGATAATGATGTGTCATCAATTTTAACATATGTACCACTCTGTGGAGGTATGTTGATTATGTGCTGTGCATGTGAACCTTAAACTGCTCTAAAAAAAAAAATAAAGTCTTTAAAAAAGTTTTTTTTAAGGTAAAACAACAAAAAGTTTAAGCATGAGGATGGAACACCTATATCCCGAAAGAGAACTGAGTCCTCCTTAGACTATTTTTTAGCAGTTCCCACCTCAGAAGGCTGAAATAGGGCATCTGTCAGAATCCAAAATATCAATACTGTTTAATAGATCAGACAACAACTTTGGTTCAGGACCTGTTGTATAAAAGGCCCATGCTACATACAATGAGGTACTATCAATAAGTAACAATCCTGCCCTCAGAGAGCTTAAAAATCTAGTAGCATATATAAATATGCACTTTTTAAAGGATATAACATTTTTCACACTGGTGACTATGTGTGAAAAAAATTAGAATAAACTTAAAACCAAAATATCTGACCCCTAAGCAGTTAGCAAGGAGGAATTTTGGTTGAGTGTCCATGCATGAGAGGCACCAAATCTGCCCCTTCCCTTTAAGGTGGCTGGCTAACCAATTCCCTTAATAAGGAGTAGGCTTGTTTACATGGATCAATGCAGCGTAAGTCACAGAGTGCTAGAGTGCCACTCAGAAGGAAAGACTCAGAAGACTAACAGTGAGTAACCATGGAAACTGAGAAGTAAATTGATATTTTGTTTTGCACTTTTCTGCATTTTCTATGTGAGAAATAATATATTAGTTTGAAAATTAGGGTAAAAAAATAAAACTATAGAGAAATAAAGTACCATTCAAAGCCATGGGAGGTTTGGTTCCTTTCCAGAAAAATCTTCAGAGGACAGCACATCTGAGGGAAAAGACCTCCAGAGTGGCTGAAGACTAAGCCTGAGCCTTTCATCTATTATCTCCCATGTGGAGGAGAGAGATCTGCTCTGCAAAAGAGTGCCCACATGCTAAAGAACCACCTTTTCAAAGGTGCAGATTGTCTTCACTCAGTTACTTCTATGCCTTAAACCTGTACTGCTTAGTTCAGAAAGAGGTGGTGCTAGAAATGTGGGCAGCTCCCTGAGCACGGACCCAAAGTTTTCCTCAGGGCAGCCCAGGGATCCAGGGTCATGATTAACCAGAAACTATAATGCTAAATCAGTTATTATTCCTTTCACCAGATATCTATGGATTCATAGGTCTATCTATAAAAAGGTTAGGAAAATTTGGAATCCTTCTCAAAGGAGAATGCGCACTTGGTCCAACTCTAGGGAGCTGCCAGGCAGTTAGGGTTTGCTTGAAGACCCATTAACGGGCACCCATCTGTGGGATATCATTCCTGAGATTGTAGGGTTCCTGCCACCCTCAGATCTGAGAGAGATCTTCTGTCTTCATAACATTTTTGGAACAAAATGACAAAGAACCAAATTTGGGTGGAAGGTTCATCAGGAAAATCAGTGGTGATTGGTGCAAAATTTCCAGACTCTGGCACAAAGATCTTTCCACGCCATTCTTCTTCCCTAGGTGTTACCTAATGTGCAGCTATCCTGTCCAGGTTCTGAGAGTGAGGCTGATGGGAGCTAAAATAGCATCCTAGTAGGCATTTCTTTGTAAAATCAAGAAGTATGCTAAATAAACACATAAGCCTTCATTCTCTCTTTTATTTCATGTGGAATTTGAGGCCAATTCTTAGCCTGACATGACTTAAAACAAAGTTCCCCATATTAGTCCTGATGTCCACAAACTACAACAGCCACTACTCATTTTTACCCCTGGTCCTTTGGGGTCACTCTTTTCTAATGAAAAAGAGACAACTGTTGTGGCGGTAGCAGACACTAAAGAGGTTTAACCACCCAAGACTGATAAGAATTTAGCAAACATTGAACAGACAATCTTGTAATGAGGATATAAATTAATAGGAGTAATAAGATCTAATAAAATCATTAGTTTCATTAAGAACTTGCCAAGCTGGGTGGCAGTCCTATTTACCTTTCCAGAAGCTCCCCTTCTAAAACTTACCAGAGAGCCCAAAACAGTATTTAGAGTTTTCATTTAAGATTTCTTCTCTACCTGATAGAAGTCATTACTCTTAAGTCATTTTTAAAAAGAAAGGTTCACTTTATAGAAGAATCAGAGGTTTTCCAGCTATTGGCAAAATTTTTCACATGGCAATAAAAGAGTAGGGCAAACTTATGCCAAGATTAGAAATGACAGTCAAAACAAACACGCAAGAGGGGCAGATTCAACCACTAGTGGCCAAGGTGAGCAGCGCAAAGATATAGAATAAATTATGGATTTTAATAAACACGCGACCCTGCCTAACAACTGCTGTGGAATACACTCATTCTTGTTTAAAGACTCAATTTCTTCCTACTAGACAAATAGTAACTCGTTAGAGCAATTTAAACAGATACCGATAAAGGAAGTTTTTGATTAAGGTCATGAATCTGGACTGACAGGAAAGCAATGGTGTTCCAGAGAAAATAGACTATTTAGGGAAGAATTAAACATGGTAGAGGGGAAGGCACTCTTAGTGTGATGCCGGTAGAAGACCCTGGCAACTAACACGCTGTGGGAAGGCCAGGAGTGCAAACTGGATGCATAGCTAAGGAGAAAAGGAAATTGTCTTAGGGTCTATACCAGCTTCCCTGTGAGAAACAACCAAAAAGAACAAAATGACCTTCATCTGTCTCTACTTCAAAAGGTTGTTATTTAATAGCAAATTTCCAAGAGTTTATTTAGGCTTGAAAATGTCTTCAAATTCCTCTTAAAATACTCAAAAGATCACACGATGCTACAGTGGCCATGACAAGAACACCCTTTTTCTTTTTTACTGTGGTCAGATGTCAGTCTCTGACGTGGCAATGCAGCTTACCTTGTCAATAATGTAAAATAAACTGATTAAATAAACAGATCTATTGAGTCATCATCTAGCAAAAGCACAAACAAGGCCCAGACAGAAATAGTAACTACTGTTTTTGTTTTTCTAATTGTACTCCCTAAAGAGCATTTTTCAATCACCGATTTGAACAGTACCTCCAGGTAGAAGTGGCTGGAACAAAAGGCAACACATCTGCTTTAATGCCATGACTTGAATAGGAAAGCTGCATAGTGATCTCAGGGGATATGTGGTTTCTGGTGGGACAGTAAACTACAGGGAACATTTCACAGGGGGTCCTTAGAGAAACCGATACAGAACAAAGATAATATAAATGCTAAGTACTTTCTGAAATGATCTTTTGTACACTGGAAGAGGGACAGGCAAAATGAAAGGGGTGAAGCATTTTAAGCTTCTTGGAAAAGATACTACTGTTGCTTTCTATCAATTTTATTAAATACTTACTGAGCATTTACTCCATGCCAGGCATGGGGCTTCGGGGCCAGAGGGCACAGGGAGCAATCTTGCTGATGAAGACACCAGACTCTAGCTCTCAAGAGTTTTTGTGTCAATGTGGAGCTGCCCTTTTCTAAAATAAGTTGACCCAGGGAAATCTAGCAATGTGTGCTTACATCTGTCTCTTGCTTCATTTTCTACAAATGAAAAGGACCAAAAGGCCTATTGCCAGCTGCATACAAGGTACTAGCCACCTTTAAAATTTCCATGCTGTACACACAACAGCAACAGTCAATCCTGAGTCATATGGTACTCCTTCCAGAAAAGGTTAAAGCTATTTGGTACAATTAAAGGGAGTCTGTAAGAGGGAGGGAGATAATCTCAACTCACAGTCACATTTTTAAAAGCTTGAAATTTAAATCAGACTGGTTCCCTTGATAAATCCTTAACCATATACTTCTTGCCTTCGTCTACCTTGGAATTGTCCCCTCCTTATTTCAAAGAGATGTTACTCAAGAGCAAATGCTCCCCAAGATCTGCTTGGAACTAGATATTGCCACTGCCTGAGTGTCATTTATTCCCCAAAACATGCTCTCCCTTTTTTTCCTTGTAGATCCCTCTCTCCTAATACCCTAGACCCCTATCCAAAAAGACTCTACCTTCACCAAGCTGCTCAAATACCAGGTGAGAACCAAAACTCCTTTTCCTCAACAGTTCCTAGAACAAATGAGCTCAATGTTTTTACCTTCCCACTTAGTAACCTCAGTTACATATAACATTTCTCACCTACCCTAGAATTCATCATGACAACTTTACAGGCACACATATGTCCACACACACGGTTATAAATCTCTTATACAGACAGGACCACAACACACCAAATGCTTCATTAGCTGTACCACCTGTCAAGCTTCTCCCCTCTGGACCAGCTTCTCAGTACAGCTGATGAGTAACTGCCCTTCAATTAGCCTACCATTGTGAATAAACTGTATTTTCTACCACCCTCAAAGGATGCTTCACACCCTCTCAGTTACCAATCTGTTACCAAATTTCACTCCAATTTATCAGTGATCTGGCAGATGATCTAAAATGCAACACAGCTGGTGTACTGGGTTAGTATTTCCCAAAAGGTCATGGCACCCAGCACCTGGGAGTGTCACATTTGGAAACAGGATCTTTGCAGATGTAATCAAATTACAATGAGGTCATACTGTGGGCCCTAATCCAATGAATGATATCCTTCCTTATAAGAAGAGGGAAATTTGAATATACACACAGAGGCAGAGACTATAGTTATGTTACTATAAGCCAAGGAACACCAAGGACTGCCAGGAACCATCAAAAGCTAGAAGAAGCAAAAAAGGATTCTTCCCAAGAGACTTAGGAGGGAGCATAATCCTGCTGACACCTGATTTCAGACAGCTAGGCTCCAGAACTGTGCAGAATAAATTTCTATTGTTTTAAGCCACCCGGTTTGTGGTATCTGTTACAGCAGGCCTAAGAAATTAATACAATCGGCAAATCAAGGTAAATGCAAACGAGCTACTTCTAATTGCTTGGTATTTGAGAGGCAAGGTCAAATCTGTGGAAGCTATTAATGTCCATCACCCTAAAAAGCAGGCAAAGCAAAATGCTACTTTCAACCAGATCAGTGAAATCCTTTGAGCTTAATGTAAACAGTGAACACAGGAATGTTCCAATTCATTTGGGTGTTTTTGGTCACAACTGCTGAGGGAACTGCAACAACTTGAGGGAAATTAGGCCAGATCACTGCAACAAAGATCCTCAGGATCATTAACTATAGGACACTCAATGCTCACCACTACAGGCATACCTCGTTTTATTGCGCCTCACTTTATTACACTTTACAGATGTTGCATTTTTTACAAATTGAAGGCAAGACCCTGCACCTGCAAAATGATTACGACTCACTTTATTGCAGTGGTCTGGTATGCCTGTACTTCCAACTGGTTTATGGCAGTAAAAGAGTGCCACCTACTGAAGGACCAGCAACAGAATAAGGTACTGCTATAAAAATTCCAATTTTAATTAAAACAAACTCCCCAATCCTATTAGGATAATAGCAGAAGGGAAGAGAGTCTACAGCCAACATGTCTCTGTAGACATTTCCTCAAGAGGCATGAACCGTATTTCGCCCAATTCAGGCTCCCAGGGATTCAAATAACTAGATGACCACTGGCCTCAGACAACACAGTCAAGCATACCTTTTGCTGCATGATTGACAGTGGAGGGCGGTTCATCATCAGACGTAGAGCTGAGGCTCAGGGCAAGCTCTGCAACTCTCTTCTTCTGTTTCTTGATAGGGGCAGTGCATTCTGGATCATTTCTCCTCTTCATTGTTACTGCAACCATAAATCCAGTCAATTGGCTACCCTTGTCAGAGCCACTAGAATCAGAGCAGGGATTCCTAAGCATAAATCATAAATGGGATGAGATTTGGCAACTTCAAACAACTTCCAATGCCAGCACTCAACTGAATAGCCTCTTCCTCAAAATAAGGTCCAATAAGGATGCTAGCCAAGCTCTGGGTTTCAAAAATAGCTGTTTTACTGGAAAATGTGGTACTCACGGATCCAGAGGCTTCTGGGCCATTGGTGTCAGGTACCAAAAAGTCGTGGATCAACTCCACAAGCCACAGGGGAAAAAAGGCCTTGAGTACTTATTATTCCATACTTTTGATGCAATGCTGGCCATGTGTGACAATGTACACAGGAAATTTATTATGAAACTTAATGTTAACCAATATTTCTAAGATGATGAGACCACCTCAGAATAATTGTTCCATTACTGTTATTATTTTACCAGGACAATTAAGAAGAGATTACATAATATGATACAAATATTGGTTTTTGGTTTACTTCAGGATATTTGAAAATATGAAAGAATTGAGAAAATTTTTACCCAGAGTAAGGAATGGAAGCAGTGGTTGACCTAGGGCTGAGGAAATAAAAGAGTGGGAACGTTACTGGGACTGGAGGTAGCCATAGCACAGGACTCAGGTACAAAAACAATAATTTTAAGAACAGGAACCCACCTCTGCCAGAAAAAAAAAAAAAAAAACAGAAACAGGCAGGCACAATGTCACCATCATCCATGTCCATGGGTAGGTACATGAGAGGTAAACATAAGAAAAAAAAAATGAGATTGAATAAAGAGATTATGAGATCTTGGAATCTTAAGACATGATCAAGTTAAAGAGCAAGCAACAGTAGTAGTGAATACAGTGTGGTTTACACACAACTGATTGGCTGTAAGGAAAGAAAAAACTCAAAACATAAGAGCAAACAGGTGGACCACTAGCAAGGTTGCAATCCTTGAGAAAAGGGAGGTGCAGGGGTACAAAGACAAGCTTAACAGTATGGGTTACAGCAACAAGAGAGCAATAAAACCCAAAGATACCACTTATTTCGTCAATGTCACAAAACCTTAAGTCACATTTCACTTTTCTCCAGTTCAAGGTAAGCCAGTCAACTCAATTCATAATCTCATCCTTCCTAAAGAGGCAGTCTCCAACTAGGCCCAGACAGGGGTTTATCCTGGGGCCACAGAACAGAAGTCATTGAACAAACAAAATGAGCAAACTGAGCCACATTTCACTTTAAATCTCCAGTCTTAAACCCCACGAAAAGTCCATAACGAAAGCAAAAAGGCCCTTTTGTTTTTAGCGACTCGGGGGTGACTTGAAAGCAGGGGAAACTCAATAAGGACAGTGTTGAGGTGGATGCAAAAAAGGCAAGGAAATGCTTATGTGAAAAGCAGGATATGCTGATAATCCTCTGCAAACCACCTTAGATTTGAGTCTTCCAAATCATCTAATGCAACCCTCTCATTTTCCATTGGAAAAAACTGAGGCCCGAGAGGAGAAGGCCGAACAGCTAACTACTGTCCAGTCAAGTGACCTACACAGGCCAGAAGAATGTGCTCCAGCAGGGAACTTATAAGTAGAAGGAAGAAGGCCTAGGAAGGGGTTCAAGTCCCAAATCCTCTCTCCAGTCTTCTCTTCCTGGGCCTCGCTTTCGCACTACCACTCCTATTCATAGATGGAAGAGAAGAGCTCCCATCTCCCCGAACCAGTCTTTTCATTTGAAGATACGTAAGTGTGTGAATGTGTGCGCACAGACGTAGGTCAGCGGCAGCTCGGCTCCGGGGAACTGAGGGAGTGGGGTGGGGGAAGGGAAGAGGGGAGAGAGGAGGCGGCGAGGGTCAAGACTGTGGGTGGGGGACCGAGGCGGCAGAGGAGGGGAGGATGCTGAGCCCGCGCGCCCGCCCGCTCGCTCCCCCCGGGCCACGCGTGGGCACTCACACTGAGGGGAGAGGGCAAGCTGCAAGGGAACGGAGAGGGGGGGTCAGACCACCACTGCCAGAGCCGCCGCCGCCGCCACCACCGGGTCTGGCCCTGCTGCTACCAGAGCCTCCGGCTCCTCCCTCAGTTTCGTTTCCCAAGCCAGCCAGGGTCCGCCGGCCGCGCTGTCGCGCTCAGGTCCCGCCCTACGGACAGCGCAGCTTGATGACGTCACGAGGGAGCCGACTTCCTCCACCCAGCCTGGCCCCGGGGAAGACCTCTCGGGTTCTGTCTCGCCCCACCCCTCAACCTGGGCGGTCCAGGGCGCCTGCGCGGCAGAGCCAGTTGGGAAAGAATGCAAAAGCAAAAGCGGCCAATTATCTTTTCTTTCGGCTCTGGGGTCGAAAAACAAATATAAAAATTAAAAGGACCAGGAGCCGTCGCCAAACTTCATCTCAGTTAATCTCATTATTATCTTCATATTACAGATTAAGAACAAGTCTAAGGAGGTAGATGGTAAACTGGCTGAGGGCAGAAACCGAGTGTGCATGTTCACTGATATACCCCAACATCCAGCACATAGTACCTCCTCAACAGATGTTGAGCGAAGGTCGGGAAGAAAGCACGAATACCGCCTTTGGCATCTCATCGTATGGACAGAGATGGTTTCCCATCCTAAACCACTCTTCTAATTTTCAGGCCAATACGGCCAAAAGTCAACAAAACATCCTCAGTCACTTCACACCTGAAATTCAAATCTGACCCTATTTTCTCCCATAAGCATACTTTTTCCAGTGAATGGCACCACCATTCATTCTGTTGGTCCAAACAGAAATCTGGGGAGGATCCATCCCCCTCATTCTCCAGAGCCTCCAATGTGCATTTCATTGAGTTTACCTCCTAATTATTTCTCAAATCTATCCATTCTTTTTCATCTCCATTGCCACTACTCATACAATCATTCTCTCTCACCAGGATTTCTCCGATAGTCTCCAAATCATTGTGCCTGTCTCCAGTCATGCTCACTCTAGTGTATTCTTTATAAAACCAAAATGATTTAATTTTTTTTATTCTGATCATGTCTCAACCTATCAATGATTAAAACCCACCAATGACTTCCCACTTCTCTTAGGATGAAGCAAATGTCCTTAAGATGGATACAAGACCCTTCAGTCTGACCCCTTCTGCAGTAGTGCCTTATGCTACTACTGGTCCCTTCTCCTCATATTAGTTTTCTCTCAGTTTCTCAACCAGGCCATATCTCTTAAGGGTTCATTCTCCTGCCTGGATCCTCCTCCCCTGTCTTGGCTTGGCTAATGTCTACAAAAATCCCTGAGGTCTCAGTTTCATGTTCTTATATCTGGAAATCTTTCCTGATCCCGCAACTCTGGGTTGGGAGTCCCACCCTTGAGCATTCTGTCCTTCCACTATCAAAGCACTTACCACAGTATTGTGTATGACCTGGTGACTCATCTGCCACCCCCACTCAGTTGTAAACTGCACACAGGAAAGGTTATATCTGTGTGTCTGTATTAAATCTTGAATACAGTGTCTGATAGTAGATGCTCAATAGACATTTACTGACTCTGAAAGTATAGAAGATGAATGAAGGTTAAGAGATGTGCCCAAGGTCACAGAGCTAAGAAGTAGTAAATGAGCATTTAAACCCAGTTCTAAGGCTGTCTTTCTACCTCACCATGGATTCTTCACCTGTATTGTGCTTGGACACCTTTGGTAATCTTATAAAGCTTATGCGCCCATTCTCAAAATAATACTTTGAAGAGTATAAAGTAAAATGTATAAGATGACAAAGGAAATTAATTATATATAACATATCTAACATATTTTGTGATTTTTAAAAAACTTTAATGTAAAACATTAAAAATGAGGAAATACATTTAAAATATAGAAAAGTTAAAATTTATTTTTTAATATATATGCATGAATCTAATGAATAGTGCTATAAAAACCAGATAACTACATAGGGGAAAGATAAACCTCAATTTCTACCTTATGCTGTATGTAAAATTAAATCAAAATGAATCAGAGCTAAAAATATGCTAACATTATAAAGCTTATAAAAGAAAATATAGGTGACTATAGTTAACAATACTGTATTGTATGTTTGAAAGTTTCTGAGAGTAGAAACTTAAAGGTTCTCATCACAAGAAAAAAATGTGTAACTATGTGAGGTGATGGATGTTAACTAAGTTTATTGTTAATCACTTCCCAATAAATATATCAAATCATTATGTTGTACACCTTAAACTAATACAATGTTATATATCAATTACATCTCAGTAAAACAAGGAAAAAAGAAGTTAAAAAGAGAACATAGGAGAATATCTTTGCAGACTTGGAATGCAATTTAAAACCTAGGCAGAATGCATGAAACACCTATGTGAGGATTTCAGAAAGTAAATAGTAGCAGGATCATTGGGGAAGAAAACCAGAAGTCAAACAAGCGTCAAATCAGGGGTGAGTTTTTCAATTTCCCCACTCTGGTATCTCCCGGCCCAGACTGAAAGGCAGCTTGAAACCTGAAACTGTGTCACAAGTGCAGATAGAAAGCTCCAAAAGAAGCCATATACTTATCATCCAAGAAAGAAGAAAGAGGTATCCGTGGATCAGAGAAAGTGGGGGAAAATCTCGTGGTGTTTTTTGTTTTGTTTCTCTGATTCACTTTCACCCTAGTCTTCAGGCAGTCACAAGGTGACAGTGATAGCAAATCTCATAGCCCATTAGAACCAAAGCCAATAGAAGGTAAGAAAGAATTTGTGGCTTAGACCTAACTGGGTCAATTCCCTATTAAAACAAACAAACAAACAAAGCCCATCAAAAAATCAACATTCTCCATAGGATTTAATTAAGACCCAGAGTCACAACACATTATATTCAAAATGTCCAAGATAAAATCCAAAATTACTCAATATACTAAGAACCAGGAAATGCTTAATGGTTTTTTTTTTAATTGTTCAATTACACTTGATGTTCAATAGTATATTAGTTTCAGGTGTACAGCAAAATGATTAGATATTTACATAACTTATGAAGTGATCTCGCCAATAAGTAGTACTCACCAAACACCAGATATAGTTATTACATTATTGTTAACTATATTTCTAAGCTCTACTTTACATCCCTGGGACTATTTTGTAACTGCCAATTTTATCTTAATCCCTTTTTTAAGGTAAAAGAAAATCAATAGACTCTAACCTCATGATGACACTTAGATTGTAATTATCAAAGGGTTATTTTTGTTTGTTTTATTAAGACATTATTTTTTAGAGTAGTTTAAAGTTCACAACAAAATTTAAGGGAAGGTACAGAGATTTCACACATACCCTCTGCCCCACATATGTGCAGCCTCCCCCATTATCAACAACCTCCATCACAATGGTATATTTGTTACAACTGATAAACCAAGTTGACATATTATTATCACTCAAAGTACATTACAATTGACTCTTGTACATTCAATGAGTTTGGATAAATGTATAATCATATGTATCCACCACTGTAGTTTTATAAAAATCCTCTGTGCTTTGCCCATTCATCTATTTCCACTCCCAAGCCCTGGTGACCTTTTTACTGTCTCCATAGTTTTTCCTTTTCCAAAATGTCATACAGTTGGAATCACACAGTAGGTAACCTTTTCAGGTTAGCTTCTTTCACTTAGTAATATGTATTTAAGCTTCCTCTATGTCTTGTCATGGCTTGCTAACACATTTCTTTTTTAGCACTGAATAATAGTCTACTGAATATATCACAGTTTCTTTATCCATTCACCTACTGAAGGACATCTTAGTTGCTGCCAAGTTTACCAGTTGTGAATAAAGTTGCTATAAACATCCATGTGCAGGTTTTGTGAATAAAAAAATAAAGAAAAAAAAAAACAAGAAAAAACTTGTTTTTCTTGTTTAAGTGAATAAAAAAAAAATAAAGAAAAAACAAGAAAAGACTATCTTTGTTCCATTATATTGCTTTTGCTTCTTTGTCAAAGATCAGCTGACAGTATTTTGGATGGTCTATTTCTGGGCTCTCTATTCTGTTCCTTTGATATATTTGTCTATTCATGTGGCAATACCACACTGTCTTGACTACTATAGCTTTATGGTAAATTTTGAAGACAGGTAGTATCAGTCCACCAACTTTGCTTTTTATGACCTTCAATAATGTGCTGGTTATTCTGGATCTTTTGTTTCTCCATATGAACTTAGAATCATTTTGCCTATATCCACAAAATAACTTGCTGGGATTTTGATTGGGATTGCATTGAATCTATAGATGAAGTTGGGAAGAACTGACATCTTGACAATATTGAGTCTTTCTCTCCATGAATATGGACTGTCTCTCCTTTTTTTTAATTTCTTATTTGATTTATTTATCAGAGTTTTATAATTTTCCTCATGTAGACCTTGTACGTACTTTGTTAAATTTATAGCTACATATTTCATTTATGGGTGCTAATGTAAATAGTATTGTTTTTCATTTCAAACTCCACTTGTTCACTGATGATATATAGGAAAGTGATTGACTTTTGTATATTAACCTTGTACCCTGCAAGAGAAAAAGGTTTTGATAACAGCTATTATGACACAAAAACAAGTACAAAATGAAGTAGCCCCATTTTTAAATGGGCAAAAGACTTGAATAGACATTTATCCAAAGAAGATACGCAAATGGCCAATAAGCAATTTGGACATATGCTCAACATCACAAATTATTAGAGAAATGCAAATCCAAACTACAATGAGATATCATGTTATACTCATTAGAATGACCACTATAAAAACAAACAAACAAATGAACAAACAAAAACAGAAAATAACAAGTGCTGGTGAGGCTGTAGAGAAATTGGAACACTGGTGCACTGTTGGTGGGAATGTAAATTGTGCTTTATACTATAGAAAACAGTATAAAGTTTCCTCAAAAAGTCAAAAAAATTTTTTTCATATGATCCAGCAATTTCACTTCTGGGTACATATTTAAAAGAATTGAATGCTAGACCTCAAAGAGATATTTGCACATCCATGTTCAATATAGCATTACTCACAATAGCTAAAAGGTAGAAGCAATCCAAGTGTCTATCAATGGATGAATGTATAAACAAACAAAATATTATATACAAATATATGAGTATTATTTGGCCTAAAAGAAAAAGGAACTCAAGGATGTCCACTTTCACCAGTTTTATTCAACATGGTATTAAAAGTCCTAGCCACCCCAATCAGAAAAGAAAGAGAAATAAAATGTATCTGAATTGGAAAAAGAGAAGTAAAACTGTCATTATTTGCAGATGACATGATACTATATAGAGAGAACTCCAAAATTCTACAAAAGAACTGTTAGAACTGATAAATGAATTCAGTAAAATAGCAGGATACAAAATTAATGTTCTGAAATAGGTTGCATTTTTATACACCAATGATGAACTATCAGACAGAAAAATTGAGAAAACAATCTCATTAACAACTGCATCTAAAACAATAAAATACCAAGCAATAAATTTAATCAAGGAGGTAAGAGACCTGTACTCAGAAAATTATAAGTCATTGAAAAAAAAATTGAAGAAGATACAAATAAATGGAAGCATAAACTGTGCTCATGGATAGGAAGAATCAACATCATTAAAATGTCCATAGTACTCAAAGAAATCTATAGATTCAAGGCAATCCTTATCAAAATGTTAATGGCATTTTCGAGAGACTAGACCAAATAATCCAAAAATTTATATGGAACCATAAAAGATCCTGAATACCATGGCAATCTTGAGAAAAAAGAACAAAATTGGAGATTCACACTACCTGATATCAAACTATACCACAAAGCTGTAGTAAATCAGAACAGCATGGTACTGGCATAAAAACAGACACATAGATCTATGGAACAGAATATAAATCCATGCTTATACGCTCATTCGATATATAACAAAGGAGGTAAGAATATACAATGGAATAAAGACAGTCTCTTCAATAAACTAAACAGATATATGCAAAAAAAAAGGAAACTGGATCTGCTTCTTACATCATATATACAAGAATAAACTCAAAATGGATTAAAGACTTAAGTGTAAGACCCAAAACCATAAAAGCCTTAGAAGAAAATATAGGCAGCAAACTCTCTGACATTGCTTTTAGTAATTTTTTTTCTGATATATCTCCTTGGGCAAGAGAAACAAAAGAAAAATAAATAAATGGGACTACATCAAATTAAAAAGTTTTTCCCAGCCAAGGAAACCATCAACAAAACGAAAAGACAATCTACTAAATGGAAGAAGATTTTTGCTTATGACACATCTGATAAGGTGTTAATACCCAAAATTAATAGAGAATTCATACAACTCAAAACCAAAATAACAAACAATCCATTTAAAGTAATGGGCAGAACACCTGAATAGGTATTTCTCCAAAGTGGAAATATAGATGGACAACAGATATATGAAAAGGTGTTCAAGGTCACTAATCATCAGAGAAATGCAAATTGAAACCACAATGAGCTATTACCTCACACCTATCAGAATGGCTATCATCAATAAATCAAAAAACAAGTGTTAGCAAGGATGTGGAGAATAGGGAACCCTTATATATTGTTAGTGGGATTGCAAATTGGTACAGCCACTATGAAAACAGTTTGGAGTTTCCTCGAAAAATTAAAAATAGAACTACTTTTCAACTCAGCAATTGCACTTCTGGGTATTTATCCAAAGAAAACCAAAACACTAATCTGTAAGGATCTGTGCACCCCTATGTTCACTGTAGCTCTATTCACAACAGCCAAGACATGGAAGCAAGTTAAGTACCTATCAATAGACAATTGGATAAATAAACTATGGTACATAAATACAATAAAATATTACTCAGCCATAAAAAATGAAATCTTACCATTTGCAATAATATGAATGGACCTAGAGGGTATTATGCTGATTGAAATAAGTCAGACAGATGAAAAACAAATACCATATGATTTCGTTTATATACAGAATCTAAGGAACAAAATAAATGAACAAACAAAACAAAACAGATTCAAAGATAAGGAGAACAACCCGGTGGTTACCAGATGGGAGCGAGTTGGGGAGCTGGGTGAAAAAGATGAAGGGTAAGAAGTACAAATTGATAGTCACAAAACAGTCACGGGAATGGGGAGTACAGCATAGGGAACAGTGTCAATAATAGTGTAATAACTAAGTATAGTGCCAGATGAGTACTAGAGTAATCAGGAGAACCACTTCCTAAATTACATAAATGTCTAAACATTGTGCAGTATACATGAAAATAATATATTTTTTTTAAAAAGAAGGAACTCCTGTCGCATTATAACATGGAAGAACATTATGCTAAGTGAGATAAGCCAGTCATAAAAAGACAAATACTATCTCATTCCACTTATATGAAGTATATATATTAGTCAAACTCATAGAAACAGAAAGTAGAATTAAATTTGCCAAGGACTGAAGAGAGGGGGAAATGGGGAGTTATTGTTCAATAAGCATAGAGTTTCAGCTTTGCAAGATGAAATGTTTCTAAAGATCTGTTATGCAACAATATGAATATAGTTAACACTACTGAACTATACACTTTAAAATGGTTAAGAATGGTAAATTTTATGTTATCAATATTTCCCCCCTCTTTAATTCCTGCCCCCCCCCCACTTCCACCCCTGACCTACAGATGTTGCCGTCTCCCCTTAAGAACTGGATCTCTAAAGGCGGGGCATCTCCTCCCACATGCTTGTGTCATGCACCTGGGGGCGCCGGGGCCAGGTGCCCCTGGCGCACTGGGGGTTGAGGGGGCTGGGCACACCTAGGGGGCCTGGCGCACCAGGGGCATGGTCTATGGCTCCACCTGGGGCGCAAACCCAGGACCTTCTGCATGTAAAGCAGACGTGCTAACATACACTATGGAGCCACCCCCGTTATCTGGTTTTTTTTACAATAAAAAAAAACGCAGCTATTATAATTATGATCCAAGAAAGAGTGAAGACTCTTAAAATGAATGGAAAGATAATAAGTATCATCTAAGAAAGGAAAAATATATAAAAAGAACCAAATGGGAATTTTAGCATTGAAAACATAGTTACAGAAACAAAAATTTCACTCGGTGGGCTCAAGAGTAGAATGGAGATAACAGAGGGAGAGTCACTGAACTTGAAGATAGATTAATGGAAAGTATCAAATATGTACAACAAAGAGTAAAAATGAAGGGGGAAATTTGAACAGAGCTTCAAGGACCTGTGGGAAAATACCTAAGATCTAACACTAATGTCAATAGAGTTTAAGAAGAAATGGAGAAAGAAAAACTATTTGATGTGGATAAAATATTTGAAAAAATAATGGTTGAAAACTTCCAAAAGTTGGAAAAAGACATAAACTTACAAATTCAAGAAGCTCAGCAATCTCTAAACAGGAAAAACTCAAAGAAATATATGCCCAAACTTAAAATAACCAAACTGCTAAAAACTAAAGTTAAAAAAAATCTTGAAAAGAGCCAAATAGGAAAAAAAAAAACACAGGCATCCCATGTAGGGAAACAATGACTGGATTTCACATCAGAAATGTCAGGAATGAAGGAAGAATAGCAATGGTTAATATCTAGGTAAATATAATAGACTATTTTTCTTTTCTTAAGTTCTTTAAAATTTATATGACAGCTGAAAGCAAAAAAAAAATTGTCTGATGGGTTTTCAAAGTATACGAATAAACTGTATATGACAATTACAACAAATGAAATACGGCAAAAGAAGCTATAAGGTGTTAAGGTTTCTATATTCCACTTAAAGTAGTAAAATATTAATTCTAAATAGACTGTGAAAAGTTCAATATGTATATAGGCCTACCTCATTTTATCGTACTTTGCTTTTATTGCACTTCACAGATGCTGCGTTTTTTACAAAGCGAAGGTAAGATCTTCCACCAGCAAAAAGATTATGACTCACTTTATTGTGGTGGTCTGGAACCAAACCCACAAGCTCTCTGAAATATGCCTGTATTGTAATTCCTAGAGAAACCTCTTTTTAAAAGATTTAGGAATCCAACTTCTGGAATGTCAGAGTAAAGACCTCTGAAATACAATCCTCCATAAAAGCAATGAAAACACAGGCAAAATTATCTAAATCAACTTTTTTAGAACTCTGAAAGTAAACCAAAGACTTGCAATAATCCAAAGAATGTTTCTTCAAGAAAAATGGCCTCAGTAAAAATAATGAGCTTTGTGGCAGTTAAGTGGCCTCAATCCTCTCTTTATTGCCAGCTCTGTGGTAGACTTGAAAACCAACAACCTTGCAATTATGGTAGCTATAAAAACCAGTAGCTGAGCAGCCACCAAAAAGGACAAAACAGGCTTGCAGCTCCTTCTCCACAAGAAATGTCACTATTTGACTTGTCTAGAAGCTCACCTGAAAAGCTCCATTCTCAGGGCTTGTCTTTATTTTACCTGTCTCAATGGTCAATCTGTGCAAACAGTGCTATCTAAAAGGTATTGTCAAAAATAATCGGTGGCAGTTGTTTAACAGTGCAGCTGCCTGAGGCAGCATTACCAACTGGAGCTAACAAAAGCCTTTCAAGAAATATTCAGTAATAAGTTGCCCTCAGGGGGTCTCTGAAAATCCCCAGAATATTCCTAAGTATTTAGAAGGCTACATGAATGTGCAAGGCTATGCACATGCCCAGGAATGGCCTGAGAAGGCCCTAATCTCTAACCTATGACTGACTTTCAGGCTCTATACAAGACAGAATTGTAAACTGCCTGTCAGAACATCAAAGCCATACCCCAATACACAGACTCTTGACAAATGTGAGGAGATTTATTGGTTCAAGTCATTTAAGGAAATCTGTCTAGTCATTAGCTGATCATTAAGCTAACCAAACAGAAACTTTAGTGGCCATGAATGACAAAGAATACAGACTTCATATAATTGGTTCAGGAAAATCACTAAAAACCATCAACGAAAATAAACTGTACTTAAAAAGAATGTGTATTCTGTTGTTGTTGGGGGTGAAGTGTTCAAAAGTGTCAGATCTATTTGGTTGATGATGTTCAGTTTTTCTATATCCTTGCTGATTTCTGTCTACCGTTCCACTAATTATTGAGGCAGGGTCTTATATCCATCGTTTCTATATTATTTTAAATATTCTGTTTTCTACACATAAAGAAATGATAAAGTATGCACCATCTATGTGGGGGTGGGAGAACAGAGGGAGCAGTAAATAGAAAGAAACTATGCCTGAGGGAGCTCAGAAGCTGAACCCAGTAGACAATGGTTTTAAATCAGCTTTTATAATATGTTTAAAGAATTAAAGGAAATTATATCTAAAGAATTAAAAGAAGGTATGAAGACAATGTCTCACCAAATAGAGAACACCAATCAATAAATAGAAATTATTTTCTAAAAGAACCAAAGAAATTCTGGACTTGAAAAATAACTGACATGAAATTTTCACTATTGGGGCTTGCTATGCACTGAATTGTGTATCCCGCAAAATTTATGTGTTGAAGCCCTAACTCCCAATGTGGCTGTATTTGTAAGCAGGAGGTAATTAAGGTTAAATGAGGGTCATAACAGATCCTCAATAAGATTAACAGCTGACTTTTCATCAGAAATCATAGAAGCCAGAGAACAAAAGGATGACATATTCAAGAGTTGAAAAAATATACAAACCTGTCAGCCAAAAATTTTATATCCAGCAAAACTATATTTTTGTGGGTGGGGGGCGGGGGGACACAACAAACAACAAACTTGTGTGTGTGGGGGTATCCATAAAGGAGAAATTAAGACAGTCCCGGATAAACAAAAATAAGAATTTGTCATTATCAGAACCGTCTTACAAGAAATACTGAAAAGAGTCTTTTAGGCTGAAAGAAAACTAGACAATAAATTGAATCTACACAAAGAAATATATAGGACCACTAAATGTTCCCTCAATTCCATTTTGGGAGCGGGCAAATGAAAAATAGTAAAAAAAAATATGTTCAGAGCTCTCTATCTTATATTGCCTTCCATACTCATCCCTGTTTCCTAATCAGAAAACCAGGTTGGAAGCAACTTAAGATGAATTTTTATTTCTTATCTAAAAAAATGAATCATACAAATTTTTAAAACTATACAAAGAGATAGAGTCAAAAACTCACTAGATAAAATGGAATGTTTAAAAATATTACACAATCAAAAAAAAAAAAAGACAGGAAAGGAGACTCAGAGGTATTAAAAACAGAAAGAACAGAAAATAAACGACAAACATAAATCCAAATATATCAATAACCGTGTTAAATATCAATGGTCTAAACACACCAATTAAAAGACAAAGATTGTCAGAAAGGATTTTTAAAAATCAGGAACTAACTATATGTTATCTGTAAAAACCCACTAAATATGATGTATGTCAGTTAAAATAAAAAATATTTAAAAATTACATACCAAGCACTCATCCAAAGAAAGCCGGAAGGTCTATAATAATATCAGCCAAAGTAGATATCAGAATGGGGAAAATTATCAGGGATAGAGATATTGCATAATGAAAAAAGGGTAAATTCACCAAGGAGACATAACAATCCTAACTATGTATGTACTTAACAACAGAACTTCAGAATAAAAGGGAAGACTGATATAAATGAAAGGAAGAATGAACAATTCCACAAATATGATTGGAGAGTTCAAAACTCATCTCAGTAACCAGTGTAACAGGAGACAGAAATCAGCAAGGCTATGAAAAAATTGAATAATATCATCAACCAACTGGATCTAATTAAGACTATAGAATACTTCACCAAACAACAGCAGAGTACACATTCTTTTCAAGTGCACATGTGCACCAAGATAGACCACAGCCAGGATCATAAAACAAACTTAACAAATTTAAAATAATTGAAATCATACAAAGTTTTCTGACTATATAACATTTAAGTAGAAATCAATAACAAAGATTACTAAAAAAACCTAAATACTTGGAAATTGTGTTTAATTAGATAAGTACTCCATAAGTCAAAAATAAATCTCAATGGAAAGTAGAGAATATTTTTAAAAATATTAATGCACACTTTTTATTATATTAAAATCAGGCAACGATCTGACAATAAAAAAGGCTGTTTATGGAATACTCTTATGTTAAACTTTACTTACAGGATGTTAAATCCTTAGAACTAAGTTTTTCCTCAGAAAAAAGATTAATGAAAACATCATTTGCTTTTCAGACTTGATAGTTGCTGCTTCGAAAGGTAGTTTTACACAAACACTAAATTACAAAACAAACAAACCCCTTTAGAACACTATGAATTGCTTTTATTTCAGTATGCATCCACATCTCAGCATTTGGTGGTCCTGAACAGGAAAGTGGAAAAACACAGCAATTTGCCAGGAAATCAAGCCCACCAACTTCAGGGATCTGCCATGCGTACCAAGGATCTTACTTAATTCCTGCTGAGGACTGTGAGAAGCAACAACACCAAAAACAGAGTACGCACCAAATCTGAGAATATTTTTTTAATAAAATGAAAATGCAACATATCAAAATTTGTAGGATGCAGCTGTGTAATGCATTAAATGCTTCCATCAGAAAAGAAGAAAAGTCACAATTCAATAATCAAAGCTTCTATTTTAAGAAAATAGAAAAGGAAGAGCAAATAAGTAAGCAGAGGAAGGAAATAATAAAAATAAAAGCTCCAGTGATTACACATTGTATGATTCCACCTACATGACTCTCTGGAAAAGACATAACTATAGGGACAAAGAATAGATCGATGATCATTAGGAGTTAGGAATGGGGGAAGATTTGACCATAAGACAAAATGGGATCCATGAAGAATTGTTTAGGATAATGGAACTATTTTGTATCCTGATTGTGGTAGTGGTGACACATATCTAAATATGTGTTGAAACTTACAAAACTGTACACTAAAAGCCAATTTAACTATATGTTGTTAGTTATCAAGAACATGCAAATTAAACCACAATGAAATAACATTTCACACCCTCTAGAGTGGCTAAAATTAAAAATACAGGCAAAAACCAAATGTTGGCAAGGGTATGGAGCAACCAGAACTCTCATACATTGCTTAGAAATCAGTGTGACAATTTCTTATGAAGTTAAATATATGCCTTATAGAGGAAAGACTATGTCACAATATGACCACTGCCTGAGAACTGCCAGACTTGTCAGCTAGATCCAGGGCAGAACACAGATTGTTTCCCTAAATCTCCTCAGAGACTGTCTGATTGACCTCTCCCCTATGCTCCACAGCATGCTGGTTTGCTAGTTTCTGGAACAGATTGTTGCCCCACCCTGGGCAAGCATGACTGGCATTTTCTTCTTATCTGGTGCAGATCATGCCCCAGTAATATTATCCGCACTGCCTTGTCTTATATAACCCCTTAGTGGCTGCCAAGTAGTATGAAGGATATCCATGGTGTCTCACTGCCTTCTGGGATGCACCTTGTATGTAAGTTTGCTAATTAACACAATGTAATGATAGAGTTATCAGCCTTTTCCTCTGGCTTCACAGCCCCGCCCCCCCCCACCAATTTTTCCAACACACTTACTCTATAAACCAGCAATTTCACTTCTATGTATTTACAAGAGAAATGAAAACATATGCATACAAAAGACTTATACATGGATGCTCCATAGCAGCTTTATTCATAATCACCTCAAAAATATAATATTGTGCAAAAGAAGCCAGGCACAGAAGAGTATATATTCCAAATTCCATTTACATAAAGTTCAAGAAGAGTCAAATCTAATCTATGGGGATTTCAGAACAGTGGTTGGCTCTGGAAAAGAGGAATTGACTAAAAAAAATATGTGAGGGAACTTTCTGGGGTGCTGGAAATGTTTTATATCTTGATTGATTTAGTGATTACATAGGTACATACATTGTCAAAATTCATGGAGTTGTTCACTTAACATCTATGATTTTGTAATCTCAGAACCATCTCAAAATGGTCCTATCCTGTTTAACGAGATGCTGAGTTCCTTTTCAGAGACAACAGACCAAAACTATAAGTCATACAGCAGAAGCATGCGTAGAAGGGAGAACTTTGACCTCCAATTGCACCTGGAATGAAGGTCTTCTCTCACGCGCACGCGCGCACGTGCGCACGTGCACACACACACACACACACACACACACAAACACACACACACACGAAACCAAAGGACTAGGACATAACCAGAACTTGAACACTCAGAAGCTGAGTGTCTGTTATCCAGAAAGATCTAATGCTGACCATAAATGGCCAAGCTCCAACGTCCTCCAATTAAATTTGCCCTGCCAGTGCTTCCACATACCTATTCTTCCTATGCCCTTAAAAACTTGGGGAGTTCGGGTTTTTGGGCATTAGTTTACTGTTCTCTTGGGTGGCACCATTTATAATAAAATAGCCAATCTTTCTCCACTGTGATGCTCAATGTTTAGTGTTGGGTTTTGTTAGCACTGGGTGGACGAATTTTTTCTGTTCTGTAATAATTTCACTGGAGGTAAAATTTACCTTAATAAAAAAATTATGTATGAATAAAACCAGTGAAAAGGTATTACTTAGCTTAAATAAAAAAACTAAATTGTGAGATAGTCTTTGACATGCATGTTTTGTCGGACATTTAATCAATTTTTAATTTTTATTTTGAAGGTCAGAGTATTGAAAATCTCCATTTATAGATTCATAAATATCTATTGTTGTAAATCTTGATTAAAACTTTAAATCAAGATAGAATAATCCTTTCATAAGGAATACCAGAATTCTCCAAGTATATTTGAGTTATGCTCATTGTATGTTTGTGTTATACGATTAAGGAATTCACCTTCTATCAGGTCAACATCTTAACATCTTTGATTCAGTTTATATCAGAAAGAAATGGACTACATATTTGTGGTTCAACTTAGAAGGCTTTAAGATAGAAATAACTTTTGAAAGTCTTCTGAAGTGTTTCAGAAATTAGCAGATTTTTATTTTCAAAGAAATTGACAGAATTTTGTACTACAACTCCATCTTAGGAAAGCATAGAGTCCAGTCTCTTCCTTATTGATCACATCATTTAACCAAGAATGTTTTTAATTTTTTAAAATTTATTTATTTAAATTAGCTTTAAGTATACATTACATTGGTTAGACATCTATATACTTCATAAAACGATCCCTCTAATTGCTCCCTCCCTTTCCTGGCCCTCCACCTAGCCATCATATTAATGCTAACTTCATTCCCTCTGTGTTTTTAATTTTTTAAGAAACATCTATAATGTTGAATTCAAAGGTTTAAATTATTCATGTGGTTAAAAGTATATGCCAGGTAAGCTGATACATGGATAAAATTCCTTTTCTCATAATATTTCAAGAGTAGATTTTCCTTTCTTTTTAAAATTTCAGTTAAAGTAAAACTTCTGCCCTTAGTTTGAAAAAGTGCTTGAAGGCATATCCTTGTGGAGGCCAGCGAACTTCTGTGTGATAGAGAAGGAATTCATATGTAGCTCCCATATCTTTACAAAAATTTTAAAAATGTATTTCAGTCAAGATCTGCCTCTGATGAGTTGATGACATTTATTGCTGTTGACAAAACTTCTTTTTCAGGGCTGTAAGAAGGATCTTTGTTGTCAGCGTGAGGAATGTCCATGTGAAGAGCTTCCTTTCTCATGAAAGTAGCAAGACTAGATGCATTACCAAGCATCTCAGGGGCTCCCTCTGTGCAGGATGTGAAAGTTTTCTTTCCAAAATTTTATTTGGTAAACATATTTTTACTAGTTCCAAAGTGTTCACAGTGTTTGTAGTATCCAAAAGGACTCACAAAATAAGAATTCTTCCTCGATGACATCGGTGTGTATACAGGAAACAAAGAGGGAAGTAGCTGCACTGAGAGATATGGGTGGAGAGATATAAGTTATTTAGGCACCCTTTCAGGCTGGACAGATATAAGAGGCTCATTCAATTTTGCTGACGTTATACTTCAATTCACATTGATTTACACACACATACGCACACGTGCGTGCGCACACACACACACACACACCACTCTGGCTTTTTTGTTCCTGTCACATTCAATAATGCAAGTGAAACAATATAATACATGGTTTTCACCATTTGTTCTTTTCTTTGACATTTCGAGTTGTTTATAAAAAAGATACAATATAAAGCTAAAACATTTGATTCTATTTATTTAACTTGTAAATTTGTTTAAAGGGGTGTCTATCAAGTTTCTCCACTATAAAGTTACTATTTTTTCTTTGCAATTGATAAGTATTTTGAAATTATGTAAACATTCTGTTCCTCATCAAACCTTTACCAGCTAGTTTTAGCATCCAATGATGACTCTCGCCTAAACCAATTTTTACTGTGATATCTACTAAATGGGGGCTTTCTAACTCCATCATTCCTTCTGACTTTAATAGTTGGCATTCTACCGTAAGTAAGAAATTTTCCTTCATCCCTATGTATGTATGTATGTATGCATGCATGCATGTGGTTATAACACCATTAGGTCATTATATATTACTATAGTTATTTATTTTAATGCTCCAAGTGACATTTTTAAAACTCAATCTTTGTATGGGTTTTAATTGTTTTCACAAACCTAAAGACAAATAAGTAATTTGTATGTTAAGTAAAATTATATTTAAGAAATACACATAATATATTATAAACCAAGACAAGTTTATCTGGTTTTATCACTTTTAATGACTTTTAGTCCTCAGATAGACATATGGATTATAGCAGCAGTAGCTCAAGAATTGTATCTCTCCGACAATCTGGCTATTGTTGCACATGACATTGACTGGCTTTCTGTGTCTTCCTAGAAATACTGGTTCCTGGTTTGTAAATCATTTACGTTTTTTTTTCACAAAGGTTCTATCATATATATTATATAACAATAATACAGAGTTATAATAATTTCTTGATATAATCTTGTTTTAAAAATTGTTAATAAATGAGCAAAAATGTTTATAGAGTCTTTTTTATTTTTTCCTATTTTTATTTTTTATTATAGTTGACATGAAATATTATATTAGTTTCAGGTGTACAACATAATGAATAGACATTTATATAACTTATGAAGTGATCACCCCAATAAATCCAATACCCATCTGACACCATACATATTTATTACAATACTACTGACTATGCTTCTACATCCCCATGACTGTTTTGCAACTACCACTTTGTACCTCTTACTCCCTCCCCCTTCACCTATCCCCCACTCCCCAATTTGACAACCATCAAAATGCTGTGGGTATCTATGAGCTTATTTCTGTTGCTTATTGGTTTATCCTGTTCTCTAGATTCCACATATGACATTTGTCTTTCTCTATCTGACTTGCTCTACTCAGCACAATACCCTCTATGTCCATCCATGTTTTTGCAGATGGCAAGATTTCATTCTTTTTTATGGCTGAGTACTATGCCATTGTGTATATATACCACTTCTTCTTTATCCAATCATTCATTGATGGACACCCAGGTTGCCTTCATATCTTGGCTACTGTAAATACTGCTGCAATGAACATATGGATTCATATGGCCCTTCAAAGTAGTGTTTTGGGTTTCTTTAGATGAATTCCCAGAAGTGGGGTAACTGGGTCCTTCTTTGTCTCTTATTATAGCTATTTTGGCCCTCCTAGGACCAACACCAGAGCGAGATATGGCAGCTGCTTCCCTTGTGTCCACATTGCACAGAGCTGCCACCTCCACCACTGTCCCTTCCACCTCTCGGCAGTTCAAAATAAAGCTGTCGTTATTTCTGGAAGGAAACTTGCCCAGCAGATTAAGTAGGAGGTGTGGCAAGAGGTGGAAGAGTGGGTGGCATCGGGCAACAAATGGCCACACCTGAATGTGGTTCTGGTTGGCGAGAATCCTGCAAGTCATTCCTGTGTCCTCAACAAAACCAGGGCCGCTGCAGATGTGGGAATCAACAGTGAGACAATTGTGAAACCAGCTTCAATTTCAGAAGAACTGTTTAATTTAATTAATAAACTAAATAATGGTGATAATGTTGATGGCTTCTTTGTTCAGCTACCTCTTCCAGAGTACACGGATGAGAGAAAGATCTGCAATGCTATTTCTCCAGACAAGGATGTCGATGGCTTTCATGTAATTAATGTAAGGCAAATGTGTTCGGACCTGTATTCCATGTTACCAGCTACCCCATGAAGTGTTTGGGAAATAATTAAGTGAACTGGCATTCCAATTCTAGGGAAGAATGTGGTTGTAGCTGGAAGGTCAAAAAATGTTAGAATGCCCATTCCAATGTTACTGCACACAGATGAGGCCTACGAACGTCCTGGAAGTGATGCCACTGTTACAATATCTCACCGATACACTCCCAAAGAGCAGCTGAAGAAACATACAATTCTTGCAGATATCGCAGTCTCTGCTGCAGGCATTCCAAATCTAATCACAGCAGATATGATCAAGGAAGGAGCAGCCATTATTGATGTGGGGATAAATAAAATTCAGGATCCCATCACTGCTAAACCCAAGTTGGTTGGAGATGTGGATTTTGAAGGACTCAGGAAGAAACCTGGTTATATCACTCCAGTCCCTGGGGGCATCACCCATGGCAGTGGTGATGCTAATGAAGAATACAATTCTTGCTGCAAAAAAGGTGCTGAGGCTTGAAGAGCAGGAAGTACTGAAGTCTAAGGAGCTTGGAGTGGCAACTAATTAACTGTTGTGTCTTCTGTGTCATGAATAGTACTCCAAGTCAATTCAAGAGGCAAAACAGACCAATAGAAATGCAATATTTTAATTTATTCTACTGAAATGGTTTTAAATGATGCTTTATATTTATTGAAAGCTTAAATGGGTGGGTGTTTGCACACCTAGCTTTGTAGCACCTCACCAGGGAACATGCCAATATCATGCTGAGTCATGTGATCTAGCTATAGGAGAAGCCATTAACCTAGTGATTAACATGGAAGAACACTGTCACATTGAGAATGGCTGCTTAACTTTGTCAGACTACTACAAGTTACCTTTTCTAGGATTATATTTTCCAAGTGCTATTCCAGAAAGAGTTGATACTCACTTTAGGTTCCAAACCTTTTGAGCTCAACTGGTCCAACCAAAGGAAAAATGTTGCTATAGAAAATTTGGGAAAAGGTGAAAAGGAAGAAATGATGGCAATTGAGTAAAAGAAAAGTTACCCTAATTTTATACGTATTGACCAATGACCAGAAGAAAAGCTACATGTTAATAGTTTCCTGAGTTGTCATTTTATAGCTTAGTCATTGGAAAAATGTCTAGGGCTGTTCCATGTGCTATTAGCCCTTGTTTATGTGTGTTACCATCCATGAGGTTTCCCCATTTTAGTTTTCTAGGATTGAAAGGCTTATTTTATAAATTGTGTGTATTATCACATTTAGTTTTCCCTATATCCTTAAACTTCACTGTTAATATTTTTTGTTGTTGGAGGTTTATCTGTGGTTTCTTTGGTAGATCTTGAAACCTATTTTTGAAAAATAAAACTTGGGCTTGATAATCATTGGGGCAGCCTGCATAAGTAGGCAACTTACTTTTCCATCAAAGAATTGTCAGCAGCTGCCTGCTTTTCTCTGAAGCACCTGTTGGTCCACTGCCTACTCCCCACCCCCGCCCCACATGCCATAGGTTTTTGAGAGCTTGAGTTACCATGGAATTTAATCAGACTTTCTAATTAAAGGCGTTTTTTTTTTTTTTAAATAAAACACTTCTGATTGGTAAACATAAATAAATAAATAAATATAAATAAAGTCTATTTTGTCTGGTATAATATTGCTACCCTAGCTTTTGTTTGTTTCCATTTTCATGAAACATCTTCTTCCCTTTATTTTCAATCTGTGTGTCTTTCCATCTGAAGTAAATCTCTCATAGGCAGCATATGTAAAGGTCTTGTTTTCATTTTCATTCAGCCACCCTATCTTTTGATTGAAGCATTTAATCCATTTACATTTAATGTAATTGTCACTAGATACATCGTTATTGCCATTTTATTATTCATATTTTTAATCTTTTTTCTTTTTTCTTCTTAAAGAAGTTCCTCTAACATTTCCTGTAATACTCGCTTGGCGATGATAAACTCCTTTAGCTTTTTCTTGTCTGGGAAGCTCTTTATCTGTCCTAAGATTCTAAATGATAGCTTTGCTTGGTAGAATAATCTTGGTTATAGGTCTTTACTTTTCATCTCTTTGAATATTTCCTGCCAATCTCTTCTGTCCTGCAAAATTTCTGTTGAGAAATCAGCTGACAATCTTGTGGGAGATCCCTTGTAGGTAACGAATTGCTTTTCTCTTGCTGCTTTTAAGATTCCCTTTTTATTTAACCCTTGGCATTTTAATTGTGATATGTTTTGGTGTGGGCCTCTTTGGGTTCAAATTGTTTGAGACTCTCTGTGCTTCCTGGGGTTGTATGTCTATTTCCTTCACCAAGTTGCAGAAGTTTTCAGTCATTATTTCTTGAAATAGGTTTTCAATTCCTTGCTCTCTCTTCTCCTTCTGGTATCTCTATGATGTGAATGTTGGTATGCTCAATGTTGTCCCAGAAGCTCCTTAAACAATCCTCATTTTTTGTATTCTTTTTTATTGTTGCTGTTCTGATTGGGTGTTTTTTTGTTTGTTTGTTTGTTTGTTTTTGCTACCTTATCTTCTAAATCACTGATTCTGTCCTCCGCTTCATCTAATCTACTGTTAATTCATCCTAAGGTGTTCTTCATATCAGTTGTTGCATTTTTCATTTCTGACTGGTTCTTTTTTATGTTTTTTTATCTCCACTTTTATGTTTTCTATCTCTTTGTTAAAGTTCTCACTGAGTTCATCTATTCTTCCCTTAAGTTCATTGAGCATCCTTATAACAAGTGTTTTGAACTCTGCATCTGGTAGATTGCTTGTCTCCATTTGTTTAGTTCTTTTTCTGGAGCTTTTTTCTGATCTTTCATGTGGGTCATGTTTCTTTGTCTCCCCATTTAGGCTGCCTTCCTGTGTTTGTTTATATGTATTAGGTTGGGCTGCTATGTCTCCCAGTCTTAGTAGAGTGGCTTTATGTAGTAGGTGTTCTGTGGGGCTCAGTGGCACAGTCTTCCCTGATCGCCTGAGCTGCATGCCCAAGGTGTGTCCCTTGGACACCCAGGGTTTGTATATGCCCTCCTGTTGTAGTTGAGGCTTAGTTGCTGTTTGCACATCAGTGGGAGGGATTGACCTGCGGGCTGATTGGTTGTGAGGACTGGCCTGTGAGCAGCCAACAAAGCAGGATTCACTTTAGAAGGGCTCTTGCACATACCCTGTCTGCCCAGTGGGTGTGTCATCCTCAGATGTGACCCCAGGTGGTGCTCCAGCTCAGACCAAAGGCAGCCTCCGGGCTTACAGGCCAAGGCCTCCTAGAAGGGGCCATGCCACAGGCCAAGTTCAGCTGCAGATGGCTGCCACCCACGCTGGGCTTAGAAGTGCCTCAAGAGGCCAAGCCTCAACTGAGGCTGACTGCCACTAGTGCCAGGCTTGGAGTTGCTCAGCAAGAGGTTCAGGGCATGCTGAGGCCAGATGCAGCTTATTTAGGTTTTGTAAAACTTTGAGAGATTTTAGAAAAGTCCTCAGTGTGAGCCAAGCCAGGTCGTTTGTATGTAAAAACCACTATACGTGGCTTGGGTGGGACTACATGTTGGGACGGGTAGGATCTCAGAGAATCATCAGGGCAGGGTGACCAGTGTTAGCTAC
This sequence comes from Eidolon dupreanum, assembly GCA_028627145.1. NCBI lineage: Eukaryota > Metazoa > Chordata > Mammalia > Chiroptera > Pteropodidae > Eidolon > Eidolon dupreanum. Next base: position 87,859,158 of record CM053502.1, on the reverse strand, counting down.
ATTGATGGAGACTCAGATATGGCACCCACTTAGGTCTGCAAGCTGGGCAGGGGAGGGCTCAACAAAGGAAAAATGCCTTCTGCCAGCAATTCTGTCTGGGAAAAAGCTGCCCTCACCCTAAAGCCAGACAACTCAGTTCCTCCTCATATGTCCCTGGTCCCTTTTGAGCTGCCGTCTAGCACTGGAGCTCAGAGCAAGTAAGTCTGTCACCAAATAAGTCTGCATGTGGGCCCCTTAAGAGGAAAGTCTGTGACTCCCTCAGACCTCCATCTCAGCCACAATCTCTGCTGGTTTTCACAGCCAAAAGTTTGGAGACTTCTCTTCATGGCACTAAAACACTGGGCTGGGGAGCCTTGTGTGGGGACAGGAGCCCTTGCTCTTCCGAGTAGGCCTCCACAATATTTCTCCCAATTCTCAACCACCACAGGCAGGTATTGGATCAGCCCATTTTTTATCACCATCACTCTTACCAGTCTCACGGTGGCCTCGTCTGTGTGTCCCCAATTGTAAGACTTCTGTTCAGCCAGACTCTAAGAGACTCCCAATGATAGTTATTCTGTATTTTAGTTGTAACTTTGATGTGGTTGTGAGAGGAAGCAAGCACTCTACTCTCTTGACTGGAAGCTAGAGTTCTCATATCAACCTACATATTTACCATTTCAGGTACTCCTCATTACTTCCTATGGATTTGACTTGTTTTCTGGTGTCATTTTCTTCAGTCTAAATGAATTCTTTTATTATATCTTATAAGGCAGCTCTGCTGGCAACAAATTTTCTGTCTTTATCTAGAGATGTCTTTATTTTACTTTCATTTATGAAGGATAGTTTTGCTGGATATAGAAATTTTCATTCAGCATATTGAATATGTCATACCACTGTCTCCTGGCCTCCATTGTTTCAGATGAGAAGTCAGCCCACTATTGTAATTATGCTCCCTGTATGTGATGAGTTATTTTCTCTTGCTGATTTCAGATTTTCAGTTTATCTTTCAACAGTTATAAAGTGCTGTGCCTAGATGCAGATCTCTTTGCATTAATTTTACTCAAATTTTGTTGAATTCTTGGATATATAGATTCATGTTTTCATCAGATATGACAAGTTTTTGACCATTATTTCTAGAATTTAAAAAAGTCTTCCCTATTCTCTCTCTCCTCTACTTTGGACACAAACATTAGATATATGTCAGTATGCTTGATGTTGCCCCACAGGTCTCTAAACACTGTTTATTTTTCTTCAATCTTCAGACGGGGTAATTTCTATTTATTTATATTCAAGTTCATTGATTCTTTCTTCTACCATCTAGAAACTGATGCTAAACTCCTCTAATGAATGTTTTTATTTAGTTCAACTTTGTTGTACATACATAAAATTTACCATTTCAATCATTTCTAAATGTACAGTTCAGTGGCATTAAGTACATTCACATTGTTGCAACCATCAAAATTTTTCATCTTCTCAAACTGAAGCTGTCACCTGTTAAACAATAACTCCTCATTCTGTCCTCCCCTCCGTCCCTTGAAACCACCATTCTACTTGCTATCTCTATAAATTGCCTATTCCAGGTACTTCAGATAGGTGGAATCATATATCTATTTTTTTTTGTGACTAGCTCTCTTGACTTAGCGTAATGTCTTCAAAGTTCATCATGTTGTAGCATGTGTAAGAATTTCTTTCCTTTTTAAGGTTGCATAATATTCCATTGAATGTATAGACCACATTTTGTTTACCCATTAATCCATCAATGAGAACCCAAGTTGCTTCCACCTTTGGTTATCATGACTAGGCTTCTTTGAAAATGTATGTACAGTATCTGTTCATATCTCTTCTTTCAATTCTTTTGGGTATATACCCAGAAATAGAATTACTGGATCATATAATTTTATATTTAATATTTTCAGTAACTGCCATACTGTTTTTCATAGCAGTTGTACCATTCACATCTCCAGAAGCAGTGCTCAAATATTTCAATTTTTCTACATCCTCACTAACATTTGTTATTTTCTGGTGTGTGTGTGTGTGTGTGTGTGTGTGTGTGTGTGTGTGTGTGTGTGTTTCCACAATGGCCATCTTAATGAGTTTAAAGTGATATCTCAATCTCATTGTTTTTATTTATATTTCCCTAATAATGGTAATGTTGAGTATCTTTTCATGTGCTTATCAGCCGTTTGTATATCTTCTTTGGAAAAATGTCGATTCATGTCCCTTGCCCATTGTTAAATTGTTTTTTTTCCTTTGTTTTTTTTTTTTTTTTTTTTGTTATTTGTATATTCTGGATCTTAATCCTTTCTCAGAAATATGTTTCAAAAATACTTTCTCCCATTTCAAAGGTTGCCTTTTCACTCTGTTGATAGTGTCCTTTGATGCGCTCAAGTTTACTTTGATGAAGTCATATTTATCTATTTTCTCTTTTGTTTTTTGGTATCGTGTCTAAGAAATCATTGTCAAATCCAATGTCATGAAGATTCTCCCCTGTGTTTTCTTCTAAGAGCTTTATAATTTTACCTCTTACATTTAGGTCTTGAATCTATTTTTTTTTTTTTTTGGTCAGTTTTTGCAGTTAGTGAAAGGTAAGGATCCCACTTCATTCTTTTAGATGTGAATATACAGTTTTTCCAACACCATTTGTTGAAAATACTGCCTTCTCCCCCATTGAATGGTCTTTGCATCCTTGTCAAAAATCATTTGGCCGTGTATGCAAGAGTTTATTTCTGGGCTCTCTATTCTGTACTGTTGGTCTACACATATGTCTCTCTTTATGCCCGTATTACACTGTTTTGATTACTGTATCTTTGTAGTAAATTTTAAAACCAGGAAGTATGAGACCTTCAATTTGTTTTTTTCCCAAGATTGTTTTGGCTATGGGGTCTCTTGAGATTTCATATCAATTTTAGGATGGATTTTCCTATTTCTGCAAAAGAGAATGCCGTTGAGATTTGTATGGGGATCATGTTGAATGTATAGACTGATTTGGGTGGTTCAGTTGACCCTAAACAAAATGGAGACCAGGTATGCCAACCACTCAAGCTGTCAAAAATCTATGTGTAACTTAAATTGGCCCTCCACATATTTGGATTCCCAACTGTGGATCAAAAATACAGTTTGAGGGTCAATTGTACTGTATTCTCCAACTCTTGAATATCCACTTTTTTACTATTAATATCTCCTTATTGAGAATCTCTATTATTGATTCATTGTTGTCATTTTTTCTTTTAATTCTTTAAACATAATTTCCTTTAGTTCTTTAAACCTAATTATAATAGCCTCTTTAAGTATTGTCTGCTAAATTCAGTATCTACGATCGCTTAGAGTTGGTTTATATGGATTGCTTTTTTTTCCTCGAGTATAGTCACACATTCCCATTTATTTATGTGTCTTGTAACATTTTGTGGTTGTTGAAAAATTAAACACTTTAGATGATATAGCAACTCTGGATTCTAATCCCCCCCGCATACACACACATACACAGGTTACTGTTATTGCTATGTTTGTTTATTGTTTCTCTGCTTAATAACTTGTCTGGGTTAAATTCATGAAATCTGTCTCTCCCACAGTATGCAGCTGCTGATGTCTCTGTTATGTTTTGTTACTTTTGATTCTTTTTATTTCTGGCTTCCTAAGGATTGTCACATATCTGTATAGCTTAGCAGTCAGCCACTGATCGAACAGAGGCTGTGATCAACCACCTCAATCAATAAGTCTTCTGTCCTATACTGGTAGGTCTGTGTATGGGTATGGGAGGCCATTTTCAAGTCCTATCCAACTTATACTTTCTGTTGGGCCCCTTTATATCTCCTCTGCACATACACATAACCTCAGTGTTGGTTAGGTGTATATAGCTGACTTGGGCCCTCTCTGGTCTCCTCTGTGCAGGCATGCAGCCTCAGCCTGGAACATGCTTGCCCCAACCAAGAGCCATTGTCCCTTCTCACTTGTCTGCCTCTGAGATTGTCATTTACACCAACAATGTTGCTGGGTTTGTGGTCTCTGTCCACTGCCCAAATTGAATGAGCCCTCATTGATCACAGCAAAGAAGTCATTGGTCCTGATTGCCCTCAAATTTAGAATTTCTGTATCAAATAAGCAATAGAGGAGTGTGAAAGAGAAGCCCTAGGCAAGAACACCACAGATTCCCAATATTCTAACCTGAATTCAGCAGTTTTTCAAGCTGCCTTAACAAGAATTAATAATTCTCATTTGAACTGTTGGTTTGTAAAACTTGAACCAATAATGGAAACAACTCGCTTTTTTTGTTTGTTTGATTGACAAGCAATTTTTTATAGAAATTCCTGGAAAGCAACAAAGATATCTGAGCTATCAATGTGAGAAACACATCAGTTACTAGGTGCAGAGTTATCCAATGGCTAGCCAGCTACATCACACAAATGTAAATAAATGGAAGACTATAATCATGTATTATATAGTAATAGATCTAATAATACTGTAATTCTGAAATAATTATCAGTAGAAATACTATTTTTAAAACATCTACAGCAACTTTAATAGTATATGAAAATAGCTATGGTTTCCGTTGGTGACAACATCACAGACACTACTAATATTACTGGGGTTTGTTGCCCACTTTATTAATTATTTACTACTGTGTAACAAATTGCCCCAAATTTTAGTAGCCTAAAACAACACTTATTATCTCACATAGTTTCTAAGGGTCAGGAATCTGGAAGCAGATTATCCTGGCTCAGGGTTTTTCACAAAATTTAAATCAAGCTGTTGGCAAGGACTACAGTCATCTAAATGCTTGACTAGGCTGGAAGATCCACTTTCAAATTCACTCATGTGGCTATTAGCAGAAGACTCACTTGATGAACTCTATTTTATTATGGGTGGCAATTTGTCAAGTTGAAAAACTATAATTCCAGCCTCCCTTGCAGCTAAGTATTACCATATACTATGTTCTAGCCAATGAGACATAAGTGGAAGTTGTTGGATGGAACTTCTGAGAAGTCTTAAAACTTCCCAGATAATTGCTGTCTTGGATTATCAAGCAACCACTAAGGGTGGTAAAGGAGAAGGAAAGAGCCTGAGTTCTTTATAACAAGAGAGCCTTCCTTCAGGTTCTTTTATGTGGGGGGGAAAATGGCTTCTTTAGAGCCTTATGTTAGTCTAACCTAATTCTGATATGCATACATTATCTCATCTCATTTTTTCCTAACAAAAACCCTGGGAGGGAATATTTTAATATCTTCTCTTTATGGAAAGGAAATCAGAAGATAGATTAGTAGACTTGTCCAAGCTTATATGTATAGAATAGGCAGAGCTGGAATTCAAACTCAGGTGTGTCTGGCTCCCCAGCCAATGCTTGTGACCACTAGACTACATGGTTATTTTGCAGCATGGACAATCTATGTTCTCTGAAATAACAATAATGGTAACAATAGTGATATCTAACACTTGGTGAACTCTTGCCATGTGCCAGGCACTATGCTACAGTTCCATTGAATCTTCACAATAACCTCCAGGAGGTAGGTATTATTATTCCCATTCTACAGATGAGGAAACTGAAGTTTGGAAATTATAAGTCATTTGCCCATGACTCAAGCAGAGATATATAGGTAGCCGAGACATGATCTCATGGACACTTCAGAAAGCCACCTTGGGATATGCCATGGAAAAGGGTTAGAGGGGGAAAGAGCAAAGACAAGGGGTTTATTTAGAGAGCTATTGAAAGATTTTTGAGTAGAGGGGAGGAAGGCATGAGTACTTATACACTCTGTCCCAGGTCCTGGCTTCCAAGATGTAAGGTATAATATGTGCTCTAGGAAGCTTCTTGTAAAATAGGTTGCCTACAAAAAGATGAGGATGAGAATGTGCTTACTCTCTTCTCTGAGGCTTTAGGGAGCTCCTCCCATTTCTTCTTGCCTCTCACCTCCTTTAGCTTCTGGAACACCCACTGTCCCAATCTCACTCAGAGTTTGTAGAAGGAATAGAATGGATGGAAGAGAAGAGGTGATAAACCCATTAACTTTAGAATGTTATGAACTTAAGGGAGAACTCATGAGTGAAGTGTAAGTGGGACCATCAATCAGAAATTCAACTTGTCCCTTGTTACTCAGCTCAGGCCTTTGAGGAGTCACCCAAATTCTATAACCAGAGCAGGTCAATGTGGGAAGTGCCCTTTTACATATTAGAGGAGGTAGCTGAAGCCCACAGAGGTTAGGTAACTGTCTGAAGATCACAGAGTAAGTAAAAGGTAGATTAGAAGCTCATATTCTTTTCACCATCATATTTGCTACCTATACAAGCAATGGAACCTGATGCTGCTAACTCAAACCAAAAGAAACACTTTGGAAAGATATAGACTAGCTCACAGAAGTGAAGCAAAGCTGGACCAGCTTTCATCAGTCTCATAACTTGGGTATAAGCAATAGAAACAGATTCTGGGTACAATAATTAGAAAAAATATATACTGAAAGGATTAAAAGGATATACAAGAAAGAGGTTTGGAAGCAATGTGGCCAGGAATAATGCTCCAAATCACACTATAAAAGTGGTAAAGTCACCACTGCCGCTGTCATCTGGGCACACACACCAAAGCTTGCATGGTAAATACACTTCACCATGGAAAATGCTGTGAACACCACTGTCATGACTGCCTCTGAAAACTGGATTGACTCATCAGCCACCATCCTCACAGAACCATTATTATGCTGCTCCTGGCTTCGTGTCACATTTCCAGTTCATAGCTTGAGTATATCTAATTAATGGACCCTTGTCATGTACACAGCTCTGGCAGCAAGGGATTATGAAAAAGCAAGTATCTGGTATTTTCAGCTTATTTGGGGAAATGTGGGCTTTGCTTCATAAGAAAGGGTACTAGTTAAAAATAAGAAAGTAGTTCAGGTGCTGCGTAGTCAAAAAGAAAGACAAATGTAGGTGGGATAGTTGCAGGAAAAGTACTTGAACCAAAAAAGTTTTTTGTAACAGCATTTTAAAAGAATGTTTAATTTGTTCCTGCTATTGCAGCTGGAGATTAAGGGGGGAGGGCATGGGAGATTAAGGGGTATATAATAAGAATATATCCTCAAAACGAAGAATTCTGATCAATATATTATTTAATAATATTTTCTTATTTTGAATTAATATACCTCCATTTTCTCCAGACACAGGGAGCTGAGCCCTGCCAGGAAAAATCATACAACCGTACCTACTGGTGCCACAAGGCATCCAAGGCCCTTCTAATCACCATGCTGTCACACAGCCCAGTTATCCTGTGTTTCCCTGGTGATCTCTCTCTCCTGTTCCCTATAGCCATTTCACACCTCCAGTTTGTGCAGCCCCTAATCCCAACACTTCTCCCTTCCTTCACTCTGATCTGAAGATCCTTTCCAACTTTGTAGAATAAATAGAAACCATCAGTAGAAAAATTCCTCAACTTCTCTCTACCATATTTTCAGACTTTTCTCTCCATTTGTATTCCTTTTTTTTCTCTACTCCTGAAATATAACAAGTCCAAATTTCTCACTCATTTTTTTAATGCAGGACAAATGGTTGTTTTGCCCCCACTATGCCACTAAAAAGTACTCTTCCAATAACCTGTTGGTTGCTAAACCCACTGATACTTTTAGTTCTTTTCTTACTTAACCAAACAGCCAGATTTGGCCTAGTCAACAACTTACTAATTCTTGAAATATTGCCTTGCTGTAGTAATCAGGGTTCTCTAGAGAAACAGAACCAACAAACATAGATAGATGATAGATAGATAGATAGATAGATAGATAGATAGATAGATAGATGATAGACAGACAGACAATAAAGAATTGGCTCACATGATTATCGTGGCTGACAAGACCCAAGACCTACGGTCAGCAGCTGGAGACCTGAGAGAGCCAATGATATAGCTCCAATATGAAGGCCCAGAAAGAGCTAATGAAAGTCTAGAAACCCAGGAAGAGCTGATATTTCATTTGACTCTGAAGACAGGAATAAAAATGTCCCAGATTAAGAAAGTCGGGCAGGAGCAAATTTCCTCTTTCACTTAGAGGGTCAGCCTTTTTTTCTATTCATACCTTCAGCTGATTAGAGAAGGCCTGCCCACATTGAGAAGGGAAATCCGCTTTACTCAGTCCACTGGTTCAAATGTTAATCTCATCTAGAAACACCATCACAGACATATCTAGAATAATGTTTGACCAAATGTTCGGGCACCTTGTGGCCATCAAATTGACATAAAATTAACCATCACATTTGCCCTCTGAGATACATCACCACTTATTTCTCCTAATGTTTGTTCCTACCCTTCCTTGGAGTTTGCAGGCTATACCCCTTGAATGTCAGTGAGCCTCAGGGTTCTGTCTTGGGTAATTGTCCCTATAGCTTATTCTCTCTGAGGGATTTTACTTTCTCTTATGACACAGTGAGTATCTGTACATGCACAACTTCCACATTTGTATCTTCAGCCAAGATCTCACCTCTGAACTCTCAGCTCTATGTTGAGATACCTCAAAATCTTTGTGCGTGACACCATGTCCTCTGTCCCAGAGTAGTAGTCACCTCATGTCCTGATGTAGGCAGCAATTTCATAAGATCACTTGATGGGGAATTTCTTTTTGTCACAAATGTCAACCACAATGCTTACTTGAGTATACTTCACACATGGATTTTTCCACTACTATGTGTGAGAAGTCTTGAATCAACAGCTCTTCTGCTCCAGCACTTATGCTTTCCCATTTAGTGAATATTTATCTCAACAACCAATTCGGCGGGTGTTGGAATGGATATGTGTCTGATATCACGTGGCACACTTAACATGTGACAATTTACCTTTGGGCATTGTGGAAGAGTAAATTCTCAAGCCCACCTAATGACAGTTATCCTGAAAGCAGCTATCTAGGACTACTTTAATAACTGTGACCATTGCCGTGGAAGATGATGTCCAGAAAACTATGATGAAAAATTAAAATTTGTGTGGGCAGTGGAGGACAGCATACCAATTAGCATGCATAGGGACTAAGTAGCTACTCCATGTCATTTCATTTTTGGCATTTCCAAACTCAACAATCCCAAAACAGAATTCATGCTTACCTACATCTTCCCTAAAATGTTTTCTTCTTCCTAAGTTGTTTCAGTTAACACTATCAGTGAGATTATTGTCCAAGGCAGAAACCCAGTGGTCACCCTTGACTCCAGGCTCTTCCTCATCCTCACATCCAACCAATCATGTCTTGCTCAATACACCTGCTAAATATCTGTGAAACCCTCCACTTCTCTCCACTCTCACTACCAGTGCCTTAATTCACACAATCTAACCTCTTGCATCAATTGCAATTGCTTAAGTGGTCTCCCTGTATCGCCTTGTCCTCTCACTTCTAACCCACTTCCTCACAGCAACCAGAACAATCTTCCCAAAATAGAAGAAGATGTCACTCCCCCCAATTATGACCTTCAATGGCTTTCCACTGTTGGGATCTATAAGATCCCAACTCCATAATAGGGCCTGATTGCTTCCTCAGCCTCATTTTCTCCACTTCCACCAGTTTGTGTGGGCTTGAGCAAGTTACTTAATCTCTCATTGCCTATATTTTCTCATCTTTAAAAGGGAATTATAACAGGGATGGTACAAGAATTAATTCTTCTAAAGTACTGGTAACAATTATGAGATCAGGCCTCCAGCCCTACCTTGTGGACTTTGAGTCAAGGGCAGCTGCCAGCTCCCAGGTCATAGCGCCTGGGTGGGACTATTCCCTCAATCAGAAGAATGCTACCCAGGAAAACCTGTGCCTATGTTGGAAGACACCACAGCCAGCTCGCGTGGTAGGAACCTGGTATTCCAGGGGAGGGAGGTCTAATATCCAGATTCGTGTGGCTCAGTGTGACATGTAGTTCACAAAATCCAGCATTAAAGCTCCCTGGAGAAATGCCCTGTGCCCCAGCCACAGTGCCCATTCCAACCTTCCATTAAAGAACTCTTGTAGGAAGACAGCTTGAGAAAATAAGATGGAGCACACTGATGGATTGGCCATGCTGAGGACTAAGGCTCTGCTGCTGTTGGTTACATCCCTATCCTCCAGCCCCTCTGCCAAGTACCTATCCATACTGAGAGCACGAGAGCTCAGGTCACTGAAGAAGGAAATGGAAAATGCTGGGGTGGCATGTCACCTGCCTTCTTTCCTGGGCCTCTGGGATTAGGTGTGGGCCCCAGTAATTATGGGATTGATGGTCAGCAGGTATTTTGTTGAGAAGCTGGGAATTACAAAGGTGTTAGTGATTCTGAGGGTGAACAAGTGCGGCCTAGAGTTGTAGGGAGGGCTGTTCTCCCTCTACAGTGACACCATTACCAGGAGTGACACCACTCCTGGGGAAATTCTAGAGCACCGGGAAGGAGGTAGCACCTTTCGCCTGATTAATGGCTTTCTCAGAACTGGGAAAACCTGGGGCGAGAAAGCCTCAGGAATCAACCATGTGGCAGGATGCCAGTGATGTTCCGGTATATGTTTAACTGACTATTCAGGGGGCAAATCTCTGATCTGCCAATTTCTGTGGTGTAAATATTCCCACCATGGCTGATTTCAAACTACCCAACATACAACATAACCACACTGAATGTAGAGTTGGGAAGAGATAAAGCCAGCTCTTGGGAGTCAGTGTAACACTGGGAGAGGCCAGGTAAGGAGGTGAGGAACCAAGAAGAAAAGAACTGAGAAAGGGCCATGAAACTGGGGAGTCCTCTCATAGCTAGACATAAAACTCACAGTTACATGTGAAAACCTGTCCAGTCCCATCCATCCCCAGGTTAAGTTTGGTGTCAAAAATCACTTCAGAAACACTTGGCTGTGCTTACCTGGGGTGAAGTAGTATCCCCTGAGGCCCCATCAGTGGTCTCCTGGGTGCGTGCCTGCATAGAAGAACTATGGTGTTCTTATGTAATACTGAGGGGTTTTCAGGGCCTGTCTTCCATGCTAAGGACCCAAACTTGCCTCAGAGATGCCCTTGAAGGCCCTTGGTTAGAGCTGGGTAGAGGCCCAGGAGAGCTTGATTTCCAAAGATCTGGTGCCTATATGCCGAGGGAGAGTAGACATAGAAGCAAACTGAGAAGGCTCTGGCAACCCAGGTGGGCCAGGTATAGCCTACAGGCTATCTGCCTGGGGTTTGGAATGTGAAGACACGCTGCTAAGCCCCTGCCACAGAATCTAATAAGACTTTTGTGGGAAGCTTTCGACTTTTTGACCCCTTATTAGAATGTAGGTTCGCAACACCTTGTTTTGTTCAGTGCCATACCCTAAACACCTAGAGCAGTGCCTCGTAAAAAAAAAAAAAAAAAAAAAAAAAAAAAGGGTATCTAATAATAATTGTTGAATTGAATTAATTGGAAACATACAGAATTCAGAATTTGGCTGCTGTATGAAAAAAAAGTCACACCAGATTAGATTATTCACAGACCCCCCTCCAAAGGGAAATGGGTCTGGAAACTGGATCTGAGGTGGAAATCTGGGTTAGGCTTTGGTAAAGCAGCAACAAGCAGGAAATATTGCTTGGAGATTAAATTAATGAATTCAGAATACCCATGGTGGGTACTGTTTGGGGATGCTGCTGCCAAAGGAAGTATAGCATCTGAGTATTTATTGAGCAGCTACTATGGGTCCAGCCCTTTCCTAGGATCCATAGCTCTTCTAAACTGAATAATCAGCTGCACAAGACAGTTCATCATTTTCCATCAATATAAGGCCCCATCTTCTCCCTAGTAGCTCCTACACCTATTGCCTCCACTTCCATATACAGGAAAAGCAGGAAGAGTTGACCAGGTGGGAAGTATTCTTTCTTTGAAAGAAGCTAATGTGGTTCATAAGAACAAACCTATGGGCTACTGTAACCAGTGACGGCATGCTGCTCAAGTCAGGCCCTGCACCTGTTAACAAGCCTGCATTTCTGTGCAAGGAACAGCGATTCCAGGATTCTCCAAATCATCTTAGGTTCTTCCTAGGTTAGGACCACAATGCAAGTTTCTTCTCTTAAACCTCAGGTGCCTCTGAACTCCCAGGTTATCCTTGGATAAATAAGATTCTCTTCAGTCAGGCTGTAAAAAGTCAATGAGCAGTTGGAGAGGGCTGCCCATCCCAGGCACTTCTACAGCTGTGGTGGTGACAGCCTGAATGATTGTTCACGGAGGAGGGAAAAGTAGTGAGAGAGAAGGGCTAGAGATAATGAGTGGATTCAGGCCTTTCTATAACAATAGCAGCTTCCATTCCAATCAGAGCAACAGAGGACATGTATCCAGCTATCCAGCCCACAAAGAGCAAAGTCCCCTGCCCTGGTACAGTCTGAAAGCTTGGATGAAGCACGCCTAGGGGCAGAGCGAGCACTTTCTAGGTTAACATAACCAGATAGATATGGGACACCTGCCACTCACGCACTGCAAAGTGCCTCACTGAGCTAGCTGGCTGCATTCATCTGTTTAATAAAGCCAGAATCTGAAATAAATCCTCTTTACCCAATTTCTCAGAGCCCTGTTGTAGAGAACATGCCTTTAATTAGAGCCAGACTGCATGGTAGTGGGGCTCAGCTCTACTACGGTTTGGTGCTGCAAGGCAGAAAAGTTATGCTGTATTTTTCTCAGCAAGCAAAATATAGATGTTTAATATCAGATATCTCACCAGGGAAAGAACGTACTGTAGCTCAGAGAAATAATGCAAAAATGGGGTACCCTTCTCATTCCAGTCTCACTCTTCTGTTAGATACCCTTAGCTCCCTACTGCTTAGGGTAAGGTGCACACATTTTTTAGTTTGTGTCTTTAAAATAAAATAGAACACTTAGGGTTTTGTTTGCGGGCAGTGCAGTAATTGGAATAATTATTTAGGCCTCACAATAACACATCGGTATTTTAGCAGTGAAGAAACTAAGGTAGATAAGGGTAAAAGGGGTCAAATATGTGGTGATGAAAGGAGATATGACTTTGGGTGGTAAACACACAATGCAACAAACAGATGATGCATTATCGAATCGTACACTTGAAACCTATATAACTTTATTAACCAATGTCACCCCAAAAATTTTAATTTTAAAAGTTTAAAAAAAGAAACCGAGACTCAGAGAGATTGAATAACTTGCCTAATGTCACACAGTTACAAATGGCAGGGCTGGGATTCAAATTCAGATAGTCAGACTTTTAAATGTTTTCTTTTTTGAAGTCTATATTTAAGAGCTCACTTTCTTAACCTGTGTGGCACACTTGAGATAAATGTGGTATTCTGCAGGGAGAGGTTGCAAGTCACTCTGTGTCCAGCAGCTGAGGGAGAGGATGGATAGTCTGTGAGATCAGTCTCTGCAGATCACCTTTGGTCAAGATGATTCTTCTTTGAGGATCTTTCCTCTAATGATGTATGTATAAGGGTGTTCACTGTAGCACGGTTTTATAAAAAGTGAGATGATTTGGTCCCCAATATGTGTGTCCTGTAACTTGTGTCAGTCATCATGGGATCTTGGGGGGTTGCTGCCACCACCACTGGGGGCAAGGAGAAACAAGTGTGAGGACCTCAAAATGGGACAATATATTTGTAAGTATCTAAAAAAAAAATAAACAATGTTACAGAAGAACCAGTTAACTACAAATACACAGCTCATGTTCTATGTTTTCTAGCACCCAAAATAACTTCTAAGAATTTCAGTGACAATGAAACATTTTACTGGAAATGAAGTTTATTTTCTCAAGCCCATATCTTGTCAAAACATAAATAGTTGTTCATACAAAGTGGTGGCTGCACTGTCTTTTTCTTGGTTGGTTGGAAGCAGATCAATTTCAGCTTTGACCCTCTGCCTTGGGTTTATTGAAGTTTTGCACTGTAAGGTTTTGTGAAATTGGGAGCCTAATTGATTTCATTTTTATTTCAATGCAGATTGTTGGACCTCCAGATGGAAGTGGTTACATTATAGATTATTACAGAACCAGACTTATAAGACTATTACTAATGAAACATTTTAAAAAACATTATCCGTAAATATTTTTTAATAAAACAACAGATTTGAGCCTCCTTGATTTTAATAAAGAACTCCCAGCATGTGGATTCCCAGATTTCCTTTCTCTTTCTTCACATACTACTTGTTGGGTTCTATATAACTTTTTGTTGTTATTTTTGCTGTTTTAGTTAAAAGTACATACTCTGAGATTTATTTAATAGGACCTTCTTTAAGAGCTATATGAAAAAAAAAAAGAGTAAAAGGTTTAAAGTAAACTAGGTCACAAACAGACTGGAAAAACAAATTATGGTACAGACATTCAATGGAATAATAGTCCACTGTAACAAAGAAAGAAGAAGTTCCTTATGTACTGACATGGAACTTTAAGGAAAGCAAGTTATAGAATAGTGTATAATTTGTTACCATTTGTGCAAAAGAAGGGGAAAGACCACACACATGTATCCGCTTATATAGACAGAGGAGGCCTCTGGAAGGACACACAGGGAATGGGTAACAATAACTGCCTCTGTGCGGGGAAATGGTCATGGGGGACAAGGTTGACAGGCTTTTTGTTTTAGGTCCTCCTGTACCTTTTGATTTCAAACCATGTGACCATATTACCTATTCAAAAAATGTTTATCTGTATTCTTCTAAAAGAATGAAGAGAAAACAAATAAAAATTTATATATGCCGATACAATCACATAAACAAAACACATGTACAGGAGAAACAGGATATTATTACATTAAGATGATAATAATCTTTTCTCTATTTCTCTAGAATTTTTATAATGTGGTTATGAAGGATATTTTTAAAATGTTTAATTTACTTCTTCCTTGACCACACCAGTATTTCAACCATTACTCATGGTGAGAAAGATGGATATGAAGACTAGAGACTCCAGAATCCCAATTTCACAGTATAGTCAACAAAGGAAAAAAAACAGACCATCCCTAAAAAGTCGGCAAGTCACTAGTTTCCAATCCTTATGAAAATACATGGGGTATAAATAAAGAATTATAAAAAATGGTTCTCCAGGTAGGCAGTAAAAAAGGAGAGGAAAATAAATACCTTTCCACCTGCTGGGAAATTACTGAATGACATAATACAGTTCACAATCCTAATAGAGACCTCCCCGTTTTAAATGACAGCTCTTCAATTTCCCATATTGTCCCTCATTCTCATCTCTGGTAACCTAAGATACTACAGGTTATATTAAGCTTCTATCTCCCAAACACCAAACTAGTTTTCTTTCTATTAAGGAGGCAGCAAAAGAGAGATGCCTTTAATTTAAAAAAACAAAACAAAACAAAACAAAACAAAACAAAACAAAACAAAAATGCCCAAGTTCTCATAAAATCACTGCCTGTGTTTTCTGACACTGGGTAAAATAAATTTGAAAACAATTTTAGAACTCCAGATGAAAGAAGGTAATTCACCCCATCCCGAAATTAGGTAAGCAGTGACCTACCTCTTGAGTAAACAACAACAACAACAACAACAACAATAGTCAGGGGCTTAACAGAGCCCAACTGTTATGGCCATGATCTTGGGCTTGGTTTCTCAGGCTGACATTCACTTGAGTCTATCATCTGATACAGTCACTTTCTTGGTTGCAATTTATAAGCTGCCAGTGTTTACTTGTGAGACTGTCTGGGAGCTGGAAGGGAAGAAAGATACATACACTAAAGCCCAGTTGAGCAATTGATAGGTTTTACATTTTATTTCCAGTAAATGATATCTTGTTTTCACAAAGAGGTATGCCATCCTCTCAAATAGAGGCTGCTTTACCTTTCAAGAGCAGCCATAGGGGTACATCAACATCCAAGCTGTCCAAAACAAATGTCAACAGAGGTGCTTCTGAGGTACCAAAACAATAACAAAAACAACAAATTTAAAAAACAGAACAGAACTATATAACTATAATCAACATGTAGTGAAGCAGAGTCTATTAAGTACCCTGAAAGCAGGTGGTGTGTTGAGTTCTGGTGGTGCTTTAGATCATGGTGGCAGCAGCTGAGCTGGCCAACATGGAAGGCTCGTGACTTCCTAATTCAGTCTCTGTCCCACGTGGTTCTATCCCACACTTTGTCTCATAGCGGCCCAAGACCAGTCCATGAAGAATCCTTCAGACCATCCCAAGCTCCCATTGCCTGGTAGTCTTTCAAATACCCTTGAAGCATGGTCTTCAGGACAGTCTCTTTGCTTTGGAGAGAAAGAAAAGAGAAATAAAAGAGGAGCCTGCATGTCTCTTCTCTGGCCTCCCTACTGCCACCCTCAGTCTCTTGCCCACACAGCAGCCACAGTAAAGAGAAAGAGGTCAATTTACTCTGCGAAAGCCCACTCCTCACTTCTCTCAGAGTAAGTGTTAAAGTCAAGGTCATTCCAAAGCCCCAAAGCCCCACACAACCTACCTCCTACCCAACCTCCTGACCTCACCTCCTACTCCTCTCCCTGTCGCTTACTCCACTCTAGCCACACTGGCCTCCTTGCTGTTCCTCCAACACCCCAAGCACGTTCCCCTCTTCCTATTCCCTCTCTATGGGACATTCTTCCCCAGATGGCAGCATGGCTACTGCCTTCAGAGCTTTACTCAAATATTAACTTCTTGGTGACACCTTCTTTGACTACCCTACCAAAAGTTGCCAATGCTCTTTCCATCACTCCTCAATCCCATTCTTATTTTTCTCCGTAGTTCTACTAACTTATTAGATTTTCACTTCCTCTATTCCTCACACCTAGAACAGTGACTGGCACAATGCTGGCCCTCAGAAACATCTGTTGAACAAAGGAGAGAATTACACAGCGACTGGCAGGGAGAGGTGGAAGTTCTTCCATTTTCAGAGAGGGAGGGGGTAGGAGGAGCTATTTACTGGCCTCCAGTCTTTTCCAATAGCTTTTCCTTCCTTGTTCCTGGGAAAGCAGAGATCCTGGCCTACATACACTAAGGGCACAATAAAGCCCCCCAGGAAATTGTCCCCTTCCCTGAGACTGAAGTCTGGAATGCTTTAGTAGGAGCATTAAAAGGATTAAAAAGGTTACTTCTCTCACTTCTGGGCTTCCTCTGAGGTGGGGGCCTTGGGGGTGGGCACAACTTCAGCTTTGGAACGCTGAGAGAACCAAGTGAGGCTCCCTTTCTCTCTGCTAAAGGCCTTATCTAATAGCTCACAGAAAAATGCAGAAGCTGCAAGAAAAATCGTCTTGACTTCCCTCAAGTAAATTTCCTTGCCCACCTGCCCACAATATACTCCCCCGTTCTATAAAACAGAGGACCTACCCTCCTACTTATAAAGACTAATTCCTCCGTCTGTGCTCTGCAGTCCCTCCTCTCTCCGGCATTCCTAAGAAATGTGCCCTATTTACTATCTCAGCTTCCCAGCATCTCCTTCTGTACAGCAACTGAACATGCTCAAATTTCTTGTGTCTTAAAAAAAACAACAAAAATCCTTTACCCTACTTCCTCCTTCAATTACAACTGTCTCTTGGTGCTGCTCCCCATCATCTTAATTGTAGCCAAATTTCTTGAAGAACATTCTTACTCTTCTCCACTCCCTCACTTCATACCAATTCCCCAATTCACTGCAAACTGGTTTCTGACCCCATTTGTCCCCTAAACGTATACGAAATAAAGTCATCAATGTCCCACACACATGCTACATCCAAAGGGCAACTTTTTGTCCTTATCTTCTCAGCAGCAATTCACACTGTTGACCCCTCATTTCATAATCATTCATTACTGTGCATTTACTGAAGACCTACCAAACACTCTTCTAGGCCATGAGAATACCACACAGAGCAATATAAAATCCTGCCCTAAAGTTTATAAATCAAGGAGCAAGCGCATAATAACGAATACAATTTCAATCTTGTCAGTGTTTGAAAGAATAAATAGGGAGCTGTCTAGACTGTAATGAGGGGGCTACTTCAAAGAAGGGTATGGTAAAGAAGGCTCCAAGCACCCATTCTGATGTCTTCTGCTGCCTGTCCCACACTGCCTTCTTTTTCCATCTCTCTTTGGCCACCCCTCACTCATGCTGGGCATACTCCTCCTCTACTATGCATCCCTTCGATGTTGGTGTTTCTCAAGGATAGGGGCTTGCTTGACCTTTGGCTCTTACCACCCACAGAGAATATCCCCAAATCTAGTATCTTCTGGGCTCTGGTAAAGGTCAAAGAAAGGCAGAGAAGTGGGCTCTGACCTACATTTTCAAATACCCATTAAACAGCTTCACTGATTCCTTCAGGTGCCTTTAACTTTAGTCTAAACAAATGCACCATCATTCACCATGCTGCTCCTGACAGAAACCTGGGAGTGATATTCTCCTCCGAGCTCCCTCATTCCTTACAGCAAAACAGTTCCACAAACCTGTAGATTTTACCCCTTGAACTACTGCTCAAGTTCATCCACTCTCTCCATCCCCACTGCTATTTCTCTAGCTCAGTCACCATCAGCCTTGATCAGGGTTGCTGCCTCTATTTTTGTTCCCATCACCATTTATTTTCACTGCAGCCACATTAGCCTGTTCAGAAAAATATAAACAGTCACATCTCCACTTAAAATTTTCTATAGTTTCACAACAGCCCCGAGGCTAAAGCTTTGCACAGTCTTGAAGACCCCTCATGATCTAGTCCTGCCTGCTTTTCCAGTCTCGTTGCTCAACACTCTCTCTAGCACTCTACGATCCTGCCACTCTGCCCTCAAAACCCCCTTGCTTTCTTGCTTTTGGCTCCTCTATCTATAATATGCACCCTCCTCCCTTTCACTTCCTTTCACTTCTCTGCCTTTCTTTGACCTTTACTTAGCATCTTTCATCTCTCTTATTGCAGCACTTTACTATAAGCAGCCTAGGCTCTGCATCTAGACCGGGAGTTCCATGAGGGCAGGGGCTGCACATGCCCTGCTCACTTTTATTCCCAGCACCTGGCTCTTAGTGGGTACTGAGAAGAAGGAAAGGCCCAGAGAAAGTTAGTAAGGAGGAGTTTTTTCCTTGGGGTTCATGGACAAAGAGTAAAAGAGGTCCAAGTTCTCCAGGGTGGAAAAACAAAAAGCAATTTGAGCAGAAGCCCTAAGCAGGAATAAGAGCATGTTTGGTCTTATCAGATTTCTTAAGAACCATAGCAGCAGGCAGTTTAACAGGATACATATCTAGCTGATGAAGAGAAGCCTCAGTGGTTAGGCACCTAATTCTATGGTATCCTATGGGGGAGAAAAAAAGAGACATAATCAGTGATACCCCAACCACTCTCCGTGATTAGTTCACAGAAATCTAGAATACCAACTCATCTGAGCTTGCTCTAAAAATACTCTGTATACATCTAGTGTTAAGTGTAGGAACCAAGAAATTCTCAAGAAAAAGGTGATTTGGTTAATGATACTACTATATATTTATCCAAGTGGTCTTCTATAGTAACAAGTTCCTGGGAATATGTCTAAAAAGTAAATAATAAAGTTACACTTTAGTGGAAAGAGAGGATCCGTTTTTTAGAGAGCCAAAATAACTGCTTTAAAATAAATGAATGGGACTACATCAAATTAAAAAGCTTCTGTTCAGCAAAAGAAACTGTCAACAAGGTAAAGAGACAACTATATGAATGGGAAAATATATTTGCAAGCAATGCCTCTGATAAAGGCTGAATATCCAAAATATACAAAGAACTCATATGACTCAATAACAACAAAAAATAAACAATCCAATTAAAAAATGGGCAGAGACCTGAACAGACACTTTTCCCAAGAAAACATACACTGGCCAACAAACAAATGAAAAGATGTTCAACATCGCTAGCTATTAGGGAAATGCAAATCAAAACCATAATGAGATACCATCTCACACCTGTTAGAATAGCTGTTATCAACAAAACAAGTAATAACAAGTGTTGGAGAGGATGTGGAGAAAAAGGAACCCTCATACACTGCTGGTGGGACTGCAAATTGGTACAGCCACTATGGAAAACAGTATAGAGGTTCCTCAAAAAACTGAGAATTGATCTACCGAAGGATCCAGCAATTCCTCTACTGGGTATTTACCCTAAAGCCTTGAAAACATATATCCAGAAAGCTATTTGCACACTGATGTTCATAGCAGCATTATTCACAGTGGCCAGGACATGGAAGTAACCAAAGTGTCCTACGATAGATGATTGGATAAAGTAGCTGTGTACATATATAAATGGAATATTACTCAGCCATAAGAGATGAAATGTTGCCATTTGTGACAACATGGATGGACCCTGAGATAATCATGCTAAGTGACATAAGCCAGACAGAAAAAATTGAAAACCACATGATATCACTTACATGTGGGATATAAACTTAAAAGCAACAAACAGGACAGAGAGACTCGTGTACATGAACAATAGGCTAATGGTTACTAAAAGGTAGGAGGAAAGGTGGGAGGGGGGAGGAAGATGGGGTAAAAGGGGTCAAATATGTGGTGACAGAAAGAAATCTAACTATGGGTGGTGAACACATGATGAAATATATATATGCTTTACTGTTGAATTGCACACCTGAAACTTACTGGATTTCATTAACCAATGCCATCATAATAAATGAATGAATGAATGAATGAATGAATGCTTTATCATTACAAAAAAAAAAAAAAAAAGCCAGGAAAAACTGCTGTGGAAAATAGCAACAAGTGATCTAAAGTACCTCCTGCTGGACCCCCAGGATGGCCAGAGCTACTCACACTTACTTCTCTTGAAGTTCTAGCTTGTGCTCACGTTCCTCCTCCAGGCCCTTCTCTGCAGCCTGGTGGGCAAGCCTATGCCAGCAAACGCTGGTCTTCCCCCTCAGTACAACATGGTGGGGATGAGGGGCTCACCAGAGTTCCCAACTTGGTGGGCAGGTAATCAAAGGTCAGCCTTGGTCTCTTCACTCTGGCATGGCATGGTTCCCTCAAACCCAGCCATCTATGCATTTGGGGTGCACTGAAGGGTCATTAATCACATCTAGAAGGGTCTGTCTCCTAAAATGTAAATGCTTCTGCTTGTACCTGCAATGAGCTGGTAGCTTTTGGTGAAGGAGAAAAGACACTCCACCACAGAGCACTAGTCAGGAACAGGCTTTTGACCTCCAGATGGAAGGACCATTCAGAAATACCAAGGACTAGAGTCAACAAGAAATTCGAGGTTCTAGGACTTCCCAGGTGGCTACTCCACATATTCCAATTAGTACCTTAGAAGATGACTTCTAAGATCACAGTCCCTTCCTCCACTGGGTGAACAGTTCCTATGCTGTGATTCTGAGATGCCAATCAGGGTGACAAGGGAGACACAGATTAAGAGACAAGGAAAGGAAAAACAACTGGAGACAAAAGAAAAGAGAAGGAAAAAAGGAGGAGCAAAAAAATGGAGGGTGGTTTTAGACTATTAAGAAGAAAGCTTCTAGTAAAAAAGTCTGCTAATTTTCTGTCCTATGATAATTTTGCAAAATGGTAAATTTTTAAAAGTCAAAAATTTAAAAAAGTCCAGTGTTATACACTATTTGTATGCATGCATGTAGACACTTCCACCCATGCCACCCTTGCTGAGAGCCACTGTTCCTTAGATAAACACTATCTTATGCCAGGCAGGCATGCTGACTTCATGCACATAACCCTCTTGATTCCCCAGGGGCAGGATTGGGTGTATTTAAAGCACTTGCTAACAAGTATTCTCTCTAGATGAAGTAGACTTGCCAGACACTGTTACTGTTGCTATTCCCCACATACTCCTTTACATCACTCTGTCTTTCAGCAAGGGGCAATGGGCTTTACCAGGGAAGGCCTTCTAGGTGAACAGGCAGATACCCTCTTCTGAGACTGATAGTTTCTCCTGTCCAGTGTCTGGATCACTCTCCTCCTAGCCTACAGGAAGCTGGCAAGAATCAAAGGCCATGTGGTCTGACCTGGGCAAATATTCCTAGAGGCCCCTAACCTCTGGAAGGGCCTGTCTCAAGATTTAGGAGAGCTGTGGTTCATAAACCTTTCTCCCCACCTCAGCACACCTGAAGGCCATGGCCCAGTCCCACTAGCAGCCTTGGTTCAATATTATAGTATCAAAGTATTTAATGAATATAGTTTTAAAAAGCCTCTGGATTGAAAATCACTGTTCTAAAGCAGTGGTCCCCAACCTTTTTGGCACCAGGGACCAGTGATCCTATGAGAATCTAATGCCTGATGATCTGAGGTGGAGCTGAGGTGGTGATGCTAGTGCTGGGAAAGCAGCTGCAAATACAGATGAAGCTTTGCTTGCTTGCCCACTGCTCATCTCCTGCTATGCAGCCCAGTTCCTAACAGGCCACAGACCAATATTTGTCAGTGGCCCAGGGGTTTGGGATCCCTATTCCAAAGGACCAACAAGATTTTATTTCTAAATAATTTGCTGTCTTCTTTTCTAAGCACAATCCAAAGAAACTGCTAGGGAAAGCTAAAAGTGAGAATACAAACACTCTTGTCAACCAACCAACATTTAATGAGAACAGAACGAACGGGGACGGGGAGCAGCTGACAAAACACTCTGCTCCAGTACCTCGCCAGCTCCTGAGGGAGAGCCTCTATAGGGGATAAATGTCTTCTCTTCAGAAAAATCTCATGTCAATATTGCAGAGAGTTACAATTACTCATGCGACAAGCACTTACTGGATGTTCCTTATCTGCTCCAGTTCCAGAGCATCCTCCAACACAGGATCTGGCATCCTAACATTCTCCTCCTCTATATAATCGGGTCTAACAGAGTTTACAAGGGATCAATGGCTAATCAGTCATGAGGCATTACTCCTCCCCTGATTTATGGAGCTTGAAGACAAACAATCAGCCAAGGAGGCCTGGCGTGGGGCCGCTTTTGGTGGAATCAAAGTCCCATGCTGTCACAGATAGGCAAGTCTCCCTCTCTGAACGCATGGTAAGTAAGAGCAACGCCTGCCCAGGAGGAAAAGAGCCCTGCCGCAGTGTTGGAACTTTGACAATTACAGGATTGCCCATCCCAATTCCCAGATCCCAAGTTTGGCCCTTTTAAAAATTCCCATGCACTGGGGATTAAACCAGCTTCCAATGGGCAAGGAAGGTTGGTATTTGAACTGAGAATTTTCTCTATACCCCACACTGCAGACCAGTGAAGCTGCTGATGGCTCTGGCACATGTTATCCTAAGTCGGGTCTCAGAACCTTCTGTTTGTCTCTAGAGAAAACATCTAAGCTGCACTCACTGCGATAACTACAGAAACAGACTGGTGCCAGAACTGCCCTCAGCCAATGACTGCAACAGGGAGACCAATTTGGCTTACTGTGTAAGCACCCAGTGTTACCAAAAAGGCAGAGAGGCACCAACTTTCGCCTTTGGAGAGAAGGGGGGGGTTATATTATTTACTCTGCAGAATTAATTCTGTATGAGGGGAGTCAGAGTGAATTTGGAACATGAGACTCTTTGTTCCCTTTCTAATGTTGCATAAAGCCATCTACCAAGCTTGGACTTGTGAGAAGGAACCTAGTCAGTGTGCTAGGTGAAGAAAGTACATGGCTGTCCCCACTCGGACCTAGCACACTTTAGCTCAAAGATTGACCTTGGTCAAATCTAGGCTGCCAGGTCACTGCTCCTCTCAGAAAGGAAAGAGAAAACAGAAGGCATTCACAGCATCCTCATGCTGCTCTGGCACCCATGTAGACACTGTATCTTGTGTGGACCATGAGGGGGCACTGCTAGGACAAGTCACTACTTCTCATGCCTCTGAGTTTTGCTTATGCTGATTACTCTGCTTGGAAAGCTACCCCTTAGGGAACCTTTAAGACTCAGTTCAAATGGCTCTTCTTCTACCTCCTCAGGCCAAACTGAGTGTCCTCTTCTCTGGAGTTTCCTAGCACCCTGTTGTGGAACATGTCATACTACCTACTTCCCTTTGTATCTCCTCCGTTGACTGTCAGTGCTGTAAGAGCTGAGACAATGACTTATTTATCATTTTATCCTGGCACCTAATGTAGTGTTCCTATAAATGCTTACAGAGTGATGGGAGGTGGAGAGGAAGAGTGATGGGTTCTGCTAGTATCAAAAGGCTCCTGGAAGGTAAAAAATCTGTGGGAGCTTAAAACCGGGCACAGAATCCAATAGCACATAGCTATCAGAAAAGTGGAAAACACTTTGATTCTAAAGAAGCACCTGAAGGCCTCCTCACCCCCCTGCAGGTCAGAATATCTTCCTTGAGTATAACAGACTCAAGTGCACTTCCTGTTCAGCACCACTTCCTGTTCAGTACTTACACCACCTGGCTCTGACAGGCTTGCTGCCTCTGCTCAGGGTGACCAGCTGGGGGCCAGTTTCAAACCACAGATGCTTGCAAATCAGCATCAAATTCCTGGCCCTACTCAAAGTGGCTGATATCTGCTGAAGGGGTAGGAGAAAGGAGGCAGTGGACAGAAGATCCTATTGTTAGCAGTGTGGCTTTTAAGCCTTCGGTTTCTCTGGACTTAGAGAAAGGTACATTCAAAGACACACATAAATATGGGTTACCAATGGCCAGGTGGTAGGAAACACCTGTAAGGGCCGTGAGTTTCTGGTTCTTCTCTGATAGGCCTTCATGTGCAGCCAATTGATATCACAGCACTTTGGCTCTGAAGCTTTCCCAGAAGGCAGTGCTATACTGGATTATGAAAGGGACTGAATGTGATAATCAAATCCATTCTGCTTTATATGCACTCTCATCCCTGCCCAATAAGCATTCGTTCCTATACATTAGCTTCCTTGCACTTTGCCCCAGGACATATTCCTTTGCCACAAGGACATTCAAGTCTTAAGCAGAGTGGCCCTGCAACCCTCAACACAACAGGCCCCAAATGTGAGGAGATCACTTGATTAAATGAGCAGATATTCACTATGGAAGCATAGTTCATTAGGGAAACTCATCCGCCCCTTCCCTGATCTCTTTATCCGAACTCTTTCCAACTGGGAGACTTGTTGATAAACATTAGGATTCCTAAAAATGACATAGTAGGATTAAATTTCTCTTTGGTTTAACATTATGCCCAATTTGTGTAATTAAGCTGTGACTCTTATAAAGAGAACCTGTATGTGTATTTTCTTCACACATTCTCCAAGTTGTGAATCTCTAACTCATACACATCCTATTTGTAATTGATTGTATACCCAAGTCAAGGGTTTTGCAACACCTGGGCAACAACTAAACTGTCTTGAACAACAGCACCACCTAGTGATCAGTACTGTCTGACCATGTATTTTCTAATCATCTTTTTTTACCCCCTAAAAACAAGGGACATACTCTTTAGCTTCCCCTTTTCTGGCTGCTCAAGTAACTGAGTTAATTCTACTTTAAATCTCACACATTCATTATCTTTAACTCCTTTTACTTTTTCCTATTTCTCCCACCTCTTCTTTAGCTCAAGAATCTGACTCTCTTCCTCAACCAAAAACATCTGCCAGTTTAGAAGTCCTTCGTTGAGGGCACTCACCTTCTTGTTCATACCCACTCACCTTTTCGTTCCCTAATGAGGACAATTCGTCGTTCTTTTACTTCTGAACTTAGATTATCTACCATCTTACTAATGCAATTGTCCAGAACCAGGGAGTGGGTTTTGGACTTGATGTCCTTCCGACAAATAGGGCATTCTATCTTCCGCTTCATCCATTCATTGATACAAAAGGAGCAGAAACTATGCGCACAGTTCAAGGTGACAGCCTGCAATGTGAATGTGAACACACATCAGAAGTGTCACGCTTACTATCCCAGGATGGTTGTGATCTCAAAGATAGGACAGCAGTTAATCTCCAAGGCCAAATGGAAATTTAACCATAACCCCACCTAGAGAGCTTACAAAGGCTATCAGAATCATTCTTGGGGATGGGAAATTTCAAGCTTCAAGTTATATGATTCATTTCTTTCTCAAATTTAAATTCATAGCCTCAGGCCTCAGGTAGGCTGATTTGTCTGTTTTGTTCCACCAACTCAGACCACTGCCAACATGGGATAAGTACCGTGCAAATAAATGTCACTGGGCACAAGTAGGACTAGTAAGTGTGTGAATGTTTGGTACAAATACATCATTTATTCTCTTATGAAAAACAAATATATGTCCTGCTAATGGTGAACTAGAACCTCAATTTTAATATATGAAGAGGAGCACACATTGAATATTCAATATACAGAATGGTAGGAGGCATCATCTCTATTCAAAAGAAACCAAAAAAGTAAAATCAATGTAAATGACAACTGAAAAAGCTGGAGAAAAAGGAAAAAAATGTAAAAATGTAATGGGTACACTGACAGTGCCTGAACCCTTAAGTAAATAAGCCTACGAGAAGAGAGAAAGCAGAAGGAAGCTTATTATTTGAGTAAATCCAGCGGTCAGATTTCTGTCAGGGCCTTTTTCATTCCCAAGAATATAAACAATTCTCTTCATACTCTTGTTTATGTATATCTCCTAGGATGTAACTTGTTCTGAGGCTTAAAGTCTTTGTTCATGCTTTTAGGATAGCAGTGTAAAATAACACAGAAACTGTCTATTTTTCAAATGCCAGGTTGAGCCCAGAAAGCCAACTAGGAGACAATCTGTTTACTATATGAGGTGAATTCTCATAAACAGGACTAAAAACCTGTCTGATTAAAATGAAACATCTTGTCTATGAATAAAACATGGGCATCCTAAAAAAAAATAAATCAATAAAACCTCTTTTCAACACTGATTTTAAGAGGAGACCAGTAGAAAAGGTCAGGCTACTGCTGTAAACAAAACAGGTCAAGTTGTCTGTCTGTGCAGATATTCCAGGTTGGCTAACTCATCACCTATTCCAAGACCCCCTTCCTTGTCTTTCTCTAATAGAGTCCGTAAGTCCTCTCACAATAATACTGAGTTTCTCCTGAGTAGGGAACCAAATGACTAGAAACAAGGGGAAACTATGACCTGAAGTCAAAGTGGATTCAGGGCAAAAGAAATAGGTCTGCCCAGGAGAAATTTTTCAGGCTAATAGACTCAACCTTCCTAAAGACCATCACAAAAAAGGAAGCAGTGTCTATATGCATTTTCCTTTTTTAAAGGAGTATGAAAAGCACTGTCATTTAACAACTTTAATTTAAACTTGTGGTATAAAATGAACTGGTCACAAATGACAGAATTTGTAAAAAAAAAAATAAAAATAAAAGAACGTCTGTGCAAAAATATTACAGGATAATATTTAGTAACCTAGGAAAGGTTTCATTTTCATAAGGAGCTTCAAGGTCCCTGAAATATATTCCACTTGGCTGCCAAATTCCCAAAGTGACCATACATCAATGACATTTACCTCCCTGTTTAAAGGCTGCGCTACACACCCACTCTCAGCACCATGCCTAGAGTAAAGAAAGAGCAGCTTTATTGAGCAGCTTTATTCTGATACTTCGAAAATTGAATGCCATGTGGCCCTGCTTTCTCCCCAACAACAAAGAGATTAAAGGCTTTAATGCAACTAAAAATATTGATTATATTAAATACTCAAGAACAAATGAAATTTAAAAAAAGGACAGTGAAGGTAAAGAAGACTACAAAAACAAATGAGAAGTGGCCACTTCTAGAGGTCACTTTGAAGTCAAATAGCTACAAGAAGTTTCTGGAAGAAAAGCTCTTCAGAATGTTTCCCCATAGCAGAAGCAGTCTGTGTAGCCGAGGCTTCATTCAGAAATGGGAGAGCGATAAGGTATGAGCCATTATTCATAATTACCTCAATGAAGTATTCTGAGCAAATAATACACTGGAGCTCATTCTCTAGCACATCATTCATGTGGCTAAGAACTTCCTCTTTCTGTGCTTGCACCTTCTCCTTTTCTTCCTGCAAAGACACACAATCCCACCTGTCATTCTGGAGAACCAAGAAGAATGTAAAACAGGACAGGGAGCAGGGTTAATCTTCTGGAATGGAATTCAGAAGGAGCCTAAATTAAAAATTCATCCTGGCGCAGCAACACAGAGAATAAAACACTTCCCCCAAGGGTTACTGTTTCTCAGAACTGTTTTCTAATATGGGGCACTGTCTTCCTTTCTTTCCTCTGCTTTTTCAGTATTTTCACTGTAGTTTCTCTCTCCTTCTCAAAATTAACCAAATGAGAAAAACTGAAGGTAGCATACTAACCCCACCAACCACCCAAGATGGCATTAAATATCTCATAGTGAACTGCAGTTCAGAGGTAATATAAAATTACCCCAAGAACCAAGAACTCACTGGACAAGAAGATATAAAGAACAGTCCCTAGAGGCAGGAAGCTTGAATTAGTGTATAAGGTCTGGTGTGCTTTTCATTGCTCCCTCTTCTATAAAATAAGGATAATCCCTATCTTCCCTGGAAGAGGCAGGCTGAAGAGGTGGCCTCTTGAAGGACCTTTAGGCCCCAGGATCATGATGCTTGCCACTTCCTACTCATGCAAAGGTCTGCAGTACAGTTTCCCTAGGCTTTCCCCAAGAGGTCAGACTGCTTATGGATACCCTTTTTAGAGAGGATCCTAGGTGAGCTCTTTTGAAACAGACATTTAAGTTAGCACCTCATCTCCCAAACAGAAAGTATTAGGAGCCCCTGAGGGGGAGAGGAAAAGACAGTTATGGTAATATTTGAATGGTTGATTCATTTTTCATCTTTTATTTTTTCTAATTCTAGCAAAGGCTGTTAGACTGCTTATGGTAGTTAATAGGGTCTGGACCCATTTCTAACTAGTTAAGTTCCCTGAAAACTTATGAATTGCTGGGTTTAAAAAGATGTGTTGGTTTCTTGGAGGTTGAGGAAGAAGGTACTATGTGATTTAAACAGAGGATAAGGATATCAAATCAAGTGAAAAGAGTCTCCTTCTTTCTGTACTCTGTTCCAGGTCTACATGTGAGGGGTGAGCTGAGAGATGCAGTCAGACTCAGGCATTAATTTCAGGTCAAAGGTTGCAAACTGATGGTGAACTGGATCCAGCCTACAGGATACCAGGCTAACCCTAGTGAGCACTTGAGTTTATAGTCCCGAATTTAAGAGTTCCACTAATTTGATGTGGAAAATAATTACATAAATACATGAGGATGAACTATTTTTTATTTTGACACTACTCCTTAGCCATGTCAGTGAGACACACTGAAGGAGCATCTACAATAGATAATGAACTAGACTGCAGGATGCAAGAGTCTTATTCCCAGCATTTCTCTTCTGAATGAGAAAAGGAAATAGATGTTGTCTTACAGGCAGAACCTTCTATAAGCCTGAATAATTTTACGGATTATTTCTCCTAAGGCCAGGAACAACCATAATCTCTCTCTTCATTGACCATAGCAACCCTTGCACTGTTGAAAATGCTGAGTTGCACGTACTAACCAAATTCTAAACCTTCATCTTCTTTCTAGTACCTTGGTCTGCTCCAATTCTTTGTTCTTGGCTTGAATGATTGCTTCAAAGTCCTTCTTGCTGCGATTTAGCTCTTCCATTAAAGCCCGATGCTGCAGAAACAGAGCAGATACATACTCAAGATGAGCTACACTGCATTCTTCCTTTTAGCCACACACATGTCTGCTCCCTCTGTCAGTGGCTTTGGTTTAAGGGATCGATAGACTGGCAATTTCAAAATAATGCCTTTGTTCCTTCCGGGCAACACACTTACCTGCTGCTTTTTTTTTCTAGGAAGGGGGCAGATAGGGAGGGAAGCCATCAAATCTATTAATCCTTCTGGAAATAAGCCAGCTGCAGTGGCCATCCAAATCAACTGAAGAATTTACACTGCCTTCTAAAGAGTCGATTCTGTAGGTTTGGCTTGGGCCCTAGAAATGTGCATATTTTTTAAAAAGCCACCCAAGTGATTCTAGGAACCAATGTTCAAGAACTAATAAGTAACTCTGAGGCTGCCCTGCACTGGGAGTTGCTTTTAAGAAATAACCAGGGAGAAATAGGATTCAGGGGAACTAGGTAATCATTTTCATTGAAATAAAAAAGACCTTTTACTTATTTATTCTACCAATCACCCACTACACGCTCCTAAGAAAATGTTGCCTAAACTCTGCCTGTGTGTTCTGGAACCTGGCATACTCAAGAGCTAACAGCTCATTCACTGTGACCAGCTGCCTATACTAAATGTCAAGAGGTTCTACTTCTACAAAACATAATTTCTGAGCTCTTTTGTGTTTAAGTATAGCTTACGCTTTAAATCTCACCTGAACTCCCTTTTTAAAAGAGGGTGGAGTAAAGGTAAGTAATTCTGAAAAAATTACTTAAGAATCAAACTTAAAAATGTGTGGTCTCCTAAGAAAAGCAGTTAAAACAGAAGGCCTGGGTATTCATTTGTCTTGACCGCTAATTAGATGTGCACACCTTAACTTTCTCATCTATAAAACGGGAAAACAGGCACCTCTCCCACATTGGTTAATAAAAAAGTAACAGATATGAAATAATTCAGAAAAGTTTTTTAAGCTGTATGTAAATGGAAGTTGTTATAAAGGCCTGGTAAATGAAAAAGAAAAGCTTCAGAAAAACCAACAGAGTGGACCAAAATACAATCATGTTTTAGTTGAGAGAGAGGTATGCCCCCCAGGCATGTTGTTATAGAACTGTGACCTAAAAATATCCATTTTAGGCTAATGAACAGAGACTAGCCAAGTACCTCATACTAAATGATAGTGTGTTTTCCTGTCTCAGGAAAGGATGAGGAGTCATGGGTGCAGGGCACTCAATGATCCCTCAGGGATTTCTGAATAGTAGAAACTAACCCTTTTTCAGTCAATTTCAAAACAATACCTGAATATTAATTTAATAATGCTCTAAATGGGAAACATGCCTACCCTCCCACCCTAGAAAATAAAACAACTTAGAAAATAAAATTCCAAAAAGACTGAATTAATTTTCACCTAATTCTTTCCAAGGGTGTTTGTGCAACCCTCAATGATATCAAGGCAGGCACCTCCCAAGTTTATAATAATAAGTGACTGTTAGCACTGTTTAAGGTTGGGAGATAGGTATGCAACAAACGAATGTAAGGATACATTATCCTAAAAAATTCTAATGCTCATTTTTCTCAAGGAGACATGACTAAATTTGCATCAAACTAGTAATCATAACACATAAAGGACAGAAGACAAAGCAGGTTTTAAAGATGCAAAAAAGCTTATAAAAAAAAAGAGATAAACAGTCCAATTACATGAAATAAATTATGGGCAATCTTTTAGAATATTACTGCGAGCCTTGCCCTTTCAGTAAATCAATATGTTTTACTGACTGTTAAACTGTACATTCTTGACCTGACCTAAAGTGCTTAATTGGACCGTTCTCAAATGGTTTCTCAACGGCTTCAGCTCAGGAACGATGAGGTAACGGAGGCCCTTGCAGGCCTTGGTAGCCAAGTCATAGCTTGCAATTCCCTTCTGCTGTCCTCACCTTTCTGGAAATGCAGCTACTTCCCCCAGAGAGCCTCCTAATTGCTATAAGCTCCGTTCCATCTTTACTAGAGCAGCTCCTGCTCGGATGAAGATGTAAGTTTTCATGCTGAGGTCTGGCATGTCTGTGAGGCCCCAAATCTCCAACCTGATGGTGTGAGCAACTGCCACCTGCTCTGTCTATAGGCTGGAGATGCCGCATAAGTGTGTGCTATACAGCAGAAGCAGCCAGTGGCCGTGTGCAGCCTGGCTGCCCCCCACTCTGCGGCCCACTATAATCTCAGTACAATGGCAAGAAATAACTTACCTCCTGCAGAGCCTGGGCCAGCTGTTGCTTCAAGTCCTCCTCTCCTTGCTCCTTCTCCAAACCCTACAAAGCCAAAAACAAAATGGAAGGTTTCCCAGTAAGAAGGAAAAAAGGAAACAAAATCAAGCAACAAACAGAGCAGATCAGCTAGCATGAACATCTGGAAACAACAGGGGGAAGGAAGCGGAGGTGGCGGGGGGGGGGGTTGGAATTTTCCCATTTTACTTCAAACCGTTGGCAGTAAGAGATTTAAGCAGAGTTAACTGCTCAATACTGCTCACCTCAGAGATTTCACCTTCAATCACCACTCAGGCTATTCTGGAGAAACTCTGGGCTAATACTCCAAGTCTCCTTCACTGGCAAATGCTGTGACTCCCAAAAGGATATAAACTGAGAGGTTCTGAGCCACCAACTATATAAACTCAGATATAATCTCCCATGCTGGCACTCACAAGCTCCACCACGTTTCTTCCCTTGATTCTGGGAACCCTCTGTTTCTCATTCTGAGTTTCTTTACCACGTCCAGTCTGTAAACTGCTTCTCCTCCCACCTCACCTGAGCTTATGCTATATTTCCTCCATTGGTCCCCTCCAATGTGGATGCCTTCTACATCATCAAGTTCAGTCCTTCCACAAGAAACTCTGGACCCTTCCCTCCTGACTTTAAGAATTACCTACCCATTGAATATGCC
This sequence comes from Eidolon dupreanum, assembly GCA_028627145.1. Lineage (NCBI taxonomy): Eukaryota > Metazoa > Chordata > Mammalia > Chiroptera > Pteropodidae > Eidolon > Eidolon dupreanum. The sequence goes on along the minus strand of CM053502.1, from coordinate 87,826,907 downwards.
AGCTTGAAGTTGTTCTCTAATTTAAATATAATAACTTAAAACTGTTCTGATTATTTTATATGTATAATATACCTTTATTAGGCATCTTTATAACCACCCAAACCCAAGTATAGTGCCAGGCAATGTGGGTATGAAAAAAAATCTCTGTAAAGCAGGAAGTGTTAAATGAGCTTCTGAATAAGTAATTCAGGTAGGCTAAATCCCTAGAGCTTGGTGGCAGAGGGAAATCCAGCTAATAAATAAAGGACTAGATATACTTCACTATGAACAATTTATATATGACTTTCACACCTGGAGAAAATTTCTAAACCAGTCCTTTTTGCCCTTATCATTTTGCTATGGAAGAAGGTTTTACAGCCATACCTTGAAGAATTCCGCAGAGCAGCCACAACTATTAATTAACAGTAACTCTTGCTCCTGAACACATTAGCCTTTAAAGAGAGTTCTGATCTGGGAAAGGTGGCAAACACTAAATATGTAAAGCTAACCTTCCCTCTATTAATTTCAAGAACTAGTCCAAGCTGGAAAGGTAAGCAAAAAGATACACATAAACAAGCAGTGTACATCCTTAGAAAGAACTATGGCCTCTGCTAATACTACCAGTTCAAGAGGATAGCAGAGATTAGAATGAAATTTATAAATTGTTCAGAATTAAGCCAACACTGTTGGTTGTTCTTTACCTTGAACAAAGTAAACAAAAGCTTATTCACGTCAATCTTGGGCTCATTTTAGTTCTAAGTCAACAATGGGGAATTCTTGACATTCAGTATTACCTGAGCAAGTAGGCGGGAGCAAAACATGTGGCTCTTGCCAGACGGGAGCTGACATTTTGAACAGGGACCAGTATCTGCTCTAGCCTAGAAGCTTTGTGCAAGAGCTTGCCATTCACAAAAATGACTCAGGATCAGGGATACATTTGTTCTACTTTGACACAGCTAAGATAGTCATTATTTTATCTTACCACTAAAGGTACTATGAAAGGTGGCTGAATCATGGTATACCTATCCCCTCCTATGATGGCTGCTCAGGACAGAAAAAAAAACATTTTCTGCCTTTGTAGCCTCCCACTTCCTAGGTTAGCTACAGAGCTAAAAAGTTGCCAAGTGCATCAAGAGCAGAGTAACTAGCTAACCAGTACCTGCCTTGGGGCTACCTGACTAGGCTTTGACAGAACAAAGTAAAATAACTCATGAGGACACTATTGGTTTAATTGGAATGTAGTGTAGTTTCATGGCATCTTGACTTTCATTCAACCTCTCTCTGAATTTACTTCAGTTCTGAGATGCCTCAACTTTACTCTCCTGAGATCAGTTACATCCTGGGGCTGGCTCTGTCAGTTATCCTACCCCATCTTGGCACCCCAATTCTGGCTCTTGATCTGATAATCATTCTGAAGCCTTAACCATTGATTCAACCTCTTACATCAAAGCTTTCTGTTCCCACTCCATCTCCTGTCCCTGGAGCTCAGCATTTGGTTCCTGCCCCAGAAATAGAGAGCTCTGGCCAGAGGCTCACAAAAGGCCTGCCCACCCCTGAGCACTCTTGTCCTTCTGTCCTGTGTGGTACCTGGAGAAACTGCTGCTCTTCCTTGAAAGTCTTCTCTAGCTGCTCCACTCTGGCCTGCTGCTGGGCCTGCTCTGCACAAAGCTGGAACTGTAAATCCTGTAATTCCTGCTCCATTTTCACAATTTTCTTTGAGTTCCCTTTTGGGGTCTGCTTTTTCACATTCAGAACAGCTTTTTGTTTTTCTTGCATCTGTGTTTTCAGCTTCAGAATCCTGGACATGGTCACCTTAAATAATTCTAAGCTGCTCTGAGATGTAAAAGGGTTTGATGCTTTCTCCTTCTTATGATGAAGTTTCACAGCTTTTGCAGGGCCAGAGTAAACGTGAGCCCCTGTAGTCTTCTCACTTGGCTCAAGAGAAGTCAACTTAGGATCCAAATATTCAGAGCGTTGACTGGCCACTTCACCTTTTCCATGTGATTTCACTGGTTGACCACGTTCACAAGATACTCTACTTATTTTGGATTTCAACTTTGAGGGGCCTTCAGCTCCAGGATCCTCTAATTCATCCAAACTAAATTTCCTTTTAGTTCTCAAGCCCTTACTTTTTTCCATCATCTGGTCACTCTTTGAGGCAAGATAAGGATACATCCTCTCCCAATCTTCTTCAGTAACTTCATATTCATATTCTGCATTCTCTTTATTTTCCAGGGGAACCCCAAGCTGGATGTGGTCTCCCTTATGGATAGAATAGACCTTTAAAGGTTCTAGACGTACTCTATTCAGCCAAACACCATTCAGACTCTGAGGAAAGGGAAAGAAAGACATAATAAGCTTCATGATTTTCTTCCTCTTTATAGAATTTCTCTCTTGCTGTTGCAAAACCTTCTGCCTCTTCAGAAGGGAAGCAAGCCCTTGAGAACAAATAGAAAAGAGAGGTTCATAAACCACCATCATTAGAAATAGCATTCTTCAAACAGTGCTTTGGTTTTTTACCCATATTTCACATTCATGCTTCCACAGAGAACTGCTTGTATAACAGGCAGAAATCATCTTATTACTGGTGGATGAATTACTCAAATAAATGCAGTACATTGAAAGAAACTGAATTTAATAGCTCCTACCTACCTAAACTGGAGGCAATGGCCCAAGACTGAAAAAACTGCTATTAGTAAAGAAAGCAGCATCTAATTATGAGGTTCAAAAGGTAGGCTTGACCAGGAAAGTCATACAAGCACTATCTCAGGATGTGCCCCCTGAACAGACCAGTGAATGAGCAAAGCACTTTCCAGTACACATAAACCAAAAAAGAGAGTACCAATACCTTTTCCTAAAGGTGGGCTTGGACCCAATTAATAGCACCAGAGGTTCATGGGCAATATAGCATAGTAGTTTAGAGCTAGAGCTCAGGACAGGACTCAGACAAACTTGGGTTCTTAACCTATTGCACCACCTTGGGCTTATTAGTTGCACGGCTTTCAGCAATTTACTTAAAGTCATTTTTGTCTGTAAAATAGGGGTAGTGTAGTACCTACTTCATATGATACCTATGAGGAATAAATGAGATAATACATGTAAAACAGCACGGTGACTCACATATAATAAAAGTTCAATAAATATTTACTTTATGGTTTTAATTAAATCATAGTGTAAGGGTTAAGAGCACGGACCCTGGAGTTGGGCTGCCTGAGTTTAAAATCTGGCTCTATCACTTCATAGTTGTGCGGCTTTAGGCAAGTTTCTTAACCTCTCTATGCCTCAGTTACCACATCTATAAAATGGAGAATAGTCTCTCCCTCATGGTGTTTGTGTAAATTTAATGAGATAACATATGTAATACACTTAGAAAAGTGCCTGGCACATGGTAAGCTTTATATAAGTGCTCGCTACTATTACTATATTCTGGCTCAATTAATTTATTAGCAATTACTTTGATTCTATGCTTAGTATCTTGCAAGGTAACTATTCCAAGTACAAAAGCACAAGATATGAAAACCATTTTTAGCAGTTGACTGTGAAAAGAAAATATAAGGGCACATATAAGTGTGGGGTTACATAGCAGAGCCCATAAATGTAATAAAATATCATGTGGAGCTGGGTTAGCTAAGAGATGCTAAAGGGATGACAGATTCTAAAACAGACTTGAAACAAATGCAGATTTAGAGTTTAAAAAAACGAGGGGGCATTTTAACCTATATCAAGGATTTAACTTTGGGGGACAGGCCAGAGATGAAGCTCACGGCTGAACTGGGACTAAGACTTATGTTTATACTGATAACTATAGGTACCAACTAGAAAAATTACTTAGTCATCCCAAATCTGAGGGACAAGGCCTTGACAAGGCACAGAGGATGAAGGTCAAATCTCAGCTGTGGTTTGGTATTAGGGCACTGTTTCTGGTTTTATATTGTTTGGCTAGAGTGGGTAAAGAGAGAGAAAGCTGAGCATAAATATATACAGAAAGACTGCCTATAACCCTCTGCCTTGGGCCTAACCTGGCTTATCTGACCAATCTCTTCCCAACCTTTCTATTCATATTTAGCCTGAGAAACTACAAGGAGTAATCAGTTTTCTGACAATAGTGGGGAAATAATAAAGGTGGGGAATGGAGGTCAGAAGAATCTATTTGAGAACAATTATATCAGAACGGATTATACACATGAAAAAGGTCTCAGGAAAAGTAATATGACAAAGAAGGCCATCTAATGTCAAAGTATAGACATTTAAGAAAAACCTCAAAGGCAAAAATAAAAATAAGAGTAAATAAATAAAGAAGGTTACAGAAGCAGCCCCAAGGCTAGAGAATGAGGAATCCCTAAAAAGCTGCAGCAAACTTTCAAGACATACTGCAACTGTCCACTAGATCCTCTGCATTAACTTGCCTCTTTCAGAGCCCTTCGAGCCTGGAAAATAAGCTCTCAAAAATTTCCCATCACATTTTATCCTTGGATTCTTCTATTCATCATTCATCACTCCTTGGTGACACCTAGTGGTATAATTTAGACCATCCCCCTGAGTCAGGACGGTTCACAAGGTGACTATAGAAAAGGATGAAACTACTATGGCTATGAAAGAACGATTGAGTACTATCCAGGGTATAATCTCAAATACAATGGATTAAATAAATCAAACTCTGTCAAGCCTTTCTTGATGTCGGTTTTCATAATCACCAGATTGAACAATGTCAGTAGCAGCAAAGTGATAACCAAAAAAAAAAAAAAAAAAGGCTACCTAATGTCTCTTATCCATCAATGGGGAAAAAGTGAGATAATATAGCACTCCCTAATACACTAATTACTTCACCTGATTTTCGATCTCTGTCTAGCATTTTTCATCAGTTGTTAAAGACAGTGGAAACCCAAAGACTGAAGGCAATGTTTCCTTGGAGTTTTTCAGCTGATTTATGTAGCTCAGTGGTTCACCACCCTAACTATACAGTGAAACCACCTGGAAATGTTTAAAATAAACAGTAATGCCTGTGTCTCGCCCTCAGACAGAATTAATTGGTCTGAGACGAGAACCAGGCATCAGGATTTTTAGTCAGGTTTATATACAAATACATACAGTGTGTAATTGTATCAAGACACAGTGCCCCTTTATAACCAACACTTTCCCCATTCCCAGGCAACTACTCATCTGTTCTCTGCCCTACCAAACAGATTTACCTTTCCCAGAATGTTGCATAAATGGAATCATACCATATGTAGCCTTTTGAGTCTGGCTTCTTTCACTTAGCATAATGGCTGAGATCTGCCCATGTTGTTGCCTAACAGTAGTTTGGTATTTTTTATTGCTAACTAGTATTCCAGGGTACACGTATACAGTTTGTTTATTCATTCCCTTGTTGTTTTTTTCCAGTTTTTGGTAATTATAAACAAGGCCACTATAAACATTTACATACAAGTTTCTGTGAGAACATAAGTTTTCATTAATTTGGGATAAATATCTATAAATAGGATCACTGGGTAAGTGTGTTTAACTATAAGAAACTGCCTGTGTTTTAAAGTGGAAGTACCATTTTGTATTCGCACTTGCAATGTTTAAGAGTTTCATTACTTTGAAGGCTCACCAGTACTTGGTATTATTTTATGTTAGCAATTCTAATAGATGTATATCAGTCAGTATTTCTTAATTCTTTACTAAAACATAACATGCAAACATAAAAGTACACAAATCATAAATGTACAACCAGATGAATAACCATAATGTGAACATTTCAGTGTAACTACCACAAAGTTAAAAAAACAAAACAAAACCTAACCCACATTTGTCAGCATCCCAGAAACCTCTTTTTGCCTCCTTCTAGTCACTAGGTTTCTTTCCTCCCTCACCCCAAAAAGGTTACTACTAGCCTGGTTTAATATCACACATTTGTTTTGCCTGGTTTTGACATTATATAAATGACATCATATGTATTCTTTGGTGTCTGTCTTTTTTCACTCAATACTATGTTTGTGAAATGTATTGTGTTGTAGGATACAGTTGTTCATTTATATTCATTACAGTAGTTTTACTGTAAGAATAATCCAGTTTATTTCTCCATTATACTATTGATGAACAAATTGAGCTGTTTCTCTGAGAGTGAAAATATTGTCATGAGGTATATATGTGCGTACTTTAATAAATAATGCCAAATAATTTCAAAATAATTGTACCAATTTATACTTCTACCCAAAGATAACTTTTGCTCCATAACTTTTGCTAATACCTGGCATCTTCAATATTAATTTTAGCCACTCTGGTGGGTGTGTAGTGGTATTCCATCCCGGTTTTAATCTGCATTTCTCTGATCATTAATGAGGTTGAACAACTTTTCAGGGACGTTGAACATTTGGATACAACTTGTTGTGAAGTGCCTGACTCTTGCCTACTTTTAAAACTAGGTTATCTTTTTTTTTTTTTTTTTTTACTAATTTAAAGTTCTGTATATATCCAACTATAAGTCTATCAGTTATATGTAGCAAACATGAGTTTGCCTTTCGCTCTTTTAATGGTGTCTTTTGGTGAATAGAAGTTCTTGATTTTAATGTGATACCATCAGTATATTTAAAAGTATACCAAGGTAAGGGCAAAAACTGAAAACAGGGTTGAGAATCAGTGCTCTAGCTGCTGGAAGACCAGAAGCTGACTTGTCCCAAGCAACAAGGTTTGTTCACACAGAGTATAACTCACCAGACACTTTAAATGCCAGGATCTACAGAGGACAAAGGTAGTAATATAGGAAATAGGCATAAGAACTACAAAGATTGACTAAATATTAAATCAAGAATTCAGAGCCTGTTTCATGATGCTAGAAATGGAATCTGGTTAATCGGCCATACAGCCAGACCATGAGGAATCTACAGAACAAAGGAAGATTTCTGCTGAAATTGCTAACAATTGCTTACCCATATCATGAAAACAGGAAAGCAAAGACTTTAAGCTGTACCTTGCACAAGTTAAACTCAACCATTCATTCCATTCTTTATTCCCTATAATCAGTACTTTTTCACAGAAACTAAGAAACAGATATAAACCTGATTCCTCAAAAACTAAGGGTCTCATTCTCTGACTCTGAGAGGAGACCACACTCTGTCTATGGAGCGTTATTCCTTTTCTGATAAACTCTCCTTTGTCTTTAACTCTGGCTCGCTCTTGAATTCTGTACTGCATGGAGCCAAGGACTCTCTCTCAGTTGGCATATGGCTTCAGTCTCCACTGGGGAGAATTTGCCCCATCTTGCATCAGTAGGAATCACCAGGTAGCCAGTGAACAGCAATATGATAGGAGGAGAAGAATGGGAAAACCTCAAACAATATGCCTGAGCCTCCAGGACTGGAGAGTACAAACCCACCAAAGCATTTCAAAATGTGACTTTGAAACAACTAACTTTCTGAAACAGTTGGACATCAATACATAGGATGAACTATCTGAAGTATTATTCAATTAACTGAAATCTACACTACTACAATCATCCTTAAATTTTGTATACAAAGTAAGCAGTCTTCCAAGGTTGGGTATTTTTTCCCTCAGCCCATTTTATTTTTACTTTTTTTTTTATCTTTTAAGTTTATTGGGGTAACATTGTATTATATACAATTATATAATTTTCAGGTGTACATTATACTTTCACTTCTATATAGTCTATTGTGTGATTACCACCCGAAGTCCAGTTTCCTTCAGCTACCATATATTTGATCCCTTTTACCCACTTCACCCTCCCTCTATTCCCCTATATTGACTCCCTTTACCCCATGTACTTCTCCCCTCCTCCCCCACCCCCTACCCTCTAAAACCACTAGTCCATTGTCCCTGTCCTTGAGTCTCTTTGTTTGTCCTGCTTATTTGTTGCTTTTAGGTTTATACCCCACATATAAGTGATATCATGTGATTTTCAACTTTTTCTGTCTGACTTATTTTGCTTAGCATGATTATCTCAAGTTCGATCCATGTTGTCGCAAATGGCAGTATTTCATCTCTTCTTATGACTGGGTAACATTCCATTGTATATATATGTACCACAGATTCTTTAGCCAATCATCTATCATAGGACATTTTGGTTGCTTCCATGTCCTGGCCACTGTGAATAATGCTGCTATGAACATCGGTGTGCAAACATCCTTACGGATATGAGTTTTCAAGTCTTTGGGGTAAATACTCAGTAGAGAAATTGCTGGATCATATGGTAGATCAATTCTTAGTTTTTTGAGGAACCTCCATATTGTTTTCTATAGTGGCTGTACCAATTTGCAGTCCCACCGCAGTGTATGAGGGTTCCTTTATCTCTGCATCCTCTCCAACATTTGTTATTACTTGTCTTGTTGATTATAGCCATTCTAACAGGTGTGAGATGGTATCTCATTGTGGTTTTGATTTGCATTTCCCTAATAGCTAACAATATTGAGCATCTTTTCGTATCTTTGTAGAAGTGTCTGTTCAGGTCCTCTGCCCATTTTTTGATTGGAACGTTTGTTTTTTTGTTGTTATTGAGTCGTATGAGTTCTTTGTATATTTTAGATATTAGGCCCTTATCAGAGGTGTTGCTTGCAAATATATTTTCCCATTTGGATGGTTATCTCTTTACCTTGTTGACAGTTCCTTTTGCTGAGCAGAAGCTTTTTACTTTGATGTAATCCCATTCATTCATTTTAGCTTCTACCTCTCTTGCCTTTGAGGTCAAATTCATAAAATACTCTTTAAGTTCAAGGTCCTTGAGTTTGGTTTCTATATTTTCTTCTATGTATTTTATTGTTTCAGGTCTCATATTCAGGTTCTTAATCCATTTTGAGTTAATTTTGGTGTGTGGTGATAGACAACAGTTTCGTTTCACTCTTTTGAAGGTGGCTTTCCAGTTTTCCCAGCACCATTTATTGAAGAGGCTTTCCTTTCTCCATCGTATGCTTTCTGCTTTTTGTTGAAAATTATTTGCCCATATGAGTTTACTTCTGGACTCTCAATTCTGTTCCGTTGTTCCGTGTGTCTGTTTTTCTGCCAATATCATGCCATTGATTATTGTCACTTTATAGTACAATTTGAAGTCGGGTAGAGTGATGCCTCCAGCCTTGTTCTTTTTTCTCAGGATGGCTTTGGCAATTCGGGGTCTTTTGTGTTTCCATACAAATTAGATGATTTTTTTGTTCTATTTCTTTAAAAAAATACCGATGGGATTTTGATGGGGATTGCATTAAATCTGTATAATGCTTTAGGTAATATGGTCATTTTAACTATGTTGATTCTTCCAATCCAAAAACACGGAATATCTTTCCATTTCTTTGTATCTTCTTTGATTTCTTTTAATAGAGTCATGTAGTTTTCATTATATAGGTCATTTCATTATATAAATTTTGTTAAATTTGCAATTGCAAAAGGAATGATTTTTTTCCACTTCTTTTTCTGATGCTTCATTATTAGAGTATAGGAATGCTATGGATTTTTGAACCTTGATTTTGTATCCAGAGACTACTGTATTTGCTTGTTTCTAGTAGTGTTCTTGTGGAGTCTTTAGGGTTTTCTATATAGAGAATCATGCCACCCCAAATAGTGACAGTTTGACTTCTTCGTTTCCTATTTGGACATCTTTTATATCTTTCTCTTGCCTGACTGCACTTGCTAGGGCCTCCAATGTTATATTGAAAGCAGTGATGATACTGGACAGCCTTGCCTTGTTCCTGATCATAGAGGGAAGGTTTTTAGTTTTTCGCTATTAAGTATAATGTTGGCTAAGGGTTTGTCATAGATGGCCTTTATTATATTAAGGTGCTTTCCTTATATACCAATTTTGTCAAGTGTATTGATCAGAAATGAATGCTGTACCTTGTTAAAGGCTTTTTCTGCATCTATTGATATGATCATATAATTCTTATTTTTTAATTTGCTTATGTGGTATATCACATTAATCAATTTGTGTATGTCAAACCATCCCTGTGCCCCTGGGATAAAGATCACTTGATCGTGGTGTAAAATCTTTTTAATATCTTGCTGTATTCAGTTTGCTAGTATCTTATTTAGGATTTTTGCATCTGTGTTCATGAGAGATATTGGTCTGTAGTTTTCTTTTTTTGTGTTATCTTTACCAAGTTTTGGTATCAGAGTAATATTGACCTCATAAAATGAGTTGGGAAGTATTGCCTCCTCTTTGATTTTTTGGAAGAGTTTGAGGAGAGTAAGTATTAAATTTTCCTTGAATGTTTGGTAGAATTCATTGATGAAGCCATCTGGTCCTGGACTTTTACTTTTTGGTAGGTTTTTGATGATTGTTTCAACTTCCATACTGCTGATCGGTCTATTTAGATTTTCCAGTTTTTCTTGGTACAGTCTAGGAATATTGTATTTTTCTAAGTACTGGTCCATTTCTTCTAGGTTATTAAATGTTATTATATATTTTTCATAGTATTCTTGCATGATCTTTTGTATTTCTGCGACGTCAGTCGTAATTTCCCATATTTCATCCCTGATTTTGTTTATTTGTGTCCTCTTTTTTCCTTAGTGAGTCTAGCCAGGGGTTTGTGAATTTTATTAATCTTCTCAAAGAACCAGCTCTTTGTTGCATTTCTTTTTTCTATTGTTTGTTTGTTTGTTTTCAATTTTATCTATTTCTGCTCTAATTTTGATTCTTTCCTTCTGCTGTCTGTAAGCTTCATTTGTTCTTCCTTTTCTAGTTTTTTAAGATGAAGCATTAAGTTATTTGGGCTTGTCTTGTTTTTGGAGGGAGGCCTGTAATGATATGAACTTTCCTTTTATGACTGCTTTTGCCATATCCCAAAAGTTCTGACACGTACTATCATTATCATTCATTTCTATGTATCTCTTGATTTCTCTTTTTATTTCTTCCCTGACCCAGTTATTCTTCAGTAGCATGTTGTTTAATCTCCATGTATTTGTGGTTCTTCCTGATTTCCCTCTGCAGGTCATCTCTAGTTTCAAAGCATTATGATCAGAGAATATGGTTGGTATGATTTCAACCCTCTTATATTTGTTGAAGCTATGTCTGTGTCCCAGTAAGTGGTTGATTCTTGAGACTGTTCCATGTGCACTAGAGAAGAAAGTATAAGCAGCTGTTTGGGGATGGAAAGCTCTGTATATGTCAATTATGCCTAGCTGGTCTAATGTATCATTTGAGGATATTTCCTTACTGATTTTCTGTTTGGATGATCTGTCTATATCCAATTGTGGGATATTTAGGGCCCCTACTACGATAGTGTTTTGCTCTGTTTCTCCCTTTAGTTTTGTTAGTAATTGCTTTACATATTTCAGGGCTTCCTGATTGGGAGCATAGATATTAAGTGATATGTCTTCTTGGTGCATGATTCCCTTTATCATTATGAAGTGTCCTTCAGTATATTTCTTTACCTTTTCTTTTGAAGTCTATTTCTTCTGATATTAGTACCGCTACTCCCTCTTTTCCCTGAATGACATTTGCTTGAAATATCATTTTCCACCCTTTCACTTTGAATCTATATTTGTCTTTGGAGCTGAGATATGTCTCCTGGAGAAAGCATATGGTTGGGATTTGTTTTTTGATCCATTCTGCAGTACTGCGGTTTTTTTATTGGTGAGTTCAGTCGATTTACATTTAGGGTGATCACTGAAATATGAGGTCTTCTTATAGCCATTTTATCTTTTGCTTTCTGGTAACTCAGTGTTTCCATTGCTTCCTTGTCCTTGTGTTTCTGCTTTCTTTATTTTGGTTGGCTTTTGTGGGTTTTGCCTCTGGTTCTTCTTGTTTCATGTTATATACTTCAGCTCTGATTTTGGTGTGTGGTTACCATTCTGAATATGAAAAGAATAGAGTGTGTGTGAGTCATCCATTTTCTTCTGCGCATGCCTTATCTCCATTCCCCTTTGTGAATTTGGATCTTTGACTCTTCCCCTTTTCAGTCACTGTTGTCTCTATTTGTCCCTATGGATGTTGAATTTTCATCACTATCTCACTATAGCAATTCTCTTATTATTTAAGCTTATAATGCCCTGTTCTTACTAAGGGTTGCACTCCTCTGCTTCTATTTGCCTGATAGTCACTTTACTCCTAATTATGTTTTTTTTTTTTTTTTTTGGTCATTTTGTTTTAGGTGTGCTGAGCCCTTTCAGTATTTCCTATAGTGCAGGCATCGTAGTAGAGAATTCCCTTAATTTTTATATGTCTGGAAAGGTCTTATTTCTCCTTCATATCTAAAGGAGAGCTTAGCTGGATATATTATTCTAGGCTGGTAGGTCCTTTTACTTGATAGTTTAAATACTTGATTCGATTACTTTCTGGCTTATAAGGTTTGTGCTGAGAAGTCTGATGATAATCTAATGGGTTTTCCTTTATAAGTTACTGTTTTCTTCTCCCTGGCTGCCCTGAAAATTCTATCTTTGTCGTTAATTTTTTATGACTTTAATACAATGTCTTGGTGAAAGCCTTTTGAGGTTGAGATAATTTGATGTTTTGTTGACTTCTTAAATTCCAAGCTCCAGCTCATTCCTTAGATTTGGAAATTCTCATCCACTATTTGTCTGAAAATGCTTTCTAGTCCCTGCTCCTTTTCCTCATCTTCGATAATGCCCATTATTCTTATGTTTCCTCTCCTGAGAGTATCAGCTAGTTCTTGTATTTCTCTTTATTTTTCATTCTTTTGTTTCTCTCTTCTTCCTTCTGATTTATATCCAGATTTCTGTCTTCAATGTCACTGATCCTTTCCTCCATTTGGTCGTCTCTATTTCCCAAGCTTGCTATTTCATTTTTCAACTCTTGCAGTGTGTTTATCTCCAGAATATCTAATCTGTTCTTCTTGAGGGTTTCAATCTCCTTGCTTTGCTCATCTAGTTTTTTTTTTCAATGCCTGAAATTGTTGATATGACTCATTTCGGATCTCACTGAGTTTTTTCAGAAGTACCATCCTGAATTCTGTCATTTAAGTCACATATTTCTATGTCTGTAAGCTTATTTTCTTGGGATTTTTCTCTTTCTTTCTGTGAAGCCTTGTCACCTTGGTTGTTCATGGTGCTTAATGGACTATTTCTCTGCCTAAGTATTAATGGAAGTGTATTCTGTTGTTTTTCCAGAAAGAAGATTTATTATCTAAAGGTGTCTCTTTAGCCTGCTGCAAAGGTGGCGCTTTTCCTTTGGTTTCCAGTAGGTGGCATTTAAGCCTCTTGGATCCCTGCTTTATATAAACCCTAAATAGTGTCTTTTTTATTTTCTTGTAGATATTTAATCATACTCGCTACTCTCAGTTTCAGTCACTGTCAGTATTAGCAACAGTTTTGGTAGTGTTTGCTCAGATTCCCCTCGGACTCTGCAGTGTTCGGTCTCAGAGGGTATGGAGGGAGGCGCCCTTTGGGTGGGAGTTAGAAGGTGCAGCTTAGCCTTCTAACTGGGGCCAGTAAAAATCAACTGTTGTTTCTCTGCGGTCCCATCCCGCTTCTCTGCTTTCTGCCCTGATGACTAGGCCCTGCTGCCAGTTACAAAGAAGTCCTGGCGCTTCCAGGAAGAGCTGTTCAAGGGAGTCACCGCACCTTCTCTCCTCCCCCTCCTCCTGCAGGGAGCTCTGGATACTGCCAGAGGCAGCTTCTTTATTTCTCCAAGTCCACCACCTGGCACCTGGGGTTCTGACCTGTGATAGTTCTTATGTGCAGATCCCACACTCAGATGTGCTGGTGTGCAGTATGGGTGTTTTTTGTTCAGTTTTAGATGTTCAGCTTATTGTTGTTTCAAGGGAAGAGATCTGAAGACGTCTCTCACTCTGCCATGTTTCCCAGAATCTACCTCAGTCAATTTTAAACCAAAACTTCATTTGTTGTAATTTTTGTATCTGTACTTAAGCTATCCCTTTCTGGCCATTCTGATAGGGTAAGAAAATAGGTTGATATGAGGAGGGGAAAGAACAATAAGGGGTTAGCGAGGCCCCAAGATGGGTCAAGAAATAAAATGTACATAACAAACACCTGGCAGCTTTAGGTGATTCCCTCATTTTCCCATGGTCAGAAGCCAGACAGAAAGCAAGACACCTGGCAGCTTCTGATGTCTACCTTGTTCCCCCGGTCAGTTAACTACAGATAATCATTATATGACCTTACTCTGGTGGCACTCAACAGGTATAGGCAAAAGTAGTTAGCTGAGCATACCCTCAAAATCCCCACAGTGCAGGCATAAAACTTCCCATCTACAGGCACACACTACATGTGCTTGGGCCAGGAGTAGGAGGTTCAGAGGGAGGTGCAGGGAATTCACGTTATTCAAGATGGAAGGGACAGGAGGAGAACAAAGAAACCCTATGGCCCATATAAACCCCTATCAACAACTTCTCAGGGGCCCTCAATCCTCTATCAAGATGTCTGCTTGGACTTTCTCCCAAGCGTACTTTGCTTAAAAAATCACTTCTGCTTGCTACTTTTTGCCTGCTGTCTTTCTTCTCTGAGCATCGGACCTCCATGCAAATCTTTCACGAGGGATCCAAGGACCAAGCTCCAGAATCTGATTGCTGGTAACAACCGCAGCATAGAAGAGAGACCATTTTATGAAGAGAGAATGTAGTTCTGAGTTTTGAATTATTAAAAATATCTTGAAAAGACTTGGCAAATGACTTCAGATAGAACCATAACAATAATATGCTGTACCTGAAATTCAAATCCTTCATCAGGAGAAGAGGGCTGCCAAGGCATTATGCCAGAAAGAAGCCAGAAAGAAAAGGAGCATCTATTAAGAAGGTGGGGGGAGGGGCTTATCTATAAGAATAGTTGCTCCATCAAAAGACCCCAGTTACAGCTTCTCCCAAAAGTCAGAGTTGCCTCACAAACTGAATCAAAGCTAAGTGGCTTGAACTAAGTGGCTTGGAAGAATCAGGGACCTACTTTTCTTTTATATTATCTGTCACAGACAATGGCCCTAAAAGAAAGGATACAAAACGAACACTGCAGAGCAATCTGGGGGGCACAGTCATGACCTGTTGCTGGCAAAGGCTGCCTCTGTGTTCCTGAGGTTGCTGTTCAAGGAAATCAGTCAGCCAGTGGCTTCTCAACCTCTCAAAATCTGCTACCCCAACAATGCAACACATCCATATTGCACATAATCAAAAGCAGCAGCAGACAACTCACCTCTATAATACTATAACTTCATTTCTCAAATAGCCAACTCTGATGACGAAAACATCTTTCCCTAAGGTGTTATGATATAAGCTATTGCAGGGGCTTTAAAGCATTGTTGCTTTATCTTAAATATGCATAATTAATTTTTTAAAATCATGCAGCCAGTATAGCAGCCAATTGCTTGTGTCCTTCACTGGTACGTGGCAATGGAGTAGAGTAGAGAGACTTATTTGAGTTTGAGCCCTGGCTTATTCACTCACTCAACTAGTCAGTTATATAGAAGGCCCCTGGGCAAATCAGTTTACCTCTCTGGGCCTCAGATTTATCTGTCCCCAAAAGGGGTTAAACTAGATCATCTCTAAGGTCCTTTTATCAGTGCCAATTTTGATTCTCATAGTATCTTGCCAAAAGTGCTGAACCAACTTACTTAGCATTTATACAGCCTCTCCTTCAACACAGTGCCAACTCAGCTTAATCCTAGTGCAGGAAGGTACTTTCTCCAACAGCTTTAGCAGTTTTATGCATATAAAATGAGGCAGGATATTGTGAATTATAGTAAGAAATATGCATTTGGTTTTCATCCCCATTTGTAGCACAGAGCTTCTAAACTCTTGGAATTTCCTAAGTGGTGAGTGAGATCAAGGTGTCTTTTGTTATGTTAAGTAGGTGACTTTAGGAATGTCCCAGGGTCACAGAAGGATGAGGGCTAGTTGCCTGGGGAACCAATCCTGTGATTGAAGGGCTGGAACTCTTAAATCCTACCCCCTGACCACCTGGAGGTTGAATTGATCACCAATGGACAATGATGCCTATGTAATGAAGCCTCCATGAAAACCAAAAAAGGACAGGTTCCAGAGAACTTCTGGGTTGGTGAGCACATGGATGTGCTGGGAGAGTGACACACCCTGACAGGGCATGAAAGTTTCATGCCCCTTCCCATATACCCTGCCCTATGCATCTCTTCCAACTGGATGTTCATTTGTATCCCTTATTATACCCTTTTATAATAAAGTGGTTAATGTAAATAAATGTTTCCCTGAGTTCTGTGAGTCACTCTAGCTAATTAATTGAATCCAAAGTGGAAGGAGGTCAGGGAAACCTCTAATTTATAGCCAGTTGATCAGAAGTCCTGAACTTATGACTGGCATCTCAAGTCCAAGGAAGGGGTACTTGGAACCTCCACTTTATAACCATTTGGTTAGAAGCATGGTTCTGAAGTGGAGGGCAGTCTTGTGAGACTGAAATGTTTACCTGTGGGATCTGATGCTACCTCCAGGTAGATAGTGTCAGAATTGTAGGACACTCAGCTGGTGTTCCAAGCATTGCTTGGTGGTGTGGGTAACCCTCCCCACACATAGGAACCAAATATTTCATCTCAGAACCCTTTTAATACACTTCCTTCTAACAGTTATCTTTAAAATTCTTCCAATCAGAGCAGTGTAAAATGGTGTCTGAAGACATTTTATACTTCCTAATCTTTAATTTCTACATTAGAATTTCTTTCACCTCATATTCTTTATTTTCACTGTATTCCTGGGTGCTTGCATATCTGCACTTTAGGTACTTCCTAATTGCTGAGCTTTATACATTATTTCACCTCCCTTAGAATCTACAATTTTCAAATATATAAAGCAGAAAAAATTTTATTCAAAAGAAATCTTCCTCAGAATACCAATACATAAAATAGAGTTAAAAAGGAGGGAGATGGTTTGCTCTGATTGAAAGGGGTGGAAAGAGGAAGGAGCTAGGTGCAGTCAGCTCAGCTCCTTCCTCCTTCCTATGTCCTGAACCACAGGTGTACTCTAGAATCTTCACCTGATTCCCAAGGTTCCTGGACCTTCAAGTTACAAAGAGCCAATTCCTCTAGTAACTTAGCCTAGTTTCTGAAGTAGGACCTACTGCCCCAATTGAGGTGCTCCCTTCAAAGTAACTCACTTCAAGTCCTCAGTAATTATTTTGGCATAATCTAATCTTTGGCAGCATACAGAAGTGGTTATCTCTAGGGAAGACAACTGGGTGACTAGGGGAGAAGATATACTTTTGAATCTTTAACTTTTGTACCATGTATTTACTACCTATGACAAAAAAAAAATTTTAATGAACAAAAATTCAATGAAAGTCATTAGGCTTCTACATATTCTCATACCTCGTTGTCCATAATTGTCCATTGGCCATCAGCATTCTGCTTCAAAACACAGTGGTTTCGGGAAATCATCAGAGGGCAGAGTTTTGACACCAGTTGGTATGTGACACCAAATCCTCGCCCTATAGTCACCTAGAAAGACAACAACAATGTAAGAGACACCATCAGCCATTGTGCTGAAAAGGGAAGTCCTTGACAATCTTGCCAACCAGCAGTATACACATATCCTGACTTACAAAACCAGACTCCTAAGAAACCCAAACAGCTCATCAGCTATCTCCTCCTTCAGCTGCCACAGCCATCAAGTAGAAAAAGGAAAAAAGACAGTTATTCATGGAATGTCAGAATTGGTAGGACCCTGAAAAAGTCATAAGATGGAGGAATTCTTTCTACATACCTCATCGACTAATCTTAAATGCTGCCAGGAACAATAGCCTCTATACCCAAGACAGTCCCTCCAATTTTTTAATGGCTCTGATTTGGCATCTTTCTCGCTACAAATTCTATCCACTGGTCCTGGCTCTGCTCTGGGCACCATCAGAAACTCTCCAATTCCCCGCCCATGTAATAGCTGTAGTGTCTACCAAGTCTTCTCTTTTTTTTTGGCCCTATGTTCCCAATTACTTCAACCTAACTCTCATGGCATGTGTTTGAGTCTCTTTGCTAACTTAATAGGTATGTCAAGAAATTCCTGGCTTATTTTTATTCCTAGATGCCATATTAAGAAAAATAAACTTAATTTCTATTACATGGTTAAATCCAAGTATCACTTTCCCATTTCTAAATATTATCACTGGAGCATATAAATTGCATTAGTTTTCATAGCAAGATCTATCACACTGCCAAAGTATTCTAAGGCTTATGGATGATTAAATTTCTTGGTCTGACCTTCCCCCAAGAATTGCTACGCTAAGTCATGTCTCTTCTGTCCTATTCTTGACTAGTTGGTAAATTTGGATTCAAGTTCAGGACCTTACATTGACTCTTATTAAAATTAATTGTGTTAGTTTAACTTATCGCATGAATTTGGCAATACCTTTATGAATGAATTTTTAATCTGCCATCACATTCTCAGTATCTCTTCCAGCTTTGAGTCAACCACCAAACTGCTATGATGCCCTCTGTAACTTCATTCAAGACACAGGTAAAATATTGAGAGAAGACACAGCCAAAGGCAAAGCTCTCAGAAAAGCCTAGTATACATTCTACCACACAATCTGGGTACACCTCAACCAGTTGTAATTCAACCAAGAGTCTCTGCATCGAGTCCATATTTTCTGTCTTAACCACAGAACAACAAGAGAGCCCCTGGATAAGGTTGCAAAGAAGCTCCAATTCACATCTATCATACTTTCCTGATGGGCCAGTCTAATTCATAATAACCTTGTCAGGAAGAAAATGAAATTCTTCTGAGATCCAGCTCTTATAATTTCCTGCTTGTTCTTGGTGCACAAGCCACCTCTTTGGTGACTCGAACCACAACCTTACTCAGGAACGTTAAGCCAAATGGTCAGTGGTTTTCTAAAAGCTGTCTTCTATGCTTCTTTGAAAAATCTTTGAGAATCATGCCTGTCCTCCTCAGTCCTTCGCAGATCACCATGACTCTCCTTGTCCTGATCTATTCTTCCCCATAAACTTTTATCTCAGTAACTGACACTACCATCCAACCATCTATTTATCCCAAAACTCAGGAGCCATTTTTAATTTTTCTGTCTCTCATGCCCACATTTAAATCATTAGCAAATTCTACTGGCTGTAATTTGACATGTCCTAAATCTGTTAACTTCTATCTCTATGGCTACTACCATAGTCTAAATAATTTGGCCCCCTCTAGTCATGCTGTTTTTGCTCCTATGCTAGCCCTCCTAAACTTAATTCTTCACACAGCAACTGTAAAGGTAAAAACTTTAAATCAGATCATTTCCATTCTTTCCTTAAAATTCTCCAATGATCCAAACTCTCTCCCATAGCCTATAAGGCCCTGAATGTCCTAATTCTCTCCACTTCTTTAGACTTATCTCGTACTATTGTCACAAACACTCCCTGCTACCTGAGGGTCTTTTCACCTGTCCCAGCTGCTTAAAACACTCTTCTCTAGGACATCTGCACAGGCTCCTTCTCATCTTTCAAGTTTCAGGTCCTCAGAGGCCTACCCAGATTACTCTGTCTAAAGTTGCTGCCTGCTCGCCACCCTTCTCTGTCCTACCCTACCACATTCCTTTATGTTATTAGGATGCACTTATCACAATCCAAAATTAACTTGCTTGTTTTACTTATTTCCATCACCTCCTTACTAGAATATAAATTTCATGAGCCAGGGACCTTATCTGTATTGTGTACCACTGCATTTCTGTACCTGGCATGGTGCTCAGTAGGTATCTATGAATAACGGAATAAAGAGATCTTGCTTACAAGTCCTCCCAGATTCTAGGATGGGTGTTTTTTGAGGTCAGAAGGTGGAAACTAGGTTATTACCACTGGAAACTATGGAGCCACAAGCTGCCAGGAACTCTTACAACCTGACTTGTTCCCTTTAAAATGTTGTGGTGCCAACCTCTACAAAAACCCTGCATCTGAAGTTTTTCAGTTCTTTGACAGTTTGCCAGAAATTCCATTAACTGTGAAAATTCCTCTGAATTAATAATATATCCTTTATAAATAAAATGCTTAAGGATTTATCAGTCATCCATATTCAGTAAGAATTACCATTTAGGTAGTTTTATTTGCAATAAAGGAAGTATTCCATATTCCATTTTAAAACTTGAGGGGAGACAGCCAGACTGCCATTGTGAGTAGCCTGGGGAAAGAATTACAGAAAAGGGAGATGAGTGCCTTTTTCTGAAATTGCTTCCTGCATACTTTGAATCTAAAAAAGGAGGAAAATACTATTTTTCATCCTTCCTTTCACTGGTCCTAGAATTTACCTTGGTATACCATGGCTAAACAGTCTGCAGTGAGCTTATCTGGATATCCCATCATCATTTGTAACACAAAACTGAATTTCCCATGGAACTGAGTGCCAGCTTATATGTTGGGGGTGTTCCCATTTGCTGTACAACAGTTCTGCAAGGCTTTGAGCCTACTTACATCATTGGTCTACAAGATCACCTTGTCCTTACTCACCTTCACTAATCCTATCCCTTTCCTCCTAGGAATGACTCCTACTGCTTCACAAATAACCAGCAAATATTCTAGAATCACTCTGTCCCTTTTTCCAATCCTCTTAGGGCAGAAAAGTTTATGAAAACCAAATACAAGAAGAAAATAGGGAAAATGAAGATATTATGATTTTTCCCAAAGGCCTAGATACCTATACTTCCAGGAAACTAGCTAATCTGCAATAAATCTCTATCTAATTTATTTCTCCAGCAAACTCTCTAGATTGGTTTAAGAAATTTCAAGATGCACATTCAGACAGACAATTTACTATAGTATTTCCTTCAGTGAAATGAGAGGAACCTTGTTTTATTATTTTATCTGTGAAATCTGAGACTGTGAGGGGAACTGGGAAGGCAGAAACTGACCTTACTCAGCTATTATAATTAAATGATGTCAGCATACCTCCTAAAATCATGTGCATGCAAGCTTGTGCTATGATTTGGGACCATTACAATAACTAAGACTCCATTTCTTGGCTTTGACGCAGACCTCTCTTCATACATACTGCAGGCTTGTGCCAACCACTTCCTAAGACCCAGCCTTGCATAAGGCTTCTCCTCCACACAGGGCTCTAAAGCAAGCCAATCTTCCCATGTTTCTTCACCATTCACTCTGGTTTCTATTGGTCTCTCCCTTGAGAGGTTGTCCCACACAAAATTATCCAACAGTTTAAAATATGTCTAGGAATGCTTTTTAGTCCTTTTGTCCTTGTTGCAGGTGCTTTAATTCTTCCTGTCCTCCCCTCCCCACAACATTCCCAATGCTACCAAATTATTTAGAAGTAAGAAATGAATCCATGGCAGTTGAATCTGAAGAATGAGTTAACACTTGACCTCTAAGTACCTTATAGGGTTGTGTGTGGGTATGTAGTACATATGTAGAGCTTAGATTAAGTAATTATGTGGAAGCCCAAACCCTACACGAAATATAGTATAGTTACTATTATTCAGGTGTTAGTATCTTATTAAACTTCCCAAAGGTTTCTGATTTTGGAAAGAGTGATGCAGGGCAAGATCAACGCTTAAGCTAAAAGAAGGAATGCCTAACATGGACTTGTAGGCAATGGCACCTGGAGAGATTAGAGATTAGGGGCAGAGGTGTCTCCTTGTGTTCTTCAAATCACAGCATACAAGTAATCCTGTATAACCTCCTAATCTACAAATATGTAAGGCTGGACCTGAATCCCTCCTCTGACTTGAGGAACCACTGCTCTAGGATAGTACTAACTACTCCACATCTTTGCACTTGATCATACAGTCTGCCTGGATGTTCTCATACTGCTTCACTGTATAAAATCCTCTTTCCCCCATTCAAACCATAAACTCTTTGAGGGCAGAAGTCCTTATCTGGCTCTCTTATAGCACACTAAATAACTCAAGTACTCAGTAAATACCTGAGAGATGAAAATGAGACTATATAGTTTATAGGAAAAAAAATCTAATTAAACATACAGAGTACTCAAAGGACTTCTTTATTTTTCTCACAAATTATTTCCAAAATCCAAATGGTTCCCAGTCACCACAAGCTGGTCCCTGATATAGCTCTTCTCTCACCACAAGCTGGTCCCTGATATAGACTACACTCTAACTCTCCTCCCTCTTCTGTCACACTCTAGTACCACCACTCCAGTCCTAGTGGCTCCCCAAAAAAACTATGCCTCAATTTTCCTCTTTAATTTTTTAAAATTTAAAATTTATGACCACAATATAAGCAGTCCCTGGAGAGGAGAGCCCTTGTATTTCTGAATCCTTACCTCCGACCCAGCTGAGGGGGTGCCACTAGGCAGTACCGAGACTCACAGGATAAATGTGGCCCACCTCACAGCGCCAATTTTCATCAAGAGTTGGAAAGGAAGACATCTTCCCATTAAAGTTTTGAGTATTTTAGGGGACATGACCCCAAATTCACAATCATTTTCAAAATAAACTCAAAAAAGTTCACTCTCTCGGCTCAAGTTGGGACAGCTCCGCCTAACAGTTCCGCCGCCCGGGCTGAGCTCCGCAGGGCTCCAAGCGACCCAAACGGGGGCTGTCCCAGTCCCCTCCCCAAACCAGTCGCCTCCTCCCTTCGAAACCCCAGCTGGTCCTCACATCGTCTATGCCCACCTCCCGCTGTGCTCCTGTACCCGGCTCCTTTCTGCAACCTGAACATCCTGCCCCAGGTAGCCCCACAGGCCTAGGCCGCTCTCAAAAGGTCATCTTTTATCCCACACGGTCCCTACTTCCACGAACCCCCACCTCAGACCTCCCAACCGCTCGCACCAGAACCCCTCCTCCCTTCTCTTCCCCAGGACTTTCAACTCTCCCTCTTCTTCCCCGCGACCACCTCCTCTTTTCCATTTATCCCTCGGGCCTGGACGCCTTGGTTCCCTCAGCGCGGCCTCTAACTCCCTTCCCTCAGCAGGACTCCTCCCGCTCACCTCGTTTCCATCCTCCAGCAGCAGCCACTCGGCGTCCATCCCCACCCGCCGCAAGCAGCAGCTCCGGCCACGGGCGCGGACCCCCATGACCAAGGACCCGGGCTCCCCCATAGCCCACTTGGCCCTGGGTCGCCGTCAGCACAGAGCAAGACCCTGACCTGGGTTCCCTCTGCCCCAGTGCTTCCTTGACAGCGCCATAACTAAACAACAGACAGAAGCAATCGCTATGCGCTCGCGAACCGCGCTGGGCTTCTGCGCCCAGCCCGCCCGGGCCTGCACGCCGGAGCCACTGCGCCTGCGCGAGAGGAAGGTGCATGTGGGCGGGGAGCAAGCCCTAGGTGGAAGGGGGTCGGGGGAGGTACTCTAACTCCCGCGCCACGCCCTCCTCGCCTGCTGGAGAAGAAGAAACTCAGTTCTAGCCGCCCCAAACAGGAACCTCTTCTCACGTCTTTTTTCTTTTCTCTTTTCTTTTTTTTCTTTTTTCTTTCCTTTTCCTTTCTTTCCTTTCCCTTTCCTTTCCTTTCCTTCTTTCTTTTTTTACTTCATGATGATTTCCATGTTATTTAAAACCATAACTGACTTTAAAACTTTAAACTTGTGGTAATTTTTAAATGGTAAGTCTATTCTTAAATAGCATGTATTTTGCATGACCTCCTTTTACTACCGGATTTAAAAAGAGAGAAAAAAAGAAACTTCTGCTAGGCAGATCTATCCAGGCAGAGATCAGTTACTTGGGGCTAAGTGTACCAGGGGCATGGAATGCAAATAGACTTGAGAGAAGTTTGGAAGGTGACAGGAATGTTCTAAAACTGGATTGTGGTGATGATTGCACAATTGTATACAGTTACTAAAACATCTTTGAAGCATAGGTCCCCTCCCAGTGGATGAATTTTATAGTATGTAAATTATCTTACAATAAAGCCGTTAATAAAACAAACAAACAAACAAACAAACAAAACCAGAAAACTCAAACTCCTTCCTTTGAGTCACCAATATAGCGTGGTAGCTGCTCCCTGTAATGAGTACCTTTGTGATAACTCAGTGCTGCCTTTTGTCTTTTCAATTTTCCAATACCTGGTTAACAATCTTCTTAAATTCTGTCAGGAGAAAATACATATACAAAGTACAACAGTAAATGGCTAACATTTATTGAGAGCTACAGGCTAAGTACTGGTCCAAGCTCCCTACGTACTTTATTTGCTCCTCAACAACAATATGATGATAGGGTTACAATAATATTCCTACTTTAGGGATGATGAGAAAAGAGGCACAGAAAGGTTTAGTAATCTTCTCAAAGTAACAAATTAATTGGTGGGGTAGGATGCCAATTGAGGTCTGTTTCTAGAACTTAATTTCTTAACCATGGTTGCAACCTCAGCCCAGAGCGTTTTATCTGTGTGGCACTGTCAGATCAAGAATTTCAGCCCATGATACAGAAGGTCAGGAAAACTGGTGGGTGCTATAACTGCACCCTCATACAAATGCTTCCCTAAGCTTTGTATAGGTGTCTGTTGGTAGTGTTCTGAGGTGCACCCAGAGGTCATCCTGACATTTACCTGGCATGTCTCCTTAGGCTCTTCTTGGCTGTGATGGTTTCTCAGACTTTTCTTGTTTTTGATGACCTTGATAGTTTTGAGTACTGGCCAGATATTTTGTAGAATGTCCCTCAACTGGGATATCTCTGATGTTTTTCTCGTGATTAGATTGGGGCTATACATTTCAGGGAGGAAGACCACAGAGGTAAAATGCCATTCTCATCAGATTATATTAAGGGTAAAAGTTATCAACACAGTTGTCACTGTTGATGTTAATTTTGATCATATGGCTTAGGTAGTGATTTCCTAGTAACTTAGGAAAGTTACTCTTTCTCCCCTTTCTCATACTATGCTCTTTGGTAGGAAGTCATCATGCACAGCCCACACTTAAGGAGTGAGGAGTTATGCTTTACTTCTTTAAGGGCATGTTATACACATGAATTACTTGAAATTCTTTTGCACAGATTTTTCTCATCACCCCTTTATTTATTGAATCATTTATATCAGTATAGACTCACAGATACTTATTTTATACTTTGGGTTATAATCCAATACCACTTTATTTTCTTACTCAAATTTTCCTGCTTTAGCTATATTGTTCCTTTGACATATTCCCATCATTGCGTTTTCTTGAGTATTTCCTTACTTTCTGGCACAGATGCTTTAGACCTAGAATCAGCCATTTCTCCAAGGGTCCCTGGTTCCTCTTATTGGAAAGTGGTATTAGAAACCAAGATTTGAGCACTAGGTATGCTTATTGCCACTGGGCTGTTGTTGCTTCTAGGCTCTCTCAGCTGACAGAAGAAGGAAAAATATGTATAAATACTATCCCCTCTATATTCACTTATCTATAAATATTTCTATATGTATGCATGTATATTGTATGTACATAATAACACACATATATATACATATACATAAATGTACATAGCTATCTTTTTCAATCTGTAAGCTAAATGTATGCATACTGTTGTCCTTCAATTCTAACGTATTACCACCTGGTACCTGGATCATTGTAGTCACTTCCCCCCACCCTTTGCTGATCTGTAATCTTCCACTCCAAACATGAGAAACTTGGCTCCTACCATCGGCTATCCATTTACTTAATAATCATTTCTAGTATACATGTACAGTGGCTTCAGAACAGTTAGCCCATACACCTGTGAAAAACAACTTTATCGACTACAGTAGCCTGCATTGTGCATGTCTTTTTGCCTTTAGTCTTACAGTTCATTCAATTTCAGAGTTACTTAGTTCAGCATCCTTTTCCCCCACCCCCTTCAGAGAGGTTGTTTCCTATGGTTGGATTCTTTTGTCAAAGTCTGCATTATATCTGGGATCCTTTGACCTCCTAAATGACATTTTTAAATTTATGTACAATCAGGTTCACTCTTTCTAACGTAAGTTCTATGAGTTTTGGAAAATGCATAGTGTCATACATTACACTGTCATGGAGAATAGTTTCAAGCCCCTGAAAAAATCCCTCATGCTTCACCTATTCAACCCTCTTCCACCCTACCCCTTGTTTTATTTAACAATATATCCCAGAAATCACTCCATAGTAGTATACACATATATTCCTCCTTCCTCTTTACAGTTGTATATTACTCCATTGTGCATATATACCATTGTTTATTCAACCAGTCCATTGTCAATATATGGCTTAGTTCTTTCCAGTTTTTCACTTTAACAAGTAGCTCTACAATGAATTTGTAGATACCCATTATATGCTTTTTATATATTAACTTACTTAATCCTCACTACCATCCTGCAAAAATCCCTGTTTACCTACGAGGAACCTGCGATTACCGGATTGCCCTAAGTCTCCTTATCATAAGGTTCTTGAGAGGTGTCTTGTTTTTCATTGTATTCCTGACATTTTTATTGAATTAATGAATGTAACTCAACTAGTAAATGGCAGTGCAGGAAACCAAGGCTAGGGCTGTGAGCCTAGATCTATCTAGCCCCAAAGGCAGCACTCATTACAGTCTAGCAGTGGTCTCTCAGGTAGAATGGCCATACCCCAGGGAGTATACAAGATGATCCATTTGCTTGTGGAAAGAATATATCAGGACGTCTTATTAGGTCGTTGTTCTATCTTTTTAAATGTCATTTTTGTAAATATTTTATACTTACACAAAATAACAACAGAGGATATGTATAGACTTTATATGAATAAATAAATATGTACCTATTGGGCTATGTGCTCAGACTTTGTTTTGTTGCTAAGTGTGCATGATCAAAACAGTTTGGAGACACTGCCTTCTAAGATCTGGGGATTTTATTAACTCCACCTTCCCTATAATGTTCCATTAAAATAGTGGTTCTCAACTGGAGATGATTTTGCCCCTCATAGGATATCTGGCAATGTCTGGGGATATTTTTGGTTGTTATGACACAGGTAAGAGTGCTACTAGCATCTATTGAGTAGAAACCAGGAATGCTGCAGAACATCCTACAAATCACAAGACTGACTCACAACGAGAATTATTTAGCCCAAAATGTCATTAGTGGTAAGGTTGAGAAAACTTGCCTTATACCCATCTTAAGAAAAAAATGAAAGGGAAAGTGCAAGATGCAGAAAAGGAAGTAGGGTGTTATTTATATATGTGGATCTGACATACGTCTCATTACATATACTAAAGTAGTGCTAATTGAAAAGAGCTGAGGAATGTTAAAGTTGACAATGAAGAGGCCTGGAATGTGGGAAAGGAAAAGACAAGAGGAGGAGGAAGCACAGGGCAAAAAGAAAAGGAAAGGGGGAGAAAAATATGGAAAGAAAGTGTGGCAGATTATTTTCCAAGATGATTACAATAAGATCACCCATCCCACATGCTTTTACAATGTGACCTTGACACTCCTCATGTTTCAAGATGGTGTCTTGAATCTAGGTAGGTATGTGACTCCAGGAGAAGTGATGCTAAGCCATTAAAGATAACAAATACAGTTTCCACCTGGCCTTTTGGGGTTGCTCTTGGAACCCAGTTACTGTGAGGAAGTGGAAAGAACACATGAAGAGGCCACATGTAGATGTTCTGGCCAACAGCTCCAACTGAGGTCCCAACTGACATCTAGCATCAACTGTTAGACATAGGAATGAAGGATGGCCCCTAGATGATACTAGGCCCCTGACCATGAGCCACCCTAGCCTTTGAGTCTTTCCGAATGAGGCCTCAGACACCACAGAGTAGATCCCAATCATTCCGGTTGTGCCTCATCCAAGTTCCTGACCCACAGAGTCTGTGAGCATAATATAATGGTGTGTTAAGCCATTGTTTGAGGATAGTTTGTTATGCAGCAATAAAGAACTGAAACAGGAAAAGGGGAGGGGGTTTTGAAGTGTCATTGGTTTTCTGCTTTAGTATCAACGTAATGCTAGCTGCTGTAACATAAAACCCTCAAATTTCAGTGGTTTAACAAAAGGTTATTTCTTACTCACATAATTGTTCAGTGCACTGCTTCTGGTCAGTGAACAGCCTTCCATTAAGTCATTCAGGAAGATGGACTACTGTCTTCCTGTGGCTTCTCCATTCTCTAAGGCTTGGAGTCCTTTGCATCCAAAAAGCAAAATGGGAAGAAAGAACAAAGGCACACCTACTTTTTAACCACCTTTCCCCAGAAATGACATATATTCCTTCTGCTAACATTTTATTGGAGAGAACTAGTCATATGACCACATCTAGGTCCAAGGAATGTTGGAAATTGTAGTCCTTGGTTAGTCAATCAGTTCTCAGGAAAAAACTCTATACTATGGGAAAGGGAGCATGAATTTTGGTGGACAGTTAGCTGTGTCTGGCAGACTTTAAAATTCAAGTTAAAGAATTCAAATGATCATGACAAAGGTTTCCCTTTCTCTCCCTCTCTCCCATTTCCTATCTTCCTGGAATAGAGGTGGGGAAAAGTACTAGTGATCATATTTTACTCACTGTGTGGCTTTTTTGAGAGGCCAGCCTTTACTCAAGTCAGTGGTAAACTAGAGGCTACTCTATCATGATAGTGAGGTGCATGGAGTCTGAAGCCAGGTTTCCTAGGCTCAAATCCTGGACAAGATAAGAGAACTTGAGCAAGTTACTTGACCTCTCCAAGCCTGTTTCCCCATTTGTAAGATGACGGTGGTAATATGAACAACACTTACCTTATAAGATTGTTATGAGGATTAACTTGGTTAATTCCTGTAAGATAGTTATGCTTGGCACACAGTAAGTACCCAATAATTGTTAGCTATTGTTGTAGAAAAACAGAGTGTCAGCTTTTGCAGAAGCCACCTCTTGCAAGTATAAACTCTATCTCCCTACACCTTTTCTATGTTCTCTTAAGAAGCATGAAAACAAGATGTTTTTCCCTCAATCAATTTTAGATTCTTTTATTACCCATCTCCAAGCAATATGGGTTTTTAAAAAATGTCTAAACCAAATAGCTTCCATTGTGAGCATGGGTCAATCTACTTTGGAGGTGTAGCTCTGCCAATTGATTTGAACTGTGATTCCTTGTGTGAGGTTCATTAAGGGTGAGGTGGAACTTTTTCATTACATTTTCAAAAGATTGAGTAGAGAAGGAGTCTTGATGTAGCATATCAAGCAAAGTCTTATTTCCCCTTAAGTACTCTCTAATCTTGACATCACAGGCCAACTCTTCAGTATAATAGTGCATTTAGTCATCTTGGGGGTAAGGTGGGCAGTGAGAGCACAGATGGGTTCCTCAAACTTGGAGGAATTTAGGGTGGCTGGGAGAGGTAAAATCATAGATTTTTACCCATCATAGATGGGGTGACCTAGCCTGTGTGTGTGTGTGTGTGTGGTGGGGGGGGGCAGGAGTGGGGAGGTGGGACTGATGGCTCCACATTTTCATTCACTCTAACTTCTCTCTTACTCATTTATTCTACCACTATCTCTTCTCCACCCAAATTTAAGACTCTACACTGAAGCAGTCAGGAAAAGATGTCCTTTATTTTTGAAAGGGAATGTTTTTGAAAAATGGAAGTATTGAGGGTAAAAAGCTACCATCTTCTTCGGATAGATTGTGTATTAAGTGCTATTTTATGTAAACATAGGGTTTCAAGTGTAGAGTCAAAAGATATTTCAGATATCTTTAATCAAGTTTATTATATTTTGGAAGTACTTATAATGAGTCATCAAGCTCATTATATCCTGGAGGTATCTGTAATCAGTAATTAAGGTGGATGTTTTAGAGGTACTTGAAATGAGTACTGTAGGAAACCACCTCCTTTTTGGTTGGAGCCCTAGCTATTTCTTTAAGCACTTACATCCTTTTCCTTGCCCAAGGATCAGTATCCAGTTCAAATATTTATTATCCATCTGATTTTATTGAGGAGAGGGAGGAGGAAGGAGGGAAGGAGGTAGGCAAGAGGGAGAGAAAAGAGGCAATGGGAATCAGGCATCAATAATTACTACCATGTTTTTCTCTCAATGCACAGTTGGCTTCAGGCTGTTATTTTTGCAGGTAATACATGGTATCAAATGCCTAATATAAAATTAGCTTGGGGTGACTTACAATTGAATCGCATCACTCTGAGTTGGCTATTTTTGGACTGTAAAAATTATAAAGATCCCTAACTCGATTCAGCTTTGTCCAGGGCTGGGGAAAGTGGGGAAGAGTGGGAGACGCTTGAGTTCTACAATCCAAGATTATAATGCAATTCTCATCACATTTTTTTAGCTCACAAATTTACTGCATTATCAGCTCTGGATTCATGATTTAGATTTGTTGAAATGTGCGTAAGTTTACTTCAGCTAGTAGCAGGCTGCTCTCCCTTTCAGTAATATTAGAGCTGTGTTTTTCAAACTCAAGTTATGACTTATTACTGAGTCTTGGCCAGCATTTTTGAAAAATGGAATATAATACAACAGGTCAGAGGCCATCGCACATAGGTTAAGTTTTATTTGTGAAATGTTTATATTTGTGTGTTTTTCTGTTTGTGTACTGAGCCCAATGCAAAATGTGTTTTTTACTGTAGGTTGTGGTCAAAAGTGTTTGATGGATTTCTGGTGCTAGACAAGATGGAGTGAGCCTACTGTAGCCACTCTCTGAAACTAAATACAGTGAAAAATTCTAGACAAAATAAATACTGCGTGAGACTCTGGGTATTATTAAAACCCTCTAGAGCAAGGATCAGCAAACTATGGCCTTTGGGCCAAATCCAACCTTCCTCCTATTTTTATAAATAAAGGTTTATTGTCCTGAGAACTCTGAGAAGTAAACAAGCAGGCAGATGTGGATGGGGGAAGTCGAAGCTGGAAGAAGCTATATGTATGAGATGTTTCTCAAATTTTTTTTCTCCTCTCACATCCTTGACAGAAAGTAGGCCCCACTTGGGGAGCTTTACACAGTAGAGGCAGCCAAAACTGAGCGTGGGTTTTTCCCACACCAACCAATTCCCTAACTCTCTAGAGGCCACCTGGGTGTCCTACAATTTAATTCTGACACTAGATACCTAGAGTTAGTGCAGATCCCACAGGTCAATTCCACAAGACTGACCCCCTTTTAGATGCCAGTCGAAAGTCATAGACTGTCACCCGTAATTCTAACTGGCCAAAAATTGGAGGCTCCCATAACCCCTTCCTCAGGTTGGATAATTTGCTACAACAGCTCACAGAACGAAAGGAAACACCAACAATTACTGGTTTATATAAACAGCCAGATGAAGAGGTACATAGGGAGAGGTCTGGAAGGTCCTGAGCACAGGAGCTTCTATCCCTGTGGAATTGGCAAGCACCACTCTCCCGGCATATGGATGTGTTCACCGACCTGGAATCTCTCTGAATCTTTTGGTAAGAGTTTTTTCTGAAGGCTTCATCATGTAGGCATATTTGATTACTAACTCCATCCCAGGGGTAGAGCTGACAGTTCTAGTCATGGCTTGGTCTTTCTGGTCACCAGCCCCCATCCTGAAACTATCCAGGAGCTCATCAAGAGTCATCTCATTAGAGCAAAAGCTGCTCCTGTCACTTAGGTAATTCCAAGGGTTTTAGGAGCTCTGTTTCAGGAACCGGGGCAGAGACCAAATATATATCTATTATGTCACAAAACCTCTTTCTCTGACCAGTGGACTTGGAAAAAGGATCCCTGCAAGACAGAGAGTTTGGGAGGTAGGAGAAACTACAATTATTATTATTTTTTTCTCTCTACCAAACCTGTAGCAAGGGGAGGCCTCAATTATGGAGCAGTGGTGGCAGCAGTATGGGCAGAGATTTCAATTGACAGGGGCTGTCATTCTAGTTAGTTGACAAGGAAACAGTACCTGCGAGCCAGAGTGCAGGAGAAACCTAAGAGAGAAGCAAGCTAGAGAAGTGATCCCCTAATTCTCTGTATGAAATGGTACAAGTTTTGCATGGTCAAAAAAAACCCCAAAGCAGCATAGCAACGCTTCTGAAAAACTGATGACATTGGAACATGGCCCACAGATGAGACAGGACTTGCAGTATGAACAGGATTGACTGATAAAAACAAAACAAAACAAAAAACGAAAACAACACTTATGAGACCAGGGGTCAGCAAACGAACTTCATAAAGGGCCAGACAGTAAACATTTTAGGCTTTGTGGGTCATACAGCCTATCACGACTAGTAAATTCTGCTGTTACAGTGCTAAAGCAGCCACAGACAATATGTAGATGAATAGGCTGTATTCCAATAAAACTGTTTTGGATGCCAAAAGCCAGGGCAATAAATCTTTACTTATAAAAACAGGAGGAAGGGAGGAAGGTTGGATTTGACCCAAAGGCCATAGTTTGCTGACCCTTGCTCTAGAGGGTTTTAATAAGACCCAGAGTCTCACACACTATATTTAAAATGACCAAGATATAATCCAAAACTACTCAACATACAAAGACCTAGGAAAATGTAATCAATTTTATGAGAAAAGATGACAGAGGCCAACCCTAATATGACCCACATGTTGGAATTGTCAAAGACTTAAAACAAATATTATAACTATGCTCCATAAAGTAAAAGTGAGCATACTTGAAAGAGAAGTTCTCAGTAGAGAAATAGTAACTATAAAAAAAAAAATGGAAATGTTAGAATCGAAAACTACGATATCTGAAATTTAAAAAAAAAATCACTGTATGGGCTTAATAGTAGAATAGAGATGACAGAGAAAGAGTTAATGAACTTTAAGATATATGAAGAGAAAGTTATCTAAAAGAAAGAAGAAAAGACTGAAGAAATAATGAATAGAGATTTAGGGACTGTGGGTGTAAATTCATATCATTGGAGTCCCAGAGCTGGAGTAAGAGATTGTTGCAGAAAAAAATATATATATTTGAGCAAATAATAGCTGAAAGCTTCTCAAATTTGATGAAAGACAAAATTATATATTTAAGAAACTCAGTGAACTCCAAACAGGAAAAATGCAAAAAACAAACGAATAAAAAACTATAAAACACAAAAAACAACCCGTACTCAAGACAGAATCAAAGAAACACAAAGTGGGAGGAGAATCTTAAAAGCAGTCTGAGAAACAATATGGTAGTTCCTCAGAATATTAAAAATAGAATTACCATATGATTAAGCAATTCTACTTCTGGGAATATGCCCCAAAGAACTGAAAGTAGGGTTTCAAAGAGATATTTATATCCCATGTTCACAGCAGCATTATTCACAATAGCCAAAAATTGGAAGTAAGCCAACTGACCATCGCCAGATGACTAGAAAAACAAAGTGTAGTATATATATATATAATGGAATATTATTCAGCCTTAAAAGGGGAAGGAGGTCCCTCTCATTCCCTGCCTCTGAGAGGAGACCATGCTCTGTATGTGGAGTGTTACCCCTTTTCTAATACCTTCCTTTTGACTCAAAAAAAAAGGGGGGGGGGAGGAAATGTTGATACATGCCAAGACATGGATGAACCTTGAGGACATATGGTAAATGAAATAAGTCAGTCACAAAAAAGACAAATACTGTATTTTCCTATTTATATGAGGTACTTAGAGTAGTCAAATTCATAGAGACAGAAAGAATGGTGGTTGTCAGGGGCTGGGGTAGTGGAAGATAGGGAGCTTGTGTTTAGAGTTTCAGTTTTGCAAAATAAAGAGTTCTGGAGATGGATGGTGGTGATGGTCATGCAACAATGTGAATGTACTTTACTGAACTGTACATTTAAAAATTATTAAGATTACAAACTTTGTTATATACATTTTGCCACATATTTTTTAGATAAGCAGTTGAAGAAAAGTGATACAGAATGACGATTTCAATGACTCTGGATTCTCATCAGAAAATGTGGAGGCAAGACAGTTGAACGCCTTTAAAGTACCAAAAGAAAATAAGTATATCCAGAGAAAATACATATAGAAATGAAGGCAAAATAAAGACAATTCTCAGATGAAAGAAAACTAATTGTTAGCACACTTGCTCTATGAGAAATCCTCAAGAAAGTTTTTTAGGCTGAAGGGAAATAATATCAGAGGGAAACTTAGAACTTAAGGAATGAAGGCGAAACATACATGGTAAATATCTCCTCTTAAGTTCTTTTAAAGACATTCAACTATTGGGAACAAAAATTGTAACAGTATCTGATCAGGTTTTCAATGTATGTCAACATAGTTCATATGACAACTATAATATAAAGGGGGAGACTCAAAGGATCTATTTGGTTGTAAAGCTTCTACATTTTACTTGAAGTGATAAAATATTAACTGTACATAGACTCTAAACAGTTAGGTATATACATCATAATCCTTAGAGTAGCTTTAAAAAAATACAGAGATACAGCCAAAGGTCAATAGATACATTAGAATAGAATACTAAAAAAATATTCAAATAATCCAAAAGGTGGCAATAAATGAGAGAAGAACAAAAACAAAGGGAACAAACAAAATGAATGAAATGGTGGACCTAAATCCAACCATATTAATATTAATTGTAAATGGTCTAAATGCACCAACTAAAAACAGGAAATTGTCAGTTTGGATTGGAGATGAAGACTCAACTGTATCCTGTCTTTAAGAAATCCACATTAAATATAAAGATACAGGTTAAAATGATGGAAAAAAAATTTGAAGACCAGTAGTTTGAAGAGAAGATCTGGGTTTCTTCTCTTAGAAAGCTTGGTGGGGTGAGACAGGTGTGGCAGGATCACTACTGAGACAGACTTGGTGTCCCTACAGCAAAAGTAGCAAGTCCCCAGGGTCTGGCTCCAAGACTTCCTACCACAGCTATCAATTCAAACAGGGACTATACGCTCACCATCCAGATGCTACAGCTCACAAGCCACTTGCTGAACCATACTGAACAGGGCTTCTCCTTACTTCTAAGAATTCTAATTCAGCCTTTGGCAAAATAAAGGGATACTTTGATTTGCTGTAGCTGTGGGTGTACTGCAACTATCATGGTGAGTTGGCACAGGTTTAGAAGATTCTGGTCTCATAGGAATGTGTTTTATGTTCTCTGATTGTGTGAATTTCATCATTTTCATCATGAATCTAAAATCCTCTTTGGTGTCTATGGCAGCTTCCAAAACTGTCTCTTTATCGATGCAGATGTAAACAAGCCTGACTCCATCTTTGCGTGCCCTGATTTCCTTCTGGTTTCCATGTTCTGAACTCTGACCTAACTAGTCTCAGCCAGCACCAAAGCCTCTTAGTAATGATCACCTGTGTCCTGTAAGCATACACAATGTAACCATAAAGATCCTAGTCAGTAAAAGGCCAGAATGGCATAGCAACTGAGGTAAAAATCAAACTAGGCGCTGGTATCAATTGTAAGCAGTCATCCATTGTAAGACCACCAGGAGGTATGGTCCCTTTGTCTTATTGATCATTAGTAGCTCAGCTATACTACAAAACATTTACTGTAACAATTGTCTTAGCAGTGGAGATTATTTGTGCAGACTGTGGAGTTGCCTTCTGCTCAGACCCAGTCATCCTGTAACTTACCCTACAATAAATTGTTATAATCAGTGGAGTTGCCTGCCTCATTTTCCAATCTCAAGATACCTTCTCTGTTCAGTGGTCACTGTACTTTCGCTCCACCTTCAGACAGTTTCCAACCAGGAGTTGGGTGTTGGAAGTCCCCAGAAGAGGTATGAAGGGCACAGTTATGGGGACTTAGTTTCTGACTTCGACCCTTAGAGTTTTACAAAGATGTTGGACATGCAAAGTCCAATCCTGACAACAAAAGGCTCTTGCTTCTTGAAGCAAATAAGGTCACCTACTATGGGACTGAGGTCTGGCCTGTGAGTCATGAGAGGAGGTATTTTGGGGCGGCTTTCTGGAACCTTCCTTAAAATGCTGCTGGCATATTTCCTTTGTCCTTTTCTCTTTAAACCTTCTTTAATCCATCCTGTTGCTTGGAAAATGGATGTAGCGCCTAGAGTGCTGGTTGCCATCTTGACCATGAAGATCTAAAGAAGGTGTGAGGCTCCTATAAACTGTGAAACAGACTCGTCACACCAGCCCTGGGCTCCTGGGCTGCCGACTTTTGGGCTTTTATCTGAGGGAGAAGTAAATTCCCATGTTTTGTAGCTAGTTATTTGTGGCTTCTGTTACATGTAGCTGAATTCGGTCCTAATGACTGAAACCAAGAAACACTCAAATGAATCCTGGGAAGAAGTTCTGGGTGAAGAAACCATTCCAATCTATACCGTAGATAAAAAGACAGTCAACTACCGTTCTTAAGGTTACCAAGAGAAAAATCAAGCGAAGACACCCTCCCCTCAAAATAAAAAGCAGGGCAAGGAGGAGAGAGAGACGGATAAACCATTAATGAAGATCCTGAGTGGAGGGCCAGCCTTTGAACACATTTTAGTTCTAAATGGTTTGGTGGGAAAAACGCAGGCAAGCCAGAAGGCCTGTCCTCTGGGTCTCACTTCCTTGGCTTTGCATTGGGTTTTCCTCTGTGAACAATGAGGGTGTTGAATTAGATATCTCTAGGCTTTTGTCTAGCACTGGAATTCTAGTACGTTTTCTAACCTCCATTACATTATATACTCTCTTTGGATGCATTAAATAATCCACATAAAGTGCTTATCACAGTGCTTGGCACATGGCAGGGTGCTCTGTAAGTGTCAGCTCAAGAACCATGTTACTACTCATTTTCATAGTTTCCACAGTATCCTTCACAGAAGAGGTGCTCAGTCAGGGTTTGCTTACGTCCCCTGAATCTGCCTTTTGATCTTCTATTGACCCCCTGCTTGTCTTACAGAAGGCTTGTCCCCCATACTTAGTAGATCAACAAGAAATACCTGAGAAAAGAAGACTCCTTAGGTTCTACGTTATACAAATCCATGGGAAAAAAATCAGCAGTGGAGGAGAAATACACTATTTATTTACAGTTCTTTCACTTTATCCACAATTTCCCAAACATAAAAACTAAAAAAATAAAACCACCACTTGGGAACACAAGTGTCTTTCTTTAGTCCAGCTGAGGGCAGGCCACGAGCCCTCTCTGTCGAGGAGACGACTGAGGCACACCAAAGGGGGAAGGAGCAGGGTTAGGAAGAATGCCTGAGAAACAGCTCCAGATGAGAAATGTAACATGTCTGCGTGGTGGGGATCCACTAGCAGAGACTCAAGGATGTCACCCACTGGGGACACTGCTTGGCTTCCCAAGAAGAATGACAGCTGCTTGCCACCATCCCCCATTTCTCCACTACCAAACACCAAAAATCGAACGTAGGTCACACATCTCATGGGCTGCGTAAGGTGTGATGGTCAAGGGGGTGGGGGTGGGGGGGAGGGGTGACACCAAATGCCTCTCTCTGAGAAAAGCCCAAAACCCCAGGGACACACAGGAAACCCTTTTTCTTGGCACTGACAGTCGCAGCTTCTGTCTTAAATACAAAGCTGACTTAAAAATGTAAAAACAAAAGCCCTCCCCAGATTCTAGGGGAAAGGCAGGGGCTAAAAACATGCAGAAGGGCTTCTGCCTCTGTGGTCCTCTCTCTAGGAGGCGACTAGAGGTGAAAGGTGGGGAGCTCTGTTCGCTAAAGATGGGGAAGGAGCAGGGCAGATGCTCCACAAGGCCAGGGAGGGGGAAGGAGAAAAAAACTCTGCGACACTGATGTTTGGGATGGCTGCCACCGGTTTTTGAAGCAGCTTCATTTGCTCAGCTATGCTCACTCTAGCAGACTCCATTCGCTTCCCTCATAGGAGGACGCCCAGAAACCAACCTGGAGGCACTAAAGCCACCTGCTTGGCAACTTCATCTGTGCTAGTGACCTAGATTGCTTTCACATGGTGATGCACATTATAAATATAAAATCATATCTGCTACAAAGAGGACATATATTTGTACATCTTTACCCATATACATAATAACACAATTTACACATAATATCTTGGAGTGGGTCATCATGGAAAAAGGGCTTGGAGAGGTAAAAAGCCCCTTCTCCCTCCCCTGCCCTGTTCCTTCTCAAGGGATGCTTGTACACGTGGTCACTGGGGCCCTTCCCAGCT
Source organism: Eidolon dupreanum (assembly GCA_028627145.1). Lineage (NCBI taxonomy): Eukaryota > Metazoa > Chordata > Mammalia > Chiroptera > Pteropodidae > Eidolon > Eidolon dupreanum. Next base: position 87,789,186 of record CM053502.1, on the reverse strand, counting down.
GATTGTGATGGGACTAATCTGGACACAGAAATTCAGACAAGTAACTAAATGCCGATGGGTGTGTATACCCACTCACACACACAAATATACACTCACATACTGGTGAGAAAAGGAAAAATAAAATTCCTAGCCCTTGGGTATAGGCCTCTTCCAGAGTTATAAGCATCAGTGCCTCCTCTATATGAGAACAATGGTCTTAAAAAGCTGCCCCTCACTGGCTCAGACTAGGGCAGAAGGGAAAGGGCTAGGAATTGGGGAGAGGGGCCAGGAATCTTTTGAAAACATAAGGCATTTTTCACTTGTGATCAAATCAAACTATGTCACAAAAAGCAACAGTATCAGTTGGGGCTGGGAGGCAAGAGACAGCCAGTCCATGTAGGGACAATGTGAGTTAAGACCCTGAGCCTTCCCCTTCATTTGTCCAGATTCTTTTAAAGGGGCAGACAACCCTGTACCTCCTTTTCTGTACTTCCCAGAGCTGGGCCCATCCACGTGGCATGGAATACTGACAGTGGTCCAGGAGACCCATCCAGAGACATGGAGTGGTGGACAGGCACGCCAAAAAGTTAAGACCTGGGTGGCGGATGTGAGCTTTTTACAGCAGGAGTGGTTCCTGGTCAGGGTCCATGGCTCGCACAGTGGCCACAGTGATCAGATTGCCATCAGAGATGGGGGCAGTCTGGGTCCTCATGGGGAGACAGCACCTATCGGCGGTAATGATTAGGGGCGTCGGCAAACATGTACTTGAGTCTGTATGCCTCTGCGAGCAGCAGCCCGATCTCTTCATTGCCCCAGTGTATCGTAGGCAGGTTTTGTAGCAGCATGAGGAGACCCTGAAATGCAAAAAAGGACTTTTATCATATTGGGACTACAGAGCTAAGGAGCAGCAAGCTAGGAATTGGGTGCTTTTCTTTTGGGTCACACAGCCCAAAGGGTCTGGCCTCCCTCCTTCAAAGCTGCATATAGCCCTTGGCCCCTGGTTCGCTTTCAGGAAGCCTTGAAAAGCCTCTACTGATTCTCCAATTCACAAATACTCGCCCTTTAAAAATATTATAGAGAATGACAACAATAAATAAGGGTATTTAAAAGAGAAAAACAATTACTCATCATCCAAATAGCTCTCCTAATTTTGAAGTATTCCTTTTCAGTCTTTTTCACATGTATATTTCTTTAAATAGTTGTAATCAAAATTATAATTTTATATGCTTTCAAATGATTGTTTTAACTATAATTTTTATGTTTGTCCATGCAGCCTTCAAAAATGATTATATTCAGTATTAGTACTCCATCATGTGGCTATACCCTAATTTACTCGACCACTTCCCTTTTGTTAGTTAACTTAATTTGCTGCTTCTTTAAAAAACAAACAAACAAAAACCTTTATTGGAGACTGCTACATATCCTTTTGCATTTGACATTGTTGTTGCAACCTAATGTTTACTTATAATCACCGTATTTATACTCTGCCCTGTTCTCCAAAGACCATCCTCCAAATACCTGTCTAGCTTATTTCCCGCTGTTCCCAACACACATGACTCAGCCAGCCAGGTCCACCTCAGCCAAATTTATTTGTGTCTCCATGGTTTAATTCATGTTGTTCCTTTTACTTGGAACACTTTCTCTTTTCTCCTCCACCTATCTAAATTCTATTCAGTTTTCAAAGCCCAAGTCCCATAAACAGCTCCATGGAGACTGCCTATTAAAGAGGATATTAGAGGAAAAATAAAATGAGATTTTAGGTTCTCTCTGTAATGCAGTTACCCACGCTATTGCTGCTGCTTCAAGTTCTTTCTCTCTCTTTCTGAACTGGATATTCCTGTTATTTTTCTGATTATAAAAATAATAGTAGCAAGACATAAACCCCAGAGCCATAAACAAACTGACAAATTTGGTTACTTGTAATTTTTAAACCTTAATATGTCAAGAGGCACCAAAAATAAAGTTAAAATGGAAGAAACTAAAATAACACCTGTAAAGGACAAAAGGTTAATATTTATAATCAAAAAGGAGTGCCAACAAATCAGTAAAAAAAAAAAAAAAAAAAAAGAGAAAACAACCAAATAGATAAAAAGCTGCATGCTGTGACTAAGTAATGTACAGAATGCCAATGGCCCACCCACACGCCACTATTACTTTTAAAAACCTTGCCTTAGCTGATCTGAACACTCGGGCAGTGTTTTATAATTTTCAGCAAAAAGGTTTTGCCTATCTTTTATGAGATTTCTTCCTTTGATAACAGAAATTTAGCTGGGCACAAAGCTGCGTTTAATCATACTGGCCACACATAACTGTTATGTATGGCCAATATGATTAAGTTCTGGCCAGTTCTGGGACAGTATGACTTCTGGGTTTTGCCCTAAACTTTTCCTTCTCCTCTTCCTAGAAAATGGCTATAAATGTAGCAATGGAAACAGTCATCTTAGACCAGAGGTCCCAACCCCTGGGTCACAAATGGGTACCAGTCCAGGGCCTGTTAGGAACCGGGCTACACAGCAGGTGAGTGGCAGGTGAGCTGAGTGAAGCTGCACCTGTATTTGCAGCCGCTCCACAGCACTAGCATCACCGCCTCACCTCCACCTCAGGATATCAGGCATTAGATTCTCATAGGAGCACCGGTTCCCGGTGCCAAAAAGGTTGGAGACCGCTGATCCTAGGCCATCAGATTAAAGCCATCTGTTGAAGATGACACAGCAATAAGATAGAAGAAATGAGTTCCTGCTACCCTGGAGCCATGTTAGCCCTGGGCTGCTTACACTTAGACTGTTAATTAAAGAGACGTAATTAAGTATATGGTTTTAAGCCACTGTTATTCTAAGGTCTTAGTTACAGGAGACAAGTTTATATCATCTTAACAAATTATAGGCCATGTCTATCAAAATGTACATGCGGTTTGACCTAGCAACTCTACTTCAAAGTTTCTCTCCTAGGGAAATATTCACACTCCTGTACAAAGGTATTCACTGCACCACTACTTCAAATAGTGGGGAAAATGACATTAGAGAAGTGTCTGTCAGTATGGAAATACTTAGGTAAACCATGGTTATCCATATCATGAAATATAAGGCAGCACCTGTAAAAAATGAAGTAGGACTACGTGTGCCATGGTGGAAAGATATCTGTTTTTAGGAGGAAAAAAGAAAGTAAGTTGCAGAAAAATACATGTAGTATATCATTTAGGTAAATAGGAAAACATAATATGTTTATAATTTATATATGTATATATAAATTTTAGAAGGCTAGGTGGTATATTGTTAACTGTGGTTACTTTTAGGGATGGGAGACTCAGGTTTTCTCATACTTCTGTATCTTTCAAGACCTTTGTTTTCAATTTTTACAATAAAGTCTTTGTATGTTGCTTGTATGATAGAACATTTTTTTCCCTGAGTAATACACATTCTGTAGGAGTTTTGTTTAGTAAAAAGTAAAAAAGCAGAAAATAAATTACCCATAACTTTATAATCAAAAGTAAGCAATTTTGAAATGTTTTGACATATTTCCTTCCAGTCTTTTTTTCTGCACATTTTACACAGTTGAAATATTTTCTCTATGTAATTTTCAACTTATTTAGCATCTATCATAAGCATTTCCTCTGATACTAATAACTCCTTGGAGACATTTTCGAAGGCCAAACAATTTTCCATGATTCTGATGTATCATAATTTATTCTACATCTTCCCATTTTGAGCACTTGATTATTTCTGGTTTTGCACTATAATGAAATTATAATGAACAGCCTTCTGTGTAAAGCCATATTTTAGACCATTTCCTTGGGCTAAATTCCTAGGAATGAAATTACTATGTCGAAGGGCATGAACATTTTAAAGTACTTAACACTCGTCTAGAAAATGCATTCCATAAAAATGCTCATTTCCCCAGATCTCCACCAGGACTGAATACTCTCATTAAACAAACTTTGTTAATTGTAACGTCTTTCCCTAAGATCCCCAAGCCTTAGAACAGAACTCAAAGCATTAAGTCAAAATGGTGGTGAACCCATAGGAAGAACATAGTAAGAAAGCAATCAGGCTACGTGTGTCTCTATCCGTCCATACTCTCCCAGTCCTCAGTTGCTGGCATCTTTCCTGTACCCTCCAGGTAAACAAACACCCCCTCCCATCACATCCCTGTTACTGAAATTCACTCAACCAGACCAGTTACTCAACCAGTTACTGATATTCATCCAATCGACCCATACACTAACATTGCTTTTAAAAAATTGCTTTTAGCTGCTCTGAACATCTCTGGACTGTTCATTTCTCACAGCAACAATTCTCCCTGGGTTCTGTCTTAGCCTCAGTTCTACATTTGCCTCAAAGTTGTTGTTTTTTTTAAAGAGAACCCCTTTTTTTCTCAACTTATTATTTTTTAATGTTGTCCCTTGTAATATAATACCCTCCTTCATGACTTCTGGTCTCCCTGACCCCTGGCCTCTTTTTGACTCCTCTCCTGATTCCTGTGCCCTCACCCCTACTCAAACTAGAAAAAGTATCACCATTTTTTTTTTTTTTGCCAGCATCCTCCTCAGGGAGTCAACTTTTATTCTAAGTTTGATAGTCTCTGTTAGAGAGATCCTAACTTCTTCTGTATCTCAGACTCTTCGGCTACCTGGTGAAGCCTGTGGACCCCTTCTCAGAATAATGAGAGACCAGTTAAACTGAATATAGCTGTCAAATATTGAAAAATAAATTTGTGATATAATAAATGTATTTCATTACATACATTCTAAAACAAGATCTAATGGCAGATTAAATAACTACCATAATTTCAAAGTAGCAATAAACATGTTTCGAGATACTGGCAACAATTTAACATGACGTGAAAATACTTGGAACTAGTGACAAAGACAGGTACTGCGAATATTGCTGTTCTTTGTTGCCTAAACTCATTATTGTAGGAAGTGCTAACTTTCAATTAGGGGTCACTAAAAATAAAACTATAATCGTTTTTCCATTCACATCCAGAGATCTCCTGACTTCTATATGTGGACCCTAAGCTAAACTCCCTTGTTCTTCTTGTAGCTAACAGTAACTCTTAGATTTCCCTCCAGAGTCTAGTTTAACACCCAAGTATCCACATTAACACTTAATGTTACATTTTTTAACTTTATTTATTGGAAAACATTTTTTTTTGTACAAATTGCTTTTGCTGGCACAGAATCTCACTCCCACTTTCAATTAACTTGCTGGTAACGTCAAATCACTAGCCCATTTCTTGAGCACATCTCACTGACTCAGAACCAGCCCCACCTTCCATGGAAGGGAAACTGAAGGCATGATACTTAATTAGCCTCAACTAGAACATAAGAAAGAAGATTCCAGGGCCTGGAGACTCAATGGAACCCTTTGGGCTTCAAGTGATCATCCCATTTGTCATCACAGCCAGCTGTTCCAACCAGGCTGCAAGAGCTGAATTGACTGCAGGAACTCTTAGAAATACACGGGCCCAAGAATCATTCCTAGAGTTTTGGACTCTAAAAACCTGGGGTGGGATCTGGCAATCTACACTTCGATCACAAACGTCCCCAGTGATTCAGACAGGCAACCAGGTCTGGGGTTACTGTGAGAGGAATTAAAAAGCTCCTGAATGAATAAAAGCACACTTGAGACTCAGGACTAATAATGAGATCCTGAGGAAGGAAACTTCTAGATGGCACACAGAGAGTGAGTGACCTTTCGTTAAATAAAAGTGAATCTGTAAAACAGAATACCCCTGCAGCCTGGCTATTATTTTAATGTTTTTAAAAATTTTGCATAACTATGTATTCATGTAATGTGTAAAAAATATAAAAATAGAGGAAATGATGTAGATCTATACTTTTTGACATTATAGAACATACACTATATTTTGTAAAGTGATAAAGAGGTTACAAAACAAAGTATTCAAAATGGTTTAACAGTTACATACATATAACATGCATTACTCATATAGATTTGCATATAAAAATGTCTGGAATAAAATATACCACCTTTGTGTGGCAAGATTTCAGGTACCTAACTTTTTTTCTTTCTATTTACTGGTATTTTCTAAATTTTCTGTAATGGTTACATAACATACAATTGATAAATAAAAGCAACCAACAAAAGGGTGATCTCTCTAGAAGAGAATATTCTTTGCTGGGATAGGATCTACCCGTATTTTCCAATTCTAGCCTTGCTAGAAACCTACCAGAAGCCTGGAAACAATTCTACCCCTGGCTAAGTTAACCTCCCTCAAGGGCGGTTAGGCTTACTTGTGAGAAACCACTCTGCCACCTGGCGGCTATGCCTAGAAATGCAATCCCATCGCAGTGCTGTTAACAATGGGAAAACCTGCCTGATATATTGACAAATTTGGGAAACAGATAAAGAGGTAGGGACCCAATGATCATGGCTGGAGGTATAAAGTGTTAGTCACAAATCAGGTGCTTTTCTCTAGAGGCAGAGAAGAGACTGCCAGGACAGGGAACGACTGAAGATATGCTACAAAGCCAGCTCATGGGAACACTAAGCACGACATGCAGTCATATGAGACACTACAGTTGTGAGAGGACAGCTAGTGGGGCAAGCAGCAGAGAGGGTTCCAGATTAATGGAAGGGGCAATGGCTTCCACAGAAGAAAGCTGGAAATGGCTGAAACAGTATAAAAGGGCCTGGTCCATGTACCTGCTGAGAATCCACAGATCCTAAAGGAAAGGAATATGGCAGAGGAATATGAGTCGGTGGGGGTGGGGGAGGAGGGAGAGAAAACAATTAGATAAAGCGCCAAGGGAGAAAAAGGACTAGTAGGTAATAAGCAAAGAGACTCTTGTAAGGAAAAGGTACAGGGGGAAACCCATTAGAGAATGTCCAACAGACAGAGAATTGAAGAGGAAGAGTGAGAACATCAAGGATAATAATTACAATGCCAGAATCATTTATTAAGCACTTACTACCTACCAGACAGGGCCCTAGATGTTTCACATGCACTCTGTATTAACTCATTTAATCTTCACATCCATTCTATGAGATATACATTACCTCCATTTTACAGATGAGGATGTTGAGGCACAGAGGTTAAGAAACCTGCCCAGGGTCACAGTGCTGGACTGGGACTTCAACCCAGGACATCTGGTTCTAGAGCTTGTGCTCATAACCACTACACTATAAACTGCTTGCCTTAAAGTGAGAAGTAGGGTATAACATCGAAGGAACAAAAAGAAAAGAAGTCATGGAAGAGGTTATCTGAAGGAAATCTGGAAGAGCTGATTATTTCAGTGTTAAGAGCAAGTAACTGACAGCAAAAGAACTCAAATACCACATAAAATACATACTATTAAATAAAATACTGTGTATAGAATCACTTAGCAATACTGGAATATTCTTTATTCATGTAAAGTGTATTCAGGCATGTAAAAATACTTTCCTAGTCAAATAAGTACTTTAAAAGAAATCCCTCCTATTTTGAGAATTTTGAAGTAACAAAACACAAATTTTCAAAAACATGTCCTTTATGTAAACTTTTTGAGAGCCAAACCTATTCATTGGTTTCTCTGGCATCAAGCAACTACTTAGTGCATTTAGCAAGTTTCCCCTCAGAGAGGGCCGAGTCGAGTCTCCCTCAATGGCTTGTTTTGTTTAAGGCCCTAGGAATCATGTCCTTTTCACACCAGCCTGCTTTTGGTGGAAGATCTTCACCTCCCAGGGCTCCCTCTCAACCCTTCTTCTGGGCAGGATTTAAACTGGCAATTCTCTGGATATCTGTAAATATGGGGCCCATGTCTGGGCAACATTCCATAATCCCGCCCTTAAGTTCCTGCAGAAGTGAGGGGTGGAGCCATCCGGTTCAAGAGATGTATTTACATTTAGTTTGTTATTTAGGCCTGGAATATCCCAGGGGCTTAGCACTATTTCATTTAATAGCTCTGACCTGTCTCCTACAAAAGACACTTTCACAGTAGGAATCTCTCCAAGGTTTTCTTCCATAAGATGAAAGCAAAAGATTCTGAGACCAGCTGCTACTTTGATTGAGAGTCATCAGCTGGTCCCAATGACTTCCTTGCCGGTTCTCATTTTATGTAGTTAAAGGAATTTGGATTTTGGTTCTTGGAATCCCCTTGAAATCAATTCTGAGACATCTGAGGCCTCGTTGGCACCTGCCCCAACATCTCTGTAGGGTCCCATGCTCTTCTGGGCTCACACAGATACTTTCCTGAGATGCTTTTTAGACTGTAGTGTGATCAGGAATTTGCTCAGGTGCCTGTTTCTGACTCGGGCACACACTTTTTCTAGATACACTGTTATAGTCAAATAAGTTTCCAGGCTTCTGTGGGTTACTTTATTTTATATAAGTTTTATTTTTTAAAAAAATAAATAAATTAGGAATTACAAAATGCAAAATGTTAGTTTTTCATTGTCAGTGATTCAAGAAAATGAGGCAATAAGTCCTGGGTGGAGACTAAAAGCCAGGCTCAGGAGTGGGCCAAAAGGCACTGGTTTGCAACCTCTAGCATATGGCCATTCTCAAGGGAAGCTGCCACCCACCCTTACTATAAGTTGCACGTTCACTGCACGCTCCAAGGCATGTGTCCCTGGTATAATGTGCATCTTGAGTCATTGGGAAAGGGATGGCAGAAGCTTCTCCTTGATGGGCCTTGCTCACCTGAACCTGGAGTTGCTCTACTACATTTAATTCTTCTAGTTTCAAGGGGATGCTCAGGGTCACTGATGGGGTGAATCAGATCAAAGATCCCACATGCACACATGCTCACATGCTCACATGCTCACCAATGCTATACGGAACCTGTTTGTCCTCTTCACCCATGGTCATAACCACTTCCCAGAGTACTCACAGATGAGCTGGTTAGCATTCTCCAGGCCACTCCGTTCCACCACCACCTACCATTAAAGAACCACTCCTGGCCTGTACATATATCCCATACGTTGTTTTCCTGAGTGCCCACAATTTGGCATAGCTCATGTTCTTCTACACATTGAATTTTTTATTTTTGGAGGTATTTCCCTTCTCTGTCCCAGCAACTCCTTTTGTTTGGTTGTATTACCTGGTGTGCACTGGCCCACAGAGGGCCTGCCATACTCACTCATAGAACTCATGCAGATTTCCTGTCCTGTGTTTGACACTGGAAAATTTCCCCCAAAGTCTGACACCCACATCTGTTTCAATGGTATACTGTCACTGGGTGTCAGGAATAAAAACATGTTTTCCAGTGACCTAATTCTGTGGTTTTCCCAGTCTCATTTAACATTCCAGGATCAGCCTTGGCCAGAGGGTAGGAACTGAAAAGTCCACTCTCATTGCTATGATTTTGTTATGTAACAATGAAGTGTCCACCCCTGGCTTCTGAGTTGGGACTAAGGCATCTTCACTCTTTCCATCTCCAAAGACCTAGCAGTGCAAGTCAAGGCCCAGAGAGCACTGGACCAGGCTTTAGGGCTGGGGCTGTGGATGTGTCAAGGGTGATACAAGTTTCCCTCTGTTTTAGAATCAAGCCAAATCTCCTTCCCATGGTCTTCTCCAAAATCAATCCTTACAGCATTCTCCCTTTACCTTCTCTGACACTCTAGACACAAAGCCTTCTCTCTGCCTCTTCCCTCCCCCAACACCTCAGCCACTGACCCCTGCAGGACCTTTGCTCTGGTTGTTCCTCTGTCAGGAAAATACTTCCACTGATCTTTGTGTGGCTGGCTGCAGCTGTAATTTCCTCTCCTCTATCTCACCATCAGGGAGATAGAACCTAGCAAAGTGCAGGGCAGGGGCAAGCGCTGAGAAGGGCTTGCTCTTGGTGTGGCCTTATATCAGAGTGGAGACAGCAGGCCTCTCAGCTCTCACATGCTCAGTCTTTTCTTTTCCCCTGGAGAGTCCCCTTTGCTTAGCTCCTCCTTTTAGGACCTAACATCTTTGACAGGCCTCCTTGGGCAGGTACAGCATTCTTCGGGTTCACAGCTCGGGGAGTGAAGCTCTCATTCCCTCCCTCAGCAGTGCACAACTGCACATGGAGGCCTTGATGGTTATGAATTAGGGTGCTCAAGTCCAAGGCCAATATCACTCTATCTGACCACCACTGAAGCTTCTCTTTAGCCAGGAAGGTTTACCACCATTACTGCTCATGTCCCCAACACATTCAGTGCTGCACAACCTCTTACACAGCCATCACCCCCACATCTTAGTTCTGTGACTTGTCAGCCCTGAATCCTAGTGGTCACGCTTTTTCCAAGTCCCCAAGTTCCCAATAACATCAAGATCCTCACTTGGTACCAAGATTCAAGTACAATCATTTACTTTCAGCCTTCCCGTGAGAAAGTAAGCTTTTATCCATTTTGATTTGAGTAATTTTTACATAGTCAAACTATTTGGTAGATAGATTTTTAGTACGATTGCATTTTCTTCCCAACCTTTCAATGGCAGCCTCATGACAAATTGAACCATGTATGCCCTTATCCTATCGTGCGCTCTCCTGTCATCTTTTTTAAGTTTTAAAATGCAATAAAACTTGCATATAGTAACTACACAAATCTTAAGTGTATAGCTGATGACTTTTTATGCATGTAACCACCACCCCAATCAAGATGCCTCTTGTGCCTAGAAGACTCATGTTCCTCCACAGTCAACACTTCCCACCAACCAGTGACCTGATCGAAACCATCAATTAGTTTTGCTTGTTCTTGAATTTCACATAAATGCTTTCCTATCACCTTTTTTCCAAAGTCATCATGACACCTCTAAATATTTTTTTAGTGGCAAAAAAACTAGCTTAACCCGAGCTCCTTGGAGAAAGAGTCAATTCCAAGCCTGGAGCATCTGGTGACGCCAGAAAGTAAGTACTTAAAAAATGATGAAATCAAAAAGACACCAGATCCAACTTGAAGGCGCACCCCAGGGCTAAAGCTGAGATAATCTGAACAGCAAAATAAATGACAGTGTTGGGAAACCCATCAAGCAAAATAAGTACCCATGAATCTTTTATATAAATGTGTGAATAAATAAATTGGAGAAAAGGGACAGCTCTTCGAGTAGAATGTAATCAATATAGAAGGAATGATGAAAATAGAAAATCACCATTAGGCAAACATCACAGTAATGACTGTTATAAGCAAGAACCATTAACAGATGCTAAAATTAGTGGGTAAAAGGATGAGAAACCGGATCATTACATAATCTCAAAGTGTCTCTCCAGAATATACTTATTAATTACCAAGGGGAAAACAGTAACTTTACAAAAGTGGAGAAGCCTGGTAGACTCACCTAAACCAAGTGATCAAGGACACCAGTAATGGGATATTCCAACACCATGCACCACATGATATGATGTCCTAAGAAGGGCATATCATCTCTATGGTTTCCTCTCTGAGAGGCATGACCCTCGATTTCATCACAAGAAAATGCCAAACAACCCTAAATTAAGACATATTCTATAAAATTACTAACCAGTATCTCTCAAAATTTTTGAAAAATTTGTCATGGAAGATAAGAAAAGACTGAGGAACTATCCCAAAGTAGGATCCTGGTCCAGAAAAAAGAATATAATGGTAAAACTGGTAAAATTCAAATAAAGTCTTTAGAGTAATAGCAGTTCATCAATGTTGAGTTTCCTGGTTGGTTAATTGTAGCATGGTGTGTAAAATGTAATAATTAGTTGATATGAGTGGAGTATATGGAAATTCTGCACTATTTTTGCAACATTTTTGTTAAGTAAAAAATTATTTTAAAATAAAAAGTTAAAACACACACGTCTTTAAAAACCTGAGTCTGACACTCAGCCCATAGTGGGCAGGCAGCTCTCTCAGGGCTGGAGGTGGGCTCTAGGCTTCACAGACTGAGGTCCAGAGCCCCTCTCTGCTCCAGCAACCTGCACTGGTGTCCAGCCAGTTGTGGTGATCATTAGAGCACCTTGTTCCCACAGAGACGCGTGTGGGGTGGTTTCCAGCCCCAGGAGTGAGAGAGCACGAAGGGCATCAGGATGTCGTAGGTCCTCCTGGGAGTGGAAAGAGAAAAACCCGGAAGCCAGAACAATGGGAGATCAAAAGGAGGACCCCGGAGTACTTCTTTTTCAGTTTCAAAAGGGCCAATTTTTGGTTAAACATTTACTTGGTGAGAAGAGAGCCTGCTAGTAATTTTCAATGAGAGAGGAGGGGTGGTGAGGGGGTGGGGGAAGTCCTGGGAAGAGGAGGAGGAGGAGATGGAGGGGGAAGAAGATCCCTGCCTATGAGCAGCTACTGTATAAGCATGGATTCTGGGTCTCTGACACTTATTTCGTCAGTGACCTCAGCCTAGTTACTTAATCTTGCCGTGACTCAGTTTCCCTATTTGTAGAATGGGGGTAGTAATTCTGTGAGGACTGACCAAGAATTAAATGAATTAACACACAAAAGCATTTAGAATAGTGCCTGGTACATTAAAAATACTAAGAATTAATTATTATACTGAACCTTCTGTAATTGCCAATATTTGACCATTTTGACGTATAACAACAATTTCATAAAATGCAACCTAATATTATCATAATTATTCTATTACACCAGCCCAGGCTAAGGGCTGAATTCAGCGGCCCCCGTGGTCCAGAGGACTGCACCATCCTGCTCCTACAGCAGCCTCAATTTCCCCTGCTCAGGAAGGAAATCTGATAATGTGATCAGGAAGGAAATCTGATAATGTGATCCTCCTATTGTTAGTTTTTGGTCCCCTCTCCCAGGCAGTGTGACTCCAGACAACTGCTGGTCAGGGAGAAGCAAGTGCTTGTCCTTCTGGGGGCTCTCGCCACAGCTGGGACTCTGCCCTCTGCCCCTGCATCTCCTCTCCAGCCCCATTTGTTCATCCAGCTTGGCAGTTGCATCCAGGATTAACCGAGCGAGCATGGTTTACTCAGGTGAGTTAAAATCACTCAGACTTGGGTTTCTAAAGCTCCATCTTCACTTTACTGCTTCCCAGATTCAGGAATATATTACAGGGAGCAATAATAATGATAATAAGCTGTTCTGAGGGCTATATGCATTGTACACCATTCTAACTGCTTCACATGTGTTAATTCATAAAATCCTCATAATAGTTTGAGGAGGCAGGTACTCTTATCCCCATTTCACAGGTAAGAAAACTGAGGCATACTGAGAGCCAATTTACTTAAGGTTATACACCTAGAAAAGTGGTAGAGTTAGGATTTGACCCTAGGCAGACCAGCCGCAGAGACCAGGGATTGACACTGTGCTACTCTGCATAGTCTCCAACTTTAGAAGGAGGGTCGCCACTTCCTGACACCCTCCACTGGCTCCCTCACAGTGAGCTCTTCTTCCCTATTCTTTAAGGGCGATAAGTGGCTATTCTGCTGATACTGCCCCAACTCTAACTTTGATCTCTGCAGCTACTTCATCTCTGCAGTTTTCCTTAGAGTCACTGCAGCTTTTTAGTCCTAAAATGTCTCTCTTCCAAGGCTAGGCCTGTTGGGCTCTCTGGGATACCTGTATTCACTGAAAGACCTTCTTTTGCTTTGTTTAATTACAGGTGGCCCTTTTCTCTACAGAGGTCACAGGGCAATATCTCACCATCTCACACAATGCTCTTGTGCTCTTTTCCCTCACACCTGTGCCATGCTTCTGTTTCCTAAGGTCACCTCCTGTCTATCCTAACACAGCCAGACACATTTTTTTCTTTTATTATTCATAGAATTATAGGATTGTAGGGCCAGGAGGAACTTTGCAGAATATACAGCTTCATCGCCCATTCTGTTTTGTTTAAAAGAAAGAGGTGACACTCCTCCCCAAATATGTTAGCACAGCAGCAGACAAAAAGCCCCAGTTATTCTGTGGGTTATTGCAGAAAGACCTCAAATCCATCAGATAATCGAATGTGCTACCCAGTAAAGAACATCTCTAACACAGTTTTAAAGTCCTAGGCTATTGTCCTATTGTCAATACTGTGAATTGCTAAAAGCCATTCTTAGAATCACCTCCACCTCCCTGAGCTAATCTGGGAAGCACTTTTATCACATATGACAAGGCTCTCCAAGCCTGGCTCACGATAACTAAATTAGGTTCCATGCTCTCCATATCCTGCTCCACCTCAACCACATTATCAGAATTGATAGCTCACTCAGCACACGGCCACTGCCGCCCCTTGTGCTCTTTTATCCTAGGATGTCACATATGCCGCTTGTTGGCAAAAACGGTGGCTCTTCATCAGCTGCCTGCAGCTGTGGCACCAGAGCTAGCATCTCCTCACAGAAGCGCACCCTTTCCTTTTTCTTCCAGAGCCTTTACTTGGGCAAGTCTAGCCCTGTCTTTCCATATATCTGCTGAATAGAATTCTGCTTTAGCCACCTAACACCACTTACAAAGTGGCACTGCTCATGGATCACATGAAGATGCTGCTGCTCTCCAGAACACCTCTGTTATTAATTAGAACTTAGGAAAACATTCAACCTTCTCTAGCTTTCTTCCCTCTGCTTTAAAAAAAAAAATACATGCCCATTTAAAGGCAAACAAAAACTCCCAGTTGAGAAATGTACAAAACAGTAAAACAAAAGCCCACTACTGCCCCCAGAGATAACAACTATGAATAACCTCCAGGCTTTTCTCACCACAGACTACAGAGCCTGGCAGTCTCTCTCCTCGACCCCCACTTCCCCTTCCTGGGCCTCCTGGAGCAGCTGCCTGCTGTTCCACCACCTAACATTTGCCCTTCTTCAGTGTTCTTCAAATCCCCACCCAAGGCTTCCAGGACACTGCGCTCTCACTGGTCATTCCCTCTGCCTCCTTTGTTCTCCCCACCTCCTCTCCCTGGCCTTTTTGTGTAGGAGTGTGCCAGGGCTCAGGCCTGGTCCTCATCTCTCTTCTGTCCACACTCACTTCCTTAGGGATCTTACCCATTATCCCAGCTGTAAGGACCATCTATCAAAAGGCTCCTAAACATATATGTCTAGTCCAGACCTCTCCATCTTCCAAACTTCAGACTTGTAAAATTTATTTCCTACTCTACATCTTCGTTTAAATGTCTAATGGCAGTTAAAATTCAGCATGCTCAAAACTGACCTCCAGATCTTCCTCCATAAACCTGCTCCCCCTAAAGCCTTCTTATGTAAAGTCATGCTGACTCATCTCTTCCTATTAGGAATTCCTGTTGGCTCTACTTCTCACACCTCCATTGCTACCATCAAGGTCTAGGCCACCCTCATGTCTCACCTAGAAGACTACAATAGCCTCCTAGGTGGTCTCTTGCTTCCACCCTTACCCATGCCTACAGTCTACATGGAAGCCCCAGTGATCCTTTGAAAATATGTTAGATTGTGTCCCTTCACTGCTCAAGATCCTCTTATGGATACCCTTCCACTTAGAGTAAAATCTAAAGTTTTTCCAATGTCTACAAAGTCCTCTGTGATCTGGGTCCCTTGTAAGTTCTCTGGCCTCACATCTTCCTACTCTTTCTCTGGACCACTCTGCTCCAAGCCACACTGGCCCTCATCATGATTCCTAAAATGGCAGGCACATCACTGCTTTAAGGCCTTTGCCCTGGCTGTTCCCTCTGCCTGGACACTCTTTCCCCAGATGTCCACATCTGGCTCCTTCACCTTCCCCAAGCCTTTGCTCAAATGTCAGCTTCCAAGTGAGCCTATCCTGACTACTTTATTTGAAACTGCAACCTGTCCTTTCCCTACTACCTAATAACCCTTTATCATGCTCTACATTAAAAAATTTTATCACCTTCTAGCATTCTTTTAAATTTATTATACTTTTATTTATTGTAAGTCTCTCCCCAACTAGTACATAAGCTCTATGAGAACACAGATGTCTGTCTGTTTTACTTTCCAATATATCCTTCAACAGTGTCTAGCATGTGGCAGGCATTCAACAAATGCTTGTCAATGAATGACTGGAGGTCTCTCAGGCCCGCCCAGCAGCTCTTCAGGCTTTAGGCTCTTTCTGCTGAAGAGCTCTGGGCCCCGATGACTCCCTGCTAACCAGGAGTGACAACCTCTTCTGAAAACTCTTTCTCCCCTCCTCTTCCCAGAGAGGTACCTGCTGCAGCTCCTAATGGGATAACCTCCATTCTGATGCTCATCCTAGCCCAGGCTAAGCTCCTGTCTACTCACCTGAAAGTCCTCCTCATCCAAGATCTCTTTTCTCCACTTGATCAAGAAAGCTGCACACACATAGAGATGAAAGTGGGAGAACCCTTCTGGTTCAGACTGAAAAAGCAGAAAATAGAGTTAGGTCTCTAAGCCCTGACAAGAAGTTAGCTCTGATCCTCTCAGTTCCAATCCTTCTGCAAGGCAGGAAAGCAGCGTACCACCCCTTTCATGGCTGGACAAACTGAGGCCGGACAAACAGAGGCCCTGCCCATGAGGCTAAGGCAGACACAGAAGTAGAAAGAAGGTGAGGGCACTTCTGAGCAGCCATACTCCACACCAGGGAAGGGAGTGGGTGCCTCAGGGACAGTCTGGCATGGAGAAGGCAGGGGCTCTCTTCATACCTGGTATGTGTCCCACAGGCGGATGGTGCAGCGAAGGGGAAGCTCTCGCATAAGCAGGTTGTTCATCCAACGAAAGGCAAACTGTAGGTATTCGACCTCGTACCTCCTGAAGTGATTATGTACCTGCTCTGAAACAGGAAGTGTCACTGGCCCTGGGAGCACAACTCAGGGGATGAGACCCTGAAAAAGTCGCATGAACCAAGAAGGCAGTTTCCATTTCTTTTCACCCCTTCCCTGGGGAAGCCAGACAGAGGGGCCAGACTGGCATTGGAGTGTCCTTTGTGATTAATTCTGCCATCTCACAACAACACTGCATGGCCTCAACCTGCACATGGTAGAACTATTTTAGCATCCCATAGTAATGTTCGCAAGGCTGCTCTAACCACAAAGCAGGAGATACAAGCTTCATTTGGAAGCCTGACCTTGTTACTCATCAGAGAAGGAGCCAGAATGGAAAAGAACTGGGAGTCACCTTGGCCACCCTCCCGCCAGTGAGGATTTCCTCCTCAGCATCCCTGACAGATTGCAACCTGCAGGGACTCATACCCTGCCAGTGACGGGCCCACTGACTCTACTCAAGGACAGCCTCTCCTGCTGAAGTATTAAGTGATTCGCCAAAAAGTGCTTCCCCATATTCAGCAGAAACTAGCTCCCTCCTAACCCCCATCACTTGGTAGCTGTGTGATGTCCTAGAACCCCTAAAACAAAACTGACCCTGTTCTACATGACAGCCCTTCAAATAATACTTAATGTTTAAAAAAATCAGTATCCTCCTTAGTTTCCTAAACTACAAAATAGGGATAGTCATTCACACCTCGGAAGGTTTGGGAGAGGATAAAGTGAGAAAATAAAAGTGCTTACAACAGCACCTGGCATGTGGTAAATACTAATACAATCTTTGAAAGAATTACTATTAACAATGGTTATTTCTGGGGAGCAGAATTTAAGGAAGGGGGAGAATTTTCATTTTTTATTTTGTGTTTTTCTGAATTGTTTAAATTTTTGTAATAAGTATTACTTCTGTAACTCAAAGAATAAAGATATAGACACTTAAAAATTCACTATCCCGAAGTAATATGCCTTTATTTATCATGTATGTGTGAGGGCAGGAAAAACAAGGACAGGGTAGACAGTGGCAGAAACCACAGCGTCTGCCCTCTGTAACCCAATTGCTGACCAGCCTATCAGCCAACTTAGCAGCCTTGATCATGGCAGGACATGTCCTGTACCAGGATCCAGGTGAGGGATACAAGAGACCTAGATGGGGGTCCTGCCACAGGGCTAGCAGCTGGGTCAGGGTGATAAGAGGAAAAAAACAACCCACATATGATGTAGAGGAAAACAACTGTAAATAAGCAAATGAGCTGAGAAGAGACCGGGGGAAACGAGAGAGAAAGAGAAAAAAGGCCATGCTTATCTAAAGCAGAAAATCCATGACTAGGAAAACTGGGAAATGAGACCTATTAGCTGGTGTAAGACCTGGTAAAGTCCTAATGAAGCTTTACAACTTAACTGGTGCTAGGGATTCCACTTAACAGACCTTCATGAAACTTAACTCTGACTTCTCTCCCTGGACCTCAGTTTCTTTGTCAGTCAAGAGCAGGGCTTCCTGCGCTGCCTTTTAGTTCTAATATTCCATGATTCCCAGCCAGAGCCAAGGAATTGCTGTAAAGCTCCTGTTTCTCAAAGACATTAAGCTTCAGGAAGAGCTATATCTCATTTACCCTGGCCCAAACAGGTCCCAGGGAGCTATGGGAAGTCCTGCTGGGGTGTCAGCCAGACTTGAGGACCCTGTGTCAAGCCCAAGAGTCCTGAGTTACATCACCACTTGAAGGACAAGTCAGACTACAGATAAGACTCTAAAAGCAATGGAGAGCCACAGGAAGTTTCAGAGCAGAAAAGGGATGTGACCAGAACAATGCATTAGAAAGATGCAGTTGTGGGATGGAAGGTTTGGAAGAAGAAAGAATATGGAGGAGGCATGGCTGAACCAGAGCAGTGGCTAGGAAAATGGAGAAGAAAGGGTAAATTTGAGGAGAGATGCTAAAGGAGAACTGAAAGAACTTGGTGACAGAAAACTAAGGAGAAAAAAGAATTTGAAGTAACAGCAGAGTTCTCACTTCATGTTCCTGTTGAGATTTGGAAGGATTCCTGTGCTACCAACAGCACAGAGTGGAAAGGGTCATGCCTGGGAAGGGGTCTGGGAAAGGGTCCCACGGCATAACTTGCTTGCATCAGAATCATACTTTGCTATTTCTAGAGAACTACTGTTCCTCTGAGCCTACCATCAATCCGGCTGACAAGCTCTTCCAGTGCCTTGACCTTCTTCTGGATCCCTGGTTGTGCAAAGGTGTAGTTATCCTGCAAATGACATAGAGCCTAGGATAAAAAGGATGCCAAACAGTCATGCTACCACCCCCTTGAGTTCATGGAAACACATTTAAAAGCACAAGCTGTTTTTCCAAAGCCAGTGCCAGTGTTTGGGGAAACAACAGAATCCACAGAACAGCAGAGTATGGGAAAAGCCTAACAGAGCCCTGCACTGTGGAAGCACACCACATGGCGCGGGTGCACAGCAGAAAGGAAGGGTATGCTCTGATGACAAAGCCAGGGCAACATGGAAACTTCCTGGGACTCCAGGGGACACCAGACCATTGCCTTTTGAAAGCTGTAAAGCTAATGAGAAAGGTAGATATGGATGGACCAAAAAGAGGTAGTGCCACGCAGGGGGACAGGGCTGTCTGATACAGAAGAGCAATTAGGAACGCAAAGGCCCACAGGAATCCCTGGACCCAGGTGTCCCACAAGAGCAGAACCAGCTCACCTGGATCCCATCCAGCAGCTTGCTCATGCACCAAAAGCTGTCGGCTTCAATGCTCCGCAGCATGTCCTGAGACAAGTTGGTCACGTCAAAGTTCTCCACATCCTCTTCTGTAAAACAAAAGGTGAAGAAAGTCCAAAGGTCTTCTCTAGAAAATGGAGAGAGAAAGACAGAGTCTAGTATCTTCGATGGGGTCCTTCAGGCCAGGAGACAGCCGGGCTAACCTGATGCCAAGGAACAAGAGCCAGCCTGACCCCTGCCACATCAGGTGGGCAATATGTCCCAGCAAAGCTCTTAAGGATCTCATGACAACGTTGAACAGGCCACTTCCCATACCAATTCCACTGGGTCCAACATAGCTTTCTCTTCGCCTGCATTTGTTCATTCAATTTGAGAAAAGATACTTCAGGCCTCACATTCAATGAGCTATACCCAGCCCCCTGGAGATGGTTTGGAAATATTTGATTTCAAAAATTCAGTGAGCTGTTTAGCAACTCATCTGTAGTGAGAACAGCTAGAATTAGATAGCCCCCATAATTCATTTTTAAAGACGGAATCCCCAAATTCTGACGTAGCAGACCCACAGCCTCACCACTTAGAAGTGAAGATGAGGTTGTAAAAAAAGATGGCTCAAACGTGTGGTAGCTTCTAGAATTTAATTCCACCAAGCTGGTAGTTCCTAAAATGGGCGATTTCTATAAAATATCGGTCCTAAAGGATACCGAAGAAAAAAGGGGTTCCATTGACAAAGACAGTCAAGAAATGCTGCATTATATAGCCTCATCTTGGGGAGTCACAAAGATCACAGCAAACAAAAGAATTTGAGAAATTATAAAAAATTTTCCATTAAGTAAATCTGTTTAACCTTGCGTATCATCTAGCATTTCCCAAAACTCCTAAGCCATGGGACTTCTTTTAAAGCGGACCATCTATTAGCTCTTATGAACTGCACTAATAGGAGTGAGAAGTTGCCTATCTGGCTGAGATCCAAGTGGGGAGAACGTAAGGAGTCCTCTAGAAACCCAAAGAAGAAAAAGGCCATGTGATGTTTCCTTCCTGCCTCTGAAAGGTGGAAGTACTAAGAAAGGCTCTCTGTGCCTGCCAAGACAGTCCGCCTCAACCCACGGGCCCCTGCACACCTGGCAGAGGCCACACACGGATACGTTCAGGCCCTTGAGTTCTACGCCCAGGCAGCTACTCTCCTTTAATCCACAAGTCCTATTTTGAAAATAGGACATTCACTGCATTCCCTAGTGCTGCAGAGACACAGGCATGTAAAAAAAATGTACTCAGAATCCAGCCCTTTAATTTATGAGAATTATTACTAAGACAACTGAACCTCAAAACGACATATAATGACTCTCAGATTCTCATCCTGTATAAACAGCATTTTTAAATGGACATCAAGGGCTATAAAAATCCTTTTAGGGAACGTGGGGTGCCCTATCAGAAAAGCTATGACCCTGGGAACAACCTAAAGTCAGACTCGAAGTACAGACACAGTTAATATATGTAAAGTGCTAACAGGGCCTGGCACACAGTAGGCATGATATAGTTTATTTTAGATGAAGTTTATTAGGAATCTGTAATGACAAGGAAACGTATGTTACTCTGTTAAGGAAAAGAGTAAAGTACAAAATTTATGGTATACTCTCAATTACTGTACATACAATATTTATGTGTTTACATAAGCACAGTAGAAAGACAAAATATATCATGAGGTTTACAGTGCTTATTCCCCAGGTGGTAGAAATAAAGGATTTTATTTTCTTTAAGCTTTACTAGACTTTTCAAAATTCCTACAATAAGCATAATTTTTATAGTCAGGAAAAAAATGTATATTATTTTAGAAAAAAAGAGCTATAATTGACTACACCTGCCTTTTATCACCAAAAAAAGAATAAAAAAGATTTCTTTTTTTTAATTTATGCGAAGCCTGCAGAAACTAAGACTTCAGATAATATATAAAAGTCCACTTGAGAAATCACACTGAGGAAGAAAAAAACCTTTCAAGAAATATCATCTTTTTTTCTCCCTAACTTAAGCACTTATTATGTAATGTCTTTGGGGAGTGACCACATCACACTATTAATTTAGTTAAATAATACTGGGCTCTAAGACCCAGCTCAGAGTCTTCCTTTTCCTTTTTGCTTCATATTACATGTCTAAGCTCCTTGCGTGTGTCTGTACATACCTCTACTTCATTGCCCCACGTGTGCCAGGGACAGGTATCCAGCTGCCTCCAAGTCCCACTACCATAAACAATGCCTTGAGGAACTGTCCCGTTTAACCAGTGGAGAACTGCTCTGGGCCAGAGGTTCAGGCAGACCTAACCCACAGGTACGGCCAGATCCCTCTCCAGGACCAGACCCATAGCAGTGCATGAGGGGAATGTCATTTCCTTTTCAGAGAGTGCTGCTGCTCATGCAACCATCCTAGGCAGTAGCTCCCTCTTTAGGAGAACAGGGTTGTAAGATAAAAGTGACACCCACAAGAAGGCTCAGGTCAGAAACCACTCCCACTGCTCATACATATTTCCCAAATGAAGATCCAGAACTCTGGAATAATTTGAATGGTCTTTTCCACCTTGGGCATTCTATAATTCCAGAACTTTGCAGTAGAAATGTCACTGGGAATGGAAATTACACATAATAGGGGAACTAGGGAGAAAGAGCCTGGGTCCCTGAGAACAATGGGGAGCACCGCTGCCATATCAGCCCTAGTAACCTGTGGCTTTTTGTCAGACAGAAGAACATGTGGTTAAGAGCACAGAGTCTGGAGCCAGACTGTGTAGATCAAATCCTGGCTCCATCACTCACTAGCTATGTGACTTTGGGCAAATGATTTTACCTTCTGTGCCTTAATTCCTCATCTGTTAAAGTGGTAATATTCTATCAGCATCATAGGACATTATAAGGATTAAATAAGTTAATATATGAAAAGTGCTAACAACAGCGCCTGGCACAAAATAAGCGTTTTGTAAAAGTCTGCTAGTATTATTGTTAGTAAACGAGGAACAAATAAACTATCTTGTTTCAGCCTCAGTTATTTTGGATTGCTATTTTTCACAGCCAAATCTAACCTAATTCCAAAATGTACCTTAAAAATAAGTCCATTTTCAAAGTTTCCATTTCCACATTTTGGTCTTAAGGAGGGAGAACCAATGAAGTTTTAGCTGGTAAGATGCCACTCTCGATAACTGTACCAATTCCAAACCTTTAGCTGTCCAGGGAACAAAGGGATCAACAGGCAAGTTGCTAAACCCTCTTCGGGGGCCTCAAGCCGGGGGCTGTTGTTTCCCCATGTCCTGCTCTTACGCCTGGCCTGCCCATTAGTCCTTTGCTTTCACAGACATGGGATAGTTCACCAGCACTTCAGAGGGAGGGAGGAGAGTTTAGTTCTAGTGTTCTGCCTGCTGAGAGGATAAAATTCACACAATCAGTCCAAAACTGTGAGCTGAGTGCACCAGCAAAAAGCAGAAGAGATAGAAAGGCGCAAATGCTCTCTGAAGGGCTTCATTCAGCATAAACAGTCTGTTCAGAAGGATCATTAAATGTCCTACTTGAGAAAATTCAACATATAATTGAGCTGAAATGGGAAACCATGCCAGCAACACAGTCTCAAATGAAGACAGTGTTTTTGGTTGTCATCACAGAGCATACAACAGCCAGGACTCAAACTGGAGGGAATTAGATTTTAAGGAATATTTTATGGCTACTTTAGGAGTCAGAGCATCTAAAAAAGAGGAAACCCAAAGCTCTTCATAAAACTCAAATTGCCCATTCTGGGCTTTCCAAGAACATACCCATTAGCTGATAAAATGTACTCAAGTGGTAGCTCCTGTCAAGGGGTTATTTTTCTGAAAACTCCAAGTCTTAGACCTAAAATCAGCCTCACATATGCCTCAAAAATGCCTCAACAGCTTTGGGAAAAACTGGTTTTCTTTAAATTGGCAAGAGTAACTTGTCCATTCACTGCTCTAGGCATTTCCCAGGAACCATCTGTGATAGTAGGGCAATTTCCAGATTGTGATCTGCTGGGTCAGAATGATTCAGCCTGACTGGCAGGCATGAGAGGATTCAAGGCATCAGTCTGCAGATAGCCTTTCTCTTTCACAAAGCCTCTGACTTACCTGATTCCTGTCTTTTTTTTTTTTAAACTAAACTCATAAGAATACCTTACATATTTTCTGATCACAAAAGTAATTGAGAAAAGGAAAATATAAATCTTTTTAGCTATATATCTAAAGAACCTCATAAAATAGAAACTTAAATATTTCATTCAAAAAACATAGTTTTAAGAAAAATGTTAAGGAATTCAAAAAGCGGAGAAGTGGCTGACCACGATACTGTGCCTGTCAATCATGGTAGTGACTAAAAGGTAAATATTAACTCAGAATAATACATGCACTCTGGCTATACACTACTCAGTGTGGGGTAGTCTGGGTACACATGTGTCGTGATACCCTGGGTAAAATTAATTTTAAAAACAACATATCACCCAATTTTCTTTATTTTGCATAGGTTCCTATATTACTTTTATTTAGCAAATGCTAGTGGCTGCTAGTTAACTCAGCCTCATGGCACTGGCTGTAGTACCGCAGGTTATATGAGCCCAAACTATATGAGTATTCAGGTTATGGGGGCAAAGAAACGGCAGGTCCAGAACACACTTAACCTTCTAGGACCTGCCCAAAGACTACCCACAGAGCCAGGCAGCATATCAACAAGACAATGTGCATATCAGCAGGCTCTGGGAAGTCTGAGTCCCCTAATGCCAATGTGAGATGCCCACAGGCTCTTCATCTAGATTCAAACATCTTGAATATGTTGACTACCTCAATTTCTCCTCTGTTGTAATTTCTCACTAATTCTTGGGGTCAGACGAGAGAAAGCAAATGAGCCAGTTAGCAAGCATGCACATGCCACTTGTGTGAGGGAGAGAGCAGGCTAGGTCTTATAATCCCAGAGATGACAAACCACAACTTTACTTTGGAGAACCTACCTCCTAAAACGATAGCAAATTCAGCACTGGACATTCCATCAAATGCACATACTGCTCTCAAAAGTGTCAGCTGAAAGTAGCTCAGCTCGGCACTCTGGGCTTTCTCCATACATATGTCTACTGCTGGGAAGAGCCTCAAATATTCCTCAACTGCCTATCACATATGAGGCTGCTTCATCTGTGAAGACGGGGTCTGGAGGCATCTTGAGGAAGGGGTTAAAGTTCCAAGTAGGATAAGTGCTAAAAAATTCAGCAGCAGCCCCATTCCCCAATTCCCTCCAAACTAACAGCATTAAAATGGAAATGGAATATCTTCACTGTATGATTCAGTTTATATAAAGTTTAGAGATAGGCAAAACGAATCTAGGTGTTAGAAATCAGTAAAATAGTTAACCTTGCTCAGGAGAAGGAGAGGGACTAGAAGGGAACACAAATGTTCCATATCTTGATACAAGGGCTGTTATTTAGGGGAAATTTATCAAACTGTGCATGTACATGTACTTTAAAAATAAATGTAATACTTTAATGTAAAATTTATATTTTAAAAAGCAAAAAGGAATGTCTTTAAAAAATAATGAAAACCCACCATTACTATGGAAGTCTGTCCAGTTTCATCTTTGGCTTCCATACCTCGCCAAATAGGGAAGAACAGGGTTGGCAGGGCAGACACCACATGCAAACAATTGGATCTGAGGTGGAGAACAAAGCCTCCCGGGAACAGAGAGCATGGAGTTGGAGTATAATCCACAACAGCCCAGAAGCAAGATGTGTGATAGGGTCCATGGTATCTGGGTATGTGGGGCATTATTAACAACTCCTTTTCTCTGAAAATCTGAGTGTTAACTATCAACAATTAACTGCATGGCTTGCCTCTTTGCCTCCTTCAGGACTTTGTTCAAACATCCTCTTCTCAGGGTGACCCTGATTCACTACCCTGTTTAAAACCTGTTCTTGTTCCCACTCTTACCAACATCTCTGTCCTCCTTTCCTGCTTCATTTTAATCCATGGCACTTAATCACTATAAGCTTTCATTTTCCCTGAACAAATAACTACAATTAAAAGGCAGAGATATCCAGGAAATAGTTATGGTCATATCTGCAGTGCCTAGAGTAGTGCCTATCATAGTACAGGTGCTCAATAAATACCCGCTGATAAGTGGTGGCATTCCATCTCCATCCCTTAGAAGAGACAGAACTTTTGGCTAACTCAGCACACTATCAGAATACTGTAATTCACTGCCCTCCAGTGGCCAAGACCAGTAAAACCATACTAATTCCTGGATATCTTGCAAGTTATCACAAACTTTTCATTCTCTCATTCATCTAGACATGTAGAATGTGTATTTTGGACACCATAATGAAGGCTCTTGGAATAGGAAGGTGTTTAAAGCAGTCTCTGGCTTCAAAGAAGAATCATACAGTCTGGTGGCAGAGGGCAGGATGGAAACACAAACTAATTGGTGGTGTGGTAAAGTTCTACAAAAGAAATAAATGTACTGTGTTATGGAAAGAGTACTACTACCAGGATGATGGGGGCAGGGAAAACGTCCTGGGCAGGCTTCCAGAAGGAAGGAGAGTCTTAAAGAATGTACAAGGACTAGCTTAGGGGATAAAGAGATGGTGCAGGATAAGGCTTTAGATTTAAAATTAAAATATCAATTTTGGATTGCTGAGTTTAAGAGATGAGGCAGGGCATAATAGATCACAGAGGGCCTTGTACAACAAGATTGAGAACCTGGACATTTTAATCTGTAAATGATGAGATACCACTGAAAGGTTTTAAGCAGAGGAGCTCCATGGGCAAGTCTGTGTTTAAATGGTGTGGAAGATGGTTTTGAAGGAGATAAAACCAGAGATGAGAAAACATACTTAGCCATTTCAGCGATCCAGGCCTGACCTAGGGCAGTCATAGGATGAAGAGGAAAACAAATTCAGAAAATATTTAGGACATAAAATCATGAGAGCTTTGTAAGTAATTGGATATGGAAGAGAAAAAGGAATCATGAACAATTCTTAGCATTTCTGACTTAAGTGACAGAAAATGCTACTGAGAAAAAAAGGGTGACTGGGTATAGGGAGGAGAGAAGTCGATCAAACACTGAGTCTCAGGAGCCCAGAGATAGCAAGGTCTATCAGTTGTCCACAAATAACTGTTCCCCTTCCTCCTCGGTGATAGGAACCCAAAGAGTACTGGCCACCTGGGATACAGACTGTGTTTTCCAGCCTCACTTGCAGATAGTTATGGCCATAAACCTAAGTTCAAAGACAAACCTAAGCATCATGTACTTCAGAAGTGTCCTTAAATGGAAAGAGTATGCCTGTATCATATCTGTTACATCTAAATAAAGCTGCTACCAAAAAAAAAAACCCACAAAACTTAATTTATAAATTTACTGCAACTCCAATAAAAATGCCAAGGGTTCCCTACCTCCTGAATTTGGCAAGTTAACTCTATAAAGTTCATCCAGAGGAAGAGCCAAGACAATTTTTCAGAAAGGGTGATGAAAAAGTCTGACTCTGGAATAATAATAAAACATATTATTAAGCTAAAAAATCCAGGCCATGTGTTATGTGCATAGAAACAGAGATAAATAGAATAGAAATAAATAGAACCATGTAAATAAAGGAATTTATATTATATTATGAAGACAGATTTCACATCAGGGAAAAACAGATATACTATTTATAAACAGAGAAAAATAATATATGCAGGTCTGTCTATCCACATACAGGAAAAGGTCAACCATAGTAGTTATCTCTGGTGGGGGGATGGGAGTGGGGTAATAACACTTCTAAATTGTTTTGATTTTTAAAATGAGTATGTACTTCTACTGAAATTTTTTTTTAAGGGAAGGAGCAATAAGAAATATACTGCCTACTTTGGAACAGAGAATGGAGTAGAGGGAGATCCATGGACCTGGATCTGATATGATATACCACCAAGTCATATAAAGAGCACAGGTATTAAGGCCAAAAGACCTGGGTTTGAGTTTAGAAAGCCCATTAAATATTTGAGGCTTGGATTTCTCACCTGTAAAATAGGTTGATACATATACCTTAAAGAAATATTGAGGCCTACTAAATGGAATCAGGTATGTCAATGTACTTCGCAAATGGTAAAGTGCTTTAAAAATCAGGGTATTTTTTAAAGTATTACTGCTTGGTATGGCAAAGCCCTAGGTTGAAAACCAGATAAACAAGGGCTAACACTACAAAGTGCAAAGGGAAAGCAGAGATGGATGAAAACTAATGAGACCAAACAATCATCTAGAATGTGTGGACCTGATCTGGACCCTGATTCAAACTGTTAAGTATATTTATGAGAATCAGGGAAAATTTGAATACTGTTGCATGAGATCAAATTAAGATGCTATTACTATCTTTTAGATGTAATAATCGCATTATGGCTGTGGGTTTCTTTAAATATTATTTTCTAGAGATACACAGAGAAATATTTATGAATCAAATTATATAATGCCTGATATTGAGATTTGCTCCCAAATAATTCACAAAGTTGAGAGGGTGGAGCATGGATAGAGGTATAGATGAAACAAGACTGGTGGCTGAAGTTGGGTAATAAGTAGTAAGGATTTATAATATTATTTTTTCTACTTTTACATATGTTGGAAACTTCACATAATTAAAATTTATATGAAAAATGAATGGGCCTTACCTTCCTAGGTCTAGGAGAAGGTAATGTGAAGTCTGTTAGAGGGAAAACTGAGTGCAGCCTTGCCATTAAGGGCTTCCTTGCTAGGAAGGGCAGAGCCCACACTGCACTGCATAAAAGTTGTGGGTCAGCAGGTGGGGCTGATAAACCAAATATCAAGATCGGAATGAGTCACATCTATCAAACAAAGGCACAGGGCTTGGTGGGGCTGATGGGGTTGAGGTAGTAATGGGACGGACGCCTATAGAAAGTAGAGAATTTTGGTATAAAATATAAATGGCAACTAACAAGATAATTAAATATCCAACTAGAATTGCAGCTGCTAAAGATTATTTTTAACCAGCATAATACTGTTACCAAGATTTCATGCTGGCATTTAGACTTCAAATGTAGATTAATGAATAGATTAATACCTTTCTAGGCTCATCCTTTAATATCACTTTACAAAAGTGCTATTGTGAAAAACAACCCAAATCCTAAAAGATTAGCTGCACTGTTCTTAATAAAATTAAACACACAGAATTAAGCTGCCTCCAAAAGTTGACCTATTAATGTGAGGGGAAAATAAAAAGTTCTCTAGCAAAAGCTTTACTTATATGCTTTCAGTAGCTAAATTTTCACTGGTCTCGCTTTTGCTTAGGGTCACCTGATATGGTTGGCAAGACCTTCTACCCTTACTTCCAGTTCTGCCCTGGTTGCTGCCACTTAAGGGGAACAAGGGATGATGTTATTCAGTTGCCTTACTTTTTGAGACTGCCTCATGAAAGATCAAAACACCATCCCTTTGTGCCCCATCAGAAAACCTGAATGAGATGACTCAAGTGAGACATTTCTTACACCTTCTGCCTTTGAGGATCTCTACTCTAGTCCACTTCTCATTACCCTCCTACCCCCTGCAAACCACAATAATCCACTACCCCCAGAGTCTAAAGAAAAGGTTCCTAGCTCTGCCACTAATAAGAAGACGGGGAATCTTATAACCCATCTGTGAAATGAGGGGATTAGATGAATGGTTTTCTAAGACCCTTTTCAATGTTCTGATTCCCACATGAGCCTCTCCTTAACTAAGTGAATAAAGCATTAGGCCGTGACAGATGGGTTTTCCTGTGAATCTTGAAGCATTCATGATTAAGGAAACCAAAAGAAGTGGAAGATCTTCAAATCCTTTTAAGGCTCTGCCTAATTTAGACCTGGCCAAAGGAAGAGGTGGGGCTGTAAGAAAACCTAACTAACTGCCACCATGACATCAAATCACTCTATCTAAAGTGACAAGAACTCAGTGGGGTAAGAGGTGAAGGAGAAGGAGAAGAAATCAGATGCTGGAGTTCTCCTTGGTCCATTTAGTTACCTCCAATGTGAGCTGGATTCTGGTGCCACAACCTTTCTTCCTCTACAAGTCCATATCGTGCTCCTAAGATACAGCATGTAAACTGAAGTGGGAATGCCTGATGTACACTCCAAAATTTCTGTGTTTTGACAAGTTCAAAATAATCCTAAAATAACTTCAAATCAACTGTCAAACCATCTGTTCATGGCAGAATATATCAATTTGGTCACTCATGTGACAAAGCAGGTCTTTTTAAGTGAGATCAGTGACCATCTCAAGAGATAAATTCCAGGCTGCTACCACTGTTAAAATAGGTTTAGCTGTGTACTCTCAAGCCATTATCCTTTTTCAGCAAGATGTGTCTACTGGCTGCACTCTTGGGAAAAACAAACAGACCAAATATAAGAGCAATAGCTTGTTCAGCTGGGTACTCATGCTTCTTACCCACATATTCTGAGAGGAAGACGACAAAGAACGGAGTGACCAGGTCATTAATTCCCTGGACATACCCACTGGCAGGGTGTCGGATGGCCCAAATAAATAGAATTCTTTCGAAGATCTAGGAAAATGAGAAAGAAAGAAGACATGACTGTTAGACCATGGGGATACGCTCCCTCCCTCCATTTACCTACCTCACAATTTATCCCAAGATCGCTGCAGAATTTCTAGAAAAAAATTTTAAAATACCACAGACAAAGGAAGTATATAAATATAAAAGTTTCTAAGATGCTAATTGTTTTAAAGCGGGGGGAGGGGGGAGGGAGTAGGTATTTCTTGCCCTTTATTTATCTTTTCAATATCTAGCCATTGTGATATAAAATTGGGAAAAGGATGGCGACACAAACAGCTTGAAAAAAGGTTTGCAAGAGATGTCACTAATTCAGGATGTCATTTGTAGATACTGTTTCTTTATTTCCAGGGCAAGATAAGATTCTAAGTTGTGATACTTTTTCTAAATCTTTTTGTCATTATAGGATTTAGAGAAAAAATACCTTCTCTATCACCCTCTCCTTTCTTCCTGCTGAGACGGAAGAGATCTAGATCTAGATTTAGTTCTAGCCTAGCTTGACTGAAAGCTAGTGACAGACTATAAAATACAGGAAGTCACTTCATATACCAGGATGCAACTCAGATATTTGCTGGGGATAGGAAGTCAAATAAGCCAAATCCCATGGATTGCTACAGCTGGGAATCTGAAAAGAGAAATCAGACAGGGCCTCCATGGGAAAGCCTCTGGGGTTAAGTATGTCAGCTACAAAGGGCCAGAAGCTTAGAATGGGGAGAAAGATCGTTATGGTCCCTTTGCAGAGTCTGGCCCTGTCCCACTCAACTACATTCCCCTCTGCTTTCATTAGGTCCTCTGTGCTTTCCCTCATCCTCTTTCAACCTGATAATACTCATTCCTTGGCTTCATCCTGCTGACCATAGTTCTTGGGTCCAACATGAACTGCTTCACATCTCTGTGAACCACATCAGAGGAGTAGCACAGATGATAATGACTGTGCAGAGGGACAGGAGATTACAGAGCCTCCATAGCATATGAGCTTTGCAGAGCCCCAACCAGTTGGCTCTGAGGGCAGACTGAAGAGGCCCTCTCCGTGGTCAGGTGAAGGGGAAAAAAAGCTCTGAGGGAGAACAGTAAAAAAGTAAATGGTTGTATGGGTTTGGAGTTGGTTAGCTAGTGTAGGAGAGAAACAAAGAATCTAAAGACACATTAAAGGACCCATGCTGAGTCTGCCTTCCAGCTGGCGAGAGCTGACAAACACTCCCAGTGGCAACACTCCTGCCCTTCCAGGCAGTGAAAACAAAGCCCTGTCTAGGAGGAGCTGGCCTCTCTGTCTCCATTAGACTTGCCTACTTGCTCTCTAGGGCTGAGGGAAGGGCTTAGTGTCCTCATATGTATTAGACCTGCTGCTCTAATGGGGTCCTCCTATATTCTTTCCTCTCTGCTGCTAAATGACCCCTCCTGCCCTTGAAACTATAGCTCAAGCTAGACTTTCCATATTCAGGAAGATCTCAAGAATTCTCCCCCTACTCTGTCTCCTCACACTTCCTGTGGCCTACATCTGTCTGGATGTCTCTGTTAGAAGCTCCTCTAGGTCAGGCCTTCTACAGGACTTATCAGGGCTTCTACGCCATACTATGAATACACAAATCCTTTAACAATGGCCAAGGGCATGGAAGACAGCCATTTAGAATCAGGAGATCTGCAATAAACTTCCTCTTCTAAGGATGGGTCAACATAGATAAACTCACCCTGTATAAGTGAAGACATCAAAGAGATGGAAATTAAATAGCACCAAGACTGGTTACCAGAGGAGAGGATGGAATCTTCCTATAGAAAAAGTCTGGGATAATTTTGCCTTGCAGAGAGGAGAGGACAGGATAACCCCAGAAGGTTTTTCTATACCTCTTCTCCTAGTGTGGGTAATTCTGACTTACTGTAGTTAATGCTCAGGTATCTTTCAGATTTGCAAAGAAAGTCTTTCGATATTCAGGGTTACTTAATTCTCCACTCCTTGGTTGGTATTTTACATCTGCTATGGAAATGTAATTCAAGAAAAATCGGAAAGCCTACAGTTTGATTTTCCTTCTTTGTATTCAGGTTCCACTACGAGAAGATTTTTAAACAAACTACTTTCCTTGTCTCCGAGTTTAGAGTAAGCATGCACAGGTTAAAGTACCTGAATATCTCCAACTTAAAATGAGGAATAAGCAGGGCTGAGCTATGAGAAACTGTATGGAAAACCGAGGGATCCTATATGGGTTTTTAGCTTCCTTTGAGCTGACTCTTATAGGTAAAATAATATCTCTTGATGCTATTGGTAAGTCATGAGGGATCCCACCAGCAGGGACATCTATAATTAAACAGAATTATGAACATAATCTAAAGTCAATAAAAATTATTTTGAGCATTCCTGAAAGTGGAATTCAAAGAGCACCTAAACCCTGTACCCTAGCTACTATGAAGGTGCTACAATCTCAAGGAGTTTATATGCCTAATCTCAAGGAGTTTATAGTGACTGCTTGGACAAAAGATAACAGTCTCACTGAAACCTTCCATGTGCTTCACTAACTTGTTAGATCTCAACTTATCATTACTAATTCATCTTCTGGGTATATAACAAAAAGAATTTAAAATAGGGTCTCAAATATGTTTGCATGCCCATGTTTACAGCATTATTCACAATACCCAAGGAAGCAACCCAACTGTCTATTGCTAGATGAATGGATGAACAATATACATATATATATACAAGAAAACATTATTCAGTCTTAAAAAGGAAATTCTGACACATGCTACAACATGGATGAATCTCAAAGACATTACGCTAAGTGAAAAAGTCAGTCACAAAAGGACAAATACTGTATGATCCCACTTATTTAAGGTACCGAGAGTAGTCAAATTCATAGAGATAGAAAATAAAATGGCGGTTGCTGGGGAATGGAGAGTTACTGTTAAAGGGGTAAAGAGAATTTCAGTTTGGAAAGATAAAAAGTTCTAGAGATGGATGGTGGTGACGGTTGCATAACAATGTGAATGTACGTATATTTACCATGATAAAAGAAAAATCCTTATCCCAGCTTGATAAAGTAGAGTAAACACAGGACAAGGAATTTTAAGATGTGGGTTCCAATCTTTATCCTGTCACTGGGTAGCCTCAAAACTCTGGGCAAGTCCCTTAACCTCTCAAGATACTACTCAACGCACAGGTTTGTTATGAAGGTCAAAGGAGAATGCACAAGAAAGTGCTCTGAAGGGACCAAAGCTCCATATCAGGTTCTGTCATGATAAGCCATAAAGCTGCCCATGGTGGGAGGGGAAGGCTCCAGCACTTATCCGCGCAGGACAGGTGCCCCAGAGGTACGAGGGGAGAAGGGCCAAGAACATTAAGTACTTCCCTCACCTCCTGTACAAGTGGTTGCTGGAACAATGGAATGAGAGGATTCGTCCTTGGAATGTCAATGTGAATCTGAAAAAGAGAAGCCATGTCCAAAAACACAAATGCCAGTTTGTTCTTTTGAGAAGTTATTTTCTTAATAAGAACTATGAATCAAGGGAGTAAGAGTGAGAGCACAATTTATCTTTAGAAAGAACTGACATACAAAAAAGTCTAGTTAAACCTACCAGTCCATCTGGAATATGCTTCCATGATAGCAATAGCTTATTGAACAGTGAAGAAATCTCCCCCCAAATAAACACTAATCTCAAAAATCAATAGGCGTCAAGTCACAATCTAAGAGAATCGCTTGCTTTTTCCTATTGCTCTGAAGTCTATTTCACTTGGAGCTGGTGCTTCCTTAACAGTTATGATCAAAATGTGCACCCCTTTTCCCAAATCTTACTCATCAACAGTTTCCAAGAACTAAAAGAGCTCTTACAGCTGCAAAAACATGCCTGGACAGCAAACCAGATAAGAACCTGCTCATGAAGTCATGACGTGTTAGAAGTGGGGAAAAACCAGGGGAGCTGACCTTCAGCAATCGGCAATGAAGTTCTGACTTCTGTTACCAAAGAGGTCACTATACTTGGTTTTGGCCTTGGATTTCCCAATGCCCAGTCTAATACTAAAAACTGTGCCAGCAGTGGCAGAGGTTTCTTCAGCTCTTAAGGCTTGTTGTAGACAGCTCCCTTCCCCAGTCTTTCCCCCTCTTCTGTAACCACCAGACTCCTCTTCTCCCCCCTTCACTTTTCCATAGGCCGTGGGGACCACTGTGAGCAATAATGGAACATTTCTGCCAAGGCTGCTAATGGCTGCAGCTTCTGCAGACAGACAGACAGGGTGAACAGGCATTGCAGCTGCCAGAAGGACACACTGATGTCACAGTCCAGAGCGACTGGACCACTCCTGAGTGAACTCATCTTTCATCTTGTGTCCCATTCCCCTTACTGCTTGCAGTGAGGCCTGTGAAACAATAGTGTTGGCATCATCCAGAAGTTCATTAGAAGTGAAGGTCTCACCCTGGACCTACTGAATTAGAATCTGCATTTTATCATAACCCCTAGGTGGGATTTTCTCAAAATCCTAGGTGATTAACATGCACATTAAACTGTGAAAAGCACTGCCACTGCCCAGTAGAAAAAAATTTTTAAATGGCTAAAATCAGAGCTACTGAATTAGAAAGAGGGAAACAGTGCTGAGAATAATTCTTTTCCAGACTCCCATATCTACTTCATACACCCCCGAGAATAAATTTAGTTCCTAACCAGCACACCATTGCCTGAAGACTTGGAAAATCTGTACCCCGATAATATTTTCAGGGGATACACCTAAAGATTATGAATAGTAAGCAAAAAGGCAGCAGGTGATGACTGTACCTGTCTGTAGGTATCCTGGTGATGTTCCTCATTTCGAGAGTCATAATACTGCTCAATGAAGCCAAAATATTCCTCTCGCTTCCGCTGCAGGGTCAACTTCCTCCTCTCGGTGTTGGCTGGGAGATAGCCCTATAGACAGGACTGCTAGTCAGATGGGGACAGATATTGGTTGGATGAATCCTTAATTTTTATTTTAGCCTGAATAGTGACTTGGAAACTATCAAAGAAACAGAAGGAAAACTGCTAAGAGGAAAAGGGTAAATCCCTTTTTGGTTCTGACCATCCCATGTTTGCCCTTTCCTCATTCAATGAAATCCACTTGTGGGCAGATGAGCCAAGGCCAACTTTCCCAGGGTTATTTATTCTTGTAGCCCTGCTCTGCACTTCAGAGCTCCCAGAGTTGGCACGGTAGAGCAGTGTATGTAGGTCAGTTGGAGGGAACTGGACCTACAAGTCAGCACCTCTGAGGGCTACATGTGTGTAAGGCACTACTTCTGAGAACCACAGAGAGGTGGTCAACTCTACAGCACGTCTCAGTGATGTGCCATGTAAGTTTGTGCCAGCTACCCGTTCTTTTCCATGGTAACATTCAGAATTACCAGCTTAGGGAGCTGCATGAAATCTGTGACATAGCAGTTACAATGCCCAGACAAAGAACTGGCAGCAGCTTCCCTCCTAGCCAAAGCTCCAGACCAACTTTCATTCTTGTTCCTGGTCTAGATCCCACTCTCAATTCTTATATCTCCTGTTCCATTCTCACCAAATCTACTCTTAACAGCATTCAAACTTATTAGAAGTGGCAGAGGCAATGATTACATGGTTGTGAGATTGAGGGTGGGAAGCAGTCAGGAGAGAGAAAGAGACACTTCCTCTTGCAGACAGCTATGGAACACATTCCCTAGCGAGTGCCTGGAGGGCAGGGGCTGTGGTTTATTCATTTTTGTATACCCTCCCCGTCCCTCACACCATTCCTGGCAAACAGCAGGCCCTCGATAAATCCTTACTAGGTGAATGAATGAATATCACAGGCTTAGGAAATCCAAGTGTTCCCAAAGCAGTGGCTGGCACCGTGCTCTGCACTCAGTGAACGTGAGACTAGTGCAGACTTCCCAGGGAGGCCCATTTATCAACTCTTCGCAGCTGCAATGTGGGTTTCAACCACTTTGTTTATTCCTATTGAAATGCGAGGATGATGGGAGCTTGCCCAAACAAGTGCTGGGATCACCCTGCCTCACTATATCCTTCCTCCTTGGTGGTGAGAAAGTGAGATTGTGACTGTATGAACAAACTTGTGCTCTTCTACATGTGTGAGAATAAACTCTCAAGAATGTGTTTCTTTATGCACAGAAATAGGACTATAGTCCCGCAGTTCCGTCATATCCACTAGGACCACAGAAGTCTATGGAGTAAGACTAATGTGCCTGGACTAACCTCATCAGGTAAGAAGGGCTGTGTGAGCTCACACTTCTCTACATAGTAGGTAGAACTCACCGACAGGAGTCTCCAGGTTACAGGTCGAACCTCCCTGGGAACCCCTGGCCAGCTACACTTCCTCAGTTCATCTGCAAACAGATAACAGCTTCGTTGAATTTAGCTCTTCCTACAAATGCCCTAAAACAAACCTCAGCCGGCACTTTCTGATGCCTCCCACTGTTCAAGTTAGATGATCACCACCATCACCACAACCACCACCACCAGCTACTGGCAAGCACAGGGAAAAGCCCAAAACAACAGCTCTGAGCAGCAAAGTGCCAAGGATATGGCTCTGCAGTAGTGATCCAGTCAGCTCAGAGATTAGAGGGGAAGAGAAAGACCAGTGGGTATGGATTTCAGTAAGAATCACTTTGAGGTGGGGAAACCAATGCCAGAATAGTTGCACTATGGTCTACAGGCCACAGGACCCAGTTCCACCTAATTTGGACCCTAATTTCTAGTAACATACTTCTGACTTAATACCTGCATGTCACTGCAATGGGAACCAGATCAGGAGATGCTGGAAAAGTAAAAGAAGGAAGAATAAAGAGCAATAGCTTCCAGATCTCTGAGAATTCCAGTCACCAAGAAGTCTTATCTTATCCAGGGCTAAGGGGGACTCACCTAAGTCAGTGTTGTGGCTGGAGAGAAGCTGACGAAATTTCTCTAGGCGGGTTTTCTCCCGGACAGTCATAGGCGGTGCCCCAGAAGCGTTCTGGTCAGAAATCCGGGCAACAAGAGGGATGATGGGTCGGAGAGGGAGTGACTGCTGTTTGTGGAGTGTGTTCCTCAGGCAGGTATCACCTAGGATAATTTGAAAGAGAAAGAGAACAGCCTGAGTGAAGAGCATGGAACCCGAGAACCCTTAAACCTGACTGTTCAGTACTGGTCTCTCCTCCCACCAGAGCTGCAGCTAACAGTTGTGCTCTGCCTGAAGGTGTCCAGCTGAGGGGCAGCCAGGGGATGGAAACACAGCTATGTTCCACTCATCTGTCCAGAGGACAGGCTGCATTTTATCATACATACCAAGACACTTGATAAACTCACGGAGACTCAGATGCTACAGGAACTCTGAGAACTTTTTTGGCGACTCCAGAGTTGAATTGAATATTTTCTTTCTACCCTAACCTGGACCTTTTCTTGGTGCTTAATATTGTATTTGGTAGCAACATAATCTAAGGCCGTGTTTGCCTTCCCTTTTCACATCACAGAGCACATAAGAAATGATGATACTACAAGGAGCACTGCAATAAAAGGAGGTGGCTGCTCTCCTAAAGCCCCAGGCCTTACCCTACTACCCAAAAGGCTGATAAGATCAATACCCCTGG
This sequence comes from Eidolon dupreanum, assembly GCA_028627145.1. Taxonomy (NCBI): domain Eukaryota; kingdom Metazoa; phylum Chordata; class Mammalia; order Chiroptera; family Pteropodidae; genus Eidolon; species Eidolon dupreanum. Next base: position 87,751,812 of record CM053502.1, on the reverse strand, counting down.
CCCAATTCTAACCTGCTCTTGGGTACCCTGCACATTGGGAGAGAAGCTCTGGCTGCAGTTCTTCTGTGCTTCTACATTTCCCACCAAATGAATGAGCTTTCAATTCTGCTGGGATATGACTAAAATAACAGGAACACTGATTCAAGCTGAACTCTATGTCTGGTTCTAGACATTTCTAAACTAGATGGTAGATAGGAGAAATGAGCAGTATAAGACTAACATTTATTGAGTGCTTACTATGTATAAGGCATTATGCTGGTCACATTTATGTATTTCTCACTTGATCCTTACAACACACGATAAGAATTTACTACTATTTTACAGATGAAGAAACTGCAGCTCAGAGAGGTTAAGTAATTTTCAAAGAAGAGTCAAGAGGCCACCTTAGATCATTCTGACTCCAAAACCCTTAATTTACCACCCCAAACAAAACTCAGTTTTAAATTCTGCCTTTTCATGACTGCTTCATATTCTTTATATATCTGGGCCTTAAAGAGTAGTAGTCATAGTAAGAATTAAACAGTGATGACTGAAAGACCAGCACAACTAGAAGGTTTACAGAAATAACTGCCACAGGGTCCTTGGTGGGGATGCGTAGTGTAACCCGAGGCCTAGAAATGCAGACCACACTCTGCAGAGCTGAGACTGATGTGTACCTCTGATATCAGTGATTAACAGAAAGATGTTCACAGGAGGAAATCTCATAAAGGGGAATGCTCTGGGCGGTCCTGGCTGCACGAGGGCAGCTTATTACAGATCGTGGAGGGGTCTTCCTCACCCTGACACACTCTAGAGACCCTTAATCTGGTGCATACACACTTTCCATAGCCTGTGGCTGTGGTCAACTGGTCAATCAACACTGAATGTCTGCCTGAGCATGGCACTGAAGGTTCAAGTTGGAGCCCAAATCAGTAATAGAAAGTGCCTGCGGAAGGATTTTAAAGGCCTTACAGCATAATTTTGTAATCAGATGCTTAGTCTGAAACTGTAAAAGAAGTTCTCTTAGAACATGAGCCAGGGCACACTCCAGGGCTCTGACATTCTTCTACTTCCTTTTCACTCTTTACCAGTCAGCTGTTTTAACTTTCACTAGAATGAAGACACTTCCTTCTCTAGCTCAGAATTACTGGCTCCCATAAAACCCTTTAGGGCAACATTAACTATAGTAACACATATTTAAAAGAGTACACTGAGAGTCCCCAAACATCTGATAAAGCCACCATCACCTCAACCAGCTACTGAAGCCAGTTTCCTGACCAGACACAGAAGGGGCATCTCCTCCTGCTACACCCAACCTGATGGGCGGAGAACTGTGACACCGGGCCCTCAGGCATATGTTGCTCCATCACTCAAGAACAGGAAAAAGGCAACCTTATGCTGGTGGCTGTTCCCCATGGCTGAGGAGGCTAACTAACAATGCCAAATGTTTGTGAAATTCAAATACTAACAACTTTAAATGCATTGGTCAATATTCTTTAACCTGACCAGGCCTAAAGCAACATGAAGCAATCAGACCACAAATGTTTTGGACCTCAACACAGGGGAAGAAAGGGACTGACAGGAAACACTTGGGTGTCAGGAAGTGAAGCCTCAGGTCGCAGGGACAAGCAGCCATCAAGGTGGGAGAAGCAAGTACAGCTTATTACCTGTTAGGCTCACTGATGTTGTACCTCAGACTTGAGCTTGCTTATTTATCACCCAATAGAAAATCTGAGTGATGCCATACAGAAAAATTGTTTTTTATTTAAGATGCACTCTGCTGAAAAGGCTGAGGCTATAGAGGGGGGCAGGATGGACTTACTGGAATTTCTGGACAGCTGGGCATCACTGCTGGACTTAATGACCTTGTAGCTGGCAGGAACGTCAGATGTTGTTGACTGGGACCGTTCTGGTTTCAACCTCAGCTTGCTGTGGTTTTCTAAGACTTGGGCTGCAGTTGCCAAGGCAACTTTTGAGTTCAGAGTTTGGAAAGAAGGGGAGGAAAAGTCCTCTTCTTCATCATCACCAATATCCCAAGCATCACTGGTATTCCGGGCAAACTCATGAAAACTGGAGGCCTTCTTATTCTTCAGAGGAATTGCATTCACTTTTGACCGTTCTTTAATGAAGCTTTAACAAAGGAGACACCATTACCAAGAAATGGTCTGACACATCTCACCATCCTCACTTGCTTAATATTATACAGTTTACAAACTATCTCATATACAATTATTACCTTCAGACAAACAAACACCCACATCCATTCCTCATCTACATTCATCTAGGAGAGCCCTATGCTGCAGAGACAGATGCAGCAAAGACAGCAGTGTTCACCAAATATTCCACGTGCTCCTCTATACTTCCCAGCCCCTTTGCACTTAGGCAAGGCTATATGATTAGCTCTGGCCAGTGGGCTGAGAGAAGTGAGGCAATAGGCAATCACTTCCAAGCCCGAGCATAAAAGAACAGGTGTGAGTTTTCTATAAGCTTTGTTCTACCGTGGAAACTGATGAGGTTCCAGATGGTGGCACCTCCTGGAGCCTGGATAAAGGAGTGACTACTGGAGTAGAGCCTGCCCTCCACCCCACCTGACTTCACTCTGGACATGTAGTGTGAGTAAGAAACAAACCTTTGTTGTATCAATGTACTGAGATATCAGAGCTAATCTGTTATATGGCACGATAACCTAAACTATTCTTTAGAGTAAGTAGGATGTAAATTACTGGTAGAACAAGAGGTAATTTTAGGTAGTCTATTTGTGACATTAAACATTGAGTTCCAAAATGAACAAGTGGTCCTTTTTATCTTTAAAAGTCCTTCTGTTAGCCTTGAGGACACAATCTCAGTTTGGTGCTACTCTGTCTTTAATACTATTTTTTAACAGAGTGAGAGCAGACTTAGGGCCAACATACTTGCAAGCAACAGGACTCGGCTTAGAATTTAATGAGATTGTTTTTCACTGTGTTTATTTTTAAGGTTACTCTCTATTTGGGGCAAATGGTATGGGTTTTCCATTTAGAGAAATGATATGGTTCATCTTTTAAAATCAATCTAATTGAGTAATTTTGTTTATGCATTTAGTAATATAGAACATGGCAAAGAATCGTGAAGATTTGAGGAACACTAGATTTTCCTCATTGAGGAAAGAGAGTCTAGTCCCAAGAGTCATGCAGACTATCCCTACTTTCCTGAACTTTTCCTCTTTATGTCCACTTCTTTGGGGGAACTTATTCTGATTCCAGGGGACTATGTGGTTGGAACATTTCTAACTCAGTCTTATCTAGCATCCCTTATATCCCAAATAGGGAAGCAGGGGATATAGCCTTGTGTAAGTTTACACCTGGGGACTAAAAATGCAATGGACGAAAACATCATTAAAATGCCTCATTGTTCTCCTAGCAAGGCAGGGCAACTCTAGAAAACAAGGCTCTGCCAGAAGAGTTTCCTGGTTTCAAAGAAATGTCTCTTCTTTTGGGTAGAGGTAGGTGATCCATGGATGAATCCAATACTTATTCTGAAAGATAGCTGTTATTAACATCGATAAATACAGACTGATAATTCATACAGTTCATTGGAATGTCTCCATTACTAACATCAAAAATGGAGTAAGGTATCACTTGAGGTGTTATTTTCAAACACTAGTCTCACACAGAGTAAAGGAAAATATATCGCACCAATACAAGAGAGAACACAGGATCACAAGATGTAACAGCTCAAATGTGATGGAAACAAGATATGGATTTCTACTCACTAAATTAGGAAAGATTTAAACGTGTATTCTCTTTAGTTAACCAGAGTGTAGTGAGACTAGCTCTCTAACACTGCAAGTGGGGTAGTTTGTACAACCTTCTGGAAAACAATCTGGCGACAAACACCATGAGCCTTAAAATGGTTCATAATCTCCAACCATAAGACCATAGTCAGAAAGTCAAATAAAAATAATCTAAAACAGTTTATAATGATGTTAATTATTTTGATTAAATATTGCAAATAACATAAACATGTAGAAATTGTAAATGATGAAAGAAATTATGGTTCAGTCACCAGATGGAATGTTATACTGCTAGTGAAAATCACATCCTCAAGGCTATTTAATAATACTAGAAAATGATCTCAATAAAGTAAAAATTATATATTTTAAATGATTGCTGTATTTTTTTTTTTAAAGTATATACATAGAAAAGACCAGGAAGAAAATACATTGAAATGTTAACAGTACTTATCCCTGGGCTGTGGAATTATAGGTGATATTTAATTCCATTTTTATACTTCTCTGAATTATTCATATTTTCTACAATGAGCATATTATTTTTATTAGTCAGTGGAAAATGTTTTGCTGGCTGGCTTTCATCAATCCCCAAAGTAAGAGTACTTATAAACCTACTGAATGAAAAATTGGAAATGAACAAGGGCCCAAATCAAATAAAACTGAAGCAACACAGTGTCAAAAGGCAAATTACTCTTCTGCAGACCTACTGAGGCTGCATGTTCTGGACTCATCAATATGGCTGCTTCTTCTCTGTAAAAGGGGATCCGGGATCCACAACCTGCAGTACGTACCGCAGAGGGTCCACTACCAAGAACAAATAGGCAGATGAGTAAGAAAAATCAGTCATCAATAAAATACTACAATAGGAGTATGTGGTTATTACTGTTTTCCTCTTTGGAGATTATGTGTACCTCAAGACGGCACATAATGAATCCAACAAAGTGATATGGAGTACTTTGTATGGCAAGGATAACTACTGTTTTTTGGTTTTTTTTTGGTTGATGTTTCCTAAATATCCTCTTTATATTTTGAGAATTCTTTAAATAGACCATCAAATCAAGAAGCTGAATTTTAACCCAGGTCGAAGAACTGACTGGTTGCTGATGGTCTAACATTGGGTGAAGCATATAAACTCCATGTTGAATTAAAACACTACACCAAGAGATGGGCTATGTGAACTTCCTATACAAACGAGGTAAATCAGCTGAGTGCTGGGTACATGAGTGTTTGCTATATATTCCTTTACACCTTTTTATGAAATTAAAGTATTTCATTATATTTTTAAACAGATTCAGATTTAATATAAGTAAACTAGATTAAGAATTATTCAAGTGATGAAGACTTTTGCAAATAGAAATTGGAAAGACATATTCCAACACAATGAGAAGGAAAGAAGGGAGGAAAGGCTGCCATTCCCTGTGACAGAAAGACATGACAGAGTCAAAGCAGACCATTTTGAGACTTCTAAAAATTATTTTAGGGATACCTACCCCACAAAAATCCAAACTCAACCAACCAGTTAGAAAAGTCAGCTCTGTCCTGAGGACAGGGGTGGGAGTCTGAGGACAGAAGAAGGATGAAAGAAGAAAGCAAGGGTGAAAGGTACATGGGTTACCACTGAGAGAAAGCAAAATCTATAGACCAGAGACAAGGATGGAAAGATTTAAGGCTTTAAAGATTTTCCATGTTTATTAATTTTGTTCTCTCCAGAGGAGATAATATAAATTCATACATGCATAATAGTTAACATTTATAGGCTAGTTACTAGGTGCCAGACTCTGTGCTAATATTTACATATACCCATTTTCTTACTAATGCTCATTCATAAGTCTATGAGGTACTATAATTATTAGTTCCATTTATAGCTGAGGAAACTGAGGCTGACTAAGGTCATGGGCAGGCAGTGAAGTCTGGGCTCAAATCTAGGTCTACCTGACTGCAAGGCCTGCATGCACTCTCTAACACTCTACCAGAAAAACTGGTTAAATAGAGGGTTTAGGTCTAGTAGGATCTGCAGCCTGGGAAGAAGAGTTGCCACACAAACTGAGCATATAATCTCCCCAAGGGTGCAGAGTTGACAGCCCTAACTCTCTTATAAACTTCCTGTCTACACAGAATGCAGTGTATATGTTGGTAGCCAGAACGGGAAGAAGCTGCATCTAGGGATGTGGTCCTTGGAGGATAAATGTCTCTCTTCCTTTTTGACCCCAGCAATCACAGTAAAAAAAATCAATGCAGGTACTTCTAGCTTGGGGTGTCTCTGATTTACAGGCTGCCTCATCTTAACATGGTCCCAACTAAGTTATACCTAAGGTACAATAATGCCACAGTGTAGCTTGAAGTTTAGCCAAGATTATTTAAACAGAACTATATCAAAATCACAACCAAGCTGGCCTCTGATAGACACCTTTACCATATCTCCTTACAACTGTAATTAAAGTTTAAAAAACACTTTCACAGATACCTCATTTAACCCTCAGAACAACTCTGTGAGGTGAGTCTTATTATTTCTATTTTATGCATGAGGAAACTAAGGCTCTGAGAGGTTATTTGCCCAAGATCATGGAGTTAGTAAGTTGTAAACAAAAAAGGGATTCAAGAAGTACAGGTGCAACTAAAACCTTCTAAGAACATAACAAAAGGCACATTTAATTTAGTTGTTTGGTGAATAATAACTTCTTTTTTTTCTCCCCTCTTTAATTCCTCCCACCCACTTTGACCTGTGACCTATGGATGTTGCCATTTCCCCTTAAGATCTGGATCTCTGAAGGCAGGAGATCTCCTCCCACACGCCCCAGCGTATGGTCTGTGGCTCCACCTGGGGTGCAAACCCAGACCTTCTACGTGTAAAGCAGATGTGCTAACCACTACACTATGGAGCCACCCCCGAAAAATAACTTCTTAAATGTTAACACAAACATATATTTTGAAAAAAAGTGGCTACTGGTTTTACTGGTTAGGAAACAAAAGATCAATTACTCTGTAATTTGATTAACACTATACTGTTTTACTGATATGGCTGTTCACTTAATTGAAATATGACACAAATTTATTTAGAAAAATGTTTGACACTGGTATGTCAAATGTTTGACACTGGTATGTCAAATGTGAAGCAAGTGGAGAATTTAGTAACATTCAAATAAATCCAATCATCTCAATAACTAGTATGGCTTCATGTGAACTAGCTTTATAACCTGGAACTAAGATAGCAATTCAGAAAACAAAAAATTTAGAAGCTTGGCATACCATCAAGTGGCCAATGGGGCTGCTCAGCAGTAGGACTAGTTTTATCTAAGCTATAAAAATTATTACAGGCAATATTATCACTAATAGTAATAACATGGCAAATTGAAGTCAATATACACAGACAGGGAACGACTTAGTGTGCTCATGCAGTTTAAATGATTGAAGACACAATGAAAAGGCTTCTGCTATGTTGGGGATTAACCACACAGTAATTAATGGCAGTCTGAAGTGGAATGATAATCATGTAGCAGAGAAAGTAATAAAAATGTTCCAACAAGGTACTAAAATAAGGGTAATAAATGTTTTATAGTAATAATCTGGAATTGTAAAATGGTCCAGTGCAAATCTGTATGTTGTCCTATGTTGAAGACTATTAATACAAAGCCACCACATGTATGAAAAGGGGACATGGTCTATTCAGTGACAATTATATTCCTTCCAAATTGCAGAGCTAAGTGATTACCTCTATTGAAGGTATGAATGCCACTCTGCTGAATGATCGGTGAAAACATTCACAGTTTTATATCATTAACAGGTGGGAAAACAAGAGTATATAAATTTGTCTTGGCAGTTGGGGATACGGTGATTACCTTCAAGGCCTGTCCTAAATACAGAATCAGGGAAAACTCAGTTAATGACAGGTACAGACAAGTTAGAGTGACTCTGACTGAGGTATAAAATGGGAAAGTACACCCACTGCCTTATGTTTGGTGGTTAGACAGATTTATATGTGAGCCATGTGTTTATCAAAGGCCATGATAAAATATGTGGGAATGGATCTATTACAAATCAACAAATCCTGCTTGTGAACAAAACTGGCTACAAGAAACAGAATACTCAACTGTGATGCTTAAATTGTAAAGACCTTGATGTCAGGGCACTGAGCTGGTTGATATCTCTGCAATTTTCTTGATCTTTCCCTCAGGTTAAAAGTTAGCTGCTACAGCTTTCAGCACCTCATCTTCACACTGCCACATTCAAAAGCAAAAAACATGAGTAGAGGCAAAATGAGGCTTTCTTCACAAAATGATCTCTCTCTGATCAAAAAAGAACATCTCTCTAAGAACCCTCTTTTATGTCTCATTGGCCAGAATTCATGGAATGCGCCCACTACAGACCAGTTGCCGAGACTGCCAAGGAATTACTATAAAAGGCTTAAACTAATCCAAGTACCAGCTCTAAGCGCACTGTCACGTGATCAATAGTTAAATCAAACTAGGTTCTTGAGCAAGGAAGGAGCAGGGGGAGGGGAAAAGTTGGGTCGGTAATCAACAGTGCCTGCTGCACTGGCCAACAGACCAGATATTAAATTTATTTCTACTTAATGGAAATATTACACAAACATCACAGAAAACATGCTCCTCTTAAGAAGAACTAATATAGGTACAAACTAAGAAACATTAAAGAAAAGCCCACTGTCTAAGTAAATTCAATGATTTCATTTCTTTGAAACATTCCGTAAATGTTTACCCAGTGCCTACTATGTGCTACATGTTATTCCAGGTACTGAAGGTATAGTGGTGAACAAAACAAAGTCTCTGTCCTCAAAGACTTTAGAGTCTAATGGTTTCTGATATAAAAATTGTGCATCTTACAGAAAAGAATAGTAGTCATGCTTCCAAAGTAATTATGAGGGCCATACCTTCCTTCTACATACAGGCCAAGTGGCAAAAGAATGAGTTGGTAAAACTATATAAAGTTCACTGCATTAAGCTTAGTTATTTAAAAATATATTAAGATATTGGTAATACATATTTGATATAGTATTTTTCTAGGTATTCGAAATATTTTAATATACATTATCTTTACTTCCTCCTTGACTGTGAAGGGTGGATATTAGTACACAGAGCCTAGAGGATGAGAACCTAGGTTTCCTGCACCTCTCATATCATTCAGTTTTTACTACAAACTATAACCTTCACAGAAATGTCTCTAAGATCAAGCATGCCCAAAGATAGAGGCCAAAGTTCTTAGAAAATCTGAGAAGATGACCCATTTCCCTACTTAAATTCACGGTGGCTGAGTGATGGCCCATTAGAGAAAGTTGTGATGAAGTGATAATTGGGAGTATTAATACACACTCACACATCTTGAATTAGGTAGGATCTCTGTTGTGTTTGAAAATAATTTATTAGAATTTTACTAGAGAAACGGCCTCCAGGGACCTTTTAATTCTATTGCATGGCTGGGTTTCTTTGAAGATGCCAAAGAGAAAGAGGACCTAAAGAAAGCCAGCCCTTCAGATATATTCTATTTGCCCTAGTTCTCAGAATATAAGTGAGGAAAAGGTGGCAAACATATCAATATTAAAAAGCAATGAGCCCCAGAAAACAGATCTCCTGCTAGAAGAAGTTCATCAATCATCCAATTTCAGGACAATATTTAATCGATAAAGACCTTTTGTCAGAAAAGATAATTCAACGTCAAACCCCAAATATACCCACTTCCAATGTAGGAAAAAATTCTTTAAAGTGAGTTAATTTCCCACTTTGAACTGTTTAAAGGTAAGAAAATTTCTCATCTTCTGATCCAAAAAAAAAGCAGAGAAGCTAGAAAAGGTCAAAGTGGAAGTGTCATTTCAACGAAGTAGCAGACGGTTCGGGGGTGATGGAAAAAGTACCCGCATGAAAGGAAAAACATCTTGACTTACTTTTTGGTGAGCCGAGGGTCCAGAGGAGGGTGCTGAGCTCCATACACAGGCTGGATGCTAAAAGCAAGAAAAAAGGAAGAAGTTGTCAGAATACTAAATATGTTGGGTGAGTACCATCCTCATCACAAAATTGGAAGAGATTTTCTTTGAGAAACAGATCACCTCCAAGAACAACTATATCCAATCCATCTCCAAAAGACAGCAACCTACCCTTTAAAAAAACGGTCTTTGAGAATGTTCATCTTTCCTGATGAGGTTTCAGTGCCTTATACACCCGATGTCAGAAAGTCCTATCTATAAAGAAGGACTTTAGAGTTGGAGAGAGCAGAATTCAAATGCCAGTTCTGGCATCCACTATCTCTAAAACTTGCACTAAATACTTGACCACTTTGAACCTAGTCTCACATCTGTAAAATGGGAATATCACCTACCCCAAAGGATCACTTGGGCTAACAGACAATGAAGCAACATTACATATCAAGGAAAGGTGACCTATGGAACTCTCACACACTACTGGTGAGGGTATAAATACAATCCACTTCAAAAAACAGTTTGACCATATCTAGGAAGGACAAAATGTACATACCCTAAGACTCAGTATTTTCACTTCCAAATCTGTATCTTAAGAGAAATATATACATACATGTAACAGGAGACATATATAAAACTATTCACAACATTATGGTTCCTTTAGCCCCAAACTAGAAATAACCCAAGTCCATCAACAGAGAAATAAACTGGAGTATGCTCATATAATACTACACAGCAATTTAAGTTACAAAGTAGGGCAGCAAGTAATGATGTAAATGAAATCTTGCAAATGTTATGTTGAGCCAAAAGCAAGCAAAGGATAACAGAGTAAATACTGTATGATTCTACACTTCAAAAACTGGCAAAAGAGAAGATTTCTATTGTTTAGGGATGCATCCATAGTGGCAGCATCATAAAGAAAGCAAAGAGTGATTAAAATAAAAGGATGTGGTTGTCACAGGGAAGGAGGGAGGTGTGATAGAAAACAGACACAAGCGGGCTGTGCGGTGCACACTTTTGGGGTGTTCACTTTGTGATATAGCATCAAGTTATCATGTCACATAATTGTTTGTATAGTTTTCTGTGACAGTTGAGGCACACAAAAATAATTATATATCAAGCCAAACTACTGTTCCAGTACAAAGACAACAGAAAAACATGTTTCAACATGTAAGAACTCATGGAATATGGTTTTCTTGACTCTTTACCGAAGGATTACTAGAGGAAAAACTTCAATTAACAGTGAGATAAATGTAGAAACTATGGCAAAAGGAATGGTGGAGAGCATTTCTTTAACTTAATCTTAAGACTAAGTCTTAAATTCGAAGCTTTATGGTTGCAGAAGAGAATGTAAAAATAATGTAATTGGCAAATGTTAAATGGGACAAGAGAAAAATTGGATGAATAAGTATGTATGCTGATATCATCTTTTACTGGCAAGGCTCAAAAGGCTGATAGCTCAAGTAACAGAGGCATAAGTAAGTTTTAAGATATAAAACTAAGAAAAATAATATAGTCAACTAAAAGCCTGTGGGAAGGGAACAGGAACTATAACTGCTAATGGTGGTAGGGAGTCAATAGATATTGTCTGAAGAAATATGGCATAAAGTTATAAACATAATCACCAGAATAAAAGGATAAGCTTTCCAAATTATCAGACTATATACTTGTATACCCACCTCCCAAAGCAAGTAGTCTGATTTTTTTAAAGATAATATTAAAAATAGAACTAAGACCAAATGTACCAATCATTCTAATAAAAATAAATGGGTTGAATTATTAAAGGATAAAGAATTATTATCAACAAGGGAATGGTTAAATAAATTATAGTACATCTGTTAAAAAAGAATGAGGCAGTTCTATATCCACTGACATGAAACAAATTCGAAAACATTCATTAAAAAAAGATGCACAATTGTATGCATAATATGGCACCATTTTTGTAAAAAACTTTAAAATAAAATATATCCACATATTCATATGCAATTATGTCTATGTATTCATAGAGTATCTCCAAAAAAATATAGAAGACACCAGTAGCAGTGGTTTGGAAGAGGAACCGAATGACTGGAGGACGCGGAGGCAAAGAGACTTAGTTTTTACTGCAAATCTTTTTGTACTTTTCTGAATTAGTATCATGTACATGTATCAGTATCACGTACATGTATCACCTTTCTTGAAGAACTAAATTATGCAATCTTAAGAGGGTTGGGAGGTTTAAATGGGACAATGTGTAAAAAGCCCTTTTAACACAATTCCTGGCGGGGGATAACACTACCAGGTAGTGATAGATTTGCAAACATTAGAATGCTACCCAGCCCACAGTGCCCAAGAAATGGTTTTCTTCCTCCCTCTCAGTTTTGTAATTTCTTTTCACCCAACATTTAGAAAACAGGACAAGTTTAACAAGTACTTTCTTTGACTTAGAGATGTGATCCTAAAGTTGCTTTTAAATAAAAATGTAGCCCATTCAATCATTTTTACTTTGATTTCTACTAAGATTCCAGAGGGAATGTTCCTGTGTACAGATCTTTAGTTACAGATACAGCCCCAACCTTTTTAGCTATAAAATCTCTACTCCCTAAACTGGAGGTTATTCGTTAATTTATAAACAAACCATTATATATACTACTATAGAAATACAAACAATGCTACTTTAATGGGTTTACAAACTTTCTAAGGCAAAGGAAAAGAGAGAAAATCAGAGGGATCAAATAGGAAAGTTTGGCTTACAAAGGCTTAGACAAAACAAAAATTAAAACACACAAAAAACACCAAATGGGCCACTGATTTGTATTTTAATGTTTGCAAATACTCTCAGTATACTTGAACTCTCCAAGTTCATAAGCCTCTTTGTAGTGAAATATAAAGATCAATGCAGGGGAAAAAAAGCAATCCTAATTGTATAGGCTTAAGGGTCAAAGGCCCTTAACTATCCAGGAAAGAGAATTTAAAATCCTGGTGGATCGTTTTTTAAAAATATCAGTCCAATGTACTAGCACAGCCAGAAAGGCCAAAATAAATGATGGACTTCTTCAGCAAAGATGTCAGAGCCCAAACCGAATTTAACATATTCCTAAACCAAACTGTGCTGTTTCTGCACCTGGAACACTTCATATAATTAATCAGTTTATTAAACCTCAAAAAGAACAGGCAAGAAGAGAGAAACCAGATGTTCAGAGACTACATGCAGACAAAGAGCCTAGAGACTAAGGTGCTCAATTTCCTGGTATTTATAACTCACCTGTCACTTGTACCATCTCTATTCCTTCTAAATCCAGTCAACTCTACAGCAGGCTGTTCTCCACTCCGCCTTCCAAACATACCTTAATTACTAAATCTGGCTCTTCTCCCTACTCCCTTTTCAAAATCCTATCCATCCTGAAACATTCCCTTCAAATTCCAGACCCTTCTAACTGCCCCATCCCCCTCCATCATACTTTCTCCGACCCCTACAGCCAGCGTCCCCTAACCCATGCCTTCTCTGATTCCCTAAGATACATACATTGGGGCTTATAATGCTTTTTAAAAATAAACTATTTTTAAAAACAAACTAGATTTAGATCATTATACAAGGCTCTTTATGTTCAACGTCTACATGAGAAATAAGATATGGAGTTGAAACCCCAGCAGACCCCTCCCTTCCTTCCTAGAAAGCCATTTTATTGAATCCAGCATTTTTCATCCTTATTTTTGTTTTTACATTTTTATTTTCTATGTCTATATCCCTAATATATAGTATTGTTTTGCATGTTTTTAAAATTTTATATAAATGGCATCACACTGTATTATGACTTATTTGACTCTAAATCATAAATGCTACTTTAAATATTACTTAATTTCACGGCTGGCTGTTTGATATCTTCAAAACAAATTTAAAAAACATTAGCTCCAAAAAAATATGTAAACCATTCAATTCACATTTTCAAAGAGAAGTAGAGAAAACTATAACATCCATGAACCCATCACTCTGATTCAACAAATTTTAACATTCATCACATGTCTTTAAGAAAACAAAGCATTAGAAAGTCCCAATTGTAGTCTCCAGGCCCCATTCCCCTTTCTTTCCAAGAGATTACCACTATCTTGAAGTGGGTATGAAATCCTCCCCATCTGTTTTTATACTTTTCTATGTATTCATGTATCCATAAACAACATAAAACACTTTTTGGTTTTTAAAACTTTACATAGAAGACTGCACACTGTGCATATCATTCTACATCTTGTTTTTCTCACTCAACACTGTGTTCTTACCCAGCCCCACTTTTAAGTTATTCTGATTATACAGAAGTAACATACGCTTAGTGGAAAAACAGGAAAGTCAATAATACACAGCATCCTCACCAGGGGAAGCCATGGTGCCAAGTAAATTTTCAGCTTCTAAAGGGCAGTGGTGGTGCATATCTTTTTCTATAGTCCCTTCACCACATGGCACAGCACGACACACACCAGCAGGCACTTAAACAATACTTAATGAGTGAACACTGGAACTCTGCAAAAATCTGGCTTCTGTTTTAAGCTGACTCTTGTTCAGCTAAACCTAAAAACTAGAGGCAAACATGCTGCATCTCAGAAATCACACTGCATAAGAAGAGAAAAGAATGCCACAGGGTGTGCTGCAACTGAGACAAAAAGGAGCAAAAATCCTGGTCAACCTCCACCATTCTCTTTAATAAAACCAACACCACAGAATGTATTGGTATAGCTGGTTTACGTAGTTGGAACACTGCAAAAACCTTGGTAGGAAAAATCAACAGGTGTTTGCTTAGCACTGACAAAGGAGCTAAAGCAAATATGAGACTAGAGCTATCCAATTTAAATCAAACATGTTGGCAACTGATTCAGGTTCACACACTTCCTTAATGGAAGTCTTCCAGAACTATGGATCTATACTGTTTCTGTGATAATTTAGTATCTTCTAGTCACTTACTTTATCAGTAAAACATTTCCAAGCTAAGAACAGGTTGTAATGTACCTGCCCAGACAGGCTGGGACCATTTCAGATTCTAATATCAGATTCATTAATGTTATGAAAAATGACCAAATGACAGGGAAGGCTCCTAAGTGATTCAAGTGATTAGACACTTTTCTCAACTTCATTTAATGCTAAAAAGAGTTCCTTGACTTTAACAAAGACTTTTACTTAAAAAGAGAGAGAAGTCCTTCCCAGAAATACTGGAAATAAGAATGTGGGGAATGAGCCAGGCTTTGGCTCATATTTGTTTCTCCTATTCCAAGTCTCATCCACATCTTTTCACTGGAAGTGTTCACACCCTTGAACTGGATGAGGTGCTTTGGCAGACGGTGTCTTAATCTCAGTACAGACTGAGGGAAGCAGGAAGCAGTAGTAGAAAGAGCATGGACCAGAAGTCAAGAAATCTGCAGTATAATCTGCAGCAAGTCGCCTCCTCTCTCAGGTCTGTTTCTTTACCTTCAGTAGTCTTAAAGTCAATTCTAACATTCTACAATTTTATAATACTCACATGTTCAGCACAGGCAGCAAGCCACTACTTTCAAAAGCATAAGACAGAAAAAGCCCACCTTTAGCACCTTACCCGCATCTACTCTACCTATGAATTGTGTGTGATGTGACTGACAGAGCAAAAGAAAAATAGCCATGATGGAATTGATAAGTTTAAATTCAACACTTGGACATGGTTCCATAGTGTAGCAGTTAGCACATCTGCTTTACACACAGAAGGTCCTGGGTTTACGCCCCAGTGGAGCCACGGTACATAGTCTACAGCCATGCCACCCTGAACAAGCTCAATGTCTGATCTCAGAAGCTAAGCAGGAATGGCCTGTTTAGTACCTGGATGGGAGACCACCTAGGGAGACCAGGTGCTGTAGGCATAAATAATAATAAATAAAAATAAACTCAAAACTTGACTTCAGAACTGGTAAAGCCCTAGGACTCACTTAATCCAAACCTTTCATTCCACAGATAAAGAGCTTGAGCATGGAGTATTTCAGTACTTTGCCTTAAAATCTGGCTTTTTCTCTTAGGCTATCACACCACAATCTTAGCTGACCACCTAAGCCAGAAACCTGAGGATGACACCTCCTTTTCCCTCACTCCCCAAATTCAATGATTTACCAAGTCCTGTGGATATTCTCAAACTTGACCTCTACTTGCCTTTGCCCTTGCCCTAGTCCTAGTCCAAGCCATCAGGGCCTCTCCCTCTACTGCCTGCAGTATCCCCTAACTATACTCACTCTGATTCCCAGAGTGGGTCGGGAGTGGATTGAAGAGTCAGGGGTGTGGGGGTAGAGGAACTGAAGTATTGGGAAATGTGTAAATATATGTGGGAAAAGTGTTTGTCCAAATAACTGGTGGGCCTTCCTGGCATTTAGTGGGCAAAGGCCAGGGATATTAAATGTCCTATAATCTAGTACAACTCAGAATTAACCCACCCAAACCACCAACTGTGTATGCTCACCCTTAATTATTGAAAACACTGGTCCAGGCCATTTTCCTTAGGGTAGCCAGAATTTTTTAATTTTCGATTATTTATTTAGTTTTCAGAATATTTTTATAAATGCAAATCTGACCATGTCACTGCTCCTATCAACCTTCTAATGGTATTCCACTGCTCTTGGGGTAAAGATCAAAGTCCACAGCTAGGCCTATCTTTCCAACCATGAAGGGCTTGGAAGACTCAGAGTGTGGATGTTTTTCTAACTACAAATGAGAAGTCTGTAAGAGAGGCAAGAAGAGAAGCAAGAAATCCAATTAGAAGGCTACAGCAGTAGTCTAGGCAAGAGAGGACTCAATTTGATCCATGGTAGTAGGGATAGAAGTGGTAAGAACAGTTCAGATTTAGGATATATTTGATGAACCAACAGGACTTGCTGCTGAATTTGATCTGACAGGAAGGAAAAGAATCAAAGACATGAGGATTTTGGATCTAAGGAACTTGGTGAATGGTAGGACCATTAAGTTAGATGAAAAGAGTAGCTTTGCAGGAGTGGGCAGATGTAGAATTCAAGAGTTCTTTTGGACGTATTAAGTGTGAGATACATTAACTGTTCAAGATTCATATGGCAAAAGCCCCCAGCTCTGGAACTCACATTTCTTTCTACTAATTTGAGGCTCTTTTCTTAGTGGTTCTCAAAGTGCAGCCCCCAGATTAGCAGCAGCAGTGTCACTTGGGAACTTCTTAGAAGCTCAACTTCTCAAGTTTCCTCTTAGACTTACTGAACCAGAAACTCTGGAAGTGAGGCCCAGCAATCTGTTTTAACGAGCCCTCCAGGGGACTCATTGAAGTTTGAGAACCATTGCTCAAAATCATACACCTCATCACTAAAGAACACCTGATACCACAGCTATCTCACATTAGGCTTATTTGTGCCTCTATAAACCCTCTGCCTAATTATTAACAAGTGTTTTTTTTTTTCCCCTACCCAGGACTCACTGGGGGCTCCAGATACACTACTGATTAAATTTTTTTCAATTCCAGTTTCAGAAACTGGAGCAAGGGGAAGAAACAAATAAAAATAGGGACTACTGTAATTACAACTATCATTTTCATAATAGCTAATATTATCGAGTACCTCCTCCATACTTTCCATACTTTCTATGCATTATCTGAATCAACCTTCATAAAAGCTTTGGGGCAGGGGGTAGATACTCTGGCCCTGTTTTACAGATAAGGAGACTGTGGCACAGAGAGGGTAAGTAACTTGCCCAAGGTCACGTTGCCAAAAGTGACAGAGCTGGGAATTTGAACCCAGGGTTCCAAAGCCTGCATCTTTTTTTTTTTTTTTTTGAGATATCATTGACAAATATTGTGAAAGTTTAAGGTATACAATGTGTTGGCTTGATACCCTTACATATTGCAATTGACTACCACCAAAGTGTTAGCTAACACCTTTATCACATCACATAATTATCATTGATTTTTTCTGGTGAGAACACTTAAGATCTAGTCTCTCAGGAACTTCAAAGTTTAAAATACAGTGTTATTGACTATAACCACTATGCTTTACATTAGATTTCCAGGACTTATCTACTAGTTGCAAGTTTCCAGAGCCTGCATTCTTAACCACGTGGTACATATTGCCTCCTATCTTCCCAGGCATCCATGCAAGGACCATTTGGTGTATCAAGCACATAGGCTCTTGTAAGTAACTGAGAGAACTTAAAAAGATGTTTAATTCTATCGAGTTACCATATGGCCCAGCAATTCCACTCCTACATATACGCAAAAGAATGGAAAACCTAAATCTACCCCCCAAAAAAAACTGCACATGAATTTCATAGCATTATTCATAATAGCCAAAAAGTGGAAACAACCCAAATGTCCACCAATTGATGAAAAATAAACACAATAAAGTGTATCTATATAATGGAATGCTATTTAGCAATAATAAGGAATGAAATACCGATATATGGTACAACATGAACGAGCCTTGAAAACATTATGCTTAATAAGAGGCCAAAGAAAGTCTCATATTACATTATTCCATTTATGTGAAATGTCTGAAATAGGTAAATCTACAGAAACAGAAAGATTAGTGGTTGCCAGGGGCTGAGTGGGGGTAAGGAGAAGGAGAATGACTACTAATGGATATGAGGTTTCTTTTTGGGATGATAAAAATGTTCTGAAATTAGTGGCAATGGTTGTACAAAACCATCCATACTAAATACCACTGAACAGTGGGTGAATTTTTATGGTATGTGAATTATATCTCAACAAAGCTGTTGATTTTAAAAAGGATGTTTAATTCATTATAAACTTAGGCTATTTTACTAAATAAAATTCCTATTTGTTGTCATTAAGATTGCTGGATCATGATCAAAGAAACTGAAAGAAACCTGCCATTGCTTTGAATTTTTACCTTTGAATTAGCAAAGGAGAGTAAACTAGTTTTACTTCTAGGTTATAATGGACCTAAACACAGTCATTTATGTCATTTCTCCACCCAGGAGAAAGTTCTTCACTAAGATGGAAAGAGCACAAATGCAAAAATTCTATTCTTGAGAAAATGCTCTAACATTTTCTTTAAATCAAAGCACTTACTATCTAAAAGCAGTTTTTCCCCATAACCAGGGACTCCTGGGGCTTCCCTGCTAAAGCACATAACTAAACAATATTTTTCTTCAACAAGCAAGGTACTAAAAACTGTTACCAATTGTGGCAACATTTTAATGTCTTAAGATAAACAATGAACATAAATACCTAATACTAGGGTAAGGATCTGAGAAATGTTCTTTTATTTATTTTTTATTCATTCATTCGTTCATTCATTCATTTATTATAGTGACATTGGTTAATGAAATCCAATAATTTTCAGTGTACACTTTAACAATAGGGTGTGAGTGCGGATATATATATATATATATATATATATATATATTTTTTTTTTTTTTTTTTACACTGTGTGTTCACCTCCCATAGTTAGATATCTTTCTGTTACCACATATTTGACCTCCTTTACCCCATCTACCTCCCCTCTCCCCGCTCCTGTCTGGTAACCACTAGCCTATTGTCCATGTCCATGAGTCTCTTTGTTTGTCCTGTTCATTTGTTGCTTTTAGGTTTATATCTCACATATAAGTGATATCATGTGATTTTCAACTTTTTCTGTCTGGTTTATTTTGCTTAGCATGATTATCTTAAGGTCCATCCATGTTGTCACAAGAGAAACAGTCTTTTAAATGTTTACTTACTCTAATAATAACAGTAGTACTAATAACCAATATTTATTGAGCAACTATAATGTGCTAAAAAAACAGTGCCCTTGGTTCTTTACAAATAGGATGTTTAATTTAGTACTCACAGTAACCCTGAGGAAAGTATTTTTATCCTCATTTCATAGATAAGGAAACTGAACCCCAGAGAAATTGAGCAAATCATTTGTCCTTGATCACATATGTAAAGTACAAATAATAACTCAAGTCTTTCTGAACTCAAATGGTCTCTCCTCAATCCCTCTATATTCTTCAAAGTGAAAAAGGAATCCAGAAACTTCAAAAAAAAAAAAGACTCTTCCTATCTTACAAAAGTAATGCTTTGAAAAAAGATGAATGTTACTATAGACCAAAAGAGGAAATACAGAAAACAAAAGATTGTTAATAACAACTAGCAGTCAGTAGGCACAAAAGACCATGTCATGTCCCACATCTCATATACTGCTTCCTGATTGAACAGTTTTCCCATTGATTCTGACTATAACTATAACCTTAGGATGTCAAATTTAATGATCTCACTATGGAAAACCCCAGAGAACAACATTTAGTGAGACTGGAGAGCTCACAGAGCAGGAAGGAAAAGGAATCAGTTGGCAGGAAGTGGTGCTTATCTAAAACATAAAAGTCTTTAGCATTAATATTAACACAGCACTTTAATCTGAAGCTATCTCTGCAATTCCCTTGCATTATTCTAATACTGTATTACTAAAAGCTGATTCCCACTCTATTCTCCATATGTCTAACTGGATCCTAAATAAAATAAGACTATTGAATAGCCAGCATTGACCCTCTTTTCTCTCCAGCTATTAAACAAACAAACAAACAAAAAACGAATTCAAAGGATTATCCCAGAAGGAAAAGACCTGAATCAATTAGGAAAGGAAGCATGTGGGACACAACCAAACATGAATTTCATCACCAAGTAGACTATGGCTGGCAGGAATCTTAAATTCACAATTGAACATACACTCCTCATTATATTTCTCAGGACTCTGCCCAAAACAAATTGAAACTGTAAACCAACAGACTGATGGATGTACAATTGCTAAGCATCTCAACATACATGGAAAAGGGGGGTGGAGGAGGGAAAGTAGCTTAGAAGGTCTGCTCTCCAACCAAACAACTGAAGAACAAAAAAATTAGTGAATTTACACAAAAAGAACATTATAATGCACGGGGTAATAGGTCACTTGGGGTTGAACGAATCCTTAGAAAAAGGTAAAGAAATAATCTCAATTCTTGGGTCACCCTGTAATAATTCCTAATGAGAAAAGGCCAACTCTAGATAAAGTAAGGTTGAATTTGAGAATTTTCCTCACTTCTTCTGACCTCCTGCAGACTGTTCCAAGCTCCCAGAAGAACCTTGTGGGATTCAGGGAAAAGATTCATATCTGCTGTGCTGGGGGAACAACGGAAAGGCCATCCTGGTGCAAACAAACACCTGTGCGTGGTGGAGACCCCCCCCCCCAAGAGGGAGTTCTCTTTTAAGTGAGTAGCAGCTCTGGGGATGGCCCTCCTAACTAACCCAGGACGGACACTATCTACTCACCCAACTCCACTGTCCCTTACGCCCAGACTCTGGCCACTTCCCAGCTGAGGGCAGCCCCTCCTGAGCCCTCCACCCCAAGACCCCGATCTGCTCCCACACCCATTCATCCCCAAAGCTCAGTGCCTGCTCCTCAGCCTGACAGCTGCCCTGCAGCCTCCACGCAGCCCCAGCTCCCCCAGCCAAGGTTTCCTAAACCAGCCTCCCGGGGTCAGTGGCGCCCCAGGCCGGCGGGATTTCGGGCTTAGTATCTGGAAGGGTTTGATCCAATACCCTCTTCCTCTCAGCGTCCTGGGCTCACCTCCCTGGCAGCTTGGCGCTCCTTTTCCAAAACTGCTTGCTGTTCTCAGCGGCCATTGCTCTCGCCCGGGGAAGGCCTTGTGGGCGGGCTAGGGGGTGCCGGGCGAGACGCCCCCAGGACCCCGCAATCAGAGGGCCAACCCAGGCCGCTTCCCGGCCGCCGGTCACCCGCTCCCAGCTCCTGGGAGCGCCATCTTGGATGTGGGCACACCCCCCGCCTAACGTCGCTGCCATTGGTGGGCTGCCGGGCCGTGGTCGGGCGAACCAATCAGGAGCCAGAATCCTGAAACCCGCTGAAGCTGAATGGTAACGTCAGGAGATGGGCACACAGGTGGACCGAGAAGGCGGAGCTTGGACCAGCAGGGAGGCGGGGCTGAAAGTTCCTTAACCCAGAGAGAGATAGAAGCAGGTAAAGGACGTTTGGGAAGGTGGAAAGGGTGCTGTTTTCTTTGGGGAGAATGAGGTTCTTGAGTCTAATATTTTTTAGGAAAGAAAGAGCATATGTATTTGCTTATATATTTAAATCTTGGCCTAAAAATAAGGGCCCATGTGTTGTTTGCAGCCCATTTTTACCATCTCTCGACTTAACGACATTCTAGATATCACCCTCCGCTTTCTCTCTGTTTTTTAAACCTGTGACAGAAGATCAGTACGGATCCGATAGCCCAGGGTTGCTAACTGTTCAACACGCGAGTAACGGTTAGATCAGAAGAGTCTCCGTCTCCTCTGTTAATTCGTCACTGTTGAAGGACTTGTGCTGTGGGTGAAGTTCAACTGATCTAATCCCTCTTTCAACCAGTAACTTTCACTTTCTGACTAGGAGAACCCAGATGCTGACAAAGTATTTAGAAAATGTTCTTATTTTATTCACCCAAGTCAGACTGCCAAATAACGTTTCTTGCAAGGACGTAGTATATCTCCATGATACCCATCACAACGTGATTAAGGATATACCCCAAACTTAATTTTCCTTATTAATCTATTATAAATCTTTTACCCTTGAATTATTTTCAGTCTTGTTTTAACTCAGAATGAGATTTAATATTAGCATTTTGAATCCTTTGAATCGCTTTGTCAGTGTTCCTTTCTCTTTTTGAATGTCTGTGGTTGTATACCACAGTGATTAGGAGGATGGGCAGTGAGAACGCACCAATCCAAAATAGTTTCTATCCGAACAAAGGACTGTTGGGTGGGCTTGCCCCTCATGCCCACTGCTGTTTACTGCTACCACATGTCCTTTCACATGTTGGAGAATACTTAAGGACCCTCTGTCTAAAGAAGGACCTTCTTTTATATGCCCTCCAATGGCTGCTTTTGCCCCCAAATTTCACAGCCATGGGATTGTAAAAAAGGGCTATTTTTACTTTTTCTGGACCTTTCATGCTTTTATAGACTTTCATCTTATCTTGTCTCAGGTAGTCACCTTTATGGTCATTTAATCCATCAAACAAAAACTCCTCTTTTAATCTTTTAATCATTTTAGCTGCCTTTCTTTGGCTGTTCTTAGGAAGCAGTGATCAGCACTGCACACTGAGCTCCAAAAGGGGTTTCCTGAGATTTTGTTTAAGCTGATATTTTGTCTTTATTTTGAACAACTAGAACTTTTGCTGGCATTTTGGACTTTACAGGAGTTGATGTCTTGAAGAAATAATCTACAGCAACTTCTAGATCCCCTTCTTCCATGGATAGAGGCAGTCCAGAGTTCATTATCTTAAAGATATCATCTGAATTGTCTTCCCCATATGAGCTGCCTTACTCTTGTCCATGTGGCAAATCACCTGTCACTTTCCGGCTTACTCACATAGCTTCAGCAATGTTCCAAAAGAGCTCTGAATTGATTGGCTTGATATTTCACATGTGGAAAGCAGAGTATAACTTGTGTACCTAGAAATATCTCAGAGTATTCCTTTTTCTTAATTGTTTATTAAATGTTATATAACACTGATTTCCTTGGGATGCTGTTAATATTGTTCAACCCAAAGAAGCCCTATCATTCCTATTCTTTGTTTTCTACATCTTAGTTTCCTATTCAAGATTTTTAAAATTCACATTGGTCATCGGTGATCACTTATTACATAATCTTTAATAGGAAAATTGAGATCGTTGGGTCCTTTCTCACCACCACAACCACTCAAATCTAAACAAACCAACGTCCTTTAGAGCAGCCTCCTGTTAGGCCTCCCTGCTTCCACTCTTGCCCCCTTAGAATCTATTCCCCTCACAGCAGCCAGAGAAAGCCTTTTAAAATGTCAATCAGTTGCATCACTTCTCTGCTCAATACCTTGGAATGGCTCCATCACACTTGGCCTAAAACCCAAGCTCCTTAAAGATCCTACATGATTCGATTCCACTCTCTTCCTTGCTTAATCTGCTCCAACCACAGTTAATGGCCTTTTTGCTGCTCCTTGAACATTTTAAGCATGTTCCTACCTCAAGGCCTTTGCATCAGCTATTTCCTCTGCTTGTAATTCTCTTCTGCCAAGTATCTGGATGACTTGCTCCTTCATTTCACTCAGGTATATTCCCAAATGTCTTCACTTAGGGAGGTCTTCCCTGACCACCCATCTTAAATAGTGGGCTCCACCATTCTATTTTTCTTTAAAGCGCTATCACTGCTGGCTATATTATGTACTTGTTTGTTTTTCATCTCTACCCCTAGTATGTAAACTTCACTAAGGCAGGGGTCTTGTTCGTTTTGTTCTCTGCTATAACCTTGGTACCTAGAATAGTGCTTGGCATGTGGTAGGTGCTTAACATTTATTGAGTGAGAGAATGAAGGGTATAAACTATTGTCTTTTGGCTCTGTGTTGTTCATACACATTTTTAGTTGGAAAATATAATAGAAAATGTTTTCGAACTCCCAGCAAGATGTGCCCACTTTACTAAAGATTCTATAAGCTTGCTTGTACTCTTGGTTGAAGAACAGTTTTCCTTTCTTGGGAAAGGTTGTTCTCTTCAAACTCTTTTGCACCTTTAGAGGAATGAACCTGTACCTAGAATGATGAGGGAAAGAAGTCGCCCACCTAGCCAGGAGACCAATCGAATCAACCCTGTCCATCAAAGGGGTGATAGCTGTGGCAGCCAGATTACCCTCACACCAAACTTTGCCCCACTAAAGGTAAATTTCATTGGTTTGAGGTTTCCAAGGAATTCTCGGGGCACTTTTGATGGAGGCCCTAGTGACTAATGCTTCTCATACTTTAATATACATATGAATCACCTGGACATCATGTTAAAAGCCTAGATTCTGATTCAGTAAATCTGGGGTAGAGCCTACAATTCTGCATTTCTAACAAGCTCCCCTCCCAGGTGACACTGATGCTGCTGATCTGTGGATCTTGCTTTGTAGATATTCAGTTACTAGAACAGTATGGCCTGTGATCCTAGAATTTATCTCAAGGGTTTGATTATTTTGAAACTTTAAGTAGAGGACTCTCCATGTTGTCTGGCTGCAAGTTTTTACTTTTTCTTCCTTAACTTCATAGTCATTCAAAGGAGAGTAAAACAACTTAAATTACAGCAAAGTAGAGTTAAGGGAATGAGCTTTGCATGAATTGAATGTGAACTCAAAAGAGGTGCGTGTATCCTAATCCTTTGAGAGAGTTCAGTGGAAGAGATAAGCTCTGAGACTTGTAGAAAAAGAAAGAAAGGCCTGAAGAACAGGAGGGAGGAGATTTCAGAGCAGGAGCTTCATGGGGAGGATAAAAAAAAAAAAAAAAAAAAAAAAAAAACAAGAAAAAAAGCCTTTGGCCTTAGTTACCAACACGTCACTGGCAGACTTTAACTCAGCAAAGGAGTAGAGTAGAACCTATGATGAGAGGAAGGGTTAAGAAATTAAAGCAAGAAACAGCTCTCACAATGCACTGCAGAATGTTGGATCACCCAGGGGATGGTAAGGTCAAGCTGGGATCTAAGAGCAAGCACTTTTTGGTACCTAAGCAACCACTAGAAAGAGCCAAATGAGAAAGATCACTTGAATGATAGAAGGCAAAGGGATAAGCAAAAAGACTAAAGAAGCAAGAGGTTGTTGGAGTAAAGACAAGAAGGAAAGGGTTGTTATCGAATTGTAGGTAGAGGGAGGGAAGATTAAGAATTTATTTTCTGGGAATTTATTTTAAGTCAAAAAGAGGGGGAAAGCTCTGTGAACAAAGATGTTCCTTGCCTAATAACAAATAGAGAGGGAATGAAAAGAATATAAAGGTTTAAATGTGAGGAGGTAGTTACACAAATTATGCTACATGGTTGGTAAGCTTGAATCATGCTGTGTTGTTAAAATGTGCAACTTTGAATGCTACATAGCACATCAAAGAAGTTTGTGAATTGATATATGGGAGAAGGCAGAATGTACAATGCCTTTGCCTGATTTCAGTAAAAATATATGGGTTTTGTCAAAGACTAGAAGAAAACATGGAAAAATTAAGCAAATTTTGTCAGATGGTAGAATTATACACATATTTTTATTTCTTTAATGCTACCATTTCAAAAATCATCATGAAATATATGTCACGCAATAAACCAGGGGCTGGCAAACTTGTTCTATAAAGGGACAGATTGTAAATGTTTTCGGCTTCACAGGCTATACAATCTCTGTTACAACTACTCAACTCTGCTGTTATAGCACAAAAGTAAACATAGACAATATGAAAATAAACTAATGTGACTGTGTTCCAATTAAACTTTATTGGCAGACATGAAAATTTTCACATGAAATATCCTTTTAATTTTTCTCAACAATTAAAAAATGTAAAAACCATTCTTAGCTCATATATCATACAAAAACAGATTTGGCTCATGGGTGGTAATTTGCCAACCCCGAAAGAATGAAAGAATAAATAACATATGATAACAAGATTAAGAAACAAAAAAACCTTAGATACAGTTAAAGTCCTCCTGTGCCCCTCCTTGATCCCCTTACCCTCCCTCTCTCCAGTAACAGCCATGATCCTGAGTTGTGTTCAGCATTCTCATGCATGTTGTAGACCTTTACTACATATGTGCATATCCATAAACAACATGTTTTTCATGTTTTGAAACCTTATAAATAGCATCACACTGTACATATGCTTCAGCAACTGGCTTTTTTTCACTCAGCATTCTGTTGATACATAGAAATCTAGTTTAGTGTTCCACTGTGTCAATATTCCTGAATTGTCATGTCCAGTTATTTTTATTCCAAACAGTGCTCAGTTAACATTCTTTTACACATTACTATGTGCAAAATTTTCTCTAATGCAGCCTTTTTCAAAATACAGTTTTGTCATCTGTTGAAGAATTGAAATAAATTTCAAAGTTGGTAACTTTAATGAAATAGAATAGACAGGAATAGAAAAGTCAGAGAATGTTGCATGTCATATAGATAGGCATCATCTTGCAAAATTTTTGTTTCAACTTTAAACACATTTACACATCCATGTGTATGTGTGTTCGTGTGTATGTGTGTACTTGGTTGTAATGTGAAGTGTATTTCTTAAGAGGTTTTTGTCATAAAGTTTGAAAACCACTGCTTTATTTCCTAGGAATACTTAGGAAAGGCATTGCTAGATCACATAATATGCACAATTTCCACTTTACGAGTTACTGCAAAATGCTCTCCAAAATGGTTTTGCCCATTTCTATTCAGCCTCACTGCACTAAGAGTTTCTATTGCTCTACATCCTCACCTATAGTAGGTTTTTCTCATGGGATGTTAAATATATAAAGAATATATAAAACTAATATGTACAGTTCAATGAATAATAACATTTGCCCTCATGTTCCCACTCCCCACGCCATGCAATAGGACATCACCAGTACCTTAGAAGCCTCTTGGGGGTTCCTTCCTATGGGCATTCCCCTTTCTTCCCACTTTGGGTGTAATCATGTGTAAAACTTTGTATTAATCATCCTTCTGTTTTTCTTTATACTTTTCCACCTGTGTTAGCAACCATAAATAATATATTACTTATTTTAATGATAGTGTATTGCATCATTCTTCTGTTGCTTGCTTCTTTTAGATAACAGTGTAGTGTTGAGATTTACCCATATCAGTGAGTGTAGCTATAATTCACTCATTGTCATTGCTGTATAATATTCTATTTTATAAATAGCACAGTTCATCTCTTACTACTACTGGACATTTGATACTTCACATTTTGTGCTGCTATGAACTCTGCTGCTATGAACATTGTTATCCATGTCTCCTGGATAAGTGGACAAGTGGAAAGGTTTCTCTAGGATATTGATGTAGGAGTGGAATTGCTGGTCTGGAGCGTATGCATACATTCAACTTTACAAAATAGTACCCAGTTGTTTTTCAGAATGGCTTTACTACTTTACTCTCCTCCCTGAATGGGATGAGAGTTACATTTTCATTTCCTACAACATGGTTTCAACAGTAAATAAAAACTGGGAGGTGGGGGGAAGGTGGTTCAAAGTCATATCCTAGAAGGAGAACATAAGGCAGAAAAGTAGAAATTTAATATCTTTTCAGTCACATGTAAATCTCTTCCTTCTTTCCTTCCTTCCTTCCTTCCTTCCTTCCTTCCTTCCTTCCTTCCTTCCTTCTTTTCACAGATTTGTACATGATATCAATTCATAACATACAAATAGGTATGTAGTAGGTTGAATGGTGACCCCCCCCCTCAAAAAAAAAAGATATGTACACATCCAACTCTCTTAAATCTGTGAATGTGAACTTATTTGGAAAAAGGGTCTTTGCAGATATAATTAAGTTAAGAATTTTGAGATGAGTTCATCACAGTTTACTCAGTTGGGCCATAAATCCAATGACAAATGTCCTTAAGAGAAAAGACACAGACAGAAGAGGAGGAGGCAATGTGACCATGAAGACAGATTGAAGTGATGAAGCCACAAGTCCAGGAATGCCTGAAGCTACCAGAACCCAGAAGAGACAAGGAAAGATTCTCCCTGAAAGCCTTCAAAAGAAGTATGGCCCTGCCAACACTGTGATTTTGGTCTTCTAGCCTCTATGAGAGAACAAATTTCTGTTATTTTATGCCACCAGATTTGTGGTAATTTGTTGCAGCAGTCCTAGGAAACTAATACAGGATATAAAGAGAAAGTTGATCTCTCATATCGTTGACCCATAGCCACCCATTTTTCCTTCCAAGTAGCAACCACTGTTGCAGTTCCTTGTGTGTCATCCTTCTAGAGATATTCTTATAGAGCCCCTCAATAATTGGCAGGGATATTCAAGATCGTTTGACAAATGAGGAGTCTGAAGCTTAGAAAGAAAGAACCTTGTCCAAGGACCCTAAAGCTAATCAATGGCAAAGATGAACAAGAATCTAGGTTTTCTATCTCTTGATTTTGTGCTCCTTTGAAGTAAAAGAAGTATCCAGGAGCATATTTTGATATTCTATAGAAAGAGAGAAGAGGAGGGTACCAAGTGAATGAAGGAAGGGGAATACCATGGAGATAATAAAGGGACATAAAAACTGTATGATTTTGCCTCATATTGGCCTCAGTTCAATGCAGCATTCTACCAGGTCATTGACAGACTCTATAGATAGAAATTAATCCATCCATCCAACTAGCTTTATATTATATTCCAGGTGCCAAACTATATTAAGAGCTGTTAACCTAAAGCCCCTGCCCTCAACAAGTGTAATATTCCCTAAAGACATTACACTTGTCAGGCTGGTAATTAAAGCAGTATGACAAGTCATAAAAAATAGAGGTGTGTACTACATCCTAAGGAAACACAGAGTGAGGTATAGTCTTCTCTATTTAGGAAGCTGGAAAAGGTCTTGAATTTAGTTCAGTAGAAGTTTACCAGGTAAACAGGGAGGGGAAAACATCCTAGGCAGAAGGATGAAGCATTTATAGAACTATGAGACTCTAAAAGGATAAGCTGCATTTGAAAAACCACATGGAAGACACTGTCAGTGTCTTGCCCATATCCTTACACATCTCTATGTGCTCTCTTTGCCCCAGGAACAGCCCTCAAACAATGACTCTCAGGGGTTGGTGTGTAAATAACCCAGCTACACCCCTCAAGTGGGATAATTCTGAGGCATGTGTTTCTCAGAGTTTCTTTACAGGATTAAGCTCCTATTGTCCACTATGGTAGTTGGCTTAATAGCTCACCTTTTATGGGCTGCATTCCTTTCCTGCATCATTTTCCACCTCTTCCTCACTGGTGTTTCCATCACCTCCCAGAAAAAACTATTTTCACTCAAATCTTTGTCTCAGGATGAGCTTCTGGGAGAATCCAAACTAAAATAAACCATAAGTGTCTCTACATGGTAATGACAGAGTGCAAGGAAAGAGATTCAGTGACAGGAGATACTGGAGAAGGACCTTATCATGGTGGACTTCTAATGCCCTATAAGGATTGTGCAATCTTTTCCTCTAGGCAATAGGGCATTCATTGAAAGTTTAGTAGGGGCATGACATGACCAGATATGCATTGTAGAAAAGACCATTGTAGTTACACATCCAATCATTAAATGGTTTCCCCTACACTTAGAATGAAATCCAAACTCCTAAGCATGGCCTAAAAGGTGTTACATTACATGGCACATGCTTGCCTCCCAACTCTCTAAAAACTGTCTGTTCGACTGGCAATTGTTGGGTTATTGTCAACCCAAATGGCTCAGCAGGGTCAGAAGCCAAATGAAGAGTTGTGGTAAACTGGACAATTTTCCAACTCTGTGAAACTGCGAGGAGAAGAGCTCACCTCCCAGTGTTCTAGCTAAAATTCCCAGCTCCTCACTTTCTCACCCTTCCTTGTGAACTAAGTCATGTGCTAATAAAATCTGCCCAACCTTGACTTTGAATCAGGAGGAGCTTGTAATGCAAAGAGGCAGAAAATAATATATTCTTCTAGTGGGCAGTGCCTTTTGGGGCAGCAACACCCAGTTTGGGGGAATAGCCATGTCAGCAGCAACACCCAGGGTTTGGTGCTAAAAGGTCTCTTAGTTTAACTATGACATCAAATGCTCATTAGTGGCAGTAGCAGTGTCTTCAGTGGCCCAGCTCTGTGGTGTGATGTTGGCTACTACAATAAACAAAACCTGAATATGGTGTGGTACACTGACTGCATTAATGGCCTCACTTCTCCACCTCTCCCTGCATCTATGTTATCTTGTCAGACCTTCCCATTCTGATTCTGGATTCACCTTTGTGACTTGCTTTGGTCAATGGATGTTAGCAAACACTACACAAGCAGAGGCTTGAAAAGCACTTGTGTGATTGGTCTCGCTTCTTGTCTTAGTCTGTTTGGGCTGCTATAACAAAATACCATGGATTGGGTGGCTTATAAACAACAGAAATTTATTTCTCATAGTTCTGGATGGGTTCTGGCAAGGGTTGTCTTCCAGGTTGCAGACTGCTGACTTCTCATTGTGTCCTCACATGGTGGAAGGAGCAAAGGATCTCTCTGGGACCTCTTTTATAAGGCCGCTAATTTCATTCATTCCATCCTCATGACCTAGTCACTTCCCAAGGGCCCCACCTTCTAATGTCATCACCTTGGGCATTAGGTTTTCAACATGTGAATTTTGGGGAAGTACATTCAATCCATAACACTCTCACTGTTGACCTCTGCCATTGCTGTTAGAACATGTCTTGGCTAGTCTATTGGTTGATGAGAGACATGTGGCACTAGGCCAAGTCTCACTGAGTTATCCCAACTGAGGCCACCTAATCAGCCAGTTGAGGTTCAGACATATGAATGAGCTCAGTCAAAGTCAACAGAGCTCTCTAGGCAACAAACAGCTGACCCCAGACACTCAAGTGAGTCCAGCTGAGATCAGCCCAGCTCAGCCCAGCCCCAGATAAGCTGAACGTATGAACTAAATACTGTTCATGTTATATGCCACTGAGGTTTTGTGGTTGTTTATCTGGAGTTATTGTGGCAATAGATAACTGATGTTTCTCTAGCCATTTCCACAAGCCTTTGAGCTGACTTTTCTGCTTAAACAGGCAAGAATCAGTATTTGTTGCTTGTTCTAACAGAGAAAGACTGAATGTAAATTACAAACCACAGGGTCAAAGGAGAGATTGAATTAGGAGAGACTTTAGCATACTTACAGTTAGAGCATTGGAGAGAGTTATATCTGTTAGGACATAAGTGTGGCTGCAAAATAACAGTGATTTAAACATGATAGAAATTTACAGTTTTTCTCATGTAAAACCCTAAGCTGGATGGTAGCTCTGCTCTGTGAAACTTTCAGGGGTCTGGGCTCCTTGTCTCTCTCTACCCTCCATTATGTCTTCACCCCGTTGGCATGGCTCCCCACCACATCCACACGTCAGCCTTGGGATGAGGGAAAAGGAGGATATGACCTTGTCCTTAATATTTGGTGGTTACGTTTATTTCTTCCTCTTTTAACCCATTTTTTTCCCTTAGATATTGGTCTCGTGGCTGCACTCAGCTTCAAGAGAGGCTGGGAAAGGCAAACATTGTGTATTTCTAAAACATTGTGTATTTTCTAGCCAACCATGTGTATTTCTAAAAATTCTGCTCTATGCAAGAAGGGGCAAAGAGATAGTAGTAATTCCTACCATAATAATTAATGAAATAAGGTCTCTATGATAGATTTTAATAGCCATTTCTTTCCTTCTTTCTTGTTAAGGGGACTCATTTCTTAGAGAAGTAAGACAACTGTGTTCCCAGTCTGGGCATAAGTCATGATTTGTCTAAACCAGTATGGCAATTCTATTCAGCTTTGCCAGGAAGTTTGCTTCCCCAGCCTCCTCTGCAGCTCTAGGTAGCCATGTGACCCAGTTCTGACCAATGAGCCACGAGGCGCAGACTGCTGGGTGTTTTGGGAAATGTTTTTTTCCCTATGAAAGGACAAACATGGAGAAGAGTTTACTGGCACACTCCTATTGGAATACTGGTGTGAGGCGCTAGTGCAATCAGCTTATGATCAAAAAAGACAGAGAATTACAAATGTCAACTTAGAACTCTGACACCATTTCCAGGATTCAAATGACCTTGAGAGATGAGTAGAGGTAAGCCAAGTGGAGAAGGGGAGAAAAAATATTTGGGCAAGTGGGAACATTGCATACATGAGAAGGAATGCTCAGAGACACCCTTGGGAAGTTGGATTGGACTGTGTATGTAGCAGTGTGATTTGCTGTCAGAATTACCTCCTTCAGAATTGGGGCTAGTTTCCTTGCTTGTCAGCTGATTCACCACCAAAGCATGACAGGCATTTTCCCTTTGTAGGTTTAAGAGTAATGCCCATTTCCTCCCCCACTAGAGAGTTTAAAGACTTTTGTTTTGGACAGTCTGGACTCTCAAAGGCAGAGATCTAAATAATGTGGGTAGGGGTGTTGGCTTGAAAAGTTGAGGGAGAAGGAAATAGATCCTAGCCCCCACAGCAAGTGGGATTCCTTATCCTTGACAGAGTGGAGAGGTGTCTGCTTCTGCCCACTTTGGGGCCTGTATTTGACTTCCTGCCAGACCCTGGAGGGACAGGATGTCTTAATGGGTTAGCTGCATGGACACAGGAACTGAGCTCTAAGCCCCAGCCTATGGGTCTATGAGCAGTGGGACAACTAGGGTTGGACATCAAGCTTCTCATAGTGACCATACCAGCCAGAAGTCCAGAGCCCTTCACAAAGATTTCAAGATTGGGTGAACTTGGGAATTCTATGTGACTCCAGCAAAGGATAGGGGGATGGGGAGTAAAACAATACTGATTGAGATAGAATTTCTCCCAAATTCCTTAAGGAAGAGGGCTCAGTCAGATTTATTACTTTTAAAAAATAAAGGTAAAGTAATAAAGCTACTTCTTACATTAGAGCATTCAATTATGATACAAATTCATATTGTGGTATACAAAGCCAAAGAAAAGCATACGAGAAGAGGTCATAAATTATCTCATTAGCTTTCTTTTAAGTTGATGGATGTAGAAGATATATCTCTAAGAACTCAAGCTTATAAGTATACAAAGTATCTATTTTCATCTTAAAAAAATAATTAAATTGATCTAATACTGCCAAGCCAAGCGGAAAGGAAATCCAATCTCTGTTATCTTACTCATGAGTTTGGGGGGTGTTAAAGAAAATATTATTCATTACACTTGTTAAAGACTATTAGGATAGCTTTATTCAAGGGGGACTACTACGATGGAGGCTTTGGAGGAAGAGGAGAAAGAGAAAGAGGAGAAGGAAGAGGAAGGAAGGAAGGAAGGAAGGAAGGAAGGAAGGAAGGAAGGAAGGAAGGAA